>JAKFHU010001129.1:13600000-14200000 GCA_023783475.1 Daubentonia madagascariensis | reverse complement strand
ATCCAACTTCTTACTAGACGGTTCTACCAAAACCTTCTCCCCCCCAGATATTTCAGGCTTAATGTATCCACAACTGAACTCATCTTCCTCCCCAAGCTTTACTTTTCTATTGAGATATAACTTACATACAATAAAGCATACAAATCTTAAATATACAATTAGTTTGTACATGTGTACATATATACCCATGTAACCATTATCAGGATCAAGATATTATTTCCAGCATCCCAGCTCCTTATGCCCTCTACAGCCTCCCCACCACCAAAGGTAACCACTACCCGGACATTACCATTGATTCATTTTGACTGTTGTTGAACTTTATAAATGGGAACCATTAAGTATGTCTTCCCCAAACTTACTTCTCCTCTGTCCCCCATCTGACAATGGTACCACCACTCACCCAGTACCCAAGCGTGGAAGCACCTTTGACTCTTCTTCCTTTCCTCTTATCCCTTCCCCCCTATTTTTTAGCAAGTAAGCTGAGTACAATAATGTGCCCACAGTCGTCGAATCCTTACTAGGACTGTCTTAGCCTCATCTGTCACCATCCAGCCTTCCTATCCATGCTTTTGGCCCACTGAACTACTCCGCAACACCCAACCGAGCAGCTCTAGTAGCACTAAATGCTTCTTTGTGTTCCCATGGTGCCTTGCACTAATTAATTGTTGTGATTACTTTCCTGTTTGGATGTCTCCCTCGTTAGACATGTGAGAGACTGCGTTTTATTTCTTTTCCCATGTGCCTAGCCCAATGTTTGGCTTATCACAAACAGTTCACAATGTTTGCTAGTCTTCCTGCTTGTACACATGCATGATGCTCGTACCCCAGCACCTAGCACAATCTGGCATCCTCTGCGGCACGGGTATCATTTGTGGCACGGTCTGTGTAGCTCTGAGTATCTGAGAGGCTCGGGTGTCCATCGCCCAACCTGGAGTTGTGGTGACAGCAGGGGGTATGTGTACCGGGATCTCCACCGAGGGTGTACTACGGTTCTGTGCGTCGGGATGCGGAGTTCTCCGAGCAGGTGAGGTGTGCGTGCCAGGGTGTGTATCCCGACGCGTTTCTCTCAGGCAGGGCGCGGCCCGGTTAGGGAGAGGCTCTCGGTCAGGGTGCTCTGTCCTGCATGCTTCTGCCGGAAAACGTGTTTTCTGCCACTGAGTCTCTTTGTGGGGATCCTCGACCGCCCAGGGATTCAAAGCGGTAGGATTTTGGTCACACAAAGACCGGGTTCTCGAGGCCCCGACGCCGGGCCACCGCACGTTTCTCTGCGTAGGTGCTGGAGCCGCCTCTCGGGGCCCGGGGAGGGACCCTGGAGCTGCGCCCCCGATCTCGCTACCGTTTACAGCTGCGCGCCAGGCTCAACGGCCCCACCTACCAAGGCCCCTGGAGCGCCTGGTCAGACCCAGCGAGGGTGGAGACCACCTCCGAGACCGGTGAGGCCGAGGCCGGGGCCGGACCGGGCCAAAGCCTCATTGCGCCTGCGCAAGGGACGGGGGCGGGGCTCTGGCCGCACCGGTCTGCGGCTGCGCTGATTTCTGCGGCGCCCTGGGGTGGTGAGGGGCGGAGCCAGAGCAGGGTCTGGCAGGCCTGGGGGCGGGGCTCCAGCCAGGGTCCGCTGAGGTCCTACCGTTTTTGTCTCCTAGCCTGGATCTCCTTGGTGACCGCTCTGCTCCTGGTGCTGGGCCTCAGCGCCCTCCTGGGCCTGCTGCTGCTGAGGTGGCAGTTTCCTGCGCACTACAGGTACCGCCCCCTCCATGCGGGAGACCAGCCTTGGACCCGGGGGCTGGGAGCCTCTAAACAAGCATCTTAAGGCCACTCTGTGACACCCGCTCTCTGGACCCCCGCATGTCCAGACTTACGGCTTTAGCCACTTCCTGCGCGTGTCTTCTGGGAGTCGCACCATTCCCTTACACTGTAACGTGCCCACTATACTGGACACCTCAAACAGCCCCACCTCCTGCTGCTCGCCTCAGCACCAAGGCTACCGCCCACCCTTCACCCAAGCCGGAACGTTTAGGCGCCTCCCTCCCCACCCCGCCCCCATCCGTCGGCCATCAGGTCGGGTCTTTCCACCTCCTCAACCTAGCTCAAACAGTGGCCCTCTTTCTCCAGCCCTGCAGACACTACCTGAAACAGAGCCTCTTCTCCCTCCAAACTCGCCTCACACAGCCACCAGATTAATCTTCCTAAAATGCACACACGAACCTATCATTCCCCTCCTTAAATCCCTTTAATAGCTCCCAGGATAGAGTCCAGGCTCCCAGGGATGACAGGCAAGGCTTTGCAAAATCTGGCCCCTGCCAGCACTTCCACGCTCTTCTACCCTACCAAACTGTTGGTGATTTCCTCCACAAGCCAAGTGGTTTTACTTCTCAGTGCCTTTGCACATAATGTCCTCTCTGCCTGAAATAGCCTCCCTGTCTGACTGAACCCATTCATCTTTAAATAACTTTCTTCACCAACTCTTAAGAAACCTTTCCTGACCCTCCCTCGTTGGCAGCTCTTTTGTGCTCCAATATAGTATCCGTAGCGTTTTACTGCATTTATTTCTTTATATATCTTCCCTATTATACCTTACTTGGTCATCTTTAGATCCTTAGCACAGTGCCTGCCAAATAGCAGGCCCTTAAATAAATGTTATTAATAAATGACTCATTTACATGGGAATACTCAGGCTGAGGCAAAATTTCATTGGAGGCTATAAACATGAAGGATAGAATCCATCCCACTTCAGTCCTTCATTTGGTAACATCTGCTGATTCAAGACTTAGATCGGAAGTCAGCTCCTCCAGACAGCATCTTTCGATGGTCCTAGGCTGGGTCAGGTGCCACTTTCGTGGGCTCCCATCTCTCTTTGAACATGTCTCTCTTTGATCTTTTAATCTGCCCATATGGGTTGGGCACAGTGGCTTATGCCTGTAATCCCAGCACTTTAGGAGGCTGAGGTGGGAGGATCACTTGAGCCCAGGAGTTTGATACCAGCCTGGGCAACATAGTGAGACCCCCATCTCTACAAAAAAATTTTAAAATTAGCCAGGTCTGGTGGCACATGCCTGTAGTCCCAGCTACTCGGAAAGCTGAGGCGGGAGGATTGCTTCAGCCCAAGAGTTCGAGGTTTAAGTGAGCTATAATCAGGCCACTGGAGCCTGGGTGACAGAGTGAGACCCTGTCTCTAAAAAATAAATAAATAAAATTAACCTGCCCATATGTATGAGCAGACCAGAATACAGCCTCTATACAGGTAGCCAGATCCAACAAAAAGTTGGGGAAGAAGAGGGAGGTGGTGCTGAGCCAGGTATATTTAGTTCCTTTTCCCCAATTTATCAGGTAAGTCACTCCTCCTCCCCTGGATAGATAAGAGTGAGGTCACAGAAGAGGCCTTAAATGTTGTTCAGCTAAAGTCCCTCCACGTGGAAATATGAGGATAAAGAATTGGAGGTTCCCCCAACATGCCTTAATCCAAACTCTTCCCAGATGGCCCCCCTCTCCAGTAACTTAGTAATAAGCTCCACTGGTTCTCTTCATTCATTCATTCATTCAACTAATTTCTTGAGCACCTACTATGGGCCAGACACTATTCTACACCCTGGAGATACAGGAGTCAACAAATAGGCAAACTCTCTGCTCTTGTGGCGCTTATGTTCTAGTGGGGTGAGACAGACAAAAACAAATATACATAACAACATAATAAATATACAATAAGTCAAGTGCTATAAAGAAAAACAAAGCAGAGCAGGAGATAGAGTGATGAGGAAAGGAGGTGGTACTGCAGTAGTCCTCCCTTATCCATGGTTTTGCTTTTTGCAGTTTCAGTTACCCTTGGTCAGCCACAGTCTGAAAATATTAAATGGAAAATTCCAGAAATAAATAATTCATAAGTTTTAAGTTGTGCACTGTTCTGAGTAGTGTGATGAAATCTCTTGCTTTCCCATCCAGCCCGGGATATGAATCATCCTTTTGTCCAGAGTATCCATGCTGTATATGCTCCCCACCCGTTAGTCACTTAGTAGCCATCTCTATTATCAGATCCACTGTCGTGGTATGGCAGTGCTTATGTTCCGGTAACCCTTGTTTTACTTAATAATGGCTCCAAAGTGCAAGAGCAATGATGCTGGCGTATCATTATAATTGTTCTATTTTATTATTAGTTATTGTTAATTTCTTACTGTGCCCAATTTATACTTTATGATAGGTATGTATACATAGGAATAAACATAGTATATGTCCACAGTTTCAGGCATTCACTGGGAGTCTTGGAACATATCCCCAGGGCCTAAGGTGGGGATCAGTGTGTTTCAGGAGGGTAGTAAGGAAAGGCCTCTCTGTCAGGATGACATTTGAGCAGAGATCTAAATGAAGTGAGGGAATGAATCAAGTGTTCCAGGCAGGGGGAACAGAAAGTGCAAAGGCCCTGAAGCAGAACTGTTTGAGGAAACCCCACCGCCCTTTGTTGAACCTGCTGCCACTGATTTCCCTCCCCCATCCGAGGTTTTCCTCTCACCTACACTCCTCTACCTTACTTTATTGCCTTGACCACCTCTTACCTCCCCAAGCCTCTCTGCCCTCACTGCCTCCTCCACTCCCCCACCTCAGTACTCTCCTCATCCCTCCCAATCACTCCCGTGATCCAGTCTCCTCTTCCTTCTCCCCCAGGAGACTGAGGCATGCCCTGTGGCCCTCACTTCCAGACCTGCACCGGGTCCTAGGCCAGTACCTTAGGGATACTGCAGCCCTGAGTCCGGTGAGTGTGCTCCCTCCCCTGTCCCCACCACCAACACTGCCTGGTGCTGGGTCCTTGCCCCCACAGCACAGCTGGTTCAAGGTCCTTATCTACCAGTGTACTATCCCCAGGTACTACCCCCAGCCCAATTCCCCCTCCTGCACAATCCAGCCCTTCCTCCCACAGGATCTGCTCTAATCCAGCGTCTCTCCCCGCATCTCTCCCAGCCTAAGGCCACAGTCTCAGATACCTATGAAGAAGTGGAACCCAGTCTCCTTGAAATCCTACCTAAGTCCCCAGAGAGGAGCCCCTTGCCCCTGTGTTCCTCCCAGGCCCAGATGGACTACCGAGGATTGCAGCCTCCTTGCCTGGGGACCATGCCCCTATCTGTATGCCCCCCCATGGCTGAGTCAGGGTCCTGCTGTACCACCCACATCGCCAACCATTCCTACCTACCACTAAGCTGTTGGCAGCAGCCTTGAGGGCAGGCTCCTCACCCCAGTACCGTGGACAGATCTTAACCCTCTAGATCTCTCTGTGAACCTCTCTACCCTACCCCCAACACAAACACCTCAGACCTCACCTCCATCCCGCTCTGCCTACTCTCACAGTTGGGCTTTGTAGCACTGATCTTCCCATACTGCTGCTGACATAAACCCAGGACTCTTCTGCACAGGCAGGCTCATTTGACTAAGCTGCTCTAACTTTCATCTTCTTTCTCTCTCCTCTTTAATGCCAAACTCCTTGAAAACAAGTCTCCACTTCCCCACTTCCTATTTACTCTTCAGACTATTTCAATTAGTTCCCCCACTACTACTTTGCTAATGAAACTGCCCAGGCAAAGTTCACCTCACATCTTCTAATTGCAAGATCCAATAGAATCTTGTTAATCATCAATTTCTTTGATCTCCGTGGCATTTTTCATGGTTGACTACTCATGTCTCCTTTAAATTCTCTCCTACCTTGACTTCCATAACATTCTTTCTCTCCTGGCTCTGCTCCTGCCCCTCTGAGTACAGGAGCAGTTAAGAGGATAACTCTGAAGTCAGAGCTAGGTTCAATTCCTGCCTTTCACACTTGTTAGCTGTGCAGCCTTGGACAAATAAGAATATCTGAGCCTTAGTTTTCTCAACTGTAAAACAGGGATAATAACAGTCCCCCACAGGGTCGTGAAGAGGATTAAGTGGGATAATCTAAGTAAATGACAGTGCCTAGGACATAGTAAATGCTTAGTATATATGAAAGTCCTGTTGTAATTATTCCTTCTTTTTTTAAATTTAAGTTTCCACACACAGCATAGATTTTGTTAATCTCCTATTCTGGTTTCTTCCACTTCTTAATTATTGCAGACCCTCAAGATTCCATTCTTAACACAGCCTCTAATCCCATCTACTCTCATTGCCTTTACTATATGTTGAACATTCCAAAGTTCTTATCTCTGGCCCAGACTTCTACTGTAGCACCTACCATGCTTTATGCAAGTTACTGTTTACATGTCTGTCTCCCGCTACTAGATTGTGAGCTCCTTGAGGGCAAGGGCCATGATTTATTTGTCCTTTTCCCCCAGCTCCTAGAGTAGTGCTTGGTGCATGATAGTAGGCCTTCAATAAATGTTTCCTAAATGAATGAATGAAATCTTTCTGGGCAATGTTACCTTAGCCCCATGCAAACTTCCCTCATCCTCTCAGCCAGCGGTCCCCAACCTTTTTGACACCAGGGACCAGTTTCGTAGAAGACAGTTTTCCCACGGACGAGGGGGGCCGTTGCCACCTCGGATCGTCAGGCGTTCGGTTCTCATGTGAGCGTGTAACCTGGATCCCTCGCATGCGCAGATTGCAGTGGTGTTCGTGCTCCTGGGGGGCTCGGCTGTGATGCCAGCGATGGGGAGCAGCTGTGGGTACAGGTGGGGCTTCCCTTGCCGCTGGCCTGGGGCGGGGGGGTTGGGGACCGCAGCTCTAAGCCATTCACATAACAGCAGTAAATGTACATAGACAATTCTGGTTATGGTTTTCCCTAACCCATTCAGACTCTCAAACAAATAGTTTTTTAGTTGTTGATGTTTTTTGCTGGCTCCAAATATACACACTGTATCAGTCAGGGTCTTGCAGAAATAGATGACACGCTCAAATTGAGTAATTTGATGAGAGTTTAATAAAGGGCATACAGTATTTACAAAGATGAGGGCAAGATTTGGGAATACCGTCAAGGAACAGTGTAGTACCCCGGGGCTAACAACAAGGAGCTGGCACCATCCCTGGGCATCAAAGGGTAAGGGGAGGGAGTGGTTCCCAGATCTCTGAGAGTAGTTAAGAGAGAGGGCTGCCTGGCAGGAGTTGTGGCCTTTGGTAGTGGGATGTGGCAGGGAGGGAGCCAGGGGAATAAATAGCTCAAGCTCACGTTCCTTCCACCCTAGTCTTGGGTCCCTAGGAGTAGAATCAGAGGCTTTCACATGGCTGGGGAAGGAATTATGGAGAGTGGATATACTGGCTGTCATCCATTTGCCCCATCCAAACCTACTCTTCATCCTTCTCCACCTTACCCTGTGCTCTGCAAGGCTGATTCATATGGCCTGCATGAATTCCCTTGGGCTCTGGTTTCTGTTTGGGTTCCACCAATGAGAGCATATTATGGGTTGAATTGTGTTCCCCCTCCACACACAAATTCAGACGTTAAAGTCTTAACTCCCAGTATCTCAAATGTGACCTTATTGAGAAATAGGGTCAATGCAGATATAATTAGTTAAGATGAGGTCATGGCCCCTAATCCAATATGATTGGTATTCTTATAAAAAGGGAAATTTGGACACAGATACACAGAGGGAGAAAGCCAAGTGAAGATGAAGGCAGAAATCATGGTGATTCTTCTACAAGGCAAGGAATGCCAAAGATTGCAAGCAAACCACTAGAAGATAGGGGAGAGGTATGGAACAGATTCTTCCTCACAGCCTTCAGAAAAAACCACCTCTGCTGCCACCTTTATCTCGGACTTCTAGCCTCCAAATCTGTGAGGCAATACTATCTGTCATTTAAGCCACTCAGTTTGTGGTACTTTGTTACAGCAGCCATAGCAAGCTAATACAGAGATCAGAGGATGAGCTACACAAGCAGCCTATGCTTGCTGGCTGCACACTCTCCTCATCCCATTCTTTCTGCAGTCCCTTCCAAATGGATCTCAAGCACCCACTTTCCTGATCCTGCTTTCTCCAAGGTCACTGATTATTTGTTTCCCAATGGCCAAATCTGACCTTTTCTGTCATTATTCTACTACTTGACCACTTTATATCATATTAGAACTCCTCCCACTTCAAGGTCCATGTCCATATAATCTCCATTGCCTTCCTTCATTCCTTTATTTTTAAATGTACAAATTCCCTGGGGTTGTACCCTTATCCTTCTTCTCTACAGTTACCCTTGGTCCAGAAGTTGCAAATTGCTGGCCATGTTCCCCCCTCAGATATGTTTTGTTTGGCCGTTGCCTACACAGAAACCTTCACAGGTTCCACAACGCCTAGCAGATAAAGTCCAAAGTCCACAGCTTAATTTTTAAGGCCCTGACCAGCCTGACACTAGACTACCTCTTCTGTTTTCTGGGGTTCAAGAACTCCCCAATTCTAATGCCAGGACATCCAACTCCTTGTTTTCCAAGGTAATTGGAAATAGAGAATATGAATGCTCTGAAGTCAAAGATAATAACAATATTCAGTTTAGGCAAAAAGCCCCAGATTTTTCTCTTGTCATCATCAGGGTTAGTGTTAGGCTAATGATTGAAAACCTGACTTTTCCAGCCTCTTTCTGGGACAGTATAGCATATCGTTAGGATTGCAGGAGTTAGATAGTTTGAATCCTGGCTCCATTCTTATTATTGGCTGAGTGACTTTGGGCAAGTTTGTAACCTCATTCTGACTCAGTTTCTTTTTCTGTAAAACGAAGATAGAATATCTGCCTTATGGAATTAAGGATTGAACTCAATAATGTATGTAAACTTTTAACACAGTAGCTAGCAGATAATCAATAAATGGTACCCATTATTATTTTTATTATTGCTGCTTCACCTCTAAGCATATTCGCACAATTCATTTGTCATTGTTAGAGCACTGGATTGAACGCGAGTCAGCCTTGGATTCCCACCAACTTCTTTGTATGACCTCAGCCAAATCCCTCCCCTGAGCGGGGATGGGGAGGGTGCACCACGCACAGGTTAGGGTGGGTCTCAGATTCCTGACACCTCTAAAGTCCCATGGGAGTAAGCCAAAGTGTCTCCCATAGAGCAGTTTAACCTTATCTTCCAGATAGGCAGGTTTAGATTCTGGTCTTTTCTTGGCCTTAAGGAATTCCCTTCCCCTCTTTCAGCCTCATTTTCCCTGTTTGTAAAACAGCCAACAAAACAAACAAACACGTGTGTTACTTCCTTGCTAGCGGGGTTTCTAGCAGGCGCCAGGCAAATAGCGGGATGCACCCTAACTAGTCCGGACTTCTTCCTGCTCCTAAACTGCTCAACTCAGTCCCCTCGCCCCACACTGCCCGCCTGCCGCCCGCTGGCTCCCCTTTCCCGCCTCCGAGCGGCTCAAGCGCTTTGGGGCTCTCCACCGACTTCTGCAGGCGCGTATCATAAATACGACCCACGTGCAGGCTTTAAATGTGAGCGTCCTTAGGCTCTCGGACACCTCAAGCACCCGGAGCCCGACACTGCGGACTCGCGCCAGGTGAGGGGACGCTGAGCGGACGGAAGTGAGTCGAGAACACTGGGGCAGCGCAGGCCCCACCCCACCCGCGTTCAGACACCCATTCTCCGGCACCGCCTTTAAACCTCTCTCCCACCCTTCAAATCCCGCTCCACGGATGGACTCTCGTGAGATCCGTAACATGCCCGGAAGACCCGCCCTCTGCGCCGTAGAGGCCAATGGGCGAGGGCGACGGTTGCGACAGTTGGGTTTTGAAGGAACCAATGAGTGCTCGCAGCGGAGAGTTTAAGAGGCGTAAGCCAGGCGTGCCGAAGCCGGTCTGGGATTGGAACCTGCTGGGGAACGTACGGTGAGAGGCGGCTGGGCTGAGCCGAGGTGGGGCTGCGGCCAGCGGGTGCCAGGCCGGAGGGGCTGCAGCCGAGGGTGGCTCTGATTGTGTGGCCGGCCGGGAACGGAGGAGACCCTCGCGTCTCCTGAGCACGGTCGCCTCTCTTCCTCCAGGGCTCGGCGGGCACCAACTGGAAGGACCCCTCCCGCACAGGCAGGCGCTCCCATGGCGCAATTCGTGTTCGAGAGTGACCTGCACTCGCTGCTGCAGCTGGACGCTCCCATCCCCAATGCACCTCCCGCGCGCTGGCAGCGCAAAGCCAAGGAAGCCGCAGGACCGGCCCCCTCACCCATGCGAGCCGCCAACCGATCCCACAGCGCCGGCCGCACTCCGGGCCGAACTCCTGGTCGGTGGACTGCGGTGGGACACGGGAGCGAGAGAGAATGGCTGGGAGCAGCTTTCATGCCTCCTCCCCCTGGAGCCTGGTCAGACTGTCTTCTCTCTCTCCGTCCCAGGCAAATCCAGTTCCAAGGTTCAGACCACTCCTAGCAAACCTGGCGGTGACCGCTACATCCCCCATCGCAGTGCTTCCCAGATGGAGGTGGCCAGCTTCCTCCTGAGCAAGGAGAACCAGCCTGAAAACAGCCAGACGCCCACCAAGAAGGTATGTGTCCCAGGGGGTCTCAAGACACGGGGTCTGACTATATGCATTGAATGATAACATCATGCCTCACCACCACCTTTATATGCCAGGAACATCAGAAAGCCTGGGCCCTAAACCTGAACGGTTTTGATGTGGAGGAAGCCAAGATCCTTCGGCTCAGTGGAAAACCACAAAATGCCCCAGAGGGTAAGACCTGAAGTTCCTGGTTCTTGGAGAGAGGTGCCAGTCCATCCCCAGGGCTGAGGGGAGATACCTCTCTGCTCTTCTTACCTAAGACTGAGGGTAAGGGAGGTGTCAATTTTCCCAGCATCTAGACGCACTCTGTTGCCACAGGTTACCAGAACAGACTGAAAGTACTCTATAGCCAGAAGGCCACACCTGGCTCCAGCCGGAAGACCTGCCGTTACATTCCTTCCCTGCCAGACCGTATCCTGGATGCCCCTGAAATCCGAAATGACTACTGTAAGTGCAGCCTTATCTTTGCCCTGTGGATGGAGAAAGAGGGCCTAGGGACCAGGCAAACAAGGAAGCTCATGCTCTTCCCTTTCCACATCTGGCAGACCTGAACCTTGTGGATTGGAGCTCTGGGAATGTACTGGCTGTGGCGCTGGATAACAGTGTGTACTTGTGGAGTGCAAGCTCTGGTGACATCCTGCAGCTATTGCAAATGGAACAGCCTGGGGAATATATATCCTCTGTGGCCTGGATCAAAGAGGGCAACTACTTGGCTGTGGGCACCAGCAGTGCTGAGGTGCAGGTGAGGACTTGTGTCCCTGCACTGCATCTCCATCATCACCAGACCCAGGGGGCTTGCCTAGCTGGAGGATGTTAATGCCAAATCTCAGTCTCTTATCCTAGTGGTCTTCTCTCTCTAGCTATGGGATGTACAACAGCAGAAACGGCTTCGAAATATGACCAGTCACTCTGCCCGAGTGGGCTCCCTAAGTTGGAACAGCTATATCCTGTCCAGGTCAGTGGTTTTTGCCAGTCTTTGGCAAAATCAGTCTGATTTTTGCCCATTCTGCCCTTGACTGTACACCCCTGAACTGAAGCAGCCCTGGCTTGTTTACATTTGGTGCTGCCACAGAACCTGATTCCCTTTCTCCCTCCTCTAGTGGCTCACGCTCCGGCTACATCCACCACCATGATGTTCGGGTAGCAGAACACCATGTGGCCACACTGAGTGGCCACAGCCAGGAAGTGTGTGGGCTGCGCTGGGCTCCAGATGGACGACATTTGGCCAGTGGTGGCAATGATAACTTGGTCAATGTGTGGCCTAGTGCTCCTGGAGAGGGTGGCTGGGTTCCCCTGCAAACATTCACCCAGCATCAAGGGGCTGTCAAGGTGAGGGGGACTGGGCTGAGGTCTTTGTAGACCCTCAGCTATAACCTGGGGACTATTAAGGGGCAATGGGATGGTGGGATTGGACTGGGTTAATCTGTGACTCCTATAGCTCCTTGTCTAGCTCTAGTACCTGCTGACTCCACCTTTATCCCACCTAGGCTGTAGCTTGGTGTCCCTGGCAGTCCAATGTCCTGGCAACAGGAGGGGGTACCAGTGATCGACACATTCGCATCTGGAACGTCTGTTCTGGGGCCTGTCTCAGTGCTGTGGATGCCCATTCTCAGGTAGTCTTTTACCTGTTCCAGCCTCTCACTCCAGATGTGTTCTTACTCTATGTAGTCTTCCTGGGCGACTATGTCTGCTCTAGTGGCTTCACCAACTCTATACCCTGATGATTCCAGACTTCAAACGCAGCTTTCACTCATGAGCTCCATTTCCAACAGTCTGTGACTGTCTCCAACTCTATGTCCTATAGGCACCACCACCTGAATAGGTCCCAAATTAAACTTGTCACTTCCCCTTGCCTCCCTGAAATGTGTTCCTCCTTCTCTTCTTAAATTGCTTCAGGATGGCAGAACCTGCCTAGAAATATGAAAAGCCTCCTAGAATCTTTCATCTTCCTCACCACAATCTGTCAGTTTTTCCTCACAATACCATTCACACCTGTCCCCTTCCCTCAGACTCACCCTTCTTCCCAGTGGAGGCCCACTACAACGGCTTCCTCACTGGTCTCCCAGCATTCATCTCCAATTTGTCTTCTACACTGTGGTCTGAGTGGTCTATTACTGTCTTCCTTAAACCTGTAATGGCTCCCCATCACCTATGGCATATAATCCAAATCCATTGAAATGACATTTGAGGCTCTTGCTGGTGGTCCTCCCTGCAGCCACTTCAGCTTCCTCTCCTTCCACTCCCCCCACATGCAACTTCATGCTAGACATGGGCTCTAGAGCCAGATGGCCAAAATTCAAATTCTGGCTCTGTCACCTACTAACTTAACTTGCATGTGACCTTAAGCAACTTGTTGAACTTCCTTCTGATTGATTCCTCATCTGTAAAATGGATAATACAGATGCTCCCTGACTTACATCCCAATAAACCCATCATAAAGTCAAAAAATTGTTAAATTGGGGACCATCTGTAATTGTCTTTCAAAGGGCTTTTGTAAGGACTGATCATTCAAGTGATCAGTCAAGTCTCAGTCTGTAGTGCCTGGCAGGGTGCCTAACACTAGAACTGACTCAGTTCTGATTTGGGTAGCCATGGCTGTATGCTGTGTCCACACTATCCCCTCTCCATAGGTATGCTCCATCCTCTGGTCTCCCCACTACAAGGAGCTCATCTCAGGCCATGGCTTTGCCCAGAATCAGCTGGTTATTTGGAAGTACCCAACCATGGCCAAGGTGGCTGAGCTCAAAGGTAGGTGGCTAAGTGAAAAGCCAGACACAAAAGGCTACATATTATGACTCTACATGAAATGCCCAGAATAGGGAAATCCAGATAGACAAAACACATTCATGGTTGCCAGGAGCTGAGGGGAGAGGGTAATAGGGAGTGATGATAATGTTTTGGAATTAGATAATTTTATCAGTGCACAACTTTGCAAATATACTAAGAACCACTAAATTGTGTACTTTAAAAGGATTAATTTTATGGTGTGTGAATTTTATACCAATAAAGCAGTTACAAAAAACAAAAAAAGTGAGGTGGCCATCAAAATTGGGAGGGCTATGGGTATGTCTGCATTAAGATACACTGTTCTCATTTGCCCCAGGTCATACATCCCGGGTCCTGAGTCTGACCATGAGCCCAGATGGGGCCACCGTGGCATCAGCAGCAGCAGATGAAACCCTCAGACTATGGCGCTGTTTTGAGTTGGACCCTGCACGGCGGCGGGAGCGGGAGAAGGCTAGTGCAGCCAAAAGCAGCCTCATCCACCAAGGCATCCGTTGAGGACCAACCTATCGTCTCAGTTTTTTATTTTTCTAATAAAGTCATGTCTCCCTTTCTTCTCCTTGCATGACCTACGTCCCAGGGGCTCCTCTCTACTAGGATCAGAGAGCTAGAAATGTCCTCTGGGAGTCTTGACCATCACTCCTGTTTGCAGACAGGGCTAACCAAGCTGTGTACCCTACCTCTTCCATTCACACATGTACACACATGGCCTTAGTGGTTTCCTCTGTCACTTTTAATTAAGACACAAGTGAGTAAGCAGCCTCCACAGGCTGTATTCCCAGGCCCCCGCCCACCCTGACCTTTGGCCCAGAAGCTACTGCTTCAGTGTGGGGTGGGAGGAGGGAGACTGGGTCCACAGTGACAGATTATTGCTGACCTCTTCAATGTGAGGAAAAAGGCCACAAGACCCTGGTGGGGGCCAGCCCTGAGTGCTCCTCTCCCAAGTTTAAGGCAGAGAGGGGGAAGTAAGTGTCCAGCCCTTTTAGCCCCCAGCTCTGGAGTGGCAGAGGGCAATGAGGCCACATCCCTGGAGCTGGCCGGGGGAAGTGGGTGAGAAACGAACGGAAGCAGTGGTCCCTGTAGACCAGCTGTGGGGAGGGGAGGGCCAGTCCCCTGCTCAGTCCTGACCATGCAAGCCCTGGTCACAGGTGTAGGCAGGGAGGGCACTGGCGGATGCTGCCCAAGGTGCAGTCCTGAGGCACTTAGGTGGGCGCCTATCCAGGCCATGTTTCTCAGTTGGCCTTGACCTTCAAAATACCTGGAGCTCCATTTTGCTGAAGTACACGGGGCAGCCGCTTGCCTTTGGTATAAGACTGATACCAGAAGTTGGAGAACAGCACGAAGAAGATGGTGCCATACATCCAGATGAGGTGGATAATGACTGGGTACTGGTAGTTACAGCTAGGCATGAAGTAGTACTGGGAGATGTGCAGTGAGACCAGGACAAACTGGATCTAGGATAGAGAAAGGCAAGGGTCAGAGGGGACAGTGAGAGGACTACAGGGGAAGAGGGGATAGGGAAAGAGCTAAACATTGAGTGGGGAGGGATGGGGTCAAAGGTGAGATAGGCTGGATAAAGGCAGGATCCAGACTAGGAATGTTGGGGGGATGGTTATAGGCCAGGTCCAAGCCCCTCACCAGTTGGATGGCTGTCATGTGCTTTTTCCACCAAAGGTAGGGCTGAGCCACAGGGCCGAGGGCAGATAACCCATAGTATAGGTACATGACAACATGCACAGAGGAGTTTATCATGGCATGGAAAGAGCCCATTCCTCCTGTCAATAAACAATAAAGCAGGGTCAGCAGAGTTGAGCCTCTAGTCCCCAGTGTGTACCCTCTTCCCCCAGTAGCCTCCACAACTCACCCGGGGCAATCTTTATCCCCCACCACCAGCTCCAGGGAAGCACTGAGTGATGGAAGACATGTAGGAAGGTCACCTGACCATCCTTCTTCCGGAGAATAAAGATCACCTGAGAGAACAGTGGGGGAAAGGGGTTCAGAGCCAGGCCCTCTACCCCTCATTCTCTCCCCAAGTTCTCACATCTCATATAACTACTCACTGTGTCCATCAGCTCAATGAACTTGGAGAAAAGGAAGAGCCAGGCCACTCGAACCATCTGCAAGAAGTCAAGGCAGCTTTAGGACCCCACAGGCTACTCCAAGAGCCTCCCTAAACTGGGCTACGGGCACAGGTCACACCCAAACTGCTCCTAGCCCCCAGGTTGCTCTGATCTAGCCCTAGCCTCTACTTACCCTAAGTGCCTCAGGGCTATTGGAATAGTCCACAGGGTCACAGCGCCAGGTATAGGTACTCAGCCAGCCAGACATCAGGAACTAGGAAAGGGTGTGGATTAGACCACCAGAGTTCTCCCCTCCCAGCAGTCCCTCCCCTTTGCTAGCTGCGGACATGGATCTGAACCTCTCTGGAAAGGAGAGATGCCCTGCTCTGGCCCTACAGCCCGCCCCTTATGCTGCCAGCAGGAATTAAAGCCCAGGCATCCCAGGGGCCCACCTCATAGACAATGTAGAGGGAGAATGCCACTAGTGAGAAGTTGTAGACAATCATGAAGCCACGGAGCTGGAAGGGCTTCCGATTGGCCATGATGCGAGGCCCAAGAGAGAGAACGAAGTACACGTAGGTCAGGAGGATGGAGGTCATTAGCAGGGGGGACCCCATCAGAGGGTAGCCCTGGATACGGGGATCTGTGAATAAAGGTCAAAGGAGTCAGAAAGGGTCACAGGGTCCAAAAGGTCTTCACCAGCTCTATAGACATGAGGTCAGGTCACAAAAGGGTCAAGGGGTTCATGAGGCCTCTCCTCGTGTCTCCATTAGGAGACAGCCCTAGATCCAGGGATCCCAGGAAAGAAGGGAGGAAAGGGCTGGTGAATAGCACCCTACCTGCACGCTTCATCATCTCCTGGTACAAGTTCACAACAGCCTCCATCCTGGCTAAGGACTCTGGGGAGGTACAGAGGGTAGATGTCAGACAGAGCCCGCTGCGCATCCCCATCCCAGAGACAAGACACAGAACCAGACACCTCCCGATGCCTCATTGCAGAAAGGACAGAAGAACAGTGAGAGGAAGCAATTGCTGGGGTCTAGGGGAGGAGGGGGCAGTCTGGTGGGGACATCTGCTCTCTACACATCCTGCCTGCCTGGGAAGGGCTGTTCCACCCTTCCTCCCCACACTTTCCTCTCCTCGCTCTCTGCCCTCTCCAGACAGTTTTACTTCCTGGCCTCCCCTCTCCTCTTCCTCCACAAGAGAACTCTCAATTCCTGGTTTCTTTCCAGAGAGTCTTACCTCCTCACCAACATCTTCAGAATGGACCTCCTCCCACTTCCTTGCCCAAGTCTCTCACCTCCCCAACTCTGGATCTTTCTTCTCTCCAGGGATTCTCCCCTTCAACAGCCTCTGTCTTCTCCCCAGTCCCTTCCAGGGACTCTCATCTCCCCAGGGTCCCTCCTCTCCCCTGGCAGGATTCTCACCTCCCTGGTCCCTTCTATCCCTTCCGGAACCTTGTGGGCCTGGGATTACTCCTCTCCCCTGCTGGGAGGCTCATCTCCCTAGTTCTCCCTAGGTTTCTCCTCTGCCTTCCCCAGGCTCTCACCTCCAGCCTCTGCTCTCGATGCTCTCCTCTCTCCTCTCGCAGAGCCCTTCCTCTCCTGGAGCCTGGCTCTTTGAGACTCCTGCCCCGGCAGCTCCACCTGTCTGACTAGATCTGGCAGTAGCCCCACCCTCCACCCACCCCGGCTGTACTGCGCATGGGGTGGAGGGTGGGTCCAGGCCACAGGTCAGTGCCTGGGGGAGAGCAGGACCCACCAGGATTGGGAAAGCCAAGTAAAGCCCCAGACTCACCACCCACCTACCCCGGACCAGGCAGATGAGCTAAGGTCCAAGGTTCTGAGCCAGAAACCTCCCCCGACTCCAGCCCTAGCCTTGGCCCAAAGAACTGCTGAAAATCCACACCCAGCATCCTCTCCTGAGCCAGCCATAAATTCTCAGTTTGTCCTACTTCAGAATGGGTACAATCACCTTTCCCTTCCAGGGAGGGTCAGGGAAGCCAGTGGCACGTGAGGAGGTGGAAAAGTGGGGGAGGTCTCAGGAATCCTCCCCTCCCTGAGGGAGGGGTCCTAATGGGCCAGGCCCCATCCCCCTCAGGCCCTGAAGGAATGTCGGGGGAAGGCTATGGGGACACAAAAGCCTCTGCCCAGACCCAGGAGAGCCTGGGACTCTGAGACAGTCCCAGAGGGACAAAGCATTCTCCCAACAGCCAGGGCAGCAGGTGGCTCCCTCCATCCAGAGACCCACCTGCACAGGTGGTAAGTGAAAAAGCACACCTTCTGACACATCCACCAGGGGCTGCAGTGCACCCTGCGCACACCCCTCACAGGTGCTGCCCCACACCTCCACCTCACCCCACACTTCTTCAGACCCACCACGGTCAGGCCCCCAGCCCTGCCATCTGCACACGCCCCCTCGTCTCAGCTCCCCACCCCCAATGCCCCCCCCACACAACAAAGCCAGCATGGGGAGGGCTAGCACACATACAGCCTCCTGCTGCTGACACACCACCCAAACTGGCCTCCATGGACTCTGACTCTTGTGACTTCCAGCCCTCACACCATGCTCACACAGCGCCCTCACAGGCTGGGCACCATGTGCACACGCATCTGCTCCCCACCCAGGCCCACGCCCGCTGGAAGGCGCACACACAGGTCCACTCACACATGTGTGAGCCCCTGGGAGCAGACACGCACCTGCCCTTGGTCTGGCACAGCTCTCTTTTCGCCGAGGCCAATGATCACCTCTTCCCTCACAAGCAGACTCCGTTGGGTGCCCATTCTGGGGCAGGGCCTAGGCTCAGGCATGTGCTCTAACACACACTGAGTTTGCCAGCTTATCGCTCTCAACCACCAAGCCCAAGTTCACCCCACACACACGCACCCTGGAGGTCAGGAGGGACTCAAGGCTTCTGGGAAGGACCTCTCCCCAAGCTGGAGGAAAACCTGGGTGTGTCCCCCGTAGGGGAACGCGGCCTGTTCCTTCCTTCCTTCCTTCCTTCCTTTAAGACGGATGGAAGGCAAAAGGAGCCGGGCAAAGGAAGGGGGAGGAGGAGGGAGAGGAAAAGAGGGCAGCGGGGGAAGGAGAGGGTGAGGGGCAAGAGCAAGGAGGTGGTGGAGGAAGGCCTGGGTGTAAGCAAATGAGGCCAGGGACGCGGGTGTCGGGGAAGGGAGGGTGCAGGCAAGGCCCGGCCCCAGGGAGCTGGGACCTCCCACCCACTCGCCCCAGGAACAGCCTCGCCCACAGCCCGGGCAGGGCAGGGCAGGGCTGGGCTGGGTAGGGCTGGGCCAGGCAGGGGGCGCCGGCACGTGGAGAGCCCGGGGAAGGTCCAGACTCACCAGCGGGGGACCAGGCGGGCAACGGCGGAGGGCTCGCAGGGAGCAGGGCCAGAGAGAAGTCCCCGGGGCCAGCCTGCCTGCCTGCCACTTCCTCATCTGCTGGGCTGACTTTCTGTCACCAGAGGGGGAGGGGCGGGCCGGGCGGGGGGCGCCCGCTGATTGGGTGGCCGCCCGGGGCAGGAGGCCGGCCAGCGCAGGCCCGGCCGGAGGGGCGGGCGCTGGGGCGGGCCGCGGTCCCCGCAGGAAGCGCCGCGGCCCGGACTCCCCACCCCTTCCCTCCAGCACTCTGCCCGCCCGGGCGGCTGGCTGCGGCCTGGCCCGGTGCGGGAGCGCGCCGCCTCCTCCCGACGGGCAGCCCCCGACAGCCCCGCTCTCGGTCCTCGGGTGACTGTCCTACCAACAGGGCCACCTATCTGTTTGCGGCAGGCCCAGCTTAGGGCTCGGGGGAGTTCCAGGGCTCAACCTTTCCTTCTAAGAGCTGCCACTCCAGCAGTGAGCCCAGAGGGGCGGGCGGGCGGACGGCAGGCTAGGTGTGCTACGGGCCCCGACTTGGGGTGGCAGGAGGTCTTAGCGGGAGGGAGCAGCCGACCAGGTAAGCCTTCTCTAGGAGCCTAGAAACTTGGACGAGCCCTAGCCTTAGAATCCAGCTGGGAGGATTGCCTGGAATGGAGGCGGGAGAATACAAGTGGCCCCAGGCAAGAATACTGAATTACTGGCTAAACTGGCCTTCAGGGTAGTGAAAGGGAAAGAGGGAAGTGAACCTGACTGTGGCTTCATGTAGTAGGTCCTGAAGGCCAAATGGGGCCATTTGATTTTTATTCTAGAAGCAGAGGAGAAACTGAAGATTTTTGAGAAGACTATAATCAGACTTGTATCATCCATTCATCAAACACTTATTGACCACCTACAGTGTGTAAGACCACGTTAAGCTCTGGTGTCACTGTCCCTGCACCCATGGGGTTTACAGTCCAGCTGAATCACTTCACTCTGGCAGCCACTGTAAAGAGGGTGCTGGAGGGAGACCAGGTGAGAAACAACAGCCTGGCCTAATAAGGTTTGGAAACTGATGGGATTGAAGGAGGCATACAATATAGAGATTTCCTCCAGACAGCAAGACTAGCTCTCTATATATTGAGTTGTCTATTCTACACTCTCTGGCCCCCACCTCCACATACTCACCATCTAGACTGAACTAGTGGGGGCAAGGACTAGGTCTTAGTGAAATGAAATCTATATCTCCAGCAGCTCCTGGAACAGTGGTTTGCATACAGTGATCCAATAACTGCTTGTAGGCTTGGCTGGTGTGAATGTGGACAGAATCAGGGAATTCAGGAGAGGTGGTGGGTGGAAGAAATAGTATGTGCTTAAATGGTGGGATGTAGCTATGTGGAAGTTCAGTCCTAGACCTCAGGTAAGAGGTCTGAGCCAAACTACAAATATGACCCAACCCATTAGTACCTGCTCTTGAAAGAATATGGCCGAATTGACTTCAAAAAACTCAAACTTCTTAGCAGTGTAAAGTAAGGTCCTACCTGATATAGTCCCTACTTGGTCCTCTCATTCTACCTTTGTCACTCTCCTGGGCCATACCCTGTGCTTTAACTATTCCCCAAGGATGTCAGGTCTTTCATATCCCCAACCCTCAAGCCCTGCCTCCTGGCTCAGTACAAGGTACAGTGAGGTCTCCCAGGCAGTAAGTCACTCCTTCCTCTTGCTCCCACAATAGTACTGCAATATAATTATCTGCTTATCTGCATCCCCTAACTATAAGCTCGTCTCAGCAGAGGCCATGTTTTAGTCATCTCTGTGTCTCTAATTTTTATTTTATTTTTATTTTTTAGAGATAGAGTCTCCCTGTGTTGCCCAGGCTAGACTCGAACTCCTGGGCTCAAGCAATCCTCCCACCTCAGCCTCCCCAGTAGCTGGGATTACAGGGTCACGCCACCACGCCCAGCTCCATCTCTGTATCTCTAGCATCTGGCCCATTGTCTGGCACTCAGTTGACCCTCCATAATGTTTGCTGAGTGGATGTTAGCATGAAGGGGACATTGCGAGAAAGGAAGCGAGGTCAAGGGATCTAGAGTCAAGTGGGAAGGATATTAAGAATTCAAAAGCCTTTCTACTTCCATGGGAGCAGTTTCATGGAGTCAGTAAATATTTATGGAAAGCCTAATGTGTTCCAGGTATATGCTAGTGACTTTGGGGGTCACACCTGACTCAATGAAACTCAGGACCCAAAGTCCTCAGTTTAAATGTACCAATTTGTATCTGTGTGACTTTATGTAAGTGGCTGAACCTCTATAAAATGGGAACAACAATAACCTATCTCATAGGAT
The DNA here is from genome assembly GCA_023783475.1 of Daubentonia madagascariensis. NCBI lineage: Eukaryota > Metazoa > Chordata > Mammalia > Primates > Daubentoniidae > Daubentonia > Daubentonia madagascariensis. The sequence goes on along the minus strand of JAKFHU010001129.1, from coordinate 14,179,071 downwards.
TATTGTGAAGATTGAAGGAGATGGCCCATGTAGAGTGCTTAGCACAGTTTACTGTCTCAACATTTAATAGACAGGGTGGGGAAGCAGTCCAATTAATCAATAAGGGACATACTTATATGTAGAATCATGAGCATTCATTTAACAATATTTCCTAAACACTGTGTGCAAAGCACTATTCTGGGAGCACTATTGAGAACTTTTGGATTAAGTGTCCATCATGGGAGTCCACTAAAGATGAACAAAGCAGAAGATTATAGATGATGTTGAAACTGTCCCAGAGGCTAAAGATAGTAGTGACAGGGAATTTCAACTATGCATTTATTCACCTGGACCACATAGGTATATGACCATGGCAAGCCCTCAGTAAATGTTGACTGACTACATGAATGAACATGCTCAAAGATAGTTCATTCAGTTCTTGTCCGGGTCCTGGGAGAAAGCATCCTCAAATATCTGATATAGACCACCTAGCCCCAAGTCCTACCAAATGGCATCTCCGTGGCCCTAGGATTCCTGCAAAATACTCTGATGGAGAAGACAGACACATAAATTAACAATTATAGTAGCACGTGGTGAGTATTCGCATAGAGATAAACCCAGAGTGTTATGAAAGCACTTGGGTGGGGGGTACTAACCCAGGGTGTGGGTTAGTTCTTGAAGGCTTCACAGATGTAACACCTAAGTTGAGCATTAAAGGACACTTTCTAGAAGGCAGATAAAGGCATTCTGGGCAGAGGGACATGTGTATGTGAAAGCATAGAAGCAAGGGATGTGGCAGGTTTGGGGAACTCTAAGTAGTTTGGTATGGCTGCAGCTCAGAGGGCTTATGGGAAGGGCAGGAAAGATAGGCCAGAGTCAATTTATGAAGAGCCTTGTATGCCATGGTAAGAAGTTTGGATTTGATTCTGTTTATATTTTTCAGCCCTGGCTGCACACCAGAATCACCTGGGGAGCTTTTGAAATATTACTGCCTGGCTCTCACTTCCAGATTTATTCTAATGGTTGTTTTTAATGGGAAGAGGCTGGAGCATGCTTATGTGCTGTGTGGAAGCGGACAATGGGATCCAGCATACACAGGGAGAGATTAGCCTCTGGCTAAGGAGAACACCTCCCAGACTAAAATGTATAGAAAGAAACAGTAAATTCCTCAGTGGATTGGGAGAAAGTGAGGGAGTCTTCATCTAAAGGAGTCTACTTTTTCCTTTAATCAGAAGGTGAGGTATTTGCTGAGCATGAGGGGGTCAGTAGGATAAGGAGTTTTAGGGAAGTGCAGAGTGCTGGGAAGGCTTGGTGAGCAGAGCTGAAGGCCCCACTGGTTGGAAGACCATGAGTGCACAGCGGGGAAGGCTGTGTGATGTTCTCCAGCAGAGCTAAGTGAGTGGGAGGCAGGGGAGCAGAAATGAGACTGTTTTGGATTTGCAGGGAAGCCAGGTGGAAGGCCCTGCAGATGAGAAGGTTCAGTGAAGGCTGAGTAGCAAGAAAACTAACCAGGGGTGGGCAGATCAGCTGGAAAAACTGAAGGAGTCAAGGAACTCCCAGGCTTGATAAGGATGAAGGCCAGGTGTAGTGGGGAAGAATACCCAGTCCAACAGCTAAAACCTCCTTCATGGAGCCTTGCTGACTCATGGGAAGTGAGGTGACGACTTCCTCTGGGTCCCACCCTGCTGACTAACTCCTCACTCACTGCTCTCTTCTTTCTCAAGAAGATAAACCATTGATGTAGTTTCTCTAAAAGTTCAGCCTGGCCAGGAGCAGTTGCTCACGTCTGTAATCCTAGCACTTTGGGAGGCCTAGGCAGGAGGATCACGTGAGGTCAGGAGTTTGAGACCAGCCTGAACAACATAGCGAGACTCTGTCTCCACAAAAAGTAGAAAAATTGCCGGGCGTGGTGGCCTGTGCGTGTAGTCCCAGCCACTCAGGAGGCTGAGGCAGGAGGATGGCTTAAGCCCAGGAATTGGAGGCTGCAGTGAGATGATGACGCCACTGCACTCTAGCCCGGGCAACACAGCGAGATCCTGTCTCAAAAAATAAATAAAGAAAAGAAAAGAAAAGAAAAGTTCAGCCTGAAAATCACTATCTGTATGAACTCTATTTCTGTGATTGTCTGAGGCTGTATATGTTTTGGCACAAAAATTAAATGGAAATAGGATCAGAGAAGCAGGAATGGCAGTGAAGAAAAAATGGAAAAAGGTATGCCTGCATGTTTATGAGTGAGTGAGAAGAAATAGGCCATGGGAGACACAGGGGAATCAGCTATGACACCAGGAAGTGAGGATCTAGGAAGAGGGGCAACAGGAGTGGCAGGTGGAGACAGCAGCAGCCTCCTGGGCTGAATTTCTCCCTTCCCCATCCTGTAAAGGTCAAAGGGCACTTCCTACACAGTACCCACACAGAGGAGCTGAGGGGAGGGTTGAGCCTGTGAGGACAGGAGAACAAAGATGAGGGCGAAGGGTTTGCAGTTAATCATTCTGCATGTCCCTGGGCCTCAGCCAGCAAGCTAGTGTCCTCTTCTCAAGCAGGCTAGGACCTTGACTGAAGGAACTGGGGCTGGCAAGACAACTGGCTGTCGGAAGGGAGAGACTGCATGCAAACACTCATCATATCATTTGGAATTTGAGGGTTTGCATGGACTCCTGAAAGGTCAGGGCCAAAGTCTGATCCATCAGTGGGTAGCCAGTGGCTACATACTATGGGTATCATTCACTGTTCACTGAACTGAACAAAAGGAACTCAGGAAGGGGGAGAGAGGGAAGGGTATGATAGAAACTGTGGGAAGAACTCTGGAGAGAGAAAAGGGGAGGCTTTTGTTAGTGGGTAAGCCAGGGGAGGCTATCAGGATGGAGGAAAGACAGCAAGATCCAGAAGACACGTGAGAAGGGCCAAAAGGGAAGAAGAGAAGTTTGCTATTCTATTCAGGACTTTCTTTGGCAAGCATAGGGCCAGCTGCTTTCCATATACTCACTCTATGGTTCAATCCTGTAAAGTAAGTACTATTATCACCTTTTAACAGATGAAAAAAATGGAATCAGAGAAGTTGAAGGTTTGCCCAAGGTCACATACTAAGTAAGGTAGAAGCAATATAGGTGTTTCAGGCTAAGGAAAAGTATGGACAAATGAATGGACATAGGAGAGCATAGGACAGGCATAGAGAATTGCAAGGGATTCAGTTTGGCTAAGGATGCAACACAATACTGCATGTTCAGGAGAAAGGACTGGGCTGGAATGAAAGGCCTTCACATGATAGAAGGTTGAAAAGTAGGTTGGCCCTAAATCATGATGTTTTTTGGGTTTAAAAAAATGAGTTTAGTTTGTATTGGGATGTCCCTTAAGATTTTTGTTTGTTTTTTTTGAGACAGGGTTTCACTCTGTCAACCAGGCTGGAGTGTGATGGCACAATCATATAGCTCACTGCAGCCCTGAACTTCTGGGCTCAAGGGATCCTCCTGCTTCAACCTCCCAAGTAGCTGGGACAAAGGCATGTGTCACCACACATGGCTAAGATTTTTTTCTTTTCTTTTTTTTTTTTTTAGAGATGGGGTCTTGCTATGTTGCCCAGGTTGGTCTTGAACTCTTGGCCTCAAGTGATCTTCCTGCCTCACCCTCCCAAGTCTCTGGGACCTGAAGATTTTTGAGTAGGGGGTTAATACGTTTCCCATTGTGCTTTAAAAAGACAAACTTGGTAATGTATATCATCAAGGGGAAAGCAGAGGAAGGAAGGGAGACCAGCTGGGAGCCGGCTCAGAGGCACAGGTGTGACACAATGAAGAGCTGACCTGGAGGAATGGCAGTGAGAAGGAAGAAGGCATATGGCAGAGAGAAGACCCAGAACTGACAGCAGGTTGTCTACCTGGATAACTCAGGTGGAGCAGGAGGGAGAAAATGAATGCAGTTTGAGACATCCTGAGTTTGAGGTGAGATGGCCCATTTGGCAGGCAATCTGCAACACAATACTGCATGTTCAGGAGAAAGGACGGGGCTGGAGAGAAAAATCTGAGGATTCTCTGTATTGAGATGAAACCACACTAAGCGGACTGTGGTAGCTCTAGTTTGGGTTGTATTCATTTCCTTTAAGGAACTCCTGTCCCACTCCATCGGCTCACTAATCCTGGTATTCTCTCCAATTTTCCCCTAGTCTGAGCTCCTAACGGCATGTAATCCAAGCAAAACCAGAGTTCTTCCATGAGATGAGCTAGTTCTTCCATGATAATGTAAAGTGGGGAAATGCAGAGACATAGTCCAGACAACATTTGAGCCCCTGAGCCCATCTAAAGCCATCCACGTAACCCAAATACAATTTGGTCTATTTTTCTCTTATTTTTAAATTTTGGTTAAGCTTAATTGTAATGTGTTGCAATCAAACCAGTCTAATATACCATTAGGATATTGCTCAAGAGAGAGTAGAAGCAGAGAATAATAGTTACCGCTTGAGTGCTGACTATCTGCCTAAAGGGCCTGGTATGCCCTTCTAAGAATCTTGGACTTTATTCTGGAGAAAAATAAGAGCTACTTAAAGGTTTAAATTTAACTTTAAATATGCTCAGTTGAAGGTACCCTTTGAAGTTGGTACTATAATCCCATTTCATAGGGGCAGAAACTAAGGTTCTTGGAAGTGAAGTAACTTTTCTAAGCTCACACAGTGGATAAGTGTCCAGGCCAGATTTGAACTTGTAAATAAATAAACTGCAATAGAATTATGGATGCCATAATGGAGGTGTATAGAGGGTACAAGAGAAGTACAGTTTAAGAATGGTCAAGTGTACAGGGGAGGAAGTGGTAAAGACTTTATAGCAGTGGGTGACATTTGAACTGGAAGGATGAATTGTTCACCAGGTGAATAGGGGGGTTGGAGCAGGAAAAAAGAGGACAGATAATCTATTCTTAGGAGGGCAGAGCATTTGTAAGCCATGGAGGTGTGAGGCAGCACCTGACCCCCAAGTACTTCCTGATGGCTACAGCTGAGAGCACTTATAGCAGAGTGGCAAGAATGGTGGCGCATGCTATGACAAAACAAAGTCTGAAAGACTGGTGGTGAATGTGAAGGGAAGAGAGGCAAGCATGGGACCACACAGCTCTGGTTTTGATACCCAGTGAATTATACACAGCCACCCATGAAGACCTGAGCCCAGACCTAGCAAGCACAGACAAACGAGGCAAGAACTCATCACAACCGCACACAGAGAAAGCTATGAGTGGTGAAGGGCCCCCTTTAGGGACAGAATGTAGGAAGACTGTGGAACTGAGTCTTTAGCTGGTTTGGACAGGAAGAGATACAGTTTAGAAGGGATGAAAAAGAACATTTCAGGTGAGGGAGCTTGTCATTTGGTCTCAAGTCAAAATGATACCAATTAAGACCAAACTGGGGCTTAATGTAAGAATACAGGCAACAACTAAGTGGAAGAAATAAGATTCGCAAAACTAGATTCAAGTTTGACTTATCATGTCAGGCAATCCAATGTAAAAATGTTACAGTGCCTACTCTGCACTAGTTGCTAAGGAAATACCGCAGGGGATGAAATGTACACAAAAAGTCTCTCCTGAGGCTGAGCTCCTGAGACATAAGCACAGGGAAGCTGCAGAGGGAGGGAGAGGTTATGACCTCTTAGAGGGATTGGTCAATCATTTATTCAAACAATTCCTAAGAGCAGATTTCTAGATGCTATGCTGGGCATAGCTAATAAGTACTGAGCTTCTATTATTGTTAAATACTATTCTAAGCACTTTATATGTATTAACCCATTTACACCTTACAGCAACCCATGGAACAGTCACTATTATCATGCCCAGGAATAAGGAAACGAAGGCACAGAGAGGTGAACTAACTTGCCCAAGGCCACACAGCTAGTGAGTGGCCTAACTTGCCCAAGGCCACACAGTTAGGATTTGAACACGGGCAGACTGGCAGTACAACCTGCTCTTTTAACCAAAATGTTATTTTCTACTACACCTCCCCAAAGTCAAATAAATCGTAACAGTAATAATAATAGTAGCACTACTATTTATAGAAGCTGTAGTATGCCAGACACACACATTATCTTGATCACACAGTTCTCAGGTGGAAGAACTAGAATTCAAACTCTGAAAGTTCAGGACGTTTGAACTTGGGGGACAATAAAGTGCAGCAGGAGCTACAATAAGTTTGCACAAGGTACAAACGTGGTGCATAAAAGAGAAGGTAACTGATCTTACCTGGTGGGAATGGTGTTGATTTGTTGACAGACTGGGTTGTTGGAAAGCTTCACAGGGGGTGATTTGTGGGTTGAATTTTGAGAAATGATTGGGTGTTCATAGAATGATAGGGCAAAGTGTTCCATGCAGAGGGAACAGTGGGAATAAAGGAATGGAGGTTTGAAAGAGCCTGCTACATTCAGGAAACTGCAAGCAATTTGTGGCTTGGGAATTGAGTGGGTGGCAAGACAATATAGATTAGTTAGGAGAAGGAAGCAGGGGGCTAGATCACACAGAATCTTACTTGCCTTTCCAGAAAACTTGAGCTATGTTTCAAACTTTTCCAATGAAGTAAATGTAACGGCCAAAAAAAGTAAATAAACATCCCCAAGGAATCTAGTGGCTTAGTCTGAAGTCCATCAGACTAGTAGGAAATTTTTGGAATCTATTTTCTCCTAATAATGCATGTATGCTAAATTTCCATTCTCTGTTTTAAATTACTTACCTACAAGTAAAATGAACATTCCAGGATGATTTTATCTTGTGACTTTCAGTATGCCTGGCACACTGCCCCTACCAACCTACCAGGTACATGGACTCCATGTCCATGAGAAACATGAGGAGTGAACTATCAAAAAGGTTTTAATCAAGGGAATAGTGTGATGAGATCTGCAGTTTAGAAAGATCTATCTGGCAGCCTTCTGGAAGACAAGTTAGATTGGGCAGGACTGGAGATAGGGAGTCTAAACAATACTTTTAGTGAGACAGGCCCAGAGCCTAAACTGTAGGGCAGGATGGATAAACACTGGGGAGACAGAACTGATAGGATTTGGTATCTGATTGAGTATACGGGGGCTGGGAACACAGAGGGGAAATAGTTTAGGATGGCTTCCATATTCCTGGCTTAGGCCATGCCCAGGAAAATTAGAAGAGGTGTGGAGGGAAGGATGATTGGATTTGGACATTCAGGTACCTGTGGACCATACAGGTAGAGATGCCCAATAGGAATCTGCAGCTCAGCAAAGAGGTCTGGGATGAAAATAAAACTTGTTTGAGTTATGCACATAAAAGTGGTAATCGGGTGGGCACAGTGGTTCACACCTGTAATCCTAGCACTCTGGGTGGCCGAGGTGGGAGGATTGCTTGAGGTCAAGAGTTCACGACCAGCCTGAGCAAGAGCGAGACCCCATCTCTGCTAAAAATAGAAAAAATTAGCCAGGTATGGTGGCAGATGCCTATAGTCCCAGCTGTTTGGGAGGCTGAGGCAGGAAGATTGGATCGCTTAAGCCCAGGAGTTTGAGGTTGCAGTGAGCTATGATGACACCACTGCACTCTAGCCAGGCGACAGAACAAGACTTTGTCTCAAAAAAAAAAAAGTGGTAATCACAGAGAAAGCAGGGAAAATAAAAAGAAAAGGTGGTTAAGGACAAGTCCTAGAGAATAACAACATTCAAGAAGCAGGCAGACGTATAGAAATCCAAAAGCTCCAGAGAAGGAATGGCCAGAGAGGTAGATGAACAAAGGAGAGTGTGTGCCATAGAAGCCAAGGTGGGGAGAAACAGACTTAAAGGAAATGGTTGGTATTGTCAAATTCTGCAGAGAGATTAAGTAATATAAGGATTGAAAAAACTCTGGATTTAGCCATTAGGTCAACAACGATCCATGATACAGTTTCAGAGGAATGGTGGAAGTAGAAGCCCAACCACAGGGGCTGAAAAGTGAATGGGAGGTGGAAGAAGAGACGGTGATTATAGGCTATTTCAAGAGTGTGGCTGTGAGTGAGGCAGTGAGAGGGGACGTAGGGTCAAGAGGGGTTTTTAACATGGAAGAAACACTAAAATGGCACTAGCCAGGGCCATGGAAATGGATGTATCCCAGAACAATTAGCAAAAAGAACAAGGATGGTCTGCTATAAGGATGGGCAACAAAAGATGAATCAAAATGAGCACAACCTAGGGAAATTAGGGTGACGGCAAGGGAAGGCAGTGGAATGGCAGAGAGAACGTAGGGAGGGCAGCAGCCCAGGGCCCTTGACGTTTGATTCAGCAGGAAAGGTTATCGTCATATCGAGAAAGTAAGAAGAGGCTCTCTGGTACATATATCTTGCCCAGGGTAAAGAGAGATGTCTGAGAGTGACAGGGTGACTTTTGACAAACATGTCAGAACTTGTAACTTGTGGTAACTTACCACCTCTTTAATGAGTCTTCACTAGAGAATGATGTGAAAGCTAGAAAACAGTTTTAGGGTAATGATCTAAAGGGATGTTGGTATGTTAAGTTGCAGGTGATAGAGTACTTTAAGACAGTTTGTAGGAATTTGAGGGATTTGGGAGCTGATCTAGGAAAAACTTGGCCTATTTATGTAAGACAGCTGTGCAATGAGGAAAACAAAAAAAATGGCTGGGGAAAAATGGGCTTGAAAATCATTGCCAGAGACTTCAGGGCTAGAAAAGATCACTGGGATCACCCAGGTGAGGAAACTGAGGCTCAGGGAATTCAGGCACCTTGTCCATGATGAACTCAGGGAAGCTGCCATGTCCAAATGGTAGCTGACATCCTGAGAGCATGTGACTCATGGAGAGACCACATAGGAACCCAGGAGCTGCTTCAGTGACACATGGGAGCTCAGAAACAAGAGACAGAAGTTAAAGAGAGGAAATTTGTCCTGTGAGACAAAACACATGTTGAAGTGACAGGGCACCATGGTCTGTCAGATGGGTTGGAACAGAAAGCCCTGTTTGCAGGGTGGCAAGCCCTTTCCAAGTGTTAGCCCCTGTGCATTCAGGTTTTCAGGAAAAAGCCATGTCAAGCCTCCATAGGTAGGTGCTGTGAACCCCCAAGATTAAACAGATAAGGGACCACAGCGCCTGTTCCTACTCCTGGCCAAATGCTAAACTTCAATAGGCTATTTCCCAGCTCCCCTCTACCCCCTGCCAATTGTAGAGCAGATAGAAAAGGCAGATGGAAGAAAATGTATACCCCTTAGTGGTTCATCTGGACAGTAATCAGGAACTGACCCAGGGTAGGCGTTTGGAAGGATTCGGCCTCCGTCCTGCCTGGTGCTGGGATCAGCTCACACGGCTCCTGTGTCCACAAGGCACAGAGAATACATTGTCCATAAGGAGGATTATTCTGCACAAGAAGCTCAGACAAAGGGAGAGGTTGTTTCCAGCTGCCTGGGGGAGGTGGGAAGGGGGTGGGAAAAGGGACCAGCCTTGCACTAGGGCATTCCTGCAGAGTTCAGCTTCTTCCCTTCAGCAGCAGGACAGGAGATGAGCAATCACAGCCCTTCCAGCTCAGTCCTACTGCTGGGACCCATTATGGAGTTGGAAGGAGCACTTGGTTACAACCTATCTATCTTGGCTGTTTCCCCAAAAAAGTACAGGGTTGAGTGAGGTGAGCCAGCTTTGCAGGTTAGCAACAGACACCAGAAGGGGAAGAGACCAGAAGGGGGGTGACTGGGGCAATGAGCAAAAGGGGGGTTCAGCTATGACCAAATCTCAGGCTCAGGCAGAGCTGGAGAGGGAGAGGGCCCAGGCAATGGGCCTCCTGCTGACATTGACTCGATAAGCTTCCACTTCCAGCGGGATGAATTCTGTGCTACAGCAAGCTCTTGAGGTTTCACAGCTGCTGCTTCTTTCTCCATCCTAGACACAAACCTGGGAGACAATGGCCTAATCTCTTTCTCCAGAGGCCCCAAGAGAAGAAGGCACAACCTCCAAGCCAAACAGAGCATTCAGAAACAGAGGAATACTACCAAAGTAGGCCAAGAGAGTCACCTCTGCAAATTCTAAATCTGAGCAATTAGGCAGGTCATATCCTCTTCAAAGGAAATGCCATATATATTTCCCTCCTGAGGGAATGAGTGTTAGGGATGAGAGATACACTCTCCATTGAGGTGTTTACTGGGCTGTATGGGCCCCAAAGTGGGAGATGCTACAGAGGCTTGTGTACCCCAGAGAATTTTGAGGGGGGGATGGAAATGAGAGCATGTGCTCCCAGAGTGACAAATATAGAGGTGAGAGTGCCTCCAGAGTAAGGAGTGTTTGCTTAAGGGCACAAGATATAGGAGACATCCTGTATATGTTCCTGTTGGGGCAGGAGGGCATTTCCACTCCTGCAGGACAAGGAATCAATTTCAATGGTGGTGGGAATGAAGTCATATTAGCCTGGGATGACAAAGAAACAAAGCAACTTGGGGTTGGTGCCATTCAATAGGAGGGAATCTTTTGGTGGCATAAAGGACAGCAGTCACCAAAAGATGCTCCAGGGATTCTAGAGAAGCACAGCTTGAACTCTTTCCAACATGCCAGTTAGCTTTGACATTGCCAGTGGGAAGGGAAGAGGTGAGAAGACAAAGAACACCTGAGTGGGCTGACGAGGTGGACCGTTTAAGTGGAGGAAAGGTCTGGCATTGCCTCAGAGCTGATGACAGGACTCCCCTGCTGCTGTGCATTGTGGTCAGTGAGCCTGTGGATACTATTTCTTGTCTTGATGGAACAGGAACAGATGTGACATCTGGAACCACTTTTCCAGTCCTTTGCTGCCACAGCCTGGCAGAATTCTGTTTGGCACTGAACAAATGCCAAAGTACCAGTGTGTGACAGAAGAGAACAGAAAAAAGCAGCTGGAAGGTATGAGCAGGAAGAAAGTCTTAGAATTTTTAGATCAAAGCTAATTAAAGAAAACTTTTAATGGAGAACAAATTAGAGTTGCCTTGCAGCAAACTTCAAATTGTCTCTGATCCCTATGTAGTGCTCTCATAAACTGCTGTCAGACAACCCTGAGCCAGTGAACATCAACTTCAATAACTTTATTCAGAGGAATCCTTTGGTCCACTTCTGCTGACTCAACCCCTGCCCTTACCCACAAAGGAGTGCTAAGAAAGGCAGCTTAGGCTGGATGTCCAAACTCACTCTGTTCTTCAACTTTATAAAAGCAGGCAAAGCTACTGGGGGCTGCCCCCACCCACCATCATTCTGGCTCCTGTTTGAGCCACAGGCTTAGTGGAATTTAGGAAAGCCATCCTGGTTAGAGTCCAGGAACTAGCCACTATTATGAGGACAACTAAACCCTGATGACAGTGTGAAGTGCAATTCCCCTTTCCCTCCAAAATAAGAAAAATGAATCCAGGGGAAGGGGCTTTCTCACGTGATAAGGAAAAACTCCTTTTCATACAATCCTGCCTGGCAGAGCTACTTCCAGAGAAATCCCCCACCTACCAGCCCTTTGACATCATCCTTCATGTGTACAGGGTCAGGTAAAGGATAGGGGACTTTGTGACTATTTTCCAGGTAAGAGCTGAATTGGCTTCTCAGAGGATGAAGAATAGAGCAGGCCCGAGCTTCACCAGAGCTGTAGGTGGACGGTTTGGCCCAGCCCAGAAGCCTCTTAACGTGTAGCTTAGAGGGACAGCCATGATGGAACTTGGGCAGGAGGGCCTGCAGAGACAGCGTGCCTTAAGGATGTAGAGGATGCTACAGTTTCTGGCAGCAGAAAATAAGCACAGGCTTATTTGATCTTGTGTCCATCAGCTCACCATTGACATGAAGCAGTATCAGATCAGGGTAAGTTCTGGATCAAGAATTGTGGAGAGTGGTGGGGAGAAGTGGCTGTAGAAACTATCATTTATTGAATACCCATTATTTCATATACTGTGCTAAGTGCTTTACATTCATTTTTTCATTTTAATCCTCACAACAACCCTATGAGGTAGGTATTATTACCATTTACAAATGAGAAAACAAGTTCAGAAAAATTAGGTCACTTGCTCAAGGTCACACAGCTAGTCAGTGGTGGAGCTGGAATTTGTCTGTTGCTGAAAGCCCATGTTCTTTTTATTGTACCCATCTAGGTGGGTCTTGAGCAAAAGGTAATTTCACTGCTCAACTGTGCAAAGAGCACCTGGGAGTGGAGGTTGCCGGCCACACTCACCGCTGGTAGGGATGCATTGAAGCCGACTTGATGTTGGTTTTTATTCCACTTGGCATTTTCCCTAAAAGGAACATGAAGAAAGACATCTGAAGCAAGGTAAGACTTTCACGAAAAATCAGAAATGTGGTATCTCAGGTTCCCTTCTGCCACTTCCTTTATCATCTCAGAACCTCTGTGGCATCTGACCCTGGCTGGCAGAGATCAGAGCTGTGATTCTTCACCCAGCTCTGTCCCTGAAAGAGTCTAGGAGGAAAGGAGTGATATGGGAGAATAGTAGGAGGGGTCAGAACACACCTCAGCAGTCTCCTGCTCATCCACTCCTGGAAAAGATAGCTAAACCTTCAGACCCTCATTTAATGTCATAGGCAAAAGACTACTATGTTCTCTCTTGTTCTAATTGTCCCTTTTCCTAGGCAGCTTGGAAGAAATACCTCTTCTAGCTGCTTGCATCTATTATTCTCATAATTATTAAAAGTGAGCAGGAGAGAACACAGGAAGCCAAGAGCAAGAGAGACAGGATACAGAGAAAAGAATACTTGTAGGACTGGGAAACTTGCCCACTTGTCAATACCTGATGCATCTACCAAATGGTCTTGATTAAGGTCTAACCATTGATTTCTCTACCTAAGAAGAGACACTGACAACACACCTAATATCCAGAGTAAATGAAACAGAAGAATAGTTGAGAGAGATGTGAGATGGGGATGGGAGAGAAGACCAGTTTCTGTTACTCAAATTTCTTCCTCACTCTCTGGTGCCTGTTGCAGAGTGTCAGATGAGATTTTTTACTTCTGAAAATTGTTTTCTGGGTCATGGTACAAGGGAGAAAATCTTCAGGCCTGGGGATGCTGGGGTTCCAGATAATCTAGTTTATTCCCATTCCCCTGCTCAAAATCAGCTACATTTCAACTCTTGCTACCTTACCTGGTTGACCTGCTTGAGCCATCTGCACCCCACTGAGCATTGGCTGCTGCTGGCTTGGAGCGCCTGCCATCTGCACCTGCTGTAATCCTGAGGCTCCTGCAAGGATTGTCCCAGCTCCTGACTGGCCTGCCTGGCCAGGACCACTGCTGCCTGAAGGTCTCCAATTAGACAGCCCTTTCCCAAAGGCAACAGCTGCCACCAAGGCATTGGTGTCTGCAGGGTTAAAGGTCTGTTTGTTCGGCCGGAGACCTGAAGAAAAAGCAAGTGGGGTATGCCTTTGGCCTGGGACTGAACCTAGCAGCTGGAAGACCAGTGTGAATGCCAAGGTTTGGAGTCCTGACTTCAGCATCTAGACTTCCTTGCAGCCCAGAGGAAGAACCAGAGGACCCCCAAGCCTATCTCAGAATTCTCCTTTCTCACTTTGTCCATTTCCTCCACCTGCTCCACGGCTGGCCTTAAGTACAAAAGGCTAGAATGGATGCAAACCCTTTCCTAAGCAGTTCATTCTTGTGTCCTAACTTTACTACTACCAAAGCCACCATTCCTATTCCAGTGCTTTTATACATTTTTCCCTCTCCATTTTGTCACCAGTCCCTCCATACCTCCACTCTCTGATTCTCGCTCCTCTTTGCTGATTTTCTCCAGAAGATTTGAGCACATTTTGTTCAAGCTTTGTATCTGCTTCTGTAACACATGCAAATTTGTGCAGAGATTAGAGTGCAGAAATGAGATGGAGAAGTTTCTTCCTTCTGCTCTTCCAGAGGCAACTTATATATAACCAACTGTGCATCCCTACTAGTCAGGAATGGTAATGCCTAGTTTCTTATGATGGGATGGGGATGAGGGCAGCAGGGCAGTTACTCAGTCCAACCTGAGCTGCATCAGCACCAATGCGGGCAGCATCTGTTGTCAGTTGCTTCTCCTGCTCTTCAACCTCAGGGTCAGGCTTGGTTCTCAGATGGTCAGGGACTACCTCATGGCTGAAAACGGGCACCCGTCCTTCAGTCTGCCGCTGTAACATACAGATTTTATTGATCCTACTATGCACTCAAGAAGATTCAATCTGGCCTGATACACAGTCCCTTCCACAGGCAAACAGTGCATTTTCAGGGAAGACACAACCTGAGATGCAATATCTAGCTTCCTAGGACACTGTCGCCTTCACTCCATCTGTCATTTCTGTCTTCTCATACACTTATCTCTACCAGACCTAGGAGCTACATTTTAATCAAAGACTGGAATAGACAGTCACAAAAGGACACTTTTTGGCTCAAGAGAGATACTGGAGGAGAAAGGTCTCTGCCTTGGTGACACAGGCCTCAGGTTATTACAGCACTATTTGGGAGTGCTCTCCCACCTCCAGAAGAACAGAAAGCAAGGCCTCAAAAATGCAGCCTTTACTTCTTATTGCCACACACTACTCCACATTCAGAACTTCTAGAATAACTAATCAACAGTTATGCTCTAGGCTCTCATCTAAGAACTTAATTTCCCAAGTTGTACCCTTTTCCTCCTCTTACCATGAGATCTTCATCTCGGTCTGGGGACAACACCAGAGGGATGATGACCTGGTTACGGAACAGTGGTGTCTTTTCATGCTTCAGGACCTTGTTCAGAGTGTTCAACTGTCCAGAGAGCAGGGCGAAGCTGTCCAGGACAGAGGGCCTGGTGGTGGTAAGAAGGTGTCAGAATGTTCCACCACTTCCCTGGGGTGGTTCCCAGTAGTCTCGAAGAGGTCCTTCAGACTAGGAACACCCAGACTCACCATAAAAAGTCTCATAGTCCAATGACTAGCCTAGGTGGGAACCAGATTGGCTAACAGGGATGATGGGGTTAGGAAAGAGGGACACACTTTCAGTTTCTGACACTGATGTATGACGTAGAAAAAAGGCAGTTCGTTGTTTGAATGAGGGTGAGGAACAGTGGCAAAATAGGAGTGAACCATGGTTATACTGTTACCACTAAAAATTTAGAAACTGGGTAAAAGCCACCTTTCCAGCCTCAAAACAGGATCCACACTTCCAGAGTAGGCTGGATCTAAAAGATTCAGCCACATCTGTGGCAAGAGATCCACCATGAATAGAGCTGTAGTGGGAGGACCCACTGAGGGAGAACCTTCTCACCAGAGAAGTCACAAGGCAAGAATTAAAAGCTAGAAAGAACCTGGGTTGAGAAACTGAGCATTTCTCTACTTCCTTGCCATGGAGGCCACTTGTTAAATGTTGGGAAACCCAGCTCTTTCCAAATCTAAAGATGTTTGCAAACTGATAAATGGTTACATCACTGGAAGTGTCCTATCCATTAGGAGGCCTGCCCCCCAACCCATGGAACCTTCCCCAGCTTGCCCTGGCAACCCTTACCAGGTCAGCCTGTCATACTCGTTCTCCAACTTGTAAATGAAACTCCCCAGTGAGTTCTTCAGATCAGCCACTTGACTCAGCAGTGCATCTAAGGATGCCTCAAGCTGCTTCTCCTCCCTCTGCACCAACAGGAACACTTGGTTACCCAGATAGATATGAATATGACACATACAGAGGAAGGCTGAAAAGCCAGGCTGTGCAACAGCAGTTTTCTATCTTTGGTATTTGGGTTACAGAAGCATCAACCCTTAGACCTTTCAACCTGTTCACCTGACCCCAAGTTCTCCCACCAACTGATTCCTTTCTCCCATCATAAGCCATGCCTGATTTTTCTTTATATTAGTTACATCCTACTCTCCCTCACTGAGACATTTTCACCAGACCTAATGCCTGGGGTTCATTATCTCATGTGCACCTCTGAAACACATGTATTCCAGCTTCCTTTATTCCGTAATCTATCTTATGAGCCTAGTTCTTCTTGTCATCAATACAATCTCTGGGAAATCTGCCTACTCATGAAGGTTTCTCTGAATACCAGCCTTGCACTCCCCTCTCCCTTTCTCCCGCCCACCACCCCAGCTCTTCATTTGCTCTTGGCATTTGATGTTTCAACCTTCTCCTTGCTGAATTAATTTGCACTTGTTTATCTCTGTGTCAATATTCCTGTGCCCCTTTCACGAGCTCAGTCAACCCATAAACATTTGTTGAGAGACTACCAGGTACAAGAAACTAAGTGACAAATGAAAACACAAACAAAAAAAAACCTGTACATGCTCCTAACTACTAGACAAACAATTTTTTTTTTTAGACAGAGTGTCGCTCTGTTGCCCCAGCTAGAGTGCAGTGGCATCATCAGAGCTCACTGCAACCTCAAACTCCTGGGATCAAGCAATCTTCCTGTCTCATCCTCCCAAGTAGCTGGGACTACAGGCGTGCGCCACCACGTCCAGCTAATTTTTTCCATTTTTAGTAGAGATGGGTTCTCACTCTTGCTCAGGTTGGTCTTGAGCTCCTGACCTCAAGCAATCCTACCGCCTCGGCCTCCCAGAGCGCTAGGATTACAGGCGTGAGCCACCGCGCCCGGCTAGACAAACAGTTTTAAATGCTGGGGGTCTGCAAAGCATTTCCTTCCCACCAGTGGTCTGTTTTACTCCACTTCTTTACCCATAAAAACTATCGGGCACAGGACGGAAAGGATGATGCAAAACCGTCTTGCAAACCCGCTAATCTGCCTGACAGGAGCTTGATCCAGGGTTCCACCATGGTTTCAGATTATAAACAGTTTAGCTTTCGGCCACCGCAGCCCACAATTCCTTCACCCCCTTGGGCTTCTCTCCAATTATAGCTCCCCTCTTATGTCTGAATCCCACAGCCTAGGACGGGGCCTGAGCCAACCCACCACTTTCTTGAGCCGTCTTCTTGGACTGCATCTCAGCCTTTCCAAATTACAACCTAATCCCTTCCCACACCCAAGCAAGACAGTGCTGCCTCCTCCTTCCCGATTTAGCCCGAGTCTGTCTCTCTCCTGTCATACGGGCTCAATCTCCACCTCTCATCTGCGCCGCTCCCTCTCCAGTTGGCCTCGCCCCTCATCCCGCGCTCCCTTATCAGCCCCGAGTTCTGCCCTCTCCTCTCAGTCCCAATTCCTCATGCTCCTCAGCTAGCCCACTCTCAGTCCCTTTATCAGAAGCTAGCTAGCTGCTAGTAGGCCCAACCCAACTCTCACCTGCATTGCGGCGGCCGTGGCGGCCACAACGACCTCCTCTTCCGGTTTCCCCTGTCGGCAGGCGCCTCTGAAAGGGCTTCGTTCGCCAATCAGAAAACTTGGAACTCGGCCCTCCCACTCACTTCCGGTTCCTGCCGGGGGCCGAGGTAGCCAGGTCAGGGGTCAAGAGTGGAGCAGTCTCACTGGCCCGGGCCGGCGCGGAGGGCTGTGTGATGGCCTCGGAGCGCCCGGAGCCGGAGGTGAGGGGCGGGCGGACGCAGCGCTGGGCCCCGAGATTCTAGGGGGAGGGTCCAGCGGGCAGGCGTGGCAGTGGCCTTCTACGGGTCTGGGGGTGGCCGGGCCGCGTAGTCTCGGCAAGGACCGGCCCAGCCGCGAAGGCCCAACAATCGAACCTTCTCCCCGCGGTCCGCAGTTTCCTCGGAGTCTGGAGGAGAAACTCTTCACTTTGTTTTGGGTTGTTTTTTTTACTGAAATTTCATCCGCGTCGCCGATTCTTGACCTCATGATAGTGGTATTAACAAAACTTGAATTTTGATTTCCTGTTGCAGTTTCAGTGGGCAACACGGCAATAGATTTACTATGCCGGTTTCTGCATTTCTTCAAGCATTGGGATGCCATAAACAGCATGAATTAATTTAGTTCTAGCGCTTATGCTTTTGGAAAAGCAGCTTTAGTTTCGTGAAAAAAACATGACTGGAACTGAGACCTCGGTCCAATATTGGCGCTGCCATATAGCTATCTGTGCAACCTCGGGAAAGTCTTAACTTCCTGGATCCTGTTTCCTTCTTTATGAAATATCTGTTTTATAGTATGTTGTGAGGATCATGTGTATCAAACCAGAAAAGGCATGTGAGGTGTTCTTTAGATGCTAAGGGCCATGCAAGGAACTTTATATACATTGTGTCATTCTGGCTTGCCCAAGAAAGGTAGCAATATCCATTTTCACTTGCAGAGAAGAAAACTGAAAAGTGAGAAAGGTTAAGTACTTCACCCAAGTGCTGCTCAGCTGGGGAGTAGCAGAGTTTTGGAGTTAGAAGATCTGTGCATAAAATCTCAGATTTGGATTAAAAAACACCCCTGGGAGAGGTGCTCAGTACTACAAGAGAATATACTAGTAGGTGGGAAGGGTGAGGGATGTGTGTAATGATACAAATAGTAGTCGTTACTTATTAAATACTTACTGCATGCCAGGCACCATTCTAAGCACTTTACCGATATTAATTAATCCTCTCAACCCTATGAAGTGGACACTATTATCAGCCCCTTTTTTCAGTTGAAGAAGCTGAGGCACAGAGATATTAAGAGTACCAAAGTTACACAGCTAGTAAGTATTAGAGCCAGGACTCCGAAACAGGTAGTCTGGCTCCAGAACTTGTGTTCTTAACCATAATGTTTATAGTATAAATAATAAAGTAGCCACAGGATGGTAAATCTTCAGTTCATTGGGATTGGTGTGATAAGACCCAACATTGAATATGGTTGGAGGAAACTATGCCTTATTTATAAGCATCAGACATGTTCACAGGTGGTAGAATAGCCCATGCATCAGAAATAGCAATATTGAGAAGTACCATGAAACAATTTGGAATATGTTTCATTATGGATTAAAATGAGAGAAGAAATGGAGGGATGTTGTGGAAAAATGCAACATACCTTTTAGGCAGATAGTCTAAAATGGCCCTGTCCTGTAGAAATCTAATGCAAGCCACATATGTCGTATTAAATTTTCTAATAGCCACATAAAGTAAAAAGAAACAAGTGAAATGGATTTTAGTGATTTATTTAACCCAATATTTCTAAAATATCGTTTCAACATGTAATAAATATAAAAAATTATGAGATATTTAGCATTCTTTTTTTGTACCGAGTCTTTAAAATCTAGTGTTGTATTTTATACTTACAGCACATCTCATTGTGGACTAGCAACATTTCAAGTGCTTAGTAGCCCTATATGGTAGTAGTTACCATATTGAACAGTGTAGATCTAAGGTAATTTTCAGTCAAGACTCAAAATTGTGGGAGTCTCATTCAGCCAAATGTTAAGCATTCATTAAGTTTTTGATTTACATTTCTGAAAATTTTATCAGAAGGTAAAGAGAGTGAAGAGTTACAGCCCTGGGCATAATAAAGTGACTTACTTTTAGAGGTTGTTAGGATCCCAAGAGAGAAAGATTGGGCATAGTCAGATTTAGGAAATCATTCATTCATCAAATACTTGAAATATTTTATGAGTGCTGCTATGGACTGAGAATTGTGCTAAGTACCAGGGTGGTTACAGAGCAGTGTAAGACAGACGTGTTCCCTATCTTTATGGAGTAAACAAACACTAAATTATGATAATAAGTGTTGTAAAGGAGTGAATGAGAGTGTTTAACAGTGTTTAACAGGGGTTCTTAACCTACTTTTTTAAGAAGGGGGGGATTGTGGATCAGGAAGGCTTCTCAGAGGAATGACATTTAAGCTGAGACCTGAAGAATAGGTTATAAGAAGAGGCAAAAGCATTATAGGCAAAAGGAATGGTGAAGATCTTGAGGTGAGAAGGAGCTTGGAGCGTTCAGAGAACGGAGAGGAAGCAGCTCGTAGTGTGACAATGAGAATAGCTAACACTTACTGAATACTTCCAAAGTATCATCTAATACTCATAAAATTTTCATAAAATAGGCACTGTTATTATCCCTGTTCCACAGATGAAGAAACTGAGGCACAGAAAGTTTAAGTCTCTGTGCCAATACCATATAGTTAATAAGCAGCAAAACCAGCATTTGATCCTGGGGCTCTAACACTAGAATGCACGTTGTTAACTGAAGGGAGGATTGGTGAGAGATAAGGCTGGAGAAGAAGATACAACTTGAAGCCATGACAGAGGTAGGACTTTGATGTAAAGTGGTAAGGAGGCTTCATCCAGTTCAGGGGAGAAAAATCTACATTATTTTGTGGGAGTCTGTTAACGGAAGACAGCACAAGGATTAGAAAAGGCTCAAAAAATAATTTAGACCTTAATCACAAAGGGACAGTTGCAAGAAACAAACAAAACAAATTAAGGAGATGGACCATGTTTCATTCATCCTGGTATACGTGGTATGCAGCACAGTACCTGGTAATGTTTTATTCATTACAAATTGTAAAAATGGTATGTAGGCCTCAATAAATGTTCCAAAGAATGATAACCTTCCTCTTTCCTTGTTCTGACTCTCCTGTTTAATTGCAACAACATCCCTATGAAGATATTCTTATCCACATGTTAATAATGAAGAAACTGAGGCCTGGAAAAATTAAGTAACTTGTCCAAGGTCACCTAGATAGCAAGTAATAGAACCAGATTAGAATCTAGGTCTCTGACTCCAAAACCCTGCTTTCCTTTGCCAGACTACTCCAAGAGTAATGCACATCAGGCTCAAGGGGGAATTACTGTTGGGGACTTGAAGCTCCATATGAGTGCAGATGCTGTGAGAACTAATTCAGGGATTCTCAAAGGTTAATGTGGAAGAGTCGCTTGGGGAGTTTGTTAAAATGTAGATTCTTGAGCCCCATCAACTCTGAATTCAGTTGGTCTGGGGTAGTGCCCAGGACCCGAATTGGCATTTTAATAAGCACCTCAAGTGATTTTGACACAGCTGGTCCTTGGATCCCACTTTGAAAAACACTGTTCTAGCTCCTTAAATAATTAAATCTTCTGGTTCTGATACATTATATCTTGAAAGTGAAAACTTAAAGATGATGGTTTTTTTGTTTTATTTTTTTAGAGACAGGGTCTTGCTCTGTCATCCGGACTGTAGTGCAGTGGTGTGATCACAGCTCACTGTAACCTCAAATTCCTGGGTTCAAGGGATCCTCCTGCCTCAGCCTCCCAAGGCGTGTGCCACCACACCCAGATAATTTTTTTATTTTTTGTAGAGACAGGGTCTGGTTATGTTGCCCAGGCTGGTGTCAAACTTCTGGCCTCAAGCCATCCTCCTGCCTTGGCCTCCCAAAGTGCTGGGATTACAGGCATGAGCCACCATGCCTGGCTTCTAGAGATGATGTTTTGAAAATGTAGTTGTTGACTTTGAAGGATCATATATAAGGGGAAATGCTGCAAGAAAGCTAGGCAAATGTTAGGCAAATGTTCCCGGTTTCAAGAAGGTGGATTCTTTAAGAACTGATTGATTAACTATACTTAATTTTGGCTTTGGACAGTCCATCATTCAAAATAACCTTTATTTTGAATAAGGCTGGAGAAATGGAAGCTGTACAGTAGTGAAATTTAGCGGCCTGCTAATAATCTGAGGAAAGCTTTCTGAGTAGCACTGTGTCCCCCATTTGATTTACCCCCTTTCCCTCCTCACTAATCAAACCCTGCTCAACCTTCAGCATCACATTCTCCTAAAGTACTAGTCTAGGCCAGGTTACTTTGTTACTTGTTGTCATGGAACCACGTTCTTATCTTTTGGAGCACTTATTCAGTTTGTAATAATAGAATAATTAGAGTGATTATTTGATTAATGCTTTTGTCCTTCATCCATTATAAAGTAAATTTTATGAGAGCAGGGAATGCATATTTTTGCTTTCCATTGTATCCTTAGGATCCAGCCCAGTGCCTAGCATGTAGCAGGCTCTCCATAAATTTGTTGACTGAATGAATGAATGAATGCATGCTTACTTTGCCTTTGTCCTTTTTGGAGCTGGATGAGGACTGGATGGCATTCTGATCAAATTAGCAGGGAAATGAAGCTAGAGAGTTTTACTAGAAGAAGGAGCAACAGTCTAATCTTCACAATAGAATAACAGGTTGAATTTATCCAATGTGATAGAACTAATTGAAAATTTCATGTGTCCAAAAAAGCCAGCTGCGAGAGTACTTAATGGGGGATATATCTTAACAGCAGCACAAGTGAGAAAGTCATGACGGTTTCCTGAGTCAAGAGTATGGTAAAGCTTCAAAAAAAGCAAATATAACCTAAGAGAATCTGAATCTGTGACCTTACCTGGGTATTATGTTCCATTCTGGCCCCCACATTTTAAGTTGAAAAGTAGACCAGCCACAGTTTATTCATGGGCACGTAATCTGAGACATAAAATAGTGAGGAAACTTGAAACTATGCCATTTGAGACATACTTAAAAAACCCAGAGGTGTTTATTCTGGAGATGCAAAGACTTGGGGCTGTCATCACATGTTTGATAGACTTTTCTTTGGCAGAGGGTCAGACTTTCCCTGGTTATCTTTAGGAGGTAAAACCAAAAGTGGGTTAGATATTTTCAAAAGAACGGATTTCAAGAATGGGGCAAGATATTATCAAGAAGACAAATTCTGGCTCTGTGTGAGGAAATTTCTAAAAATGCCAACTTAAATGGGGATGAGCACAAAAAGCCAAAGTGAATGGCTATATAGGACTCCTTCTGACTCAAAAGAAGTAAGGTAAACAGCAGTGTCTTGTTATTACTAATATGTGCATTTATACAGCACTTTTTACAAGGTGCTTTCACACATCATCAGGGTAGGTGGTGGCATTTTATATTATAGAAGAGGAAACTGAACTCAAGCCCAGAGTCTCAGCTGTCAAATCATGCTTTCTTTCCATAACACTGTTCTTCCTTCTAAAACACATCTAATGGAACCCCAAGCAAATCCATTAGAACCAACACTCCTACTCCCCCAGGATTTCAGGAACAGTAAAAAAAAAAAAATAACATAATACTAGAAAAGAAGATACTAGTGACAACCTGGTAAAAACAACTTTTGTGGAAGCAAAGGAAAAATCCAAACAATAGAATAGGTTAATTTTTCCATAAAGTGGTTGAGGAAGGATGGGAACTCTTGAACAGTAAAAAACAGATGTTGATAAAAGATTGAAAAAGTAGGGATCATCAATAAGAAATTAAGAACATAGCTGGAAAGAGAGAAGACAGTAAATACAGCTTGTAAGAGCTATTTCCTGCATTCATACATTCATTCAACAAATATTATTTGAATACTTAATATGTCTTGGCACTGTGCTAGGTGCTTGGGTTACAGCAAGGAACAATATATAGACATGGTCCCTACCTCCCTGGAGCTTCCAGACTTGTGGAAGAAACATTAAAAAGTATACAAATTCTTAAACTCTGGTAGGTGCTTTGTGAATGCCTAACAGAGATCCCTAACTTAGTGCAGATAGTCATGGAAAGGTTCACTTGTTAAACCCAGATTTGCTGAGATTTTAGTCCCAGAAGGTGGGGTGATCAAGTGTCCCAATTCTGTCCTTACAGTGCTGACCCACAGACATGTGCTGTCCCCCCTTTTAACCCTGGTGCAGTAAAGGCCAAAACTCTTTTTCCTTGGTTTTTCCATGTATAGCTGAAACAGACTGGCATTTGAAAGAAATTGGTATTTAGTCTTTACTAAATACCAATGAACAAAATGAAAATGGTGTCAATACTAGCATTAAGATGATCTCAACTTGAGAAGAGTTGTACTAATTATGATTAGTTTTAAGTGTCCAGTTTGCTTTGTTTCTTAGAACATATAGTGAGTTCAGTTATTTAGCAAAATTTTTGTTGAACATCCTATGTGCTAAGCAGTGCACTAGGCTCTGGGGATAGAGTAATAAGCAGAAGGACAGCTAAATTAGGATATCTGTCCTGTTCTGATAACACTCTGAGCCCCAAACAATCCTTTTTTACATAAGAACTTTGGCAGGATCCAGCATAGTCAACACATAATATCATACCCACACCAGCTAAGTCAAATATGAAGGAGAAGTTGCCTGGTTTATGAGAGTGTCCCACCCTAAGACCAAGGATCAGAGAAAGAGAGGGCGAGTAATTGCTGTGATTTCCTTCCTTAGACACCTTTTCTGTTTTTAGGAGTGTGGCAATAAGAGTGTACAATTTGATGGGACTTTTTGAGGGGGATGGGTGGTTAAGAATGATGGTAATAACTGTTTCTAATTTTTCTAGCTAACTTGGAAGTCATTCAGCAATATACTAGTTTCTAATGCTACCTTAATCATCCTTGACACCTTTTTTGGTACTTTTCCTCCTATGTCCTCAATTCCAATTAATCATCAGTTCTGTCCTATCCTAAAGACCCCTTGAAATGCAGTTAAGCTCACTCTTCAGTTCAGCTGGCTTTTGGGGCTTTTTTTTTTCCATAGCAAGACTTTCTCAATGAAAGGCAGCGGTGGTTTTGCATTCTAGCAGTATCTTGCATTATCTCATCAAGGACCACTCTCAAACAGTTCACAGAATGGCTACTTTCAGTAGCTCTAGTCTAAGCTGCTATCATCTCCCCTGGTCATTAGTGGGTCTTTCTGGATCACATGGTAGCCAGAGGGAATTTTTAAAAAAGCAGATGTAATTACTGCCTTGCTGAAGCCCTTCAGTAGTTTGACCTTCCTCTTAGGGTAAAATCCAAAATCCTAGCCAGGGCCCACCTCAGCAATGTTGGGAAGCAGTATAGAGAGTAGTATTTTCCAGAGCATGATGTTAGATGCTACAGAGACATAAAAAAATTATATGGAATCACAGCATATTGATGTTTAAATTGTCTTTTTGTCTTTCTGATTATGTCAAGGCATCCTTTCAGCTTATTGCCCTCATCATGTTCCTCCTTTTAACTGCTTTAAATCTTTCCTGCTCTTAAGTCCCCAGTTTGATCTGCTGTCACTCTCAGTAGATGGGCTTTGCAGCTCATCAGGCCTTGGTTTGACTTCTGACCGTATACCTACTACTTAAGTTAAATCTCTTGACTTTTCTGGACCTCAGTTTTCTCCTGGCAAATGTTTTATTGTGAAAATTGAATGAGCTTACTTAAAGACCCTAGCATAGTGCCTGGTAATAATCTGTAATAGTTAACTTTTATTATGTTCTTACCAAGTACCAGGCACTGTGCTAAGCACTTCATATGCATGATTTCCCTTGATGCACATAACAGCACTTAAGATTGGTATTAGGATTATCTTCAATTTACAAATGAGGACACTGAAGCTTAAAGAGGTTAAACACCTTTTCCATGATCTCACAGCTGATAAGTAGCTGAATTGGGATTCAAACCCAGGCTAAATCTGAAATTCTTGAACTTGATTTCTATGGAGCACTATTGGATATACTTTAGATGCCCCATAGATGTGAGTTCCTCTTTCTTGCCTTCTCCTGTCATCCTTGCCATTTCCCAGTGCCTGTTTCTGTATCTTTTTACCCTTGCCTTCTGTCTTGGAGAAGAAGAAAGACTTTCTACATCTTTAGTTGTCTACACTCTTCTCTGACATCAGGCACCCTTCATTATTGCTTTTCCAGGGCCATTTCCATCTCCTCTCCATGCATATTTCCCCATTTTGGAAAAAAAAACTATTCACTTCCTTTCAACATTAAGTTTCTCAATAGGCAGTCATTGACTTCTGTTCATTTCTCCTCTACTACTTGCTCTTCAATTCTTGCAGCTTGATGTTCTTCCCTTCACTAATCAGGGACACAGGAGGAGAAATTTGCCGTTTATCTAGAATGAGCAAGAGTAAGGGAGTAAGGAATGTTACAGGTAATGATTAATCAGGAAGAGACATTGGGGGAGTTCAGACCAGATGATCTTTATATTCTCTGTGGACAGTAGGCAAGTTTATATGCTGGGAGTGAGGGGTTGAGAGATTGGAAACTTTTTGTGGGGAATAGGAAAGGCTGCTGACCAGGGAGAAGTCAAAGGACTGGTGAAGGCCTGCTAGAGTTGGCACCACTGGCAAAGTGACACATTTCTTTCTGTCAGAGTGCAGCTGCCATAGTATAGGTGTGAATGAGGGAGAAGGTCGAATTCATACCAAGACAAGATTTGGCAGGGCTTGTGCAGTGGACGGAAGAGGACACAGACAAGGGAACTGGTGCTTGTTAGAATATTGTTAAAGTGATCACCTATGAGGCATTGGAGGGAAGGAACTAGAGTGTTGACAACTGAGAAGTGTGTGAGTGGAGACTGGCCCATAGAAGTTTTTTGTTGTTGTTGTTTTGTTTTGTTTTGTTTTGTTTTTAGAGACAGGGAGGGCAGTGGCATGATCATAGCTCACTGTAACCTTGACCTACTGGGCTCAAGCAGTCCTCCCACCTCAGCCTCCCAAGTAGGTGGGATTATAGGCATGGGCCACCGCACGTGGCCAGAGGTTTGATTTTGAGGTATTCAGGAGGCTTGCCACTCACTCAGTGAAGACTGCATCAGTGCCTGCTGTTGTCAGGATTTGTTAGGAGCAACTGTCCAGCATTCATGTAATGTGTTAGGGACTTAGTAAGTATCTACTCTGTTTGAAGCAATTTGCCAAACACAAGGGCACAAAAATAGAATAAGACATAATTCCTGCCCTCAAGAACTTATAGTTTATAGGAGAAACTCACATAAAAGTTTGTGGAAACATAATATGGAAAGATCACTTCATCTATATAGAGGTCTGTGTAGAGCAAATGGGAACAAAGCTGAGAATTGACTCCCTGGGAACATCTTGCGTGGAGGTGGGGGTAAACTTTTCACCTCTGCTGCCTTGCCTCTCACTTACAGATTGTGAGCTCCTTGGAGCAAGCTGCTTCACAGTGATCTGTATATTTTAGGAACTCAGTGCCATTTTCTTGGATTTATGAATGTCTCTTTGTCCCCAGGTAGAAGAAGCTGGGCAGGTGTTCCTGTTAATGAAAAAGGATTATCGAATCTCCCGAAATGTTCGCCTGGCTTGGTTCCTCAATCATCTGCATCAAACTGTGCAGGCCACACCGCAGGAAATGCTGGTGAGGTCTAGAGACAGGCAGGATATAAGGGGCTGGCCCAGAAGGTTCTGTTCTTTAGGAGGGTGCTGGAAACGGACAGGAGGGGAGACTAACTCTTAGTGTTCTAAGTCTAGGAGGGGCAAGTGACTTTGCCCACAAGATGATGAAAACTTTTTTTGATAATTTTCCTACATAGTGGGGGAAGAGTTTATGGTTGTGTTGAGGAAGGTAGAACCAATGGTGTGTCATTTTGGATATAGAAGGCAGGTCCTGGGAAGAAAGGGGTGACTCTTCCCTGACCCTTAACTTTTCTTTTCATCCTAATTGTCAGCTTCAGTCTGAGCAGGAGTTGGAAGTCCTCAGTGTCCTGCCGCCTGGGTGGCAGCCAGATGAACCAGTGGTCCCAAGGCCATTCCTCCTCGTACCTTCTACCCAGGTCACCTTCCTGGCTTGGCAATATCGATTTGTCATTGAGCTGGACCTTAGCCCATCTACTGGTATTGTGGTAAGTGGTTGGAGGGAGACAGTGGGAAGAAAGGATGGGGGGTGGAGGGTGAGGAAGAGAGGGAGAGCCCTAGGGGAAGTGAAAAATGATCCCAACCTACCATTGTAGAAAGAAGACAGGCTTATAAAGGAATAGTGTGTGTTTAAAGACATCCCATTCCTTGTGTGCCACTGTATTGGTAGGTGTGATCAACCATAAAATAAGGGTCCTACTGACCCACAGAAGCTGCTTCTTTCTGGCCTCTGCTTAGGGCTGCCTTTGGACCCCCTTGAGAGATCTTTCTCTGCATTGCCCTCAGGATGATTCCACAGGGGAGATCTTGTTTGATGAAGTTTTCCATGCCCTGTCTCGCTGCCTGGGTGGGCTCCTTCGGCCCTTCCGAGTGCCTGGATCTTGCATCGACTTCCAGCCTGAGATCTACATAACTATCCAGGCCTACTCCTCGATCATTGGCCTGCAGTCTCACCAGGTATTGCTGCTTCTCTCCAAGTTTGTACCCTCAGACCAAGTTTCTCATCGTCCACTGACCAAGTCCTTACCCTATCTACCGTTTGTGCCCAAAGTCTCCAGCTCTGCTGGCTTCTTGAACCTGTTTCCAAGTCATCCCCATGAGTATCTCTCCCCTTGAGAAGAACCAGTTCCTCTGGTCTTAAAAGGATTTTCCCATAGGCTTTAGGTCAGTTGGTGTTGATTGGACAAATACTACTCTCACCACTCCTGTAAGTCTTTTTGGTTCTGGCCACTGAATGTCTATTTTCTCTAATCCCCACCTCCTCCTTTAGTTCTATTGGATGGTTTGCTGATGTGCTGGCTCCTGATAGTACCCCCAGGAGATGGTTTTTTGGAATATTTTTGTGATTTTGAAGTTTAATACCCAGAAACATAATTTCTTTTAAGGACAGAGGAGGGCCATTTTCTCTGAGGGCCCTGTGAACTATCGGGTGTAATGCTGACCACACAGATAATTACAGGGCTTATCCAACACCCAAGCAGGCTATCACAAGACAATCCTTTTGGACATTGGCCAAATCTGTTACTGGTATATCTGTTTCTGGCTTAGATAAGCATTGGCCCAGTTTTCCCTCATCTGCTTTTAACCGTCCTCAGCTCACTGGTAGGAGCTTTCCCTGAAACTGTCCCAGCTGGCTACATTGTCACCTTAGCTATCAAACTGGCTTTAAGAGACAGGGTACCAGGAACAGCATCTGAGGATCTGAAATACACAACAAAACAATTGGTGCATGCCTGGATCCCAGGCAGGGACTGCCAGCCCTCTACCCTAGTTTAAGGTGCTTTGCTAGTATAGCTGTTAGTAATGTTGGTTGTGGGCCACATCCCGAGACAGGGTCAGGCTTTGCAGTTACTGATAGCCAAGGCAGGGAGAGCATGGGTATTAGGTAATCACTCAAAACTTGGTACAGTTCGGCAAACAGTTACTGAAGCCTGATCTATGCCAGGCCTGGGCTAGGTCCTAGAACAGATATTGAAGGAGGTAACTGCAGTTGAATGTGATGAGGGCACTGATGATTTCTGACTCAGGTGCTAGGGGAGAATCGAGAGAGAGCACCCAACCAAACCTGGGGCAGTGACAGGGGATTCTTTCAGACAAAGCAGCATTTGAACTGAGTCTTAAAGAAAGAA
The DNA here is from genome assembly GCA_023783475.1 of Daubentonia madagascariensis. NCBI lineage: Eukaryota > Metazoa > Chordata > Mammalia > Primates > Daubentoniidae > Daubentonia > Daubentonia madagascariensis. Next base: position 14,150,123 of record JAKFHU010001129.1, on the reverse strand, counting down.
TTGAGCTTAACCCTTCAAAGAAGGGGAAATGGGCTTTTCAGGCAGAGGGATCAGCACAAGCAAACACGGTGCTATGAAAACTGTGCTGTCAATCACAGGTATTTTAGGGACCTACATATTACTCAGTTTTGACAGAGTAAAGTTTGAGTGTAGGGAGGTGATGGCAAGGAGGAGACTGTAGACATAGTGGGGCCTAGTTATGAAAGGCAATGAATGTCATGCTAAGGACTTTGCGCTTTATTCTATACAGGAGTTCAGGGCAGTGGTTAAGAGCACTGGATCTGGGGTCACATTGTGTTTGCTTCCTGGCTGTACTACTTACTGGCTGTGTGTCCTTAAGCAAGTTACTTAACCTTTCTGTACATCTGTGTCTTTTCTCCAAAATGAGGATGTTAACAGTACCTGTATTATATGGTGATTGAATTAATACATGTCAAGCACTAAGAACGCTGCCTGCCACGTAGAAAACATGGGAATGTTAGCTATTAAAACAATTAGCCATAGGTAGTAGGGAGCCATTGAAAGTTTTAAATGGACAGTAATAGGATCAGATTTGTATGTTGGGAAGATCACACTGGTTTGTGACCAATATGGAGGATGGATTGGAGGACAAAGTCTGGATGTGGGGAGAACAGGCAGATTATTGCAACATGGGAGAGAGGAGGAGGCCAGAATAAGGACAGCAGCTGTTGGGATGGAGAGGATTTAGTCAGTTAAGCCCCCAGTGTCACTCATCAGTCCTGAGCCAGCCTCCTCATTTTCTCTGTAGCTCCCTCAAGATGTATACTGCTGCGCTAAAAAAAAAAAAAAAGTTAAGTCATATTTATAACACATGTTCATTGAAGGATATTTGAAAAATACATTAAAATATAAAAAAACAAAACTCACCTATAATATAATACTCAGAAATAACTACTTGTTAACATTGTATAGAATTTCCTTGTAGTCTTGTGAGTATGTGTTTATCCTCCCTCATCACCATCCCTTCATCCAAAGAGAGAGGGAGAAACATCAGGCTCATTCCAGACATACAATTTTATGTCCTGCTTTTTAAACATATAATATGGGCATTTTTCCATGTCACTAAATATTCTTTGAAAACCTAATTTTTAATGGCTATTTAACTTACTATTTTATCATATTTTATCACAATATATTTAGCCAGCCCCTTGTTATTGGCCCCTTGGGTTGTCCCAATTTTCATTCTTCTAAGCAATACAGATAGGAACATCTTTTTCACCTTTTTATGGCTCTTGTTCCTGCTACTTGTCTCATTCTGCTTTTCTCCTCAAAGGCCTGTAGAGTGGGACAGTGTACCACTTTCCCTCTTTTGACTGTCCCTACCCCGTTGAGAATAGGGAGTAAAGAAGTAGTTGTTCCTTGGGGAGAAGTGGGCATGTGGGACAGGTTGTAGGAGTGCAGTGGGGAAAGAGAGGGGGAGATCCTGAGGGCCACCACAGGAGCTGCCAGGCCTGCATACAATTTTTAGGATGGGGCATTTATTTATGTTTGAAGTGGAAGGAAAGGAGGCCATGGAGAAAGAATGAAGACATTAGAGAAAAGGTCCAAGATTAGATGGACAGATTAGCTATAGGAAAAAAGAGAAGGAAGAGGAATTCTAAGCACAAGAACACAGTAGATGTAAATATTGAGGGTGGTTTGCAGAGAGTTGGAGAGTAGTACACCCTCTGGGTTCAGGTTCGGGTAGGATTCGGTTCCAGTAAGCGGGGAGTTCCTACCGACTGGCTTCCTTTCTCCCTGAAGACAGTGGGGGTGGGGGAGGAGTTATCTGCTTAGGGTAAAGGGAAGTCAGGAGCATTCATTGGGGGAATAAGAAGAGGATTTTGAGTTTAAAAAAGAGAAAAAGTGTAGAATAGCCTCTGTGTACAGTATGCTTAGAAATTTAAAAAAATTAACAAGTGTGAGTCAGAATAAAACAGGCTTTGTGAGGCTGAGGTGGGGCAGCTTATAGACAACGTCCTGTAGCCCAGGATGGAAGGAGCTGGCAGGTGTTACGGCGCCCCCGTGTGGGAGCTGGGGGAAGCCCAATGTGGAAGATCATCAACAGAGGAAAGCTGTAACCCCAGGTGAAGGTGACTCATGCCTGGCGGCCCTGAGCAGGGACACAGTGGACCTGGGCTGAGCACTGACGGAGTAGATGATCTGATAAGGGGGAACTGGCTGTGGAGCCATGCTTTAGTTCCAGGTTGGGTAGGAAGTCAGGGTCACCTAGATGCAGCTGTGGAGAATAAATAGAGCAGAAGTGTAGGGTCCATGGCCCTCCTGACCATCATGTCTCAGTCTTTCCCTTGTGCTTCTCAGGTGCTGGTACAGGGCTGCCTCTTGGACCCTTCCCAGCGGGAAGTGTTCCTACAGCAGGTGTATGAGCAGCTCTGCCTCTTTGAGGACAAGGTGGCTGCCACACTACAGCAGCAGTATGAACCCCAGAGCCAGGTATGTGGGAGAGAAAGTGGCAGAGTCAACTTAGAAAGAGGAGCAGCTAAGGACAGAGGGTAGAGAGGAGGAATAAGCCGAATAGTCAGGGGAAAGAGAGCAGAAAAGGGCTAAGAGCCAGGGGCAGAGTGAGCCAAGGATAGACATTCACGACAGGCTCCCTGTTGGAGGAGTACTCAGATACACTCCCCAAACTACAGATTCTTGCTGGGAGAAAATGTGAAAGCACTTTTTTCAGTCCTGGATCTTCTCCCCCAGTGTATCTGAGAAGGTGATCGTGGGTGGCTTTGATCTCTAGTTAGTATTTTGTACAATCAGGCATAAAGCTCCTTGGGCTCAGCTAGAGTGCCCTGTCTTGTTACTTTGGGTACCCCAGAAGTAGCCAGGCAGATGGTAGTTCTATGTGCCTGATGACTAGTAATGTAATTTGATTGATGTATAAAATATTTCATAATGATGATGGAAAAATATGGAAAGGGGCCCTTGTTGACAAAAGGTGGAGAAGACTTGCTTCAGCACAATCTGGTGTTTCATCTGGTGCTGAACTCCCTTCCCATCTGAGGGTCAACGTCTGAGCACACACTGGAGGAGGGAACACAATTAGGACTCAGTTGCGTAGTAGGGAGCTTGGCGTCCTCACAGGATTAAGCCTGTGGCAATGCTGGGCTGTAAATTCTGACTTTGCTGTGGATGGGGCAGCAAAGCCATCTGTCCCACTCTATCTTTTCTATAACTTGCGGCCAGGCAGAGGACCAGTCCCCAGACTCGGGGGAGCCACTGGGCCGGAAGGTGGGAGTCTCCATGGTGACAGCTGATCTTGGGCTGGTCAGTATGATTCGTCAGGGCATACTGGCACTACAGTTGCTACCTTCGAACTCTAGCGCAGGTCAGTAGAAGGAACACTGGGGTGATTGGGGAAAGAGATTTGGGAAGGGTAGGGGGATCAGCAAAGATAGAGATTCCAAGGAATCAGTGGGCCCCAGGGGGATCTGTTTCCTTGTTTGCAAAATGTAAGTCTGTATTAGTGCATATTCTAGTACCCTTAGCTCTGACAACCATCCAGGACCCTAGTGGGAAGGAGCAGAGCTTCAAGGACATCACTTAGGGGAGATTGTGATCTAACACTCAGGAGGAAGAAGTACGAGGAGAGGGGAGAAGGAAAGGTGTTTGAGGTTTATAAAACACACTGGTGGACAGACACTGAGCTCTTCCAGGCCCTGTCAGTTGGGTGCTTCCCTGTGACTTTCGTCTGGCCAGTGTCTCCAGGTCTGTGTCTGGTGTTCCCTGCTTCAGGTATCATTGTGATCACAGATGGGGTGACCAGCGTCCCTGATGTTGCTGTTTGTGAGACGCTGCTGAACCAGCTTCGCAGTGGCACTGTGGCTTGTTCCTTCGTGCAGGTGAGGACTTTTCAGGAAGGAGGAGAGAGAAGTGGGATGTCTCACAAAATTGGGTATGTCCAGTTGCTCTCCTGCAGGTAGTGATTTCCCAGGTAAAGTCAATGACATAGTTACGTGGGGAGAAGGAGTTATGTCTAGAACAAGGTGGGTGGCAGTGGTGGGAGAAGACTCTCATCATTGTCCTCTTTCCTTAGGATTTTGGAGCCATGTTGTAGTAAAAAGAATGCACAATTTGAAATCTGTCCCAGTCCCACCTACCCCCAGTAGATTAGTCATTATTGTTTTGGGTACAAGGGTGAGAAAACCCAGCTCAAACTAGCTTAAGCAAAAGTGGGGAAAAGTATATTCAGGGAACTGCAGCTAATTTGGGTTGATAGACTGTAGGGTAGGAGGCAAAGAGCTATGGGAAACAAGGCTGGAGGGGTAGGCACAGGCCAGAGTGTGAAAAGCTGGTTCTGCTGTATTAAGGAGTTTAAGCATAACTCTGTGGGTGATGCAGCTATATAGAAGGAAAGTCACTAGTTGGGTTTATGTTCTACTAAGGCCACTCTTGCTGCTGGGTGAAGGGCAGGAGTGGAGACGGGGAGGCTGTTAATTGCAGTGGTCCAGGTGAGAGAGGGTCAGGGCTTAAATTAGAGGAATCAGGTGTAAAAGGATTGAGAAAATGAAGAGGAAGAGTCAACATGACTTACGATTAGCAAGATGAGGGAGAAAGAGGGGTGAAAGATGTCACCAGGTTTCTGACTTCAGTGATGACTGGGTGGCAGGCAGAGCAAACAGGAAGAGAGGCAGTTCGGGTGGAGTGAGGATAAGGTGATTAATTCAGGTTTGTCCATGTTGTGTTCAAGGTGCCTGTGGTTCAACACAGTATAGCAGTTAAGGACATCCCCTTTAGAGTTAGGCGTGCCTGGTCTGAATCCTGGCTCTGCTTCTTAGCTATGTGCCATTGGGCACATCACTTCACCTCTTGGTCAGATGCATTTGTAAATGGATATTGTAAAAATACCTACCTCACTGGGGGAGATGATGTAATTAAAGTAATTAGCATAGTGCGTAATCACTTAATACATGGATGCTCTTCACAGCAGTGAGTAGTTGAATATGCAGATTCTGATGCTCAGGAGACAGCATTAGTTTAGTTGCGAGAGAGAGATTTAGGATTTGTCAGGCTACAGATGGTAATTGAGAAGGGAAGAGGGTCCCGGAAGAACTTTGGAAACACTGATTTTTAAGTCTTTCATAGAGGGCCCAGCAAGGAATGAAGAGTCAGACAAGAAACAGGAGATTCTGGTGTCAGAGAAGTTAGTGTTTTTGGAAGAAAGGAGTAGTTAACACTGTGAGAGGCAGCAAAAAGAGAAGTAAAATGACGAATGAAAAGTGCCCTTTGGAGTAGGTGATTAGAAGGTCACCGGGATCTTTTTCAGAGTTTGATTTCAGTGAAGGGGTGGTAAGGGAAATGATTGCAATGGACTTAAGAGTGGATAGAGGAGAAGGAAGTAGGAACAAATGTTGACACAAGAAATTTGGCTGTTCAGATCAACAAGGGAATGAGAGAGAATTGTAGCCGGAGGGAAGTAGAGGGTGGAAGGAGGGGTGTTTCCTTCTGTTTTGTTTTCTAAGCTAGAGACTTAAGCATATTTCTAAAGATCTATGGTGAAGAAGAGTTTGAAAATAAGGGAAAGATAAGGGAGCCTGGTTGAGTAAAGTCCCTAAATTGACAGAAGGGCATTGGCTCAAGAAACAGATTGAGGGATTCTTTTGGAGCAGGCACCATGTCATTTCTTTCTTTGAGACTAGAAGGTAGATGTAAAGATGTAGATAAATTCTGCCAAAGGCCTCTGATTTCTGTCTGAAGTAAAAGGTGAATACTGTAAGGAAGGCAGGCCAGAGCCGGGAGGAAGGAACAATGTTGAGGACAGCCATGAAGGACTAGCAGAGTTGGGGGTTGTATGTTCTGATGTGGTGCCAGCCTACACAACTATACAATTCTCTCCATTTGGGCACCATTGGCCAAGTGTAGAGGTTGTGATCCTAGTTGGGGTTTTGAGGTAGAAACAGAAAAGAGTGAAGCGGGCCAGGAATTTGAGAGTGATGCTTATGAACTTGCTTAAACATAGGGTCCAGGCTGGGTTGAGGAAGAAGGGTCAGGAAAGTGCAGATAGACCTAGAGAATGCAGAGGTTCAAGGCCTGGTAGTCTTAGTGAGGTCAAAGAGCAGGAGGAGGAGGAGAGTGGCAGGAAGCTAAAGGGATAGTGCTGTGTATAATCAGTGGGATGTGGTAATTTGAAATGGCAAAGATGAATTTATTCCAAGGACTAGTATGTAGCCAGTGGGCAGGTGAGTGGAATAGAGACAGTTACTGGAGATGAGAGTAAAGGAACTGAGAAGCCAGGGAATTGAGTCATGTAGAGCAGGTCTGCAAACAGTTTCTGCAAAGGCCAGCTAGTAAATAGTTAAGCCTTGTGGGCCATTTGGTTTGTCACAACTACTCAGCTGTGCTGTTGAAGCGTGAAAGCAGCCACAGATAATATGCAATGAATGGACTTGGCTGTGTTCAATAAAACTTTATTTACAAAAATAGGCAATGGGCTAGATTTGGCCCACAAGGTATATGTAGTTTGCCAATTTCTGATGTATAGCCTTGGTACTCAAAATGTGGTCCACAGACCAACAGCATTGGCATCACCAGAAAGCTTGTCTGAAATGCAGAATCTCAGGGCCCACTCTAGACCTACTGCATTTTAACAAAATACCCAGGTGTTGTGTATGCACCGTAGAGTTTGAGAAGCACTTTGTTAGAGACGCACTGAAGTCTGTCAGAATGATGACAGGAAGCCAGTGAACCAATTGCCAAAATCTTTAGTGAAGGGGGTGGGGGGATTGATGTTGAGGAAGAACGGCAGAAGATGGTGTGGCCAGATGACCTGGGCGTCAGACAGAAGGGCTCAGGGAAGGAGAGGTGCAGAGCAGCCGTCTGTCCTAGAAGAACACTGGCCCACTTTCCACTCCACAGTCCAGGGAATGGGAGCAGCCACCCAGCCCTGTCTCTTCCTCTCCTGTTCTTCCTTTTCCTGTGCTTCTGTTGGAGCTAGGTCTCCAATTGCTCACTTTCCCCAGGTGGGAGGAGTTTACTCTTACGACTGCAGTTTTGGCCACGTGCCCAATGTGGAATTGATGAAGTTCATCGCAATGGCAACATTTGGCTCCTACCTGTCCACTTGTCCTGAGCCTGAGACAGGCAACCTGGGTCTGACTGTCTACCACCGGGCATTTCTCTTCTACTCCTTCCTGCGCAGCGGGGAAGCACTGAACCCTGAATATTACTGTGGTGAGAGGCAGCCTGGGGCGGGTGTGGGAAGCAGGGAATATAGAATGGGCCCAGAGATTATGCAGGAATCAGTCTAGGCAGGGTTTGGATTCTTAGAGGCCTGAAAGAGTAACTGGGGCTGGCTACTCTGGCACTGTTCCCTCAGTGGTTTCAGCGTAGCCACTTCCCCCTATAGCTCTGTCAGCTGGCAGATAACCCCTTTCCCCTTCCCCATCCTCACTGGTCTTCTAGGCTCTCAGCACCGCCTATTTAATGAGCACCTGGTCTCTGCAAGCAGCAACCCTGCCTTGGCCTTGCGCCGCAAGAAACACACTGAGAAGGAGGTTCCAGCTGACTTGGTCAGTACCATTTCCGTACGGCTTCGAGAGGGCTACAGTGTCCGAGAGGTCACATTGGCCAAAGGTAAGTGTCACTAGGTCCTGCTATAATCCCACAGACCTCTAACAATTTGGTGTGGGAGGGCCTGCTGAACAAAGCAGAGGACCCACAGGTATCATGCATGAAAGAGAGTCATAGTGAAGGCTCTGCTTGTTGTTTGAGACAAGTGCATTTTGAGTTGCCTTCAGGGCTTAGTTCTCTTAGCATGTGACTCACTAATTCCATCTCCTTTTGCCCAAGGTGAACCAGCTGGGGGTGGTGTGGTGTCCTGAACTGGCTTGGTTGTCAGATTATTCCTGCAAACTTCTGTTTTGTCAGTTGGCAGACTTTGGGCCTGAAACCTATGGGACCATGCTCAGAACCTTTGGCCAGGCTAGAGTTCCATGAGGTTGGTGGGGGCTGCATATAGGATGCAGTCCCAGGCCTATAGTCCTGTGCCTCCTTTCCCTTAAGGAGGGTCCCAGCTGGAGGTGAAGCTGGTGCTGCTGTGGAAACACAACATGCGCATTGAGTATGTGGCTGTGGCACCCTGGCCTCTGGAGCCGGAGGGCCCTCGAGGAACACGGGTGGAAGTGACAATGGAAGGTGGCTACGACATTCTGCATGATGTGTCCTGTGCACTAAGGCAGCCCATTCGCTCACTGTATCGTACCCATGTTATCCGGCGTTTCTGGAACACGCTGCAGAGGTGAGTGAGGTCACCATTCATTGAGTGCTGCCCCATTTGTTGTGTAGAGGGACACATTTGTGAAGCAGGCAACTGGGGAGAGTCCCCCAAAGCACCAGGCTCGTGTCCAGGGTCCCGTGTCCTCCTGAGGTTGCCCCCATCTGTACTCAGCAGAGTCAGTTGTGGCTCAGGCTTGACCCTTGTTCTGCAGCATCAACCAGACGGACCAGATGCTAGCCCACCTTCAGTCCTTCTCCTCAGTGCCCGAGCACTTCACGCTTCCTGACAGCACCAAGAGCGGGGTACCGCTCTTCTACATCCCTCCTGGCTCCACTGCCCCGGTGAGTGGCTCTGATATGCAGTAGCCTATTTCATGCCAGCTTGGACTGGCATGGCATCTGGAGCCCAGATCCACCTTTTCTCTCAAGTCTGAGGTACCCAAGCCAGGAGCCTACACTTTAGCCTTGAGAGCATCTCTTCTCCCTCCTCCTAAGGCCCTGGGGTAGAGGGGCATCTATAAAGAGAGGCTGTCCTGAACAGACCACAGGTGGCAGAGGCAAACACTTGCAGAACGTCTAGATGGTGGTATCCCAGCAGACTGCGCGTGCTCCCTCGTCCCATCTCCATGTGGCATATTCTGGCCTCCCCCAACACCTTCTCCTGTTTCCAACCACCATGACCTGCGTACTTTCTGAAGATCATAGCTTCCTTGGTCCTGAGCTTTCTTCACACTCAGTCTGCCTTGTCAGCCTAGCACGAACGGGCAGGTGGCTCATGCTAGTGCACAGTGGCCTTATCATGAGGTCCTGCCACCACATAGTGGCTTTCCTCCCAAGTCAGTGATACAAGCTGGGCAGATTCCATCCTTCTGGATTCAGCTTTAAAGTGCTACACAGTGTGTCCGGGGTCAGTCGTCCTAATCTAGCCTTCACAGTGGAAGGAATTTTTGCCTCTGTCCAAGGCTGGGCGGTAGCCTTTAGCCTTAAACCACTGTTGTCTCTGACCCCCTAAACTGAGTCTTCCCACAGTTCTGTTTGCTTTTTGGAGGTTGTATACCCTGGTTCTCCATGAATGCTCCTATAAGGCTGTCCTTGCTGTCCCCAGGTGCTCTCCCTTCAGCACAGTGGTTCTGACTCATCCCATGCCCAGTTTGCTGCCTACTGGAAGCCAGTGCTGTCCATGGATGCTAATTCATGGCAGCGTTGGCTGCACATGCATCGCCTGGTGCTAATCCTGGAGCATGACACGTGCGTACCCTCAGGGCTAGGGCTACAGTTGGGGTGGAGGAGCAGGGCTCAGGAAATAGGGAATGATGGGAAGGGGAACAGTAGATGAGCCCTTACCAACTGTGGCCAAGGAAAAACTATGGCCCTTTCCTCATCTTCCCGCTCATCAGCCCCCGTAACCTCAGGCAGGACCTGGAAGAGAGAGAGAGCCGTCTATTCTTTTCCCCCAAGTTTGGGGCTGGGAGGTCTGACCTCAGCCCACACACCTTTTCCTAGACCAATCCCCAAGCACTTGCACACTCCAGGCAGCAATGGGCGCTACAGCACCATCCAGTGCAGGATCTCCCACTCCTCGCTGACCTCTCTGCTTCGGGACTGGAGCAGCTTCGTGCTAGTGGAGGGCTATTCTTACGTCAAGCTGCTCTCCAGGTGGGCAAAGTGATGTCCCCTCACCGTTCCCCCGCCACCTCATTCCATGTCTCCTCCTCTAACCCCAGACCTCACCCTTCCAACCTAGGGCTGCTCACTGACTCCCATCTCTCCTCAGTGCCCCAGACCAGCCCCCCTCCTCTTTCTACATGGTCCGCATCATTTCCAAGGCCCCATGCATGGTTCTTCGCCTGGGTTTTCCCATTGGCACACCAGCACAGGCCCGGCACAAGGTAAGCTGGGCCCCAACTGACTCCAGACCAAGGAGCCCTGGGGTATAGACTAGCTCCATCTCCCCAAACCCCACAGGGCTGGGTATAGTAGAGAGAGGAGCCCCCAGACCAAGTAAGGCTTGGAGTAAAGGGTTCTCTTACCTTATGTGTAGGCCCCTTTTCCCAGCCCCGTAGGAGGTGGGAGTAAGAGGATCTGACCACATTTTCCTTTTAGATTGTGTCAGGTTTGCGGGAAGAGATCTTGCGCCTGCGTTTCCCCCACCGGGTGCAAAGCAAGGAGCCAACACCAAAGGTGAAACGAAAAGGGCTGGGGGGCATTGGTGGGGGCAACTCTCCCTCCAAGTCGCCCCCCACTCTGGGGCCACAGCAGGCCCTGTCTGACCGCCCCTGCCTTGTGGTCTTACATAAGCCACTAGACAAACTGCTCATCAGGTTGGTATAGAGGGTGGGGAGGGGGCCCAGCACCAAGGGGGAGGGGTGTGGCTCAGCTAGGTATGAGTAGAAGTCAACTGGGGAGTTGCTCCATTTCCCAGGTATGAGAAGCTACCCCTGGACTATCGGGCACCCTTCTTGCTGACACTGGAGCCACCAGGGCCACTGCCCTTGGTGTCAGGCCGCTCAGCCTCTTCTAGCCTAGCGTCACTGTCCCGCTACCTCTACCATCAGCGCTGGCTCTGGAGTGTCCCGTCAGGACTGGCCCCTGCACTGCCGCTCAGCGCCCTCGCCCAGCTCCTCTCCATCCTCACTGAGTATGTCACCCAAGCCTACCAGGCCACTTGGGGCAGGGAGAGAGTGAGTATAGACTGGGTTTTGACACTGGCAGAAAGCCTAAACCACACACTTCCCCTCTCTAAGCCACAGTCTTGAGTACAGAACAGCACACGCTACTATTCTTCCCCTGTGCTCTCCCCCAACCCAGTTTATTTTGGCCTCTCATCCTAATTGGATCTGTTACACCCCGAGGGACCACTGGCAGACTCGGCTCCTTGATGACTGCTGAGAGGTGTGTGTATAATGGGGGGGCTGCACTCTGAGTGTCTCTTCTTCCCTCATCTTATTCTGGCCCTGCCCCCACCCGTATGGGGCTTCAGAGTCCGACTTTCTGAAGGATTCCACTTCGCCTGCAGCGGGGAAGGAATCATCAACATGGTCTTGGAGCTTCCAATTCAGGTGTGTGCCATCCCTCATGACACCTCCCCGGCAAGGTCCATCATAATCTCGGGGATACTCGCCTCTGAGCTAGGTTGGGACTGCTGTAAACTCTGCCTCATAGGGGCCATGTGGCCAGAGGACACAGGCCTGAGGCCAGAGTCATAGGACAATGTGGTGAGGGGACTAAAGTTCTGAGGGCCACAGCTAGGCCAGGCCAGGTCTCTGCATTGGCTGGGATTTGCCCAAGATCTTCCATTTTGCCCACAGAATGAACCACCAGGGCAGGCTACAGGTGAAGAGAAGCACACATGCGTTGTCCAGTACATCCTCTTCCCCCCACACTCTACTTCCACGAAAGATAGGTGAGACAGGCCCTCTGTGGGATCCTCCTCCTGCAGAATCCCCCTTCTCCCCACTGCCCCCTAAAGGTCTGGCTCCCCTACCCCAAGATGATCTTGATCCAGAGTTGGGGCAGGGATTGCTGTGTTTAGATGCTTCATCAGGCAGATGCTGGCCTGGAAAGGCCTTGTGCAACTTGTGGCTATCCTCTGTGCCTGCCTCCTTCCCATGCTCCATGAGGCCTGCTGCCTGCCTTGAGGCTGTGCACTAGCCCCTCCTCTCCCCCAGGCTCAGACCCCTCCTCCTTTAGCTTCTCAACAGATGATGACAATGATGTGGAGGTGGAGGCCCTGGAGGGAGACTCAGAGCTCAATCTGGTCACCGAGGTGTGGGTGGAGCCACAGTGTGGGCGAGTGGGATCTGGCCCCGGAAACTGGAAGCACCTCCACGACCTGACATACTCTGAGATCCCTCAAGCTGTGAGTGGCCTCAGAACAGTACCCCCACCTCTTTCTGGGTTGGGATGTCATCTCCTTTGGAGTACTGCAGCCTGTGGGCTTCCTGGTTCCTCTGAATATCTGGGACTGTCGGGGCTTTCTGGAGAGCTAGAGGCCAGGGTATTCTGGGATAGGAGGGGTTAACTCCTAACCTCTGATATTCCTCCTCTAGCTCCATCCACGAGATGCTGCCTGCATAGGCTCCATGCTGAGCTTTGAATACCTGATACAGCTATGCCAGAGCAAGGAGTGGGGTCCTCTGCCCCCAGAGCCGAGGGTCTCTGATGGTCAGTAGGGAAGGTGGCCCACCGAGTGGAGAAGCAGAGTGGGTAGGGAGAAGGCAACTACAGACAGGTAATCTGGGTCTCGCTATGTATCCTGTCTTCCTTCCTTCCCTCCTAGGATTGGACCAGGGAGGAGATACCTGTGTCCATGAGATCCCTTTCCATTTTGACCTAATGGGATTGCTGCCACAGTGTCAGCAGCTCCAGATGTTCTTCCTTTTGCTTTCCAGAGGTGGGTGGAACTTTGTACACGTTCACCCCACACCTAAAGGGCCAGCAAGCCTGGGAGCATTAGAGAAGAGGGAGCAGAGGAGTTAGCGAGTGAGCAAAGGAGTGATGGGGGCAGGAGGAGGCTGTGAGGCTATAGGAGGGACCTTACTGGTCAGGGCTGAGCCAGGGGTGCTGGGCAGCAGAAGGCTCTTGGTGCTGAGCAGAGTATGTGTTGGGCAGAGCCAGAGGGTGTCCCTCTCGCCGAGGGGCCCTGTCCCACCAACGACATGGTGCTGTGCCTGCTGCACAGCTGCCTGGGACAGGAGCTGAGTGACCGGGAGATCCCACTGACCCCCGCAGACCAGGCTGCCTTCTTGAGTGAAGTGCTGCGGCGGACCTGCCGCGGTCCAGGTGAGCTCCCGCCTTCTTCCTAAGGTGGAACTCTGGCCCAGCCCTTTCCCCCCACCCACAGGGGTGGCCTTTGAGTTTTGGCCTTCCTCCTCCTCCCCATCTCTTCAACTCAAGCCCTGCCTGTCAGCTGGCCCTGCCCTCTGCTACACATCTCTACTCCCATTGTAGGTGCAGAGGAGCCACCAACAGGGGACCATGAGCTCCTGAAGGATCAGGCAGTTGGCAACACCCAGGCCACTGGAGACTCAGCTTTTACCACCCTGGTCAGCACCGATTCTTCTCCCAGAGCCCTTTGCATACTGACCTTCTTCCATCACATCTTCATGCCCCAACTTCCTGTCACTGTTGATACCGAATGTCTTCTGCTAGTGACAGGCTATCATTTCCCTTTGTCCTGGATCTCTCAAGCTGTACCTAGAATAAGTCAGCTCTAAAGTGGAGGAAGGGAACGGGGGCTGTATGTTCCCTTATAGATTGCTCTAATTTTACGTGTCTTTCTTACAGAGTGTAGGTCTCCCTGACGCACTCAAGCCTCTCATCTCTGCCCAGCCCCCTCAGTGGCGCTGCTATGCAAGGCTTGCGAGCCCTCAGCATGTGTTTCTAACTTTTCTCCCAGCTGCCTTCTCAGGTACCAACCACTGACCTTCCTCACTTGCCCCCTCAGATACAAACCCCTGAACTCCCTCCCCAGCCCACAAGGTAGCTCTGACCTATGACTCTCTTTTCCTCTTCAGATGTCCAGCGTCTGGCCACCTGTGGCCTTGAGGGACCCTCTCAAGAGGAGACAAAGCCTAAGTTTGGGGATTGGAGTGGGGTCCCCAGCCTGAAAGATCTGGGAGGAACTGGAGTCAAGGCTGCAAAGCCCCAAGTCCCCATGCTCAGTGTTACCCTGGCCGATGGTGAGGCTGCTGACTCGCTCAGGCAGGAGTGGGAATGGGAAACAATGGAGGGCATGAAGACCGTGTGACACCTTTTCCCCACAGACAGTGCCCAGAACCAAGAAGAGCTGAGCCCACCCTTCCGTCGGGACTTACAGGCTTACACTGGGCGTCAGGCTTCCCAGACAGAGGGTACAGATGGGCCCCGGGCCCGGTGTCCTGTCTACATCTATAGCTGTTCACTGGAAGCACTGAGGGAGCAAATGGTTGGCACACAGCCCCCTCAAGCACCCCGAGACCTCATCTTTCGGTGAGCACCCTCAATGTTGACCTACATCGTCCCCCAACCATGGTTCCAACTACACACTAATGGGTATGGGCACACTAATGGCTTAGCTACACACTAATGAGTATGGACAGACAGGCTGATGGTCAATGGTAGGAACTCAGCTTCTTAGCCATGTCCTGCCAGCTCCTTGGTTGGCTTCCCTTAGCAAATCAGTTGAACTTGCTAGGCCACAAATACATTTGGTGATCCCTTAGAATGTGGGTGGCTGATGAGTCTCAGGTCTCCCTTCGGGGAGTTGGCCAAGCTCTTGTTTTCCCTCCCATTCCTAGGGCTCAGTTCCTCGACCACCCGTCTCCATCCTCAGTCTGGCTGGAGCCCAGGTACAAGGAGGCAGCCAACCACTGTGCCTTGCTGCAGGAGCATGCACAGCGATGCTATGTCCGTGGTGAGCAGGAGGGCCATGTGAGGAAGAAGTGGGGCTCTGGGGGTGACAGCAGGGATCACAGGGGTGGGTACTAGAGAGGCTATTCCAGAACCTGACCTCTGTGACCCCTTCCACTTCCATCAGGGCTGTTCCGGAGCTTGCAGCAAGCACAGAGTGTGACCTCCCAGGATTTGCTGACAGCAGTAGATGCCTGTGAGGAGCTACTACAAGAAGTAGACATCACCCCTTTTCTGCTTGCACTGTGTGGCCACACTTGGGGTTTGCCTCATGCACCCCCAAGCCCTGGTCCCCTCAGCCCTGGGCCCTTCAGCAGCAGCATCGAGGAGGGCCCCGAGCCTCGGGAACGAGCTATCCTAGCTTCTGAATCCAGGTTAGGACTGTACCTGAATGATGTTATAAAGGGGAACACAGACCAAGTCCCTATAAACTTGGGACTTCCAATCCAGGTAGGACCTAAGCACCAGTGAAGTAGTAGGGCTTTGTCACTGCTCCCTGCCTCCCCTACGGCCTTCTTTCTCCCATTGGGCACAGACAGCAGTTTCTCTCCCAGGCTTTTCCTGTCTCTCCTGCTTTGGTGTGGAGGGATGAGCTGGGGCAGGGATAGGGAGTTCCTGGTTACCAACAGTGAAAACAGGGACTTGTTCTGAGGACATTCATATAGTAGTAAGAATCTCCCCAACTAATCTGTGAGTTTCACAGGGGCCAAACTGTATTCTGCTCACTGCTGGGTCCCCAGCTCACCTTAGGGGCTTCAGCAGGTCCCTATTAAAGGAGGGAGGGAGAGAGAGGGAGGCGGATAGCTATGTGTCTGGCATCTGCAGTGTGTTAGCGCTGGGGAAACAGAAGAACCCAAAGAATGGGTATGCTGATGGTTCCCAGGTCAGAACTCCAGCCCAGTCTCCCCTCTGGAGCTCTAGGCCCTCCACCTTTGATGCCCTCAAATGAATGCATTTTCTTCCCACCAAACCTTGCTGTTCCACCTGTCTCCTCCATTCGCAGTAAAAGATATTACCCTCTACCCAGTGATCTAAGTCAGAAAACTGTGAGTCATCCTTACTCTGTTTCACAGAAATGCCCAGCCATTAAGAAATGTGGAAGTTAGAGCCAAAATGGGTGGTTGGGTTCTTCTTGCCTCTTTCATCACCCATGCTGTCGTGCCAAGCATCCTTCCTGTAGACAGACAGCCAGCTGTGTGATGCTCCCTGGTTAGGAAGTAGGCTCCTCCAGGACTCGGTGATTCTTAACATTTCAACACCCCCCATCCCGACCACTCAGCATAGAGACCGAGGACCTAAGTGAGCCTGAGTTTCAGAGCACCCGTGTCCCTGGCAATCCAGACCCTGGCCCAGAGGTCTCTCTGACAGACATCTGCCAGCTCAGAGGAGAGACACACGATGCCCTTCAGAGCCTCATCCAGGTGGGGAGCTTGGGTGAGGGTAGAAGAGGCGTGGAGTCCTGCCTGTGTGGAGGGACAGTATTCTCTCCTGGGCGGGGGGGTACATGTGCCCTATTCTAGAGTAGGGGGTTATGTCCTGCAGAGAGGTGGCTGGCATTATAGCCTCCTTCTAACCCCACAACAGGAGAAGTTCCTGGAGATCAGTCATCTCCACTTCTGCACAGTGCCCTCTAATCCCCACTACTTCTTCTACTGCCCTCCATCCAGCAGGCGAGAGGTGAGTGGCTTTCTTCCTTACCTCCCTCATGCCCCCAATCTGTGGCCCCAGAGGCATACCTGAGGCCTGGATGTGGCTCTTGTCCTGCCTTAGATCAAACTGTCTCTTTCTTTTGCCCAGGATGAGGGGCCCCGGGACACAGTAGACAGAAAAGTCAGTGACCTGGAGTTTTCAGAAGCTGAGCTCATGGGAGAAGAAGGTGTGTGGGCAAGCAGGTGTAGGTGGGGAAGGCTGCTTCAAGCCAGGATCCAGGGGCCTCCACTGCCAGCCTTTCCCTTTGACCTCGTGATACGCACCATTAGGAGACACATCTGCCTGCTGTGTGGTCACTGAGAGTGACCCAGAACTGGAGGTAGAATACCGTGAGAGCCGTGAACCAGACCTGGGGCTTGCTGGGCTAGACTCCGCATCGCTGTCAGATGCAGACACTGTGAACCCAGATGAAGACTCCTTCAGTATCTTGGGGGGCGAGTCACCCACTGGGCCTGAGAGCCTCATGCATGACCTGCCACCACTCTTCCTGCACCTCACGTGCTCCGTGCGGCTGCGGGGCCAGCACAGCTCAGTACCTGTGTGCAGCCTGCCCACCTGCCTGGGTGAGTTTATGGGAGCCCAAGGGAAGGGCAAAGGTCCTCATATAGTCTGCCTGCCTGTCTGGGGATAGAGAGAGCCCAGGGGTATAACTCTTACAGCCCTTAGAACTTGGAATCTGTGCTTGTCTTAGGCACCCCCAGCAACCCCTAACTTTTCCCCTCTCCCAGGCCAGGTGCTTTCCAGTCTGGAGGGCCCCCCCATTGGAGGCCGAGTTCCCCTGAGGGACCTCAATGTCACTCTGGATGTCTTCGTGCTGACCTTGCCTCTAGAAGTGGAGCTCCCCCCGGCCTCAGACCCTCAGCACCACCGGTGTGGCAGCAAGTTTGGTGGGGGAATCTGGGGCCTTGTTAGGGGAGGGGGCCCATTAAAGGAATCTAGGGTACTTGGGGACTAAGGAGACCTTGAGTCCAAGAAAGGAGTGATGAGGAGGCCCTGGAAGGATAGTAGCTCCTGATCCTTGACTTTTTCTCCCACCCTGTTCAGGTCAACATCTGAGAGCAGTGCTTCATTCCCACGGTCCCCAGGGCAACCATCATCTTTAAGGTCAGATGATGGCCTGGGGCCCCCACTGCCACCCCCAGAAGAAGAAAGGTATTTCCTTATCTGCCTCTCAGAGTTCCTTGCTCCCCCTCAATTTTGTTTTCTAGAAACCAATATCTAAACCTTTCTTCCATTTAGGCACCCAGGACTATCCAATTTGGCCATGCCTCACAGACTGGCTATGGAGACCACCATGAGTGAGGTGAGGGCCTTCCCTGTCCCAACCTAAGTGACAGCCCCCCAGCACTGTAACTGATACCCTTTCCATCATATGAGTGAGATAAGGTATCCCCTTTATTCTGGGACTAAACCAAGGCTTTCCTCAGTCTATGAGACAAGTGTCTTCCAGTATCTTCTAGTCTGGGAGTGAGGTAATGCCCCAATAAACAAGGGACATGCCCTTTGCCACTTCCTGGATTGCTCTCTGACCATAGATCCGCTGGTTATTGGAAGATGAAATGGTGGGGGCACTCCGAAGAGGGGGCATCCCCCAGAGTCCTGCCCTGCACCGTGTAGCTGCCCACATTCATAGCTCTCCTGGACGCTCCACCTGCCTTCGCCAAACTCTGCCACTGAGTTTTGTGTTTGGGCCAGAGCGTTCCCTCACGCAATTCAAGGAGGTAAGCTGCCCTCAGAACACTCCATGGTCACCTTGAGGCCCGTCCTTCTCTGGACCCCAGGCACAGGCCTGGCAGGCCCTCTCTTAGGTTGAGTCCACAGAATTATCCCTCCTGTCACCCTCCTCACCATATTGTCTGCCCTCACCCCTATGCCTGGCAACCCAACTCAGTGGAAAGAAACCCAGCTTCCAACTTTGTTGCTGGGCCTGTTGAACCTTAGGCAAGTCACGGAACCTTTTCTTACCTCAGCAGTGGGGATGCCAGCAGGTAGTTCGGGGTGTCTAATGAGGACATGTAGGGCACCACATACAGGGAGGGCTGCTCCTGCCTAAACTATGATTTTGGGTCCTGCTCCCTAGGAGTTCCGTCGCCTCCACCTCCCTGGCCATGTGCTTCTTGAGGACCCTGATAGTGGCTTCTTCTTTGTGGCAGCTGGCCAGCAGCCAGGTGGGACCTGTGGAGAACCCTCTTCAGCGACCTGGTCTTGGCACAGCCATGAGGACAGGGCTGAAGGTGTCGAAGAGGAGGTGAGTCTGACCTGGAAATGAGGGTGGGATGGGTGTGTGCGGCCTATACCTCAGTCCTGACATCCTGCCCTTCAGGCCCTGACAGCCAGCCCCCAAGCCCCTGGGTCCCCAGAAGATTCTGAGTGTGCCCCCCTCATCAGCCTGCCCAGCCTGCCACAGGGAGGTAAGAGAGGACTTGAGCAACAAAGTCTGGGGGCCAGAACCAGGGACTTGTTGATCCCTTGTCCTGTTTCCAGTTTTGGAGGGAGGCCCTAGACAGGATTGTGAAAGGATCCAGGCATTTCCCTTGTCTATGCAGGGAGTCAGCCTGGGCCTAGCCGGGGACTAAGCCTCATGTCCAGTCAGGGCAGTATGGACTCAGACCACCTAGGTAAGCTGGGGGCAGGGAGCGGAAGACTCTAAGCTGACAGGAGGTGGGCTTAGGGCTGCAAAGGGAAGGGTCTGGGCTGGGGGCATCAGAAAGGACTGATCTGAAGGGAATATCAAGCCGATGCACTTGGAAGGTCAGATGAGTCAGGCCCCACTTAGGATGGGATTGAACTTCAGCACATCTGACACAGGTTATGATGGTGGCAGCAGTGGCTCAGATAGTGAGGGTCCCAATGAGACCCTCAGTGAGAAGGCTCCCTTCACATTGCGGACTCCACCTGGGCCAGCACCTCCACAGCCTTCACTCTCAGGCCTCCCTGGCCCCTGCCTGCCTGACTTCTGGCTCATTGTCCGGGTACTGCAGGACCGTGTGGAAGTGTATGCACATGCACGGTAAGTAGAAGCCACGGCTTGCACCCTGATGCTCATGTTAACCTTTTCCATGTTCCCACAACACCTTTTTCTGGTGTTGTTAAATGTTGGCTGGGTGCGGTGGGTCATGCCTGAAATCCCAGCACTTTGGGAGGCTGAGGTGAGAGGATCACTCAGGCCAAGAGTTCAAGACCAGCCTGGGCAACATAGTGAGACCCTGTCTCTACAAAAAAAAATAAATAAATAACCAGGTGTGGTAGCGTGTGCCTGTAGTCCCAGCTACTTGGGAGGCTGAGGTGGGAGGATCATTTGAGCTCCAGAGTTCAAGGCTGTAGTGAGCTACGATCGTGCCATTGCACTCCAGCCTGGGTGACAGAACAGGACCCCATATCTCTTTTAAAAAAAAAAAAGTAATACTTGGGACCAAGGGACCAAGAGCTTGGGCAGGGAGCTGACTTATATTCTCACCTTGGGTGCTGCAGATCACTTCCCATATCTTATAACAAAGCACATCATTTTTGACTTTCTTTATGGCGTTGAAAAGTTGATGGGGATTTCACCTTCTAGCTGAGCATTAAGAATATCCACAGTTCAGAGAAGCTTCAGAAGTTGATATATAAAAATAAGGCATAATAGCTAAAATTTAACAAGTGCTTACTGTGTGGTAGGCAGTGTTGTAGAATTTGACATGAATCAGCTCATTTAATCTATGTAACAACCCTAGGAAGTATTATTACCCATATTGTATGGATGAGGAAACTCAAGCACAGATAAGTTAAATACTTGCCCAAGGTCATAGTTAGTGAGTAGCAGAGCCAGGATTCATGCCTAGGCATCTGGTTAAATCTACTCTAACCTTGGGGGTGGGGGGGAAGGGCAGGGTTGAGAAAGGAAGACCACCATTCTGGCAAAGAAGATTTGAAAACAAAGAAGAGGTGCACTGCTCGGACGCCTCTGGGTGGTGCCAGTGTGGGAGCTCATGAGGCAAGCATGGAGCCTAGGCCTCCAGAACTGCTCTTGAGAATTCCATTTTTCCCATTTCCCATCAGGTTTACTTCCCTTTGTCCAAGCCTACTTTCTTTTCATGGTTTCCCTTGGCCCCACTTCCATGACCTCGCCTCCCCTTCATGATACACGTAACCCTTGCCCTCTGCAGTTCTGTGTTGAATCTGTCTTTTCTTCCTAGGAGCCTGATTCGGGAGGATGGGGGGCCAGGTACTGAGTGTCGCCACCTGCAGCAGCTCCTGGTGAGGCGAGTTGGGGAGATCTGCAGGGAGGTCAACCAGGTAAGGGGCAGGGGTCTTTAGGCCCTGAGACACAGACCAGATGAGGAAGGAGTTTCTAGGAACTTGATGTTCAGAGGCTATTGGTCCATCTCAGATTCAACAATAACTATGGGAAGTTTTCTTTGACTGCCCGCCCACCCTCAGCGGGATGCTGTTATTCCTCCATCTCCCCACAAACTAGGGAACTCTCCACAACCGGTCCCCAGTAACACGGGGTTACTCTCTCATACCCTCCCGGTAACTATGAGATGTTCCCTGTCATTGCACTGTGCTAGCATTAGCAATATAATAATGAACCTGACAGAGGGAAACTAACTCTGTGGAGCTTGTGTAGAATGGGGGGGCGGGGAAATAGGCATTGAACAACTAAATAACACAAATTATTTCAATTACAATTGTGAAGAATTGTACAAAGGAAAAGTAGAGAATGTTATGAGAGCATATTGTAGGGATCTGACCATCTGAAGTATCAAGGGAAGCTTCTTGGAGGAAGTGATTTTTCATATGAGACCTGAAGGGTAGAGAACAGATTCTGGCAAAGAAGAGGGATAAGTGTTCCTAACTGCAGTTCACTCTCAGACCCCTGAGCTCTGTGACTGAGGGACACCATCTATGACCTCTCAGTGATGACTGATATTCTTTTTGACCTCTGGCCCCCAGTGAAAGTGGGCATTCTCTCTGGCCTCTGAACACCCCAGAGCACTACCACCCACTTATAAGGAGATATTTCAGTTCCCTGACACCTTGCTTCTTCTCCCAGAGACTGCTTCTTCAGGACCTTCATGACAGTCATGTGTGTAACTCTCTTCTGGTGGCCGAGAGCGAAGAAGATCTGTGGCGCAGTGAAACCCCCTTCCATTCCCGTCAGCGGGCTCTGCTTCCCAGTGATGGTGAGATCCCACCAGCAGCTCCCTTCACAGGGCGGTGCTGCTGCCCACTCCTTCCTCTAGTACTTTGGTGAGAAGCTGAGGGCAGAGTCGTCCTTACTTTGTCACTGGTGCCAAGTAATAGAGAGCAAGCAAGGAGGATAGGACAGAAAAGGATCACTGGATTTGTCTGCATGTTCATCAGTGACTTCCATGAAAGTAGTTTCAGTGGTGAGATGAGAGTAGAAACCAGATGAAATTGAACAATGAAAGAAAGGATAGATAGGTGGAGTGGAGAATAACTACTCTTTCAAGCAGCTTGGCAGTGAAGGGAAAGAGAAAATAGATATGACAGTGACTAAAAAAGATGGGGGTAAGGAAGGAACTTTTAAAACTCCACTTAAAATAACATAGAGACTTGAGCATGTTTATGTTCCACAGGGAAAGAGCCAGTAGAGAGGGAGAGGTTGAAGAATACAGGAGAGAAGAGGTAAACGAAGGGGTACTGAGCCATGACCTGCCTTCCTAAGAGCATGCCTCTGCCTGTGTCCTGTGACCCAAAAAGATCATCTTTCCCTGGCAGGAAAATAGACAGGGACAAGGAGTCTGAGGGAGTGAGGACAAGTGGGGCCAGTTCTCAGGTGAGAGAAGACCAGAGGGGAGGAGCCTGGGGGCTGGCCACCTTGTCCTCACTCCCCCAGACTCCTCATCCCTGTCTATTCCCCTGCAGGGAAAAGACGATCATGTTGGGTCACAAGACAGGGCCAGGTAGAGGCATGTCCTCAGGAAGACAAGCCATAGCACAGTGGGTTCCAGAACTATCTCAAGAAGACTTACAGAAGGAGCTAGGGAGAGGTGTCAAGAAAGGCATAGCATGAGGAAATGGGTAGAAGAATTGGCCTTCTGATCAGCTCTTCCTCCAGACAGGCAGGCGCAGGACCCGTTGGGGATTTCTGGACATGGTAAGGAAACACGATAATCTACTTAAGATGGTAGTTGAAGTCTTGACACTTCTACTCCCTTCTCCTACTCCTGATGACCTCTAACCCCAATTCATGGAGGAAAAGCTAAACCATATCATCCTTTGCAGTTCTCCCTTCTGGTTTAAAAGTAAAATCAGACCACTTCTTATTTTTAACATTCTCAGCAAGTCTGTATCCAAACATTTCTGACATCTCCAGGAGAGCACATCTTCCTCAGCACATCCCAGGATGTATTCCATATCAAAGCAGAATCCCATAATTAGTGGACTCCCATGGTTTTGAAGGCATCTTTTGCAAATTGAGGATGATCAAGGACAGCCAAGCACTTTCACTTCAAAATGCCTTCCAGCAGCCGGAGCTATAAGACCAGTCAGAAGCCAGACACAGCCCTTCCTCATTTTAGTCTCTCCAAATTTTTTCTCCTGAAACCCTTAGCAACCAGCATTCCATTGCAGAGTTTCTACACAGAAACTCTGTAGCCTCCTGGGTCGCCTGTATGCTGCTCACACCTGACAGCAGCTCCTCTGGGAAACCAAACTGCCACTTTGACTTACTGTAAGGTTCCCCATCAACCTGGAAACCTGAAAAGGGTCGAACAAGGCATTGACCTGTGGCCATGGGCTCTTTTGTACTACCACACCACCCTTTGGGTTCTTTGGGATATCTGTCCTCCAAAGCACAAGACATAATTTTTCCCTACTTTGCAGCTGGTGTGCATAAGCAACCATACCCTTTTTGTTTTAATGATGTTACTACTGCAACTCCATATTGGAGTGGCACTGACATACCTTATGACAGGGTCAGAATTTCTTGGCATTATCTTGAGGATTTCCTCATTCTTTGCCTTTCTTGACACCTAGCTCCTTCTGTAAGTCTCCTTGAAACCTTTGTACTATGACTTGTCTTCCTGAGGGCATGCCTCTGCCTGGCCCTGTCTCGTTACCCAAAATGATCGTTTCCCTGCAGGGGAATAGACAGGGATGAGGAGTCTGGGAGAGTGAGGACAAGTAGGCCAGTTCAGAGGGCTGTGTGTCCTGTCCCTAATCTGTGCTGTCCCTTTCTCCAGATTATGCTGCTGATGAGAACTGTGCACCCCGAGGATACCTAGCAGCCACAATGCAGTTTGTCCCTGGCCATTTCTCCTGTGACGTTGTGTGGGGAACTGTGATTCGAGTCCATTCACGTCTCAAAATGGGGCCCAGCATGGGGGTCTCTCGGGGTATGTGATTTGCACGAGGGGCGGGGGGTGGGTGGGAAGATCTGGAGAAGGGAGTTTCCTTAGCCTGTGTTACCCACCTCACCACCCCACAGCCATCCAAGCCCTGCGCTCTGTGCTCAATGCCTTCTCTGTGGTGAACCGGAAGAATATGTTTGTTTATCAGGAGCGAGCAACGAAGGCTGTGTACTATCTTCGGTATGGGGCCCCTGGGAAGGTGGGGTAAAGCATGAGTGAAGGATGGTGTGAGAGGAGGCATGTACAGAGACCTTGCCACTCTCTCACAGGCTCCTGGAGACATCCTGCAGTGACCAGCCGTGGGAAGGGGATGCCCTGCCCCCCTCCCTAGCTCTGTCCCGAAGCCAGGAGCCCATTTACTCTGAGGAAGCCTCGGCATGTATCACCCCCACTCCCCGGTGCCCCTGTGCGCCCCTTGCCCGGTGCTCCCTGGCGCTGGGCCCTGACCACAGTTGTCCCTGTAGGGTCCTCGTTCTCCCTTAGACGTGGCTTCTAGCCGCAGTTCAGATGCTGCTCGTCCCGTGGGCCAAGTGGACAGACATATCCAGCTGCTGGTCCATGGTGTAGGGCAGGCAGGTAAGGACTGTGAGGAGGGGGGAAAGGGAGGGACCAGATGAGGTTCCAGAATCCTCTGGGACTTCTCTTAGAGCCTTCTGCTGCTCTGCCCTGGGCCCTCTCCTCTAGTTCCTGCTGTGCTCTGGGCTTCCCTCAAGCAGGAGCTGGGTGGGAAAGGACAGACTCCTCTGATGTTTAGTGGGTAGGACTTGGAGTTGATTGAGGTACAGCTTGGGGAAGAGGAGCTGGGGTGACTGTGAAGAGAGCTGGTGGTGCCTCCAGCCTGATAGCAGGGCAGGTTTGGGTGAAGAGGGTGGTTCAGTTTGGGATACGTTGAGCCTCAGGTGTCCAGTAGGCAGCTGGATATTCCAGCTAATACTTATGGCTCACTTAGTGTGCACTAAGTCTTGGGCTAAAACTGCATAACTTCTCTTTTAATCTTTGCAACAAACGTATGGGGGTGATGCTATTATAATTCCCATTTTATGGATGAGGACACTGAGGCTTTGAGAGGTAAAACTCACATGTCCACAGTCACATAGTGAGTAGCTTGGCAGAACTAGAACCTAGTGCTGGCTCCCTCCAGAGCTGGCACTCCTAACACTGCCTCCAGTATACAGGGGATTGTTTTGGGGTGTAAGGGCTGCTGTGGGGGTAGCTAGATCCTCTACCAATGTCCCCACCTTCCCACCGTGGCTGTGTCAAGGTCCCGAGATCACAGATGAGCTGGTGCGGGTTCTGCGTCGGCGCTTGGATGAGGCCACACTGGACGTCATCACAGTTATGCTTGTTCGGAACTGCAAGCTGACACCAGCTGATGTGGAGGTCAGCTCCCTCCCAGACTCCAACATCCTTCCCAGGCTCAGCTGCAGGTGCCGTGACATTCTGGGCTGGAAACTGTATTCAGCTCTGTTCTCTTCTTCCCACTCTGCAGTTCATCCAGCCCCCTGGAAGTCTCCCATCAGAGGTGCTGCATCTGGCCCTACCCCACTCCTGCAAGCCCTGGCTTCCTGCCCTGGCCTGGTACCTGCGGCAGAACCTGCTCATCTTCCTACACTCACCCAAGTACACAGACAGCAACAGCCGGAACCACTTCCAAGTGAGATTGCAGTCATTTCTCCCCACACTCGTGTGCACCCCTGCCCCCTGCCCATGCACACCCTATTGTGGAACTGTTCTCTACAGACACCCCCATGTGTACCTTTGCCCATGCACCTATATACACCCTTCTCCCCAGGTACTTTTATCATCTACCGGTGTCTTCTTGTGCTTCCACGTGTACCTGCACCCCATTCCCCACTGTGGACGCCATCCCCGAGGGTTTTGTCCATTGGTTTGGTCTTAGTGCTCTGTGGCTGTTCTCTCCCCAGCATCCACTTCCACCCCAGGGTGGCCTCCCTGACTTGGACATCTACTTGTATAACAAGCCTGGTGGACAGGGCACTGGGGGCAAAGGTACAGTGCAGGGCACAGGCCTGTGGTACTGCCAGGTGTGGGAAAGCCTTTCCTCATTCTTATGGCTGAGAGGGCCTTTCCCAGCCTTGCAGCCGAGGAGGATCTTGGGTGGGGTGGTCTGCAAGTCTCAGATGTGAACCTTCCTGTGGATGTCTACCCAGGGGTTGCCTGCATCACTCTAGCCTTTGTGGATGAAGGAGGGGCCCCCATGTCACTGGCATTGTGGCCCCCCTCTTCTCCGGGGCCCCCAGACCCACTGCGAGAGGAGGAATTTGAGCAACTGACTCAGGTCATTCGCTGCCCAGTCATGCCGGACAGTTCTTCAGGTGGGGCAACCTGGTCAGAGGATGAGGGTCTCAGTTAATGCTGTGGGAGGCAAGGGTGGCAAGTAGGGGCACCCTCAAGTGTCCTCTGTTCTTTCTTCCAGGTCAGAATGGGGCCCCCCGGCTTCGACTGGATGTGTGGGAAAAGGGGAACATTAGTATTGTGCAGCTGGAGGAGAAGCTCCGGGGAGCAGCTCGCCAGGCCTTGGCTGATGCCATCATGGAGCTTCGGCTGCTGCCAGCTTCACTGTGTACAGAGGATACACCCCAAGGTATGTAGGTCAGGAGGCCCCTGGGGGTCCAGAAAATGTCACAAATCCAGGCAGGACAGTGTGGCAGGTGAGAGTGGAAAGGTGGGGGTCAGGGAAAGCATGACAGAGGCCCCTTGACAAACACATTCCCAGTTGTCCATGACCTTGTCTGTGCATCATCAAGGTGATACACTGGCAGAACAAGTGTCGTTTGTCACCCACTTAGAGAGGACTATATCATCAGGAGCTCACAAACACATGCAGCTGCACACTATCAATTCCATATACTGTTGTTCACCAACAGGTGGAGTAGGTGGCAAGTCACTCTCATACCAGTCTTGAGGCTAGGTTGTCTGGAATAGGGATGGATGATCAGTGATGGGAGTCTGTAATGTCTGGTGTCCACAGGAAGTCTCAGGAGCGGGTCATTGGAAACCAAGAACTCTACAGGCCGAGCTAGCACCTTTCCCCCTGCCCCTGTCCCTGGGGAGCCTGTGACTCCACCTAGCAAGGCTGGCCGGCGTAGCTTCTGGGATATGCTGGTAATGGGAGGAAGTGGTGAAGTTGGCATCTGCCTTCCTGCCTGCCTCCTAGCTCTTCCTACACTCCCCCATGCCCCCGACTCCCCTACAGGTCTTGCCACACATCCCCTTTTATGTAGAACTGCTCTGTCCTGCCAAGCATGGTGGCACATGCCTGTAGTCCCAGCTCCTTGAGAGGCTGAGGCAGGAGGATCCCTTGAGCCCAGGAGTTCAAGGCTATAGTGAGCTATGATCGTGCCTGTGAATAGCTACTGCACTCCAGCCTGGGCAACATAGTGAGACTCCATCTCTTAAAGAACAAAAACAAAAAAACTTCTCTGTCCTTTGGATGGGAGTTTGCAGAACATGGCAAGTTCTTGCTCATGTAAAGAGAGCCTCAACTTAGTAAGTGCCTTCACTTCCATTTTTCTTGTCAGATCCTCATAACAGCTTGCAAGATAAGTAGAGCTTTTACCAATGAGGAAGATGAGGCTCAGGAAAGTTAAGTAACCCGCCCAAGGCTGCTTAGTCAGCCTTCAGGGAAGCCAGGGTCTGAACCCAGGCCTGCAAGTCCTCCAAACTTGTCGCTGTTCCACAGTGCCACCTCCTTCCACACCTTCCCTTTTCCAGTCGCTCCTCCTCATTCACTGCATTGCCCCCAGAGTAAAACAGAATGTGGAGATTTGGGTTCCCCCAAAACAACTGATGACATTGTCCTGGATCGGCCAGAAGACACTCGGGGTCGGAGGCGTCACAAAACTGAGAGTGTTCGGACTCCCGGTGGAACTGAGCGGGCACCAGGCCCAGATTCTGGAACGCAAAGACAAAGGTGTGTGTGTGTGTTGTGGTGGTGTGTCCTGGGAGGGCATGGGTGTGAAGTCGATGGTGGGTGTTGGTTTGTATGGGGGACTTCTCTGCCTTCCAGGTTGCACCTCAGTGTCCAGAAGCTCCACTCACACGGTGTCCCGCTTTCTCCTTCCATCCATCCTGTCTGAGTTCACCACTCTGGTCACCTCAATGGCTGGAGACACCAGTGTCCGTGTCTTCGAGCAGCATTTGTGAGTTTGAGATCTCATGGAATTGAAGAGAACTTCCCTAGACGTCCTAAAAGCTGGGCCTATAGGAAACCAAACCCATGGAGGCTGGGCTAGGAGAGGTGGAAGCTAGGCCCAGGGAGGTAAAGGCTGGGCCAGAGAATGGTGCCATGGAGTTCATGACCAGCCTAAGCAAGGGCGAGAACCCATCTCTACTAAAAATAGAAAAAAAAATTAGCCGGACCTCATGGCACACACCTGTAGTCCCAGGTACTCAGGAGGCTGAGGCAGGAGGATGCTTGAGCCCAGGAGTTTGAGGTTGCAGTGAACTATGACGCCACTGCACTCTACCTGGGGTGACAGAGTAAGACTCTGTCTCAAAAAAAAAACAGAAGATAAATGTGGGGCCAGGGACTGGGTGGGAGAAGGGGTTCTGTGATCTCACTGACACTGACCCCTGACCTCCAGCTACAGCTGCTGACCTACAACTGGGCTCCAGACCTGGGGGCAGCATTGGGCCGAGCGCTGGTTCGCCTTGTACAGTGGCAGAATGCACGGGCCCATCTCATCTTCTGCCTGCTCAGCCAGAAGCTTGGACTCTTCCATCACTATGGCCAGTTGGACTTCCCAGTGCGAGATGAAAAGGTGCCTGCTGCCCTGACTCCCTCCTCTAGTTCTGGCTATGGAGGGGTCAGTTAAAGAAAGTACCAGCTCAGAAACAGGGAAGATGGGACAGTCTGAGGGCAGAGGTAGTAGGAAGGGAGAGTCTGAGAGACAAAGCCATGGGCTAGGAGAGAGGGTCTGAGGGCAGAGGCTGTGAACCCACTGTGATGCTCAATCTCTCAGGAACCAAACCCATTCCTATTGCCGACCATGGAAGTAGAGACCCTTATCCGGAGTGCAAGCCCCCCACTGAGCCGTGAGCAGGGCTGGCTGAGTGGGTCCTCTCGTGGTGGGGGTTCCCTTCCCCTGGACACATTCCCCTTTGATGAGGCCCTGAGGGATATCACGGCGGCCCGCCCCAGCTCCACACTTGGTCCTG
Organism: Daubentonia madagascariensis; assembly: GCA_023783475.1. Lineage (NCBI taxonomy): Eukaryota > Metazoa > Chordata > Mammalia > Primates > Daubentoniidae > Daubentonia > Daubentonia madagascariensis. Next base: position 14,121,258 of record JAKFHU010001129.1, on the reverse strand, counting down.
TGCCCAGACCCCCTGATCCTGTCACCTACCATGGACAACAGTTCCTGGAGATCAAGATGACAGAGCGCAGAGGTGAGGGTACTGGGCCGGGCAGTGGGGAGTCGGAAGGAGAGGGTTGACAGCACCTAGGACTGGTACAAATGCCTCCAACCCCCAGAGCTGGAGCGCCAGTTGAAGATGGAGAACCTATTTGTAACCTGGCAGCAGCGTTCTGCCCCAGCCAGCATGCCCATCAGTGTGAGTGACCCCAAGATGTGACCCCACCCTGCAGCCTCCACAAGGATCCTGTGACCCTGCCCTGTCACTGCTCCAGTGCTCACTGCCCCATTTCCCCAGGCTGGGGAGCTGGAGACCCTGAAACAGTCATCCCGCCTGGTACATTACTGTGCAACAGCCCTGCTCTTTGACCCAGCTGCCTGGCTGCATGGGCCCCCAGAGACCTCTGGGCCCCCCGAGGGGCAGGTGAGGCTCAAGACTCCCAAATTTCTTCTGTGAGATCTGTTTACCCCACAGTGACCTTCATTCCTCCACCCCCAGTGGAGTGGTTGACAGTGGATAGAGTCTTTAATCTCTACTCCCACAGCGGCGCCATCGCCCTGAGTCAGGGCCTGGGAGCCGAGAGGCCCCTGCAAGCTGTGAATCCTTGGATGTGCCTCCACCAGGAGCCCGTGAGGAGCCTTGGCTGAAGGAGCTGAGCTTGACTTTCCTGCAGCAATATGTGCAGTATCTGCAGAGCATAGGCTTCGCGCTGGTACCGCTGCGGCCCCCCTCACCCGCCCGCAGGTGAGCCCATCCCTTCCTTCCCTTCCTTCCCTTCTGTCTCCTCCTCCCCTGCAGGTGAGGCCCTACAGGCCCTTCGCAGGGTCCCACATTGACAACTCAGACTTGTGTGTGTTCATCCCAGCTGGCTGGCACTCGTGCATGTGAGGGTCATGGACACTTTCATGCAGCCCTCATGCATATCCTGTAAACCTCATACACTTCGTGGAACTCATGGCCACGCCCATACACAGAACTGTGTTCTCATAAAGCTCATGCCCACACGTATCTTATATGCTTACGTGCTTGTGTACATCCACATGTGAATCTCACACATGCTCCTAAGCTTTTGGATCTGGCTCTTAATGATTCCTGTCCTGATCATGCCACTGACCTCTCCTGAGTTGTAATGGTTCCTGGCCCAGGAAAGTCCTTTTCTCACCCAGGACCTTGCACTGGGCCTACTTGCATCATTTTCCCTGCCCTGTTCTTGGTCATGTTCACCCACTGGCCAGTACTGACCGGTCTGAGTCTTGGGAAATAGGCAGCTCCTCTGTCACCACCTTCCATCTCCCTTGAACTCAGAGACAGCTCTGCAACCATCTTTCCCATCCTGTATCAAATCTCAGATTCTCGTTTTTGTGGCCCTTGCTCTGTGTTCCTAGCCCCTTCCCAGTGGCTATATGGAAAAACAATCTTTTCACCTTACACACAGTTACTTTTGTGTCTTCAGATTTGTTTATCGAGGCATTTTTCCCTGTTTTCAGTTAGACCTCTTTTCAAGCTAGTAAGCATAAAATGTAGTTCCTGCTCAAGACACCCATTGGGGCAGAAAGCCAATTCTGACTCCTTTGCATTTTGTAACCAGCTCCCAAATCCCAGGCTTCCCTCCGTTTTCCAGGTATTAGGAAGAGAAGGCCTGCCTGCACCTCCTGGGACCCCACCCGCTCATTCCTCAGCGGCCAGGCCGCACCTCCATTGTAGTCCAAGGAGGAGCTGCTCGGCTTGCTGCTCCTGCCAGCCAGCTCTCAGCTGTAGGAGCTTCTCTAAAAGACTTTAGTTCGCATACTTGCCATTCAGTTATGTTTATCCTCAAAATCTGAATTTTTTTTTTCAAAACAAGCACTGTGTTACAAAATGTTTCCAGAGCTAAATCTAAAGTCAGGCCTTCCTTTCTCACCAGTCTTTCGTGATCACCAATCACTACTTAAGTCTTGTCCTGATCTCCTTAAGAATTAAATGGGACATTTCTTCTGCCAGAGGCTTTGACCCCCAGCAAGGGTTGTGGTGGTTTCTCACCCCTTGGTGTGAGGAATGGGTTGACCCCTTCTCTTGTGTCCTTGTTCCCAGTCCCTTCCCTTGCCTCCGAGTTAAGAAATGAAGAGCAGTAGGCCTATGAAACGCTGGAACTGCCATCCCCCAGTCAAAAGAGAACCACTTTTCCCCTCAGAGGAAAGTGCCTAACCAGGCATCAAGCATCTCCTTGAATTTTCCTAATTAAATCTTAGACACGCATCACCCTCTCTTGCCCTGCATGTACCCTCCCACTAGTAGATAGAAACTTCGTCTCTCCCTCAGCTCCACAGCTGCTGTGGAGAGAGCCCTGCCCTGCAGTCTAGTCCTGGACTCCAGCCCAGCCTTGCCACTCACTCACTGTGGGACCCTGGACAAGTCCTTCCCCTCTGTGGACCTGCTCCCTCCCCTGCAAAACGATTCCATGTAAAACAGATTCTGGGTCTGATAGCCAATCCTTCACCCCACTGGCCTACCCCATCCTCTCGTCTCTTCTCCTTTTCTACAGCACCAGCCGGCTGCGGGCCATGGCTATCCTTGGAACAGAGGGTCGAGGTTCCTTCTCCTGCCCTAAAACCAAGACCGATGGGAGCCCTAAGGTAACTCACTGTCATATAATGGTGAAGTCAGTGATGTCCTAGACACCAGTGTCACTGATGCAGAATTATTTCCCCAAGGCCTGAGGTCAGTGACCCTGAGTGATGTACTGAGGTCACTGATCCCAGATTGATGCCATTAAAGGCAGGGATCCAAGGGACGTCCACACTGCTGGTTCAAGGTGAGCCCCCAAGCCTTGCCCTCTCTTTCCTTTCTTCAGAGCACTGGCTCTGTGGTCACCACCTACCACCTGCAGCGGGCACTGCCTGGGGGCATCATCCTCATGGAGCTGGCTTTCCAGGTAAGCAGGAGGAGCACTGAGCGGGGAGAGCTAGACCCACCTGTCTCTTGCCCTCCTGACCTCATTTTCACCCTCCCATTAGGGCTGTTATTTCTGTGTCAAACAGTTTGCCCTGGAATGTTCCCGGATCCCAATGGGGCAGGCTGTCAACTCTCAGGTATGTGGTGGGCACAAAGGAATATGGTATAGACGAGGCTGAGGCATGGTCCGTGTACCCCAGTATGCCCCATGACCCATCTGGTGGGCAGTAAGAGTAATGTAGTGGGCGGTCTGGTCAGGTGACTAGCCAGGTACTGTGGCCTGGCTAGGTCAGTGCTCATTCTGCTGCTGTGACCCTGTCCAAAGCTGTATTCAGCTGTAGCATCAAGGCAGAAGGCAGTCCAGCACAGTGCCTGGTCTGGCCTATGGTCATCTGTGCCACACTCTAGTGGAATCTGGGATACAGAGTAAAAAGGCCCAGTCTCTCAAAATGGCCATAGTTTCATGTACACCAGGAGTTATTAATACAAGACAGTATAAAAAAGTGAGAATAGAGTGAGGGCCTCCCATAGAAACTGCTTTAGCAGAGGGACTTCTGCTGGGCCCACAGCAGTAGGGGGAGTCTGTTGTGCTCCTCTTCCCATGGAAAAAGGGAAATGTGTACTGGGCAGCCAGTGCTACCACACCCTAACGCAGCCCCCTGCTGCCACCTCCCCAGCTGTCCATGCTGTTCACAGAGGAGTGTGACAAGGTTCGGGATCTGATGCATGTGCACTCATTCAGCTATGACTTCCACCTGCGCCTCGTGCACCAGCATGTGCTGGGCGCCCACCTGGTGCTGCGGCATGGCTACCACCTCACCACCTTCCTGCGACACTTCCTGGCCCACCATCCTGATGGACCCCACTTTGGCCGCAATCACATTTACCAAGGTCAGTGTCCTAGGACAAGTCAGTGAGCCCAAAAAAGAACAAGCCACTAGGTGTCTCTAGAACAAGTGGTTCCATACTGTTAGTCACCTCATGCCACACATACCATGTCCCCATATTTGTCTTGTGTCTGTCTCTGTCTTAAGTTCTTCACAGTGTGTTTCATATCAAAGTTTGGACCCCATGTTATGTGTACTCTGCTGTCTGTCCTGAGCTACTTTTGTCCCATCTCAGTGTTCCACAGGAACTCAGGAGCTCCCCAAGAAAGCAGAGCCACTCTGCCTGCCAGTTAGAGCCTTGGCAACTTCCATCCCCACACTCCACCAGATCAGTGTGTCTGTCCCAGGCTTAGTGTCTGCTGTCTCCTGTAACTTGCCCCTCAGGGACACTGGAACTTCCTACACCACTCATTGCTGCCCACCAGCTGTACAACTATGTGGCTGACCATGCCAGCTCTTACCACATGAAGCCATTGCGTATGGCCCGGCCAGGGGGCCCAGAACATAACGAATATGCCCTGGTGTCGGCATGGCACAGGTAAGGCTGTGGGGGCACCCCACACACACTCTGGGGGAGTTGAGGTTGGAGCCATGCTTGCAGTCTGGAGACCCGTGTTTTCCTGGGCAGAAGGGGTAGAGTTGGTTTCATCAGAACCTCAGAGTTGGCATCTCCTCCACTCCTACTGCACAGCTCCGGTTCCTACCTGGACTCTGAGGGACTTCGCCACCAGGATGACTTTGATGTGTCTCTGCTTGTCTGTCACTGTGCTGCACCTTTTGAGGAGCAAGGAGAGGCCGAGCGCCATGTTCTGCGGTCAGCAGACCCCACCTTGAACGTGCCTGTTTCCCAGCCTGCCCTCTGCTCTTGCTCTGTGTGTCTCTTGCTATGACCACCACTCTCCTGCCCTCCTCCCCACCCTAGGCTACAGTTCTTCGTGGTGCTCACCAGCCAACGAGAGCTCTTCCCCAGACTCACTGCTGACATGCGCCGGTTCCGGAAGCCACCCAGACTGCCCCCTGAGCCAGAGGCTCCTGGGAACTCAGCTGGAAGCCCTGGGGAAGGCTCAGGGCTTGTTCTAGCCCCTGGACCGGCTCCTCCATTCCCACCACTGGCTGCAGAGGTGGGCATGGCACGGGCACGGCTGGCTCAGCTGGTACGGCTGGCTGGAGGGCACTGCCGCCGGGACACCCTCTGGAAGCGCCTCTTCTTGCTGGAGCCACCAGGTCCTGATCGACTGCGGCTAGGGGGGCGCCTGGCCCTGGCAGAGCTGGAGGAGCTCCTAGAAGCAGTCCACGCCAAATCCATTGGGGACATCGACCCCCAGCTGGTAAGGGACTGTGGGCCCCAGAAAGGACTGGGATGGATGCCAGGATGGAGGGCACAGGAGTCTCAGAGGTGACTAGGACAGCAGACTCAGGCCTGTGCACCTTCTCCCAGGACTGCTTCCTGTCCATGACGGTCTCCTGGTACCAGAGCCTGATCAAGGTTCTCCTAAGCCGCTTCCCCCAGAGCTGTCGCCATTTCCAGAGCCCAGACTTGGGAACTCAATACCTGGTAAGTCCCCTTGACCTTCCCCTGAAAGGGGAAACAGCAGAAATCCTCATCAGAGATGACAGATGTCCCCCTCAGCCTAACCAAACCAGCTCTGCTCTGGAGGGAGGCCTAGATGGAATGTGACTACACAGATACGTGGAAAACCCTGCGAGCACTGAGTCCACAGCATGTGATTTACTGAGAAGTAACTGAGAGCTCTGCCCTCAAAGACTCACAAAGTCTCACACAGACCTTGGCTTGAGATCCTGAGGGCCAGCCTCTGGAACTGACAGCCCAAGGTGCTCTCAGCACTTCATCAGGGGTTGGTCTCAGAGGCTGGTCCCAGAAAGGACCTCTTGGACTTTGACACCTTGTTATTCACAGTGTAGTCCTCAGACCAGCAGCATCAGCATACCCTGGGAGCTTGCTGAAATGCAGATGCTCAGGCCACACCCCAGACTACTAAGTCAGGATCTGCATTTCATAATAGCAATCTCCTCAGGTGATGTGTGTGCGCATTAAAGTTTGAAAGCATTGCTGTAAAGGACAAGTAGAGAGGACGGGCGCAGTGGCTCATGCCTGTAATCCCAGCACTTTGGGAGGATCACTTGAGGCCAGCCTGCGCAACACAGCAAGACCCCACCTCTACAAAAAATAGAAAAATTGCCAGGTGTGGTGGCACATGCCTATAGTCCCAGCTACTCAGGAGGCTGAGGCAGGAGGACAGCTTGAGCCCAGGAGTTCGAGGTTGCAGTGAGCTATGATGACACCACTGCATTCTAGCCCAAGCAACAGAATGAGACCCTGTCTCAAAGAAAAAAAAAAATAAAGAAAACAAAAAATAAAAGACAGGTAGAAAAAAGCTATGGTCGTGGGCACAAGCATGGGAAATTAAGAGAGACTGAAGAGATAGGCCTAGCAAGAACTGAGGTTTAGGAGAGGAGGCATTCAAGAAAGACGTCAAAGGAGAAGTAGGAGTTGGAGCCTGGTGGGGGTCATGCAGCGCTGTGCTTGTGAGAAGATGTATGTTTCAGGGTGCATGGAGGGTCATCCAGAGAAGCTGGGGTCAGTTAAGATAAGGCTGCAGTAGTGTCAGTGGGTGTGGGCAGATGGGGGCGCTCCTGTGGGTGGTGGGAAGGCTGGAGCAGGAGTGGGTTTGGGGGAAGGGCAATGCATCCAGCTTGGGGCAAGTCGAGTCTGAGATGTGTGAGGACGTTCACTGCAAGGTGTGTGGGCATCGGGGATTGGAGCTCAGGAGAGATTTTGACAGCAGCTATGTGAACAGGTGCTATCTGAACCCTTGAGAGGTGAGGAAATCAGATAGGAATGGATCACAAAACTGAGCATCAGGGAGCAGACGGACTTAAGGGGCCAGTGCCAGGGCAGTCAGAGAGATAAGAGACCCAGGACAGTGGGCAAGGAGGGGTCGTGCCAGGGCTAGAGCACTCTCCATCACTGATTGGCTTCAGCGTGCCAGGCTTTGTGCAGGGCCTCGTGAATCAAGTGTGACCCTCATCCTGGCAATGTTCAGACAGGCTGACTAGCAGGCCAGCGAGGATGAGGCTGAGGTTCCGTTTGGAGACATGGTCCTGAGTGACCTTGGGGTGCAGGTGGGGCTAGGTTGGTGATAGAAGTAGGCCTTTCCTCATCCTCCCATCTCCACAGAATGCCTTAGAGAGAATCTGTACCTCCACAGGTGACACAGACCTCAGTCACCTTCTCATGTCATCTTTCACTGCAGGTTGTACTGAATCAGAAGTTCACTGACTGTTTTGTGCTAGTGTTTCTGGACTCCCACTTGGGAAAGACGGTGAGAACAGAGGCAGGGGGCTTTGCGTCAGCCTAGCGGGAAGCTGTATTCCAAATGCTCCACCTCAGAGCCCGTGGAGGTTGGGTTGCCCACTCTCCCTGAGCCCTGCTTCCCATCCCCACCTCTGCCCTCCTCTCACCACCACACCCCTACCGTGTTCCCCACAGTCCCTGACAGTGGTGTTCCGAGAGCCCTTCCCAGTACAGCCCCAGGACAGCGAAAGCCCCCCTGCCCAGCTGGTCTCCACCTACCACCACCTGGAGTCCGTCATCAACACGGCCTGTTTCACCCTCTGGACCCGCCTCCTCTGAGGGAGTAGACCACTGAATGTCACTGTTCCTCAGATCATGGATCTACAAGATTGCCCACCTGAGGTGGGATTGGCCAGCCCTTCTGGGCCTCAGGGCAAGCCCAGACACACAGAGTGACAACAAAGGCTTTGTGACTATGTCTTGGGGTTCTTCTGCCCCAGCCCAGCAGCAGGGACTGACCTCCCCAAACACTCATAGCTGCTGACCAATCCAGGACTCCACAAGGTCAGGTCAACTCCCTGAGGCCACCCTGGGCCCTTCCAGAAGCGGGAGTCCTCCTTCCTGCTCACCTGGTGGACTCCTAGGCATTCCTGACCCCAGGTGGCAGGCACTCACCTTCAGGATACCCTGCCTGAATCCTGCCCCTGGGCTTTGCTCACTGTCAGCCACCTGCCCCTCCAGAGCCCTCTGGTCATTTCCCACTTGGGCATCACTGCTGGACACTGCCATTGAGATCAGACACCTTGGTTCCAATCCCAGCTCTGCCTATTAAGCACCTGTGACCACTGTCAAGTCCCTTTGCTCTCAAACCCATGGTTTCTCATCCTTAAGTGAGGAGGTGGGCTCCAAAGCTCTCCTTTCTCCACACTAACCCTGGCACCAACTGGAGGATCTGAGCATGAGCTGTATGTCCCTTCTCAATGGGAGGGAAGCAACCCAGACCAGAGAAACTGAAGCGTTAGACACTGTGTGTCCCCCCGACCCCAACCCCTATAACACAGATACATGAAAACATTTGGCAGGTCGTCTTTAATTTAGGGGAGGACTCGGGATGCCCACTCACTGTCTCAGAGAGGCAGGTGGGTGGTGTGCAGGACCTCACTGGCCAGCCTGTGGGTGGCTCTGCCTATCCCAGTATGAACGTAGCCAACTCAAGCCCTCCACTGTGTCTCCTGCAAGGAGAGAGAGAGGCAGTGGCATCTCACCCCACAAGGAGAAAAACAGCCCCTGTCCAACACCTGTCCCTCCAGGGCTACCCCTGGAGCCTCACCCCACCTCTCACCTTGAGGCCGATACTCGCAGCCCACAAAGCCTTTGTAGCCTTCATCTTCCAGCAGTTGAAACAGATAGGGGAAGTTCAGCTCTCCAGGGCTGCTGGGCTCCCCTCGGCCTGGGACCTGTGCCACCTGCACGTGCCCTGGGTACAGATGTGGGGGTTGAGAGGGTGGGAGGCATAGGAAGCAGCACACCAGACTGGGAAGTTGCTAAGGGAGGGACCTTCTCACCAACAATGGGCAGAAACTCCCGGATGTTTCCTGTCAGGTTCCCATCCATGATCTGCCAGTGGAATATGTCCTGGGGAAGAGAATACTACAGTCAGAGACTCCTCGGGCTCCCACCACCCTTCCCAGATTTGGAGCACATGGGCCCTCTGTGAAGTTCCCCCTCCCACTTACCATTTGTAATTGGAGGTTGGGTCTTCCAACCTTCTGTAAGATGGCTGCCGCTGGGGGGAGAAGCCAGGGAGGGGCCGTGAGACTCAGGGGACCACAGGAACCAAAGAGGACAGAGGGAGGCCCAGGGCCCAGGTCCTACCCTGCTGGGGCGTGTCCAGGAAGTACTGGGGGTCAGTGACACGGGTGTTGATGGGCTCCAGCAGTCCCACGAGGTTCTCCTAGCACCATGTTGGATGCTATGAACAGAGCTCCCCAGGTTTGTCCCCTAGCAGTCACTAGTCAAGACCCTCACCTGTCCCTCTGCCCTGGGCCAGTGCCTCACTTATGTCCCCACTGTGGACCCCCTCATACACACAAACACACAAGTATGTGTGTCTTTGTGTGTTTCCACCAGTCTCACCTGAGCCAAAACCCCAGCCGCGTGCCTCAGGTTCTCCAGAAAAACTGTCTCCATCTCACCCCTGATTGCTGCTCGATCAGCCCCCTGCGGTACTCGGCCAGCCATCAGGTGAATCCTATGGGGAAGACAGGACTGGAGGCCTTCACTCCCTCGGCCCTCTGCACCAGGATGCCCTCTGACTAAGCTAGCCCTCACCCATCCATCTCCCCAGGTCTCCAGTCCAGCACCACCTGGGCCACGATGCTCAGGCCTCCCAGCACCTTCAGAGACACTCCCGTGACAGCCTAAGGCCAAGCCCTTCCCCAGACATCTCTGAATTAACCCATCCCTTCTGCCTCCTGTACTTTCAACCTCTTCTTCCCCTTGGTCCTTCTCAACCTGATAAGCACGCTAAAGTCACACTTACCAAAGTTATTTTGGCCCTTATCCTTCTCAAGTATTCCATGTGGTTTGTCTCTCCTTCCTCTCCTTGCATCTATTTCTTAGCCTCTTCCCATCTGATTTTTGTCCCCACCACTCACCAGTAATGATCCCCTCTTGCCAGTTCCTTCTCAGCCAGTTTGGCCACTGCAGGATTTGACATTTAATCAGCCCCACTTTGAGTCTTCCATGTCCTCCCATCACCTCCTGATCTTTCCCAGCCACATCCAGCTTCAAGCAGACATTCCAGGCCCTGCCAACCCCAACAGGCTACATCTCCAGCCTCAGGAACTCTGCTGAACACACCAAGCTTCCTCTTGCCTCTGGCTACAGCATCCTTGGCTGGAATACTCTTTATCTCCTGCCCTTCAAGCAAATGCCCATTCCTTCAACGCTCAGTTCCAGCATCACTGCCTGCAAGCAGCTTCCTCTGATCCCAGACAGGGTTAGGTGTCTACTCTGCTCCCACAGCTTCCTTGAATAAGCCCGACCTTGAATGGATTGCTGGGTATGTTTACTTTGCTATCACCCTGGACACACTGAGTTCCCAGCAGGGGGTCTCGGCATGGGATGAGCATGAAAGAGTGGCAAACAGAATGACACACGACGGATAAAACACAAAAGGCAATTTACAAAGGACCAGGAAGGACCACAGGGGCAGAGAGGGGCCAGTGCGCTCAGACTTCTGAGAGTCTCAGACCTGGCGTCCTCTTCTCCCTGACTCGGAACGTGCGGCAGGGTCACGGGTCTCAGAGGCAGGGAAGACAAAGGGATACCTGGGACAGCCCAGAGCCTTGGCGTAATGCACAGCCTGCTCCAGTCCCTCTCGGAAGGCCGCCTGTCTCCCGGGAACGGCCCCCAGCCCCATTTCCCCCTTCTCTTGGTCTCCTGCGGAAAGAACGGGCCTTAGCCCCGGGCTCGAGCACCCAGCCCTTCCCCCGCCGCGCCCCGGCCCCCCCACCTCGGGCCCTCCCCGGCTCCGCGGCGCACCCGGGGGCGTGTTGATCAGCACCAGCCGCAGCCCCGCTTCGCGCGCCACGCGCGCCAGCGCCTCGGGCGGCTCCGCGTACGGCCAAGCCACCTCGGCGGCCTCGAAGCCCGAGCTGCCCGCGGCCCGCAGCCGCGCGGGGAGGCCGGGGAGCTCAGGGAACAGCCAGGACAGATTGGCCGAGAAGCGCAGCGGAGCCATGCCGCGGGAGGACAGGCCGGGCAGAGTCCGCCAGCCGAGCGGAAGGCGCCAGGCGCGGCGCGGAGGGGGCGCGTCCGGGGAGGTGGCGCCCGGGGCCCTCTGCAGCCCCAGGGGCCGGGCGGGGCCGCAAGCGTGGCCAGAGCCCTCTGCCGGCCCTCTGAGTGCACGCGTACTGTCTGGGGCTAGAGCAGCGACGTGTCGTAAAACCCCGGGGCAGTCCAGCAAAGTGCTTTCTGCGGCGGGGCGGGGCCGGAGAGAGCGACCGCCCCGGGCCGGGTTAAACTAAGAAACGTGCGCTTCAGTGTTTAGCATTTCCCCTAATTATAAAAACTGTATCTGTTCATTAAGGAACATTTGAAAGCTGTGTGACCAAATAAAGAACTTTTATACCACCTGTTATCACAACACTAACCCGTTAACTTTCCCTTACAAATTAAAAAATAAATGTGCAATTTTTTTCTTTAAAAATTCTGATCATACCCATACATGCGGTGTTATAGCCTGTTTTTTATGTGATATTCATTTGTGAGCATTTCCTCGTGTTCAATATTCTTCAAAGTCAATGCATTAGCTGCTCATTGTTACACACCTAGCTAGCCCATAATTATCATACTACTCTGTTGTTGAATAGCGTGCGTGTGTATGCTATAAGAGCACTTTAATGCACCTTAGTTCCCATCTCTGAATCTTTTTCTTAGGTTCCTTCTCTACAAATGTCCATAACAGCTTTTGTCCGTTCACAGTGTTTGTCTTTTATAAGGAAAACTGCCACCACCACTGGTCACCGCACTGAGCGGCTGTGGGTGAGCTGTCCCGTCTTAGCCTCAGCTGACTGGACCACAGGAGGACATCTGATCCAAGGGCAGCCAATCCACAGACTGGTCAAGACCTCTAACTTACATAGTTTGGAAAGATAATCTAGCCAGCCAGATTCCCCTCTCAAGAGTTCAAACAAGAAAATGCTGAGAGTCAAGTTAAGAGGTGGTGTTGCCAGAAAATGACTGGGGCTGTAGAAAGGAAACAAGCAAGAGTCAGATGGTAAAGGAAAGCTAGAGCAGAGAGGAGGGAAACCAAGTCCTGTGCGTAGAGGTAGCACATTGAGAAACCCCTGGTATTCCCAGGCTGCCCAAACCCACAGCTGCTCCCAGGTCTGTGCACTTCCCCAGGCTGGGATGCTTAGACTTTCCTGGGTTTCTGTGTCTGTGTAGACTCTTAATTTTTCTTGAGATAATTTGAATGATTTTACTTGCATCTACAATCACCCAACTGATTGGGCAGGTTCTTATGGTTAGAATTACATGGAAAAAAATAGGAACATATTTAAGCTACTGATGGCTGTGCTAAATTGCCTTTCAAAAATGTAAATTTATATTCCAACAACACATGAGTAAAAGTCATCTTGATCTATTTTCTGTAATATCTTTGATAGAGAAGCTCAAAGTGCAACATTAGGAGCACCCAGTTTCCACTGTTCTGTCACTGCTCAATTCCATGCCAAGTCAGGTCCACTCAGACACCTGGGATTTAGGCTGATCCAGGCAGGTTCCAAGCTCCACCTCTAAGAACAGACTGCCACCAGCTACTACTGATCACCTGATTTCTTGCCCATCTGCAGCTGGCTTTATACTTGGACCTTTGGCTTGTCCTGGAACGTGTTTCTTGGATATAGTCCAATTAGGATGTGACCTCACTAAGTTTAACATTTTAATCACTCCCAACTTCAGCATGTTTACAAACCAAAGTTGATGACACAGAGTAACATCTAAGGGAAATAATTCCTTTATTAACACTTCCCTGTAAATCTCTGAGTATGCAAACTCTATATAAGACTTTGAAAGCACCACCATCTGTGGGGCTCTATATCAGGAACAAAATTTGTCCAACCCCCAATGGTCTATCCCTTGCTTCCTTGTACATCCTTTAGGGTAGCAGAGATGATATATAATTTAGATGTACATGACTCAATTTTCCCTTAATTCCCTTACAATACTTTCACGTAATATACCAAAATAAATACATAAGAAGTACAATGTCCATGAAAATTACTTGCTTTATTCACCATTTGACTTCTATGTCTTATACCACTTTGCAACATAGGCATTACCCTAAGTTATTATCACAAGTGTTGATTCTTTGCATTTGACTTTTAACCAAAGAATCTGTATAGGTGTGATATTAAGGTAACAAGAATTTGTATAGTTGCATGGGTGATGAGTAAAACTTGTGTATGTAATTCAGAGTCTCATTTGATCACTGGATAGCATTTGCCAATGTGGTAAACATATTACAACTCATGTGTGAAATGCAAATCAAAATCTGAATGAAATTCCATTTTATAACTTCCAGATTGGCAAAAATAAAAAAGACAATATCGAATGTTGGATAGGATTTGAAACAACTGGAACGTTTATTCACTGTTGATTGGAGTGTAAATCACTACAACCACTTCGGATAACAATTTGGCATTATCTCTTAAAGCTGATGTGCCTCTGACCCAACAGTTCCTTTCCCGAGTGTATTCTCTGAAGAAACTTTGCACAGGCGTACCAGGAAACAAGTTAAGTGATGTTCATAGCAGCAAAAAGATGGAACTAACCCAAATGTCCATACACACATATATATTAATAGATGAGTTGTAGTATCATACAGTGCTGTATATAAAAGCAAAGAGAAAGCTGGTGGCTGAAATGATAATATTGAGTTTGCTCTTGTGTTAAAGCAATATATGAAGAGCTTAGTGAAGTTTGGTTCAAATTGAAAACATCAGTGTGAAGGCATCAGATGGATAAATCTCAGAAACCTAATCTTGAGAGAAAGAAGCAAATTGCAGAGAAATACGTACAGTGTGTTTCCATTCACATTAATATAAAGTCAAAGGCGGGGAAAATCAAACAATATCTTGTTTAGGGATACAAACATCTGTGGTAAAACAATGAAGAAGATAAAGTGAAAAATGATCACAAAATTCAGCAAGATGGTAACCTCTGGAGGGAGGGAAGAAATGTCTTTGGAGACTTTGAGAGTGTTGGTCATCTCTCCTCTTACACTGAGTGGTGCAGTCATGTCTGTTAAATTTATCACTCTTCTTCATAGCTTACATATGTGTGTGCATTACTACCACCTGTTAGCACATTTTATTAATATCTTAACACCCTCATTGTCATATCATTATAATCTCAAGATTTTTTTACAGAGTCAGCTTATTTGTATTGTTTGTATACTTTGGACTATAATTACTGCTTTTTAGACTCAACTTGTCACTGCTCAGTGTAGTGGTCTTTTATTGTATTATCTGCCCAGAACCTGCGATAGATGGCCTGTAAACTGGTCCCCCGTGATCTCTGCCTCCTGGTACTCCCCTTCCCTTATTTATGGGCTGGGCCTAGCAGATCGCTTCTAACAAATAGAATATGGCAAAAGTGGTATGATGTCCCCTCAGAGATTAGGTTACAAAAAGGCTGTGGCTTTTGTATTAGGTGCCTTCTCTCATTTTCGTTCACCTGTTCTAAGGAAAACCAGCTGCCTTGTCGTGAGCTGCCCTGTGGAAATACCTGTGTGTCAAGGAACTGATGTCTCTGGCTGATAGGGACTGAGTGTTTGTGTCCCCCCAAAATTCATATGTTGAGGCCCTAACCACCAATGCAATGGTATTTAAAGGTGAGGCCTTTGGGGGGTAATCAGGTTTAGATGAAGTCATGAGGGTGGGGCCCCCATGATGGAATTAGTATCCTTGTAAGAAGAGGAAGAGAGACTAGAGCTCTCTCTCTCTCTACTATGTAAGGACACAGAGAGAAGGCAGCCATCTGTTAGCCAGGAAGAGGGCCCTCACCAGGAGCCACATCTGCTGGCACCTTGATCTTGATCTTGATCTTCCCAGCCTCCAGAACTGTGTGAAATAAATGCCTGTTGTTTAAGCCACTCAGTCTATGGCATTTTGTTATAGCAGCCCAAGCTAACTAATACACTGGCCAACAGCTGGCCAGAACTTGAGGCCTGCCAATAGCCACATGAATGAGTCTAGAAGCAGATCCTCCCTCAGCTGAGCCTTAAAACGACTGTACCCTGGCCAATACCTTGATTGCAGCCTTGAGAAAAACCTTGAGTCAGAGATGCCCAGTTTTCTGACCCACAGAAACTCTTGGTAGTAAATATTTGTTGTTTAAAGTCACTGAGTTTGGGGGTAATTTGTTAGCTGCAATAGATAACTGATAGAGAATCTTTCTTTTTCTGAGAACAGTTCCCCTGTTTGAGGGAACTATGTCACTTTCACCACTTCTTCACCATAAGGCGTGAATGGGTGCTGCCATCTTATGTGATTCTTTCTTCTGAGCCACAGTGATTGGTCAAAGAGTGGGCACCTGACCCAAGCCAGACCAACCATAATACCTGTTATAGACATTGCAGGTTGCCCATCCAACATCTATTCCCTCTTTTCTCCCTCCTAATAGAACCATACTTGTGGGGACAGTCAGCCAGAGACAATAAAGCTAATGTACCGAGAGAAATGGCAAAGAAAAACTGAGAGAGGCATTGTGTTCAGGACTTGGAGCCTCTATAGGGGAATCAATCAGGCTGGCCTTCTGGCTTCATCTTAACTCTTGCCAAAATCAAGACGTCCCAGAACTAACTTGCTTTTCCCACCCCAAAATCCAGCATTGTGCACATTTCAGGAAATACTTGCTTCTCTTGGTAAGGTACAATTTAAAGACCTGAACCTTGGGGCACTAGGGCTATATATTTACAGCATTTTATGAATTTGTATAATTTCATATAACTTGTAGTGGTAGGCTGGGTGACCCCACTGCAACTTGGGGATTTCAGTGTCTGAGAGAGAATCTTTCTTTCAAAGTCATGAGCTTATGCTAATGTTTTTTATTTCACCCAATCTTCATTAAATTCCTTCCTACCTTGCTGTATATAAGAGCATCTTCATTTCTATTTAACTTTCTTGAGCTACCAGTCTTTCTGTCATTTTTATACAGTATGCTCAAGTCAGATTCCATATATCGTGTTATATATTTTCACACCCAACTGTGTGTTTAGTTACAGCTGTCTAGATTTAAGAATATCAACATTCAAGTGTTACTCTATTATTATTATTTTTTGAGCCATGAGACTGCATTTCTCAGGCTTCAGAATTTAACTTTCCTACTTTACTCAATTTTACCAGTAATAGTCCATAACACATGGATTCATGACAGCTTGTAACAGTGTCAAAAAGAAAACTAAATCTTGGGTAAAATTTTTCTTTCATAGGTTTCTATTGTATCTGAGCATTCGTACAGGAACAGCCATGGTACATCTACATTAGAACTCTATAACTAAAATTTCAGCAAATTTAAACAGAATCATCTCACACACACACACACAGTACATTGAATAATAACATCATTATACAAAAGAGTATTGAATCACTTTATAAAATTTGTGCTTGCATGAGCGATCACATGTGTTCTTGGAAGAATATTATAGTATTTGCTATTCCATGTTATACATCCTTATCTTTAAAAGGAAGTTCCTATAACTAGCCCTTTATCTCTAGTTTCTATTGTATTACCGGGTGGTTGGATCACATCCAGAAACCCTTCTCGTGCCCCTCCCTTACATGTGCATGCTGTTAGTAACACACAAGGCTCTTGGCAGTCTTAACTAAGGGAATGTTAACTAATTGCACACCCATCTACATGCAAACTTTAAACCTAGTTAAGTACAACCAGCATGTGTATGGCTTAAAGGGTACAAGTATAAAATTTTTTAAAGTTTTTTTTAAGTTTATAATTTTGAAAAATCTCGGTAACCCATACTACAGAATCTTATCCTTCCCTTGTTTAATTTTTACACCCACAAATAATACCTTTAGTGTTATGTATATATTTTTTGCAACTTATTTTTTCCCCTTAGCAGTATATAAATAGGAAGTCTTTCCTTGAAAAAAACATATAAAATCAATCTACCTTATTATATTATTCTCTCTCCTTTTGGCCAGTCTTTTAACTGTATTTTATTCTAAAATATGAAGATTTTATCATTTCCCTATTGATAACAAGATTGCTTCCAAATCTTTACTATTACAAATGACAAACATCCTTGTACATGCTTTTTTCTTTTTTTCGGCATACAAATATGAGTATTTCTGCAGTATAGATCCCCAGAAGTGGATTTGCCGGGTCGAAGAGTATGCACACTGGAAGTTCTAATTCACTGCTAAATTACTCTTCAGCTTTATCAACTTACATTCCTACTAACAACCTGCAAGTGTGCCTGTTTCCCTACATCTTCATTAACACTGGATAACACCAGTCTTTAGAAATTTTCCCAATCTGAAGGGAAAAAAACATTTTTAAGAAATCAAGTCCTTGGCCGGGCACAGTGGCTCACTCCTGTAATCCTAGCTCTCTGGGAGGCCGAGGTAGGTGGAATTGCTTTGAGCTCAGGGGTTTGAGACCAGCCTGAGCTAGAGCAAGACCCCGGTCTCTAGGAAAAAAAAAAAATCAGCCAGGTGACGTGATGCGCGCCTGTAGTCCCAGCTACTCCAGAGGCTGAGGCAGGAGGATTGCCTGAGCCCAGGAGTCGGAGGTTGCGATGAGCTATGATGACTGCGCCACTGAACTCTACCCAGGGCAACAAAGCTAGGACTCTGTCGCCACAAAAAATAAAAATAACAAAAGAAATCAAGTCCTTGATTGTTACTGAGGTTGAACATCTTTCCAGATGTTTACTGGGTGTTATTATTCCCTCTTTTGTGAGTTGCTTATCTGTGGTCTTTGTCTACTTTACAATTGGATTCTCAGTGTTGTTAATTAATCAGTTTGTAGTTATTTATTAAAATTCTGGATGTTAAGTCTTTGGCTGTTTTTGCTTACCTTTTGATTTTATTTAAAGTATTCAAAATGTTCAAAATGTTGGCGCTATCAGGCTTCCTGTTCCCTTGTGAAAGGAGCCCTTCCAGAGTAAGTCCCCTGGCCTGTTGCCCCACTCTCTCAGTCTTCCCCTGGGCAGAGGGAGTGACTCAACCCATGGGTGACTCCGGCAGAGAGAAGGAGCCGAGATGGCAGGCTCAGTTGCATCCTCCCTCCTCTGTGTCCCACTCTGCTCCTCCATGCCCTTGAGTTTCACAGGGGCAGGGCCTCACAGGCTGACCTCAGGGGTGGAATATTAGCAAACCTGCTTGCCTAGCAGACCTAAGCCATATTGTCCAGTATCAGTTTTGATGGTGATAGAAGTATTATTTGTATTTCCATCTGCCACACTCCTGTGTCTATCTCTTAATAGGTTCTTGAATCAGTCAGAGTCCAAACAGAAAACAGATGGCATACTCAAATTAGGATAATTCCAGAGATTTAATAACAGGACTATTTATGAAGGTGTGGGCAGGGTGTAGGGGAGACACATGGGATACTGCACCAACCTAGGGCCTCTGAGGCCTAAGAGGGTGAAGTTGGGGTGGTGGTTACTGAAATCCAGGAGGAGGGGGCCATGCAGAAGCCCTCACTTGAAGGACACAGGCGGCTTGAGGCAAGCCTTATGGGGAGGAAGCCTGAGAAATAAATAACCTGACCTTACTCTCCTCCCTCCCTCTACTCTCCTACTAGATCAACCAAGCAGAGCCAAAGGGCAAGGGAACCTGCTGGTGTAATCAACATGGGTCCACCTACTTGGGCAGAGAGATCTGGAGGGATAAACAGAATATACCTAGCAGCACAGTTCTCTTTCCTCCCTCAGTATATACTCTTTTTTTTTTCTTTGTGGCAGGGTCTTTCTTTGTCGCCCGGACTAGAGTGCAGTGGTGTCATCATAGCTCACTGCAACCTCAAACTCCAGGGCTCAAGCGATCCTCCTGCCTCAGTCTCCCAAGTAGCTGGGACAGTGCAAAAGCAAGACCTTGTCTTTAAAAAAAAAAGACAGAGGGGTCCGAGGTGGCCTTCCTCCAACCCAAGTGTATTTCTGTCATCATGTTGTGAAATTCAAGAGGGAGGAACTTGTCTCTCACTTTAGAAGGATGTCCCAGACCAATGTGCTCCTGAAAACTTCTGTGATATGGTATGCCTCTCGCGTATATATCTTATTAAGGCATCTAGAGTGCTTGGTGCTTCCCACTGGCCAGGTCCAGTTAGCATAATTCCATCAATGTAATGGCATCCTGTAGGATATCAAGATGATTGAGTTCCCTTCACACTATATTATAACAGAGAAAAAGAGACTTGACATTGCCCTGGTGCAAGATGGTAAGGGTATATTATTTGCCTGGCTACGTATGAGCAAACTGCTTCAGCTTTTCCTGAAAAGAAAATGTTTCCCAGGTGAAAAGCTGAATGCCAGGTGTCATGGGCTGTGTCGAATTACCACAGTAAAGATTCACATTTGGTGCTGTAGTTGTGACTGACATCACTACTTGACTAAGTTTACAAAGATCTCTTTCTCCATGTCCCATCTGGCTTTTGCACTGGCCAGATAAGCAAGTGAAATGCAGAGGTGTTGGGAATCACTACTCTTGCATATCTCAAGTTTCTGGTGGTAGCACTAATCACTGTGATTTCCCCAGGATTGAAATATGGCTTTTGACTTGCTTGGTGTGGTGAGGTGGGAATGAGGGGCAATAGTTTTGGGAGCTTCCCCTTTGCCCTCCTTCTCACCATAATAGCCCCCATTTCATGGGTCGAAGGACCAGTGTAAGAATTCTGCCAGTTATGAAGTATCTCTCTTTTCACTACACACTCTGAGAGTGAGGGAGAAAACACAGGGTCAGTACACGATTCCATGGACACTGTAGTAGACAGACTTGGGCTAGGATTCCACACATCGCCTGACTTTCGTAAGTTCCAAATCTCACTGGTGAGGATCATGGTGGCATTTCAGGGCTCTGAGGATCAGAGTGAATTCAGAGCCAATATCTATCAACCTTGGGAAGGTCTAGTATTTCCCTCTCACTGGCGTATAGTTACCCTGGTAAATGGCTGCAGGCCATTCTGGGGAAGGCTTTGGGGAAGCCTTGGCATACATCTGTAGCCGCATTGCAGGGTCCTTCCTCAGTTGAAGGTCTCTGAGTCTATGAACTGACTGAGGTCTGGGAATTGGGTAAAAGGCCCTGAATCCCTCTCTAGTTTCTATCCAGAAACCTAGAATTTTTCACCTGTATTTGTCAAGCAGCACCTCCATAGGCTGCCCAACTATTTCATTTCTAGAAATCCTTGCCACAATTCCCTATGGATCAAAACAGTCTGATTGCCATTCTAAATCTGTGGCTTGTTGTGGGTCTACCTCATCTCTGACAGTCAGTCGAGCATGGCCACCTTGCTGCTTCTACCCTGGGATCCCATTATTCCCTTTAAGATCAAGGAACCAAATTGCTCGGCATTATCCCCAACCGTCATCTCTAGCCTATAGATGACAGTCACCACAGAGCTCTTCAAGGACTTCTTATTATAATACCTTAGTGAGGGAAATGTCCTCCAGGCCCTTTTGGGGCCTATGGTTAAGGAGAAGTGAGCAGGTTTATGCATTACAGTGGTTCTCGCAGTGCGGTGAGTCTGATACCAGCTGATGTTTGAGAACCACTGCTGTAGAGCAGGGCTTCTCCAAATTTAACATGCATATAAATCACCTGGGGATCTTTTTAAATACAGAATCTGGTTGGGCAAGTCTGGGGTCAAGCCTAAGATTCTTCATTTTCTAATAAGCTCTTAGGTGATACAAGTGCTTCTGATGTGGGACCACAGCTTTGAGTAGCAATGCTATAAAGGAGAACAGGAATATAATGGCTCTATTATATCAAGGGTTCTCAAACTTTAGTGAGAATCAGAATCATCTGCAGGGGGCTTATTAAAACATAGATTTCTGGACCCCATGCCCAGAGTTTCTGATTCTATAGATCAGAAGTCAGGCCCAAGAATTTGCATTTCTAACAAGTTCACAGGTTATTGTGAACTGATACTGTTGGTCCAGGGACCTCACCTAGAGAACTGGTTGTCCAGCATCCTCACAATCCACTGCCACGCCCTTCCCCTAGATTCTTGACTACCCCCAAGGCAAGGTTCTGTAACTCCTTAAGTGCAGGGGCCATCTTCTTCTGGAGTGGGCCTTATATTAATACTTCTCCATCCGTTATGGGCCTGAAAGTGATGAAGTAAGGAGATGGGGCCAGAGGAGAATTGGCCATAGCTTGTGAGAGAACAATTATTGTAAGGCTTTTATGCAGAGGAGAGCTAGTTCCTTCAGTCAGAATAAGAGGTTCAGGGGAGAAGGAAGTTTCCAAATTCTCAGCCTTAGCACATCTTCCTTTGGGTGTGATGTATCCCCTTCCTATATCTTGGGGTCCCTCTTCTCCTGCCAATAACCGTGCCTTGGCATAGGAGACTTGGCAGGGTTTTGCATTGAATTGATGCTGCAAATCTACAACCCTTACGCTCAGACCCTAGGCTTGGTTCTTCGTCATACTGCAATTACTGGAAATAAGGGACTCTTTCAATGCCACCAGGGCAGTGGCATTCTGGTTTTCCACGTGTCTTTTCAATTGTAGTATATTTCTGTAGCTTTGATTTTCTGTTTTTCCCTATATAAACTTTTTAGGATGGTAAAAAGAATCCCGTTGGTTCCGCTATTCTTTAATCACTGTTGTTGCCATAGCAATTAAGTGCCAGAGCCACTTGATCTCTTAATGCCTTGCCTTTCACTGCATTTTATCACATGCTCCCACCATTGATAATTTGAGTAATCATGATGCCACCACATGCCATAGATTACTCATTTCTAATTCTTCCCCAGAAAGATTATCACTGTGCTCCTCAATATATGAGCAACTAAACTCCAAAATCCGATTTTTAGGGACTATTTCCTGATTCCACAACTACTATATCAGTCCGAGTTCAAATAGGAAACAGATGGCACACTGAAATTAGTATAATTCAAAGAGGCTTTTATGAAGGGGCTATTTATTAAAGTTTGGACAGGTATGGGGGACCCACAAGGGATAATGTGGTAATCCAGAACTAATAACGCAGAATTATTAACACCACTAGGCCTGAAGGGATGAAGAGAAGGAGTGGTTTCTGGAATCCAGAATGAAATTCCTGTAGAGTGGGCCAACTGGAGAGAAGTAATGACTCGTGATCAAGGGACACAGCCAAGTCAGGGGACCTGTAAGAGAAATGGGGACCTGCACTGGCTGAGCCCAGCAAGAAGCCAGAAGGTAAGGACTCCACTGGTGTGATCCATGCAGGTTGGCTACCTAAGAAAACACAGGATGGAGAAGGGTGGAGAGTGGGTCCTCATGTATATATTTATCATACATCATATAGACAGTGTGTATGTTTAAGTGAATATTGATTGTTTCAAAACAACAATAATGTCTTATGGCGTTTAAAACATAAGTAGAAATAAAATAGGTGACAAAAATTGCACAAAAGGTGGAGAAGAGGGGATAAATGGAACTAACCTGTTGTAAGTTTCTTTTATTATTTGAGAAGTAAGAAAAGACCTAATTTAAGGTAAACTCTAGTGAGCCAAGGAGTCATATTTTTTAAATAAACGTTTTATTTTAGAATAGTTTTAGATTTATGGAAAAGTTGAGAAGATAGGGCAGAGAACTTCCAGATACCCCACATCCAGTTTCCCCTGTTATTAACATCTTACATTATTATGGTATATTTGTCATAGTTAATGAACCAATATTGATACATTATTATCTAAAGCTCCTACTTTATTTACATTTCTTTAGTTTTTACCTAGTATCCTTTCTTTGGTCCAGGAGATCTAGGATACCACATCACATTTACTTGTCATGTCTGCTTAGGCTCTTTTTGGCTGTGACAGTTTCTCAAGCTTTTCTTCTTTTTGATGTCCTTGACAGTTCTGAAGAGTATTATTTGGGTATTTTGTAGAATATCTTTCAGTTGGGGTTTGTCTGATGTTTTTCTTATGATTAGATTGAGGTTATCTATTTGGGGAGAGAGGAAGAACACGTGGTAAAGAGCCATTTTCATCACATCATATCAAGGGGAACATACTATCAACATGACCTGTCACTGCAGATGTTGACCTTGATCACCTGGCTGAGGTAGTGTTTGTCAGCTTTCCCCACTGTAAAATTATTCTTTTTTCTTCTTCTCCATACTGTACTCTTTGGAAGGAAGTCACTATGTACAGTCCATACTTAGGGAGTGGAAAATTATTTTCTTCCTCCTTGAGGCCAGAGTATCTACATAAATTATTTGGAATTGTTGTGTGCAAGGGACATTTCTCCTCTCCCATTTATTTATATATTCAATCATTCATTTATATCAGTATGGACTCATGGATATTTATTTTGTACTTTGGATTATTATCCAGTAACTATTTTACTTATTTTTTTGCTCAAAATTTTCCAGGTTTGCCCATTGGGAGCTCTTCCATTTGACTCCTGTGTCCTTTTGACATACCTTCATCATTTTTAAACATTTCTTTACTTTCTGGCACTACAAGATAATTCAGGATCATCTTGTATGTTTTCTGTGCCAACTTTAGTCATCCATTTCTCCAAGGTGCCCTGGTTTCTGTTATCAGAGAACTGGGTGCTGGGTGTGCTCTTTGCTAGGGTGTCATTCCTTCCCGGCCCTTTCAGCTGACAGAGTAAGGAAATATACGTGTGTATACTAGCCTGTATACACACATACATATGTATATGTGCATGTATATATCATATAAAGGTAGGTATGACACACATATATACATTTATTTCTATACGTAATCATCTGCGTCTATCTAAAGCTAAACATGAGTTTATACTGATGGAAGGAGCTATTTGAATCTCTAAAGTAACCACTAAAAGAATAAGAAAAGAATGTAAAACTAACAAGGTAATGGGAGGAAAAAAATGGAAGAATATTATAAAAAATGATTAGTCCCAAAGAAGGCAAAGATGGAGAAATAAAGGAACAAAAACTAGGTGAGACAAACAAAACAAAGGGAAAGATGGTAGACTTAAATGTAAGAAAAAGAAACAGTAAGAGTGTCAGAAAAAATCTGGGGAGACCTTCACTCCATGGGATAGTCTGAACCCTGGTCAATTTCTGTGGCGTGACTGCGCTCCTACTAGGGCTTATTCCAAGCCATCGACGTAACGTCACTGAATGTGGAGGTGTACAGAGATGTTCAAATTTTGTGGGCTCCAGCACACCACTGAATTCAGTTTCTTTTCTTTTTCCTTTTCTTTCTTTCTTCTTTTTTTAAAAAACTTTATTGAGGTATAATTGACATACAGTTAGCTATATATTTAAGTATATAATTTGGTAAGTTCTCACATCATCATCACCACAATCAACATAGTGAACACACCCATCACCTACAAAAGTTTCCTCATTTTCCCTTGATAATCACTCCCTCTCACGCTTCCCTGCCCACTCCACCTCCAGGTAACCACTGATCTGTTTTCCCATCACTAAAGATTGGTTTGCATATTCTAGTGTTTTATATAAATAGAATCATACAATATGTACTCTTTTTGGTCTGGCTTCTTTTAGCATAATAATTTTGAAGTGTATCCATTTTGTACATATCCATAGTTCATTCCTTTGTATTGCAAGAGAAATTTATATTGTATGGATATCCATAATTTATCCATTCACGTGTTTATGGACTTTGGATGGTTTCCAGTTTTTTGCTATTACAAATAAGCTGCTAGAAACACTAGCACATCTTTGTATGGACATATATTTGCTTTTCTGTTAGGTAAATACCAAGGAATGTAATGGCTGGATTATATGGTAGATGTGTGTTTAACCTTTTAAGAAAATGCCAAACTGTTCTCCAAAGTGGCCGTACCACTTTATATTTTCCATCAGCAGTGTATGAGAGTTTCAGTTGCTCCACTTTCTCCCAACACTTGATAAGGTCAGTCTTTTTCAATTTTAGCCATTCCAGCAGGTGTGTAGCGGTATCATCGTGGCATTAATTTGCATTTCCCTAATGACTACCGAAGACGTGTATTTCCAGTACTTAACCTTTAGCAGTTTCTTTAGTCAATTGACGGTACATACAGTGTACTCTGCTTTTGTGCACCTGAAAATGCCCGTATTTCGCCCTCACTCTTGAATGAAGATTTTGCTGAGTGCACAGTTGAACAACTACTTTCTCCTGGCACTTTGCCTCCCATCTTTCAGCTTCCACTGTGGCTGTTAAAAAGTCAGCTTTCTCATGATGATCCCCCTGTAATGACCTATCTTCTCTCTCTTCTCTTCATCTTTTGTGTTCTGCAGTTTCACTAAGTTGTGTGCAAATGTGTGTTTATTTTTATTTATCCTATTTGGGAATTGTTTGTCTCGAATCTGATACCAATAATTAGCATCTTTTATCTATTTTTGAAATTCTCAAACACAATCCCTGAATATTGCAGCTCCTGTTCTTTCTAGAACTCCTGTTACGTTCTCCTCATTCACTCCTTCGTGTCTCTTAACCTTTCATATTTCAACTATCTTCATCTCTTCTTAACGGATTTTGGGTCATTTCACAGATTTATCTTCTCTTTCCACCTGTGTATAAACTACCATTTAGGCCCTCTATTTTTTTTCCCCCATTTTCTTTTTAATTTCTAGAAGTTCTATTTGGTTTCTTTTCAACTCTGCAGTCCTTCTTGATGGTCTGTTGCTTCTCTGTCAAATTATCTGATAATTCTGGTAGCTGTCATACGTACAGGTCTGATTCTGCCATGTGTTGTTTCTGTTGACTCACACACACAGTCACTTACCACCTATGTTTGAAGCCTTTTTTTTTTTTTATGTGTATGAACTCATATTCTTTGGAAATTTATCTGTGGAAATTGAGGCCTGGATAAAAATGTGTTCCTTCATGGAAGATTTATGTTTGTTTCTACCGAGCAGTTGGGGGCACTACAAACCCAGAATCACCTTAACTAAATTTTAGGCTGGAAGATTTTTTTATTTTTGAAGCATACCATTATAAGACACCACTTCCAAGTGAGCACGGTCCTACGATTAGGAAACAGGTATCTTCATTGTCTTTTTCTGTTGGTGGGATTCTTCCAGGTCGCTCACTTTTCTAACTTAACTTCAGGGGACCCCAGGTTTATGGGGGGAGTTCCAATCCAACCTCCCTGTCCCCTTAGGCCTCAAGTTGCAACTCCTGTCCTCTATACTTTCTTAGGCCACGAGGAATTGGCAGATGTCACCAGGCAAACAGCAGCTCCATCTGGAATTTTTCTGGAGCAGAGCTTTCTCCTTGTTTATGATAATTTCTCTTTCTTTTCTGACAACATTCCCATGCCTTTAAAAAGAAAGATGCTTCTTGTATTTCATCCAGCATTTTAAGTGCTCTATGCTGGGAGGGTTTCTCCAGAGAGCTATTGCTGGAAATAGACTATTTATACCTTTTACCCACCTGGAAATTTTTTATATGTGGTGTGAGGCAGAGGTCTGAGAGTCATACTACCATTTTCGCTGTGCCTTCTTTTTCCTCAGAAGTGATATCTTTGAATCAACTTCTAAAGCAATATTTCCCCGCTATTTTCTATTGCTCATTGCCAGTTGGCTATCTAAAAAAGTAATAGAAATCTGCTTTTAAGTGAAATATTGCTGAAATAAAATTAGGGATATTTAATAAATATTTTATTAAATTAAAATAAAATAATACTATTGGCTGGTTTAGTGGCTCTGGGTTTTTTACTCCTGTGCATTGCTTCAAGAAGAAATCAAAAATCTCTCAAAATCTATATAACAAAGTGGGTTTTTTAAACAATCCAATTTTATCATTTGATAAGAGGGAAAAGGGACCTAGGTCTTCTCCTGACGTATAGATGAAGCAAACACAGTAGGTCAACAGCATTTTACATTAAAAAATTCATAACTTTGAAAGAAGAAAGAATTCATAACTTTGGATTCTCAAAATCATACTAGAATGGAGCTTAATATCAGTTTTAAGACCCAGTCAACATTATATCAGCCAAATTCATACCAAAGGAGGGAAAACAGAACATGTTGTAAAACAATTTACCATGTGTTTTTCATAAATTTTAATATAAATGGAGTGCATTATACACTGCTCAGCCCCATTCACACATAGACAGACAGACATCTAAAAGAAAACATCTGTTGCAGTTTTCACAACATAAATTCATATTTTCAATCATGTTAAATTGTTACTTGGGAAGCACAATCCCAGGGAAAAAATAATTTCTGAAGCCCTATAAACACTGGTTTTTATCTGATTAGCTCTCAATCAAGCTAAAAATACCAAAGAAGACCTCTAGAACCAAGCTCTTTATTCAAAATATCAATCCCACTTAGAAGGAAAGGTATGGGAGAAAAGTTAAACATGTTTTTGTAAACATGCTTTCTTACTTTAATCAGTAGATACAACTCATGAAGGAAAAAAGACCTGATTCTTCTATTCAGGTAAAATTTATATACGACAAAAAGCTCAGATTTTAATGAGTTTTGATAAGAATATACATCCAAGTAATCATCATAATCAAAATATTGAACAGTTCCATCACACAGAAAGTTCCCTGATGCCCTGTTCCTGTCATCTCCCACCCTCGCCTCCAGAGGTAACTGCTGTTCTGATTTCTATCGTCATAGCTTAATTTTGTCTGGATCATATGTTGGAAAACTTTTCTGTAAAGGAACAGATAGTAAATATTTCAGACTTTGCAGGCCACATATAATTTCTGCCAGTCCTCCTCCCCCTCCTGGTTCTTGCCCTCTTCCTCTTTCTTTCTCCTTTACAAACCTTAAAAAATGGTAAAAGCCTTTCTTACCTAAGTCAAGGCCATACAAAAACAGGCGTTAGGCCAGATTTGGCCAGCAGACCATGATCTAGAACCCCACATAAATGGCAACATACACTTAATACTCTTTTGTTCTGACTTCTTCCACTTAGCATGCTTTCAAGTTTTAATCCATGTTATTGCATGTATCAATAGTTTGTTCCTTATATTGCTTTTGGTTTTGTTGATTTTTCTCTAATATTTGTTTCTCTTTTGTTTCTGCAATTCAGTGGTTTTTAGAATACTCACAGTTATGCAACCATCACCACAATCAATTTTTTGTTTGTTTGCTTGCTTGTTTGTTTGTTTGTTTTGAGACAGGGTCTTGCTCTGTCGCCCCGGCTAGAGTGTAGTGTTGTCATCATAGCTCACTGCAGCCTCAAACTCCTGGGCTCAAGCAATCCTCCTGCCTCAGCCTCCTGAGTAGTTGGGACTACAGGTGCATGCCACCACGCCTGACTAATTTTTCTATTTTTAGTAGAGATGGCATCTCACTCTTGCTCGGGCTGGTCTCCAGCTCCTGACTTCAAGCAATCCTCCCACCTCGGCCTCCCAAAGTGCTAAGATTACAGGCGTGAGCCACCGCATCCAGCCCATAATCAATTTTAGAACATTTTCATTATACTCTCTCCCCAGAAAACCCATACCATTTAGCAGTCACTCCCCTTTCCCCCCTGCTGCCAACCCTCTTCCAGCCCTTGTCAACAATTAATCTACTTTCTGTCTCTACAGAGTTGCCTATTCTGGACATTTCATATAAATGGATCATACAACGTGTGGCCTTTTGTGTCGGGCTTCTTTCACTAAGCATAATGTTTTCAAGATTCATCCATGTTGTAGCATGTATCAGTACTTCATTCCTTTTTATTGCCAAATAATATTCCATTATATGAGTACCAAATTTTATTTATCCATTCATCAGTTGATGGACACAGGGTTGTTTCCGTTTTTTGGCTATCATGAGTAACACTGCTATGAACATATATGTACAACATGTGTGAACATGTTTTCATTTCTCTTGGGAATATACCTCAGAGTGGAATTACTAGATCATAAGGTAACTCTATGTTTAACTTTTAAATGAACTGCCAAATTTTTTCACAGAATCATACAATGCTGATGGAAATTTTACATTTCCATCAGCATTGTATGAGGCTACAATTTCTCCTCATCCGCACCATTTGTTATTGACCTTTTAAAATTACTATTAATATTACAGTCATTCTAGTGGGTGTGAAGTGGTATCTCATTGTGGTCCTGAATCTCCCTGATAACTAATGATATCAAGCATCTTTTCAAGAGGTTTTTGGCCATGTGTAGACCTTCTTTGGAGAAGTATCTATCAGATCCTTTGCCCATTTTCTTTTTTTTCCTTTTTTCTTTTTTTTATTTTATTAACGCGGGGGTGTTTTGTGAGGAGTGTCATCTAGTTGCATTGTTTTTTTTGTGTACAGACAGAGTCCTTGCTCTGTCACCCTGGGTAGAGTGCAGTGGTGGCACTGCAGCTCACTGCAACCTCCAACTCCTGGGCTCAAGCTATCCTCTTGCCTCAGCCTCCCGAGCAGCTGGGACTACAGGTGCGTGCCACGACACCCAGCTGATTTTTATTTTTCCTTGAGATTAGGTCTCGCTCTTACTGTAAAGCTGAGTCTGGCCTGAGGACCAGCTCAGGCTGGTCTCGAACCCCTGAGCTCAAGCAATCCACCTGCCTCAGTCTCCAGAGAAGCTAGGATTCCAGGCGTGAGCCACTGGGCCCAGCCCCTTTACCATTTTAAATTGGGTTATTTATCTTTGCTGTTATTGAGTTGTAAGTGTGCTTTATATATTCTAGATACTAGTTCCTAGTCAGATATATGAATTATTAATACAAACATTTTCTCCCATTCCATGGTTTGTCTTCTCACTTTCTTGATGATGTCTTTTGATAAACAAAAGTTTTTAATTTTGATGAAGTTCAATTTATCTCTATTTTTCTTTGGTTGCTTGTGGTTTGAGTGTCATACTCAAGAAACCATTACCTAATCCCATGTTATAAAGACTTAGCCCTATATTTCTTCCAAGAGTTTTATAGTTTTCGCTCTTACATTAAAATCTTTAATCTATTTTGAGCTAATTTTTGAGTATGGTGTGAGTTAGGGGTTCAAATTCATTCCTTTGCATGTGGACATACGATTGTCCTACTATGATTTGTTGAAGACTATTCTTTCCCCCATTGCATGGTCTTGGCATCATTGTTGGAAATCAACCGTAGACTCTCAATTTTATTCCATTGATCTATATGACTATTCTTTTGCCACACTGTCTTCATTACTGTAGCTTTACAGTAAGTTCTAGAATTCGGAAGTGGGAGTCCTCCAACTTTGCTCCTTCCTGAGATTGTATCAGCTGTTCTGGATCCTTTGAATTTCCATGTGAATTTTAGGATTATCTTGTCAATTTCTGTGAAAGAGGTAGTTGGAATTTTGATAGAAATTGCATTAAATCTGTAGATAAATTTGGAGAGTATTGCCATCTTAACAATTTAAATCTTCCAAACCATGAAGATGGATGTTTTTCCATTTTTTTAGATCTCCTTTAATTTCTCTCAACAATGTTTTGTAGTCTTCAGTGTGGAAGTCTTACACATATTTGGTTAAATTTATACTTAAGTGTTTTATTCATTTTGGTGCTATTTTAAATAGAATTGTTTTCTTAATTTCATTTCAGAGTTCATTGCTAGTGTACAGAAATATAATTGATTTTTGTGTATAATCTTGAATCCTACAACCTTACTTTACTCATTTATTAGTTCTAATAGTTTTTTAATGAATTCCTTAGATTTTCCATATACAACATTATGTCATTTGCAAATAGATATACTTTTACTTCTTTCTTTCCACTCCTGATGCCTTTTATTTCTTTTTCTTGCTCAACTGTCCTGGCTAGAACCTCTAGTACAATGTTGAATAAAAATGACAAGAGCAGACATCTTTGTCACGTTCCTGGAGCACAGTGGATGATCACAGCTCACTGCCACCTCAAACTCCTGGTCTCAAGTGATCCTCCTGCCTCAGCCTCCCAAGTAGCTAGGACCACAGGCACATGCCACTATCAGCTAATTTTTAAGTTTTTTGTAGAGACAGGGTCTCACTGTGTTGCCCAGGCTGGTTTTGAACTCCTGGGCTCAAGCAATCCTCCCACCTCAGCCTCCCAAAGTGCTAGGATTACAGGCATGAGCCACTGTGCCTGGCCCCCAGTCAGCTTTGAATCCTATACAATGACTGATTTGTTTTAGAGATGGGGTCTTGCTATGTTGCCCAGGCTGAACTTGAGCTCCTGGGCTCAAGCAATCATCCCACCTCAGCCTCCCGAGTACCTGGGACTACAGGCGTGTGCCACTGCACCCAGCACCAATGAGTGTTTTTATTTCAGTTAGTGTATTTTTTAGTTCAAGGATTTCCTTTAGGTTTTTAAAATATATAACAGCTTTATTCAGATATAATTTACATACCATGTAATTCACCCAGTTGAAGTGTACAATTCAATTCACATTCACAGAGTTGTGGTTCTTTTTTACCATTTTTATATCTCTACTGAAATTCCCCATCTCTTAACACATTATTTTTATCCTTTCCTGTGTATTCTTTAACATACTTATCAGTTATCTTGTGTGCTAATTCCAACATTGGGATGTCTGAGCATTTGTTTCTATTATCTTATTTTTTTCTTAACTAAGAGTCACATTTTCCTGTTTCTTCATACGTGTAACAATTTACTATTGCATATAAGACATTGTAGGTAAAACATTGTAGAGATTCTGGATTCTATTATCTTCCTTTGAACAGAGTTGAGTTTTGTTCTAGCAGGCAGTTAAATTACTGATGGTATCACCTGGAACTAGTGGAGGCTTGGTTTTTATGCTTTGTTAGAATGTATTTATTTTAGTTTTGTCCTTATTCCTAGGGAGAATGTCTTGGTCCTGGGCACAATCCCTCTGGGATTTCAGTGGAAAGCCTGAGGCGTTTACCAAACTCCCCTGACATAATGAGACTCAAACTCCTAACAGTTTCCCCTGAAGTGGGCAGGTACCGAAGTCTCTGCTCAGCAATTGCAGGCTTCTAGCAGTTATTTTCCCCTAATCTTTTTGGAGACTCTTCACTAGTGTAGTTTGGGGGTTAGCCAAGGATTTGAAGAAAATGCATGCATAGATTTGGTGCTCTGCCTTCTGTAGCTCCTTTCTTTCTGGTTTTCCCTCCCAATTTCCTGCTGCTCTGACAGCCCCGCACTGTCCTCTGACTCCTCAGGCTGCAGTTTTCTATTTGTTCTCTATCCCATGTTCCACAAGACCTGGGAGGTACTCCCCCAGGAGAAGCCATAGAAATGTGGATCTCATCCTGCGTGTTTCCTTCTTTTAAGAATTAAATCCCCTCAAGTTTCTGCCTGTTTTCTCCAGTAGCTTCAAGCCATTTTTTAAAATATTTAAGCCAGAATTTATAATTTTTATTTTAAAGAGGACTGGTCTAATACAAGCTATTCTGCCAATACCAAAAGTTAAGACCTTGTTCTGGAACTGTTATCCTTTTAATAGTCACTATTAAGAGGCATTCATTAATTATCCATTTTATCATACAAGTAATAAATACTCATATGTTTAAAAATTGCCTAATGATACAGAAACATACAAAAGAAAAATTAATTTTAAGTAATTAAAAAATTAATCACCTGAATTACCCCCATCCCCTTCCCCTCCCCATGATAATCTGGTATTTATCCTTATAAACACACACAAACACATACATATATTGCTTTTACATAAGTGGTATGATACTATGCATATTATTTGATAATCTACCTTTTTTTCACTTAATATATTTTTTAGAGTTTTTCTGTGAGTACATATTAATATTTATTTCTTTCATCACATATTCATAGAGCACTTCCTATGTGTTGAACACTGTTCTAGGTCCTGGGGATAAATCAGTGACCCAAATGTATAAAAAACTTGCCTTCATGGAGGTTGTATCTAGTGAGGGTGAGAGGAGGTAAATCAGAATAAACAATTAACAAAACAAATAAGTAAGGTGCTGCGTGCTGTGGAGAAGAATTAAGTGGGACAGGCAATAGGAAGTACTAGCCATCAGGGAGGGGATAGGGTTTGCAATTTTTCAAAGGGTGAACCAGGAAGGCCTCACTCAAAAGGTGACATTTGAGCAGACTTGTAAGAAGTGGAGTGATATGAGGAAAGAACTTTCCAGGCAGTGAAAGAGCAAGAGCAAAGACTTGTCAGGAGCTCGCTAGCATGTCTGGGGAACCACTAAGAGGCTGATGTTTGTGACGCAGAGCAGGCGGTAAGAGATTCCGGTAGAGGGCGGGGTGGCACTGGGCCTTGGAGGCCACTGCAGTTACCTATGTCTACGTGTCATCCCATGGAAGTGGGGGAGTTTGACCCCCTTTTTCTTCAGTTGATACCACATGGTGTTCCTGTTGAACCCTGGCCCCCACAATCCAAGGAATGCATTTCCACTCTGGTGATGGCCTTGTTGGTCTGGGTCTTTCTTAGCGGAGCTGCAACTCAGCTGTAGTTTCCCCAAACACAATACCATGCTGAGGTGCTCTGGCCAAAAGACAAATAGCTTTCCCTATGATCTCTTGGATACTTACTTTGAGTCCAGATTCTACTTTCTTTTGTGATGATTTCTCCACTGGAAACCACAATGTTCTCCCTGCCAGCACAACTATACATCAAGATCAGGCTCCCCCTGACCAGGTCTGCCTAACTTCAAGTATCAGAGAAGAAGAGGGGCTAAGACAGCCATCTCTTCCCTTCCAGGAGGCCTTAGGCTTCTTTGCAAATCAGTTCACCTTCTCCTCAAAGACCATATATAAGAATCCTGCTTTTGTGAAGCCACAAAAGACTCCATCCCACTATTCTCTTAGGGCAAGGGGTGCCTATCTAATGTACACTGCCATAAATAATGGATACCACTAAAGTCATCCTTCCCTGAATGGAAGACATTTGTTTCAAGGTGAAATATTAAACATAAGCAGGGAAGAGGGGCAGCTTCTTGGCACTCTCTTACATATGGATGTACCATAATTTAATTGATCTTTCCTCTACTTTTGGGTATTTATTTCCCTCCTTTTTTATTATTATAAATAATTCTGCAATGAATATCTTGGCATGAGTGCAATATATTTCTGTAGAATAGATTCTTGAAAGCAGAATTGTTGGGTCAAAAGACATACGCATTTAAATTTAAAACATTCCCCAATTGCCCTACAAAAATGCTTTACCAATTTTTATTCCTGTAAGAATGTCTGTTTCCCCACTCTATCACCATCACTATATATTAAGAACTATTTTTCACCTTTGATATTAATATTGTTTCAATTTCCGTATCTCTGATTATTAGTGAGGTTGAACATGCTTTTTTGTTTATTGGCTGTTTTTTTTTTTTCTGTGAACAGACTCTTCATAGCCTGTGCCTTCTATTGGATAGTTTGTCATTTCCTTATCTTGCACATGTTTGTTCCTAGGTACTTTGAAATTGTTGTTGTAAATGATTACTACAGATGAATAGAAAAGCTATTGATTTTTAGTACGTTGGTCTCATTTCTGGCATTCTTCCTGAACATTTTTCTTGATTTTAATAGTTTTACAGTTGATTATCTTTCCTTCCTAGGGAGACCATCATATCATTTGCAAATAGTGGTTTATTGTGATTACTGATGTATTTGGACTTATGCCTACTCTTTTTATTCTATATTTTCTATTGACCATGATTTCTGGTTTCTTTTTTCACTTTCTGCCCTTTGAGGCTTGATAGCATTTCTTTATTCCTTTTGTGGTCTGGAAGTTCTATATTCTGTTTCTATGCTTCTAGTGGTTGTCCTTGCATATTTTGTTAAATATTGAAACAAATTTTTCTGTCAATGTCAAGAAACAAATCAATTCATAACCTCCCCTCCAAACAAGATACAATCATTAATATACTGGAACCCAACTTCTCATGCCTCATTTCCCTTGTTTTATTGAAACCATTTGAGGTCTTAGGATCAGATTGTTTTTTTAAATCTTTTTTCACATCACATCTCTATTACTTAGTAATCCTTTATTTTCTGCTTTTTGCTATATAGAATGTTCTATTTCTTTTGTCATATCCCATGATTTAAAAGGTAGTAATCCTGTTTTTAATTTTAGTAGTGATTGACTTTTTCATTTACCAGATTTCTCTGATGATGAAAGTTAAGAACAGTCAATACCTCCTAACTCCCTTGCTTTGTGTCAAATGATTTTAGTGTACCTTTACCTGCCTTGCCCACTTCTGACTCATTTCCCAGTCTTTTCAAATTTACTCTGGGTTTATAAATCCAATTTGCATTTCAATCATATACATCTTTTTTAAAGAATGGATTTTTTGTTCAATTTTTATGACATATGTAGTTGGTTTTAATGCTTACAACCAGTCTTTATATTACAGTGTTCCCATTTCCAAGTTCTTAATTTTAATTCATCTCTTGAGCAGCTGAAGTATGTCTTCAAGTTGTTTACTTAGGGAGAACACATTTCTACATCCTTCTCTGTAAATCTGGAATATATTTCTGTTGTCTTCCCAGGTGAATGACAACTTGTTGGGTATAGAATTCTTGTGTCACCATCTTTTTCACTCAAAACTATTACCATTGCTCCTTATCTTCTGGTGTTTAGAAATGTCAAGGCAAAGCCTAAGACCAGCCTGAATTTTCCCCTTTGTAGCCCAATTTCATGTACAGAACCATGTAATATTTTTCCTTCATCTTAGAAAAAAACTTTTTTCATTGTCAAGATAGGTCCTGGTATACAATTCTTTATTAATTTTCTCGGGAACTCATTGATTGATTTAGCTGATCATTTTTCAGCTCAGGAAATCATTTTCTACCAGGCATATGACTATGACTTCCGTCTGTTTCGTTGTCATGGTCAAATAGACCTCCTGGCTATGCCCTCCCCACTATCAGCTCTCTCGCCAGGGCCAACAAAACCGTCTTCAAACTAGTCTCTCTGCTCTCCCTCAGTCCCTCCTCCCTTTTCATTCCCTACTTCCGTTCATGACTCTGGAGAACAAGGACCCGGCTTCACTCACTGCCACAAACGCTGGCTGCCCGCAGCTCTCAGAATATGCTCCAAGCTCCTTAGTGTGGCCCTTTTAGCCTACAGTGAGCGTGCCCCACCTGTCTGGCCTCATCTCCCAAGATGATCCACCTTGCTCCCCGTCTTCCTCCTTCACAGAACCCTGCTCCCTCCTGCCTTCTCTTCACATTCTGCTCCCTCTGCCCTCATGCCTGGGCCAACCCCTCTGAGTTCTTTAGCTCTCAGCTCAAATGTTGCTTCCTCAGGAAACCTCTCCCTGACTCCCCCACCCCACTCCATTAGGTCCCGTTTGAGCCCCCTAAACTTTGTCTTTTGTTAGTTTTTTCCCATGAGCATTCATTAAGTGCTTGCTATGTGCTGGGCATCATTCTAGACATCAGAGATACATCAGTGAAAAAAAAAACACTAAGTTTTCTGCCCCCATGGAGCTTAATTTTATAGACATTCCTTCATAGTGCTTCTTAGAATTATTATTCAAACTAATTGATTGTGGAATTGTTTTTATTCTGTCTCCCCCACAAAATTGTGAGCCCCATGAGGGCAGGGATCAAATCCACTCGCTTACTATTGTAGCGCTAGGATATAAGATAATGCCTGGTATGTAATAGGCATTCAATAAATATTTGATGGGTAAATTAATGCTTTTTGTAGAAGTCAGAACTCTTTCAGGTTGCAATCCATCTCTAACTAGCTACAGAAAAAAACAAAAAACAAAAAAATCCAAAAAACGAGGGGTGCATTTATTAGCTCACTAACTGGGAAGTCTATGGGCAGCTCTAGCACCATGCACAGCTGGATCCGGAGTCTTGCTCAATGCCAACAGGGCTCCCTCTGCTCTCCTGTGTGTGTTGTCTTGTTCTCTCCAGCTCTAGATGGATTTCCTCCATGTTGCCAAGGGAGATGGGTGCTGACAGTTCCAAATTCACATATTCTCAGCTTAGCAACACCAGGAAAAAAAGCATTTGTTTCTCTTGGCATTGGAATGTTTGTAGGGCCCAGATAACTGGGGACTGGTCCAGTATAGGTCCCCTGGCTCTACTGCTGTGTCCAAAAGAAAGGAGCATTCTGCTTGGCTATTCCTGGGTGGTCCACCTGTCCCTGAGGGTCTGGACAAGTGGGCAGAGTCATGTGTTGGATGTGACAGAGATGAGAACAGTAAGTCTACTTGACCTCTGAACCCGGACATCTCAGAGCTCAGGAGGTATTCCCCAAAAGAATAACAGTTTTTACGAACAGGAAGAAAGAAATGTGCTACTAGGGGAAACACGGTAACTGCCCCATTTATAATATAATGGGTTTTCTTGCCTTTTTTTTTTTTTTTTGAGGCATGGTCTCACTCTGTTACCCAGAGTGGAGTGCCATGGTGCTCACCTTTAGCCTTGAACTCCTGGGCTCAAGTGACCTAGCCTCCCAAGTAGCTCAATTAGCTGGGATTACAGGCACACACCACCATGCCCAGCTAATTTTTTTTTTTTTAGAGACAGGATCTCACTATGTTGCCCAGGCTGGTCTTGAACTACGGGGCTCAGATGATCCTCCTGCCTCAGGCTCCCAAAGTGCTGGGATTAAAGGTGTGAGCCACCGTGCCTGGCCTTTCTTGCATTCTTTACTTTCTACAGCCAGTGCTTTCTGCATCTCTCTCCCTCTTAGCCTGGCACTTCTGTCTTCTCTTCAATAATTATTTCCTGGAGGTGCTGTCCTCATGCTGAGGGTGGGTCATGGAGGAGCCCAGGGCACCTTGCACCTGCTCTACACAAAGCTACATTTTGAGGACAGTGGCCTCATCTGGCTTTATCACACTTTGAGGAGCTCTGTGCTGTGGTAATGATCCACTGGAGAAGTGCTACACAGACTCAATCAAATCATTTTGCCCCTCTAATCCTGAAGGGCAGGTTAGTAGAACACCCC
Organism: Daubentonia madagascariensis; assembly: GCA_023783475.1. Classification (NCBI taxonomy): domain Eukaryota; kingdom Metazoa; phylum Chordata; class Mammalia; order Primates; family Daubentoniidae; genus Daubentonia; species Daubentonia madagascariensis. Next base: position 14,083,569 of record JAKFHU010001129.1, on the reverse strand, counting down.
CATCTGATTTCAGGTGTTCAGGAACTAGCTCTTTATCTAAAGGGGGGGCTGCCCAGATGCCTGGTCCATGGCTGTATTCAAGGCCCAGGCACAAACTAGAGCTCCACTTTGTACATGTGCAGTGCCCTCAGCTGCATCAGTTTAGAGGCTATAAACTCCCAAGGCCACACTGTTTTTGAGGACACTGCACACTGTTTTTATATAACACAGAGTTAAGGTCTAGGTTCAGAGCATCATAAACAGGTTTATTTACTTGCATGAAAGTCCAGTGGGATAGTCCCAAGTCAGGCAGGATGCAGGACAAGTCTTCACTGTGCAGGACTGTCCTGAGTATGCAGAACAGCCGGCACCCCTGGACTCTGACCACTAGATGCTAATGGCACCCCTTAATCATTGTGACAACCAAGAGTGCCCCACAAATTTTCTAAGTGCCTGCTGGGGGATTGTCTACACATGGCTCCTCATCTTTTGAAGACTTTGAACCTGGGTTTTACTCTCCCCACACTCCCAAGTTCTGCCAGTGTCCAGAGCGACTTCACTGCCCTCGTGGGTCACGCCCCCAGGAATGCAGCAACTACAGCAAAGATCAAGGGAGGATTGACCTTTGTTTTGCTTAGAACTTTTCCAATAGTTGCTCAACATTTTGGAAAACCACGGAGAGCAAAGCCCCTTGAGGTATTTTCGTGCCAACACATCACAGTGTCTCAGGTTGCACTTGTATCTGTGGTGTTCAGTGACTGTACGTTCACATACAAGCATGTGACCCCTTCATTATGTCTTCAGTGCCATTGTGCCTGAAATCTGTTACCATATATCATTTTCCCTTTATTTCTCCTTTATATTACTGTGAGGCCTTTATTTGGACATTTTGACATTTGAACATGTTGGACATTTGAAACTATATATATAGTAGGTAATATTATTTATGCATTTATTTCAAGGTAGTAAAGGGGATGTTATAAAACATTTTTTATGTGTTGGGTGCCATAGATTTGAGAACAATAAGTCTGGCCATTTGGCAGATGTCAGCAACAAGAAGGAATATTTTTCTGTTCAGAACTATCTTACTTTCCTTAATGACTGAGCCATAGCAAAGGCATACGACCTGCCTTTCACCAAGCTTATCAGCCATTGACACTGCTGGGGCCCGAGTAAGCAGCTATAATTCTGGTTTCTCCACCCGTTCCCCTCACAAACATCTCACACCTACACACGTCGGCTCCCCAGCTGGCCAGCCCGGGAGACAGAGAGTCATGGCAGCAGTGGACCCCCACAGGCTTGGAGAGGACCCTCCTCTACTCAACAGCGGTGCTTCAGCTCTTGCTCAAGGCCACCATTTTTCCTGGGGTCTCACGGAGTCCCTCCATTTTTTCCTGAAGCTGTTATGGCTCCGAAGGGCTCACACTTCATGGGCCTAGGGTCAAATTCAAGACAGGCACTGGTGACTCTCCAGTCCCTTTTCACCAGGCACATGACCCTGAAATGTCCCCCAGGCCAGGGCAGGCCAGAGCAGCCAAGCCCTCCCTCCCATCCCGGCTGGACAAGAGCTGGGCACCTTCTCTGAGTCCCGGAGCTATTCCTCCATCCTGACTGCCCTCTCTCAGGCTGTGTGGAATCATGTTTGCTCTGGAAAACAGAGGAGCAGAAACAGGAGGTCTTCATTTGGATTTCAAGCACAGAGTCCTCTCTCACATCCCCACCTGAACCTTCTCTGGGATTTTGCCTGCTTACTGTGTCACCTATGTGTGTGGGCCACACAGGGCTGTGCCTGCTCCTCCTCTGACGGCCTTGAGGCCTGTCCCCGCATGTCACTGCATCCCAAATAAACAGAACTCCAACTCCAAAGGCAGTTACAAGTAATGTGGATTTCTTACTGAAGGTTTTGTGAGATGACAGAGAAGTCATAGCACTCCATACCACTCCTTCCTGCGTTCTGTCAGCAGCAGCTGCACAGCCTCCTCCTCGGCGCCCTTTCTTCCTTGCCCTGTCTTTCCATGGTGGCTCCAACCTCCTGCCCCACACTCCCTCTCACAGTCAGCATGTGGAAGCCCATCCTGAGCCAGAGGTCACCCTGGAGGCCTTATTTCATCCGCCCACCCTCTCCTGCTGGAAATTCTTGTGGTCTTCAGCAAAGAGAAGTGGGTGTGCCATTTGCTTGTGTCCTGGAGTCTCTTCTAGTGCAAGCCCAGCCTCACTGTGCCCTCCACCCATTCCCCTAGCCTGTCTTTGCCTTCAGCTGAAGCTTTGCTCAGGGATGTTCTTGCCAGACCCAGCCTGGCCCACAGGGGACCCTCTGTGATTGAAGAAGCCTTTGGTGATACCCTGGGGCATGTGTGGCTACTGTGGGGCAAATCAACAAATCCCAGCTAGCCAGCTGAACCTGCTGCCTCGGGAGGCTGCCCCACCCACATCACTCCCCTTCCCCAGCAGAAAGGTGGCCTTTGCCAAGCTCTTTTCCCATGTTACAGTCTGCCCAGATGCCCTTCATTGCTATGATCCATTCACGTTTGCAGGGCATGAGAGGGTGGAGGGTGTCATGCCACAAAACCCTGGGCTGTTCTGGGTTGTCCTTGGTGCTATATGACTCTTGCTGGGGACCACGGGGTGCCAAGAGATCCTGCAATCCCAGTGGGCCAAACTTGCCACCTCAGAGACAAACTACGGAGTGGTGTTTAGCCAGGGCCAAGGGCTGACAGGGTCCCTCAGATTAGGGCCTTGTCTATTGAGGATTTGGCCTGCATCTGCTCTGGCCTCCCAAGTCTGTCTCCTCTAACCCTGATTTGGGTTGCCTCCCTCTCCTCCTCCCCTCACTAAGAGCTGGAGTACAGGAGCCCCTCCACATTCTGGAGGGTCTAACCTTGTTCAGGAAAACCTGGTTAAGTTGTTCCTGCACTGACTGGCTTCAGCCATTCCAGATTCTCGATGCTGTGCTATGCACCTTGTCAGACAGCTCACTCCAAACGTTTCTGGAGTCCACACACCCGTGGGGAGCATCTCCCCATTCCTGGTGACCTGGGGTTACTAACTCAATGCCAGAGGTCAGAGCCCTCAGCTCACAGAGAAAATGCCTTTGGCAGCTGGGAGTTCAACTTGGGTTGATTCTCCAGAAGCAAACCCTGAAAGGAGGATTTGCAGTGGGTAATTTAAGAAGAGTTCCCAGGAAAAGCCAGCAGGGGAGCAGAGAGGGGGGACCAAGAAGGGAAGGGGGTGGAGTTAGGATGAACTATTGAGCAAGGTCCCACAGAGCGTGACTTTGGCTCAATCCCACAGGGGACTGGAGGCTGGTGCAGGCCACACGTTGGGTATGTCCTGTCCAGGGAGAAAGGAGCTACAGGATTTACACTGAGCCCCTTAGGCACTGGTAAAGGCTGCCCCTACCCCATGTAAATTCCTGGGTACTTACACTCTTCGTGCATTTACTTAAAATGGATTCCAGGAGGCTGAACTCAGTCTCTGGCAAAGATAGAGTGCAGGCTGTTGGAGGTGAAAGCACTCAGGTTGCTGGTGTGCAAAAATGATCCAGAGGTATATGGGCAGAGTGTGGACAGCGTCAGCTACAGAGTCTCTCTCTAATCATTTCCTAATGCAAACTCATCCTGTCTTCCTGTCTGAGGCCTGCTGGCTTCCCACACTCCTCTGGCACGTTCCAGCCTCCACTCTCAGTCTTCTCCCATCCTGGGAACAGAGTCCCTTTCTTGCTCCAGTCTGTCCCCTGGCATCTGCTCAGCCAGCAGGAAATGTAGACCTGGAACCCAAACCAGCCCAAGTGCCTCTGCTCCCCTCTCCTCCCCACTCCAGGAAAGGATTCAACCCTTTAAGAAACTGGAGGTCTGTTGAGGCTGGAGTTTCCTACTTCCTCATAAAGAGGGACAGAAATCCCTTCTACATGAAGGGTAGCCAGGGCCTAGGGCACACCATGTGCCCCACAGAGCAGACAGCCTCTAGACAGGTGGGGGTGTCCGTCCTCAGCAACACTGTCCTCTAACCCAGTGGTCCCCAACCTTTTTGGCACCAGGGACTGGTTTCATAGAAGACAATTTTTCCACGGACTGAGGGTGGGGGGGTGGGGTGTCATGGGTGGGGGGAGATGGTGCAGAGCTCAGGCGGTGATACGTGGCCTGTTTCCTAACAGGCCATGGACTGGTATTGGGCCGTGGCCCCGCGGTTGGGGACCGCAGCTGTAACCCATCAACCGAGTGATGTGGATTTCCCTCTGCCCCATGCGGGCTGACACTTGCCCCTCTGCCTCCAGCTGCCTGTTATAACTGTTAGGGATCCTGACCAGGCCTTTATCAGATATGAGACTTCTTGATTACTAAACTATCTCCTGCCTATCTAGGGCGACCAAGTCCATTTTTTTTTAGACAGGGTCTCCCTCTTTTGCCTAGGCTGGAGTGTGGTGGGCATGATCATTGCTCACTGCAGCCTTGAACTCCTGGGCTCAAGTGATCATCCTGCCTCAGCCTCCCGAGTAGCTGGAACTACAAGCATGTGCCACCACGCCCAGCTGAGTTTTCTACTTTTTGTAGTGAAGGGGTCTCACTATACTGTTCAGGCTGATCTCGAACTCTTGGCCTCAAGCGATCCTTCTGCCTTGGCCTCCCCGAGTGCTAGGATTACAGATATGAGCCACTGTTCCCATCCTAGCAAATCCATTTTGAAACCCAATCTCATCTCCAATGTGCAGCCGTGGCTCTGCACCTGGGTTAATTGTAAGACACCTTTCATTTGCATTGACAAGAACAGTAGCTCAAATTTCTTTAAGTAAAAGTAGGAATTACTGGTTCATTAATTGAAAAGTCACAAGGGCAGTCAGCTTCAGGCTCAGCTGGATCCAGGTGCTTAAACAAAGGGTTAGTAAGTTACAGCCTATGAGCCAAATCTAGACTGCCACCTGTTTTGTAAATAACTTTTTATTGGAACACAGCCATGCTTATTTGTTTACATATTGTCTATGGCTGCTTTTACTCTACACCCACAGAGCTAAGTAGTTGGAACAGAATCCACATGGCCCACAAAGCTAAAATTATTTATTATTGGCTCTTTACGGAAAAAGTTTGCCAACCCCTGGTTTAAACAATATCATCAGGAATCTATCTTTATCTTTCCTGGCCTGAAAGTTGTTGTCAGTTCCCCTCGGGCCTGCCCCCTAAACTACAAAGACTGCAAGTGGATGGAGTGTGGTTTCCCCAGTGGAGACTGGAGTGTGGACCAGGAGAAGGACAAATGGCTTTGGAGCAGGCCAAGATGACAGATGTCCGCTCTACGGGCTCTGATCTTGTTCTCCATGCAGTGTTACACCAGCCGCCACAGTGACAAACCATAAGCCACTTGGAGTTTATCCTTCAGCTTGGTGGCATCCTGAGTGAGACTGTCCCTGTGGGTCCCCTTTTTGTCAAGTGCAAAACAAGGTCAACAAGTGGCTGTGGCTCCCCATCTATCATGACAGAGAGTGCATGGTCAGCAGCATTGTTCCTGGGGCTCCTGTGGGTTAGAATATCTTTGCACCAGGCCCACTGCTCTTTCTGATCTGGATAGAGCATTCCAAGCACATTTACTAACATTCTATTAAAGCCCTTGGGTTGGACGTCCCCCTTGGGGAGCAATCCTAGCCTTGCCAATTGAAATTCTGCTGGTAAAATGATTCTCAAAATCTCACAATTTATTGGTGAGTAGGTTTAAAAACAGGAAACCCATAACGGAAAAGAACTTAAGAACTTCTCCCACCACACCTCTGCCACAGAGGATGCTTCTTGATCCCTGGTAGGATACCTGGGCATGGGAGGAAGGGCACCATCCAGATTTTGACTGTCCAGTTTCAGAAGGCAACAAGCAAGGTGTACTATTTTTGTCCCACTATGAGTCGTCTCCAGATAGGCTGGTTGGTAAGCAATGTTTTCCAGGCACTGCACTGGGGCGCAGGTGTTGCTTTTTGTTTGGACGTCCTCTGCCATCTTGGGCCAGAGGAACCATGCTCTAATTAGCCCCAGCATCTGTTCCCTCCCCAAGGCCTGAAATCATCATGCATGGACCTCAGTGCTACAGGGCAGCCTTTTTGAAACAGTACCAACTGCATCCACAGTCCATTTATGAGGCACAAAGAATCCTGTGTAATACCCAATAATTGCCCCAATAATTAGGGCAACTTCTGTCATTCCTAGAGTAGGGTGTTCAGGCCGTAAGAGGAGCTTTGTACCCTTTCTGCCAAAGGGACCTACTTCCCTTTCACTGTCGACTGCGGCTCAATGTCTTCCTAGTCAAGCTCTTTGCCAATTCCCCCTTCCATCTGAGGCAGGGAGGTAGATTTGGGTTATATAATTCAAGGTTGTAAGTACAACATCTGAGGGTTGCCCCGGGCTGTCAGCCAAGCCTCTTTTCTAGATCCCTTTGCCATTCCAATGGCCTACACTCCCTCATTAAAGATGGTCTCAGTGGCCTGAGGACATGACCTTTGTAACATAGCAGCCATACCTTCAGAGCACATGATGACAATGCTGGAATTACAGGCCACTGGAGCTTCTACCCAGCAAGTCTCCTAATATCCAATTCAGTGCTGGTAAGTGAGGGGTGTGACAGTCCACACCTGGAAGGGGGTTTCACATTCACATTCCTTAGATGTATTCTGATAAGCCATGTCAGCATTAAAAATGCTGGTCTATTAGTGGAGTATTGAGCCTCACTACCAGATAGGCTTTGAAGAGCAAATGTCACAATTTTATGACTCCCATCAACTTTTTTTTTTTTTTTTTTAGAGACAGGGTCTCGCTCTGTCCCCCAGGCTAGAGTGCAGTGGCATGATCATGGCTGAGTGCAGCCTTGAACTCCTGGGCTCAAGTGATCCTCCTGCCTCAGCCTCCTGAGTAGCTGGGACCACTGCAGGCTCATAACACCATACTTGGCTAGCCTATCAATCTCATATAATGCCATCTTCCATCTGTTTGTCCTAGATCAAGATTGTTTGTCTGTTGTCATCCTTTCCTTTAGGGAATCACCCCTCCCTCCACCCATGTGGTTTAGGTGGCACTGATCCCCACTTGGTCCGCATCCCCAGGGCCCAAAGGTAGGTATGTGATACAAGCCTGAAAATCAGACTATCCCATTTCTCTAGCCATAGTGCTTAGTCCAGGGATGGGCACATGACTAAACTGGGCCAATCAGAATCTTCCCTGGGAGTTTTCCGTCAGAACTGTCAAGAAAATACTCTTTCATTCTCTGCCTGTGGCCATTTTCACTGCCCACATAAGGGAACAATTCTACAATAGAAGAGAATGAAGCCAGCAAGCAACATGAACCAAAGGATAAAGCAAGATGAGAGATGGAGAGGGACAGAGATAGACATAGAGACTGAGAGAAACTTAATGACCATTATTTGAGCCCCTGGACCCAACTATTTCTAGGTATCTAGGCTTTGAGAAAATAAAATATTATAGGCCCCCAAGCTAATATTTCATCTTTGTTTAAGATTGTAGCTGAAACCAGAGGTTTCAATAGCAATAAATAAAGAATCTAGAGAGATTATTGACACAAGGGCTTTCGAGAATGCAAAACATTGGACTGGACATAATTTTTTGTGTGGCAAAGATTAGGAGTAGGTTGAAAGGTACAAAGAACACAGAGAGAGAGAGAGAGAGAGAGAAAGCAAAAGAGAGAGAATATTAACCATATGGAGTTAAGATCTTATTTCAAATTACATTTATTCTTATTTTATATCTTGTCATCATGATACTGAGTAGTTTGTATGCAAGAAGCTCTCCTATAGCATTCTATTCTAACTACAATGGTTTATTGTTTTATAACCCTTAAACTTGAAAGTTTATTGTAGAAAATTGTACTTATTGTAAGTTTGTTATGGGAAATTGAACTTTCCATCAACCCTATAATATTTAACCTGCTGAGTATGACTTAGGTGCTCTTGCTTTATTTAAACCAACCAGCAGTACAAGAGTGGTATAGTTTCTTGGCATTAGGAAAAAAGTATTCGTAAGTTTTTTCCCCTTGCATAAGTTATGCAAGAAAAACAAATACTGATTATAAAAGACTCACATTAAAAACACAATGCACAACTTAAACTTTCTCTTCCACACCCTGGACTTTTCAGTCATGTAAACCAGTACCTTGTCCTTTCTCTTCCAGGTGCAAGGGAAAGAATTCTGACTAATACACCTTCCAAGGGGGAGTAGTGAGGGAGGCAGAGGCCAGGTGCATCAGCAGGCTCAGTGCGGGAGCATGGACTAGCTGATCCCTGGTGTTCTTAACACCCTACCCTTTGTCAGGGGTTTTTGTCCCCCCCCCCCCCCCCCCCCCGACATTTGAGAGATACTTGGATCCTGGCTCTAAGCTAACACTGATTCCTAGAGTTCTAGGAGGCCACTGTGGTCCAATGGTTAGAGTGGGAGTGTATGGGATTGAGGTAAATGAAGATCCTAACCTGAGTTCTCTCACAGAAGGTCCAGTGAGGTCCAACCCTATCTTGTAGTCATTCTCCTAGTTCCTGAAGGTGTAGTTGGATCTGCAGCTCCAGCAGCTCTGGATCCCCCCACCGAATTCCTGACCTATGTGGATTAAGAGCTTTTTCTTTTTTAATCATAGAAAAGACCTAGTGTGAGCTCCTGGATTCTCCCTCTCTACTCAAACAAAACAGAAGCTAAACATCCCTGGGATAATTACAGATGTTAGTGAAACCACCAACAACTTGAAATATATAGAATTAGTGATTACTATCACATTACCAACTAATTCTCCAATTTGGCCATAGGCAAAGGAGGAACAGGCCTGGGAGAAGGGCAGTGGATCACCATACGTTTCTTTAGTGACAACCATCCGCAGCTGTTGCCCAGATTTGATCAGATCATATATGTCCACACAGAAGCCTTCACTGGCGGCCTCCCTCAAGGTTGTCTGTGGCTGTCTGGTTGAACCATCAGTTGTCAACAATTACACCCCCCAGCAGCTGCAGTGCCAGGTGTGATCGCAGCCTCCACTGCATCTGGCTTGTGTTCCCTCTCACGCCAGATGCCCTTTGCTCCTCAGTGCATTCCTTACCATACCTCATGTGCCACGACAGAGCAGGTTGGCTGAGTTCACTGATACGATGGAATCTGGTCAGAGCCGACACCAGCCTCGGTCAACACTTCTGGGTGATTTCACTCCAGTACTACAATCTAAACACGGAAGGGAGGAAAAAGTTTACCATAAACAGCCATACTATCAGCCAAAAAAACACATACCTGAAGCATAGAAAAAGGTACAAAATTATTGTTGACTTCTGACGAGTGTTTCTTCCAACCTACCTGGAGAGTATCCCATGAACTGTTTTCAGAAGTGGCTGAACCCGAACAGCTCCTTAGCAAGCAAGGCCCTTTTCATGCAGGCTCACACTGCACCCCAAGTGACCACACTCTCAAGGTCAGAAGGAGAAAAACCACTTCCAACCCCCCAGCTCCTTCTCTGGCTTTGCCTTCTCCAATCCCTTGCTTCCCCCCTGCAGAAGCCCGCCTCCTTACCTCCTTGGACTCTGCTAGAAGCTATCAGTTGTTTGATCCCATCATTTTGCTCTGGAGGAAAAGAGGTGGGGGTGGGCATGGGGCCACTGGTTGGTAGAATATGCACAGGAAAGACAGACCTTTCATTTCTGCCAATATTGATCTCCTCTTGGCACATGGCCCGTGTGTTATGATGCGGAAAGAGCTGTTGTCTCTTTGGTCAGGAGTCATGTGGCCACACGGCCCTTGTGTCACTCTGGTCTTCCTATGTTCCATGCTTCAGGAAGGCAGATATGGGCATAGAGGGGAACTTGCACCACCATAGTTGTCATTTCTGTTTCTTTTTTTTGGCCTTGATACGCAGAGAATACAGTTGTAATTACTATCTCAGAGTGGTTTCCACAATTTCCCCCTGACCTTGAGATGGTATTCCAAATTCCATCACCTCTCAGGCTTGATCAATCTTCATTTCTTTGTGCCATAAATCTGCAGGCTTGGCAGTCCTGGTGAGGATATACTCTGGGGTTTGAGAATGATTTAACCAAAATGCAGCTGGGTACCACCCCTTAGGTAGAAAACCCTAGACAAGCCCCAGCCTTTAACCCATGCATGACTGGATCTCCTTGAGCCATTGCATCTGCCACGCAAAGCCGGACTTGAATCAGTCTCGACACACCATGGAATTCCCCCCAGAACAAACTCAATTCCCAAAGTGACTGAAAGTTCCTTGGAGAGCTAGAGGAGGAGGTTACGACCCTCTGTGTACCACAATCCCCTGAGAATCTCCTTCAAAATCCACACCCTGGGCACCTCTTCCAAAGACAGTGGCCACACTCTTCCCCTTCTCATGTTCCCCTTCTCCCTTCCTCCCTCCACTCCACAGCCTCTCCCTGCCAGGCTGGCTCTAGCCCTCTGTTTTGTATATCAAAATCCTGCCAGCCCGATTATACCACCCAGCAAAAGAGAAGCCAGCCAAAGGGCGCTCTGCAAAACAAAAGCCCAGCCATTAGCTAAACAGCTAAACTAACCAAATATTGAACACTCCATGTCCAAAAGTTGGAAAAGGCCAAAATATATCTACGTTAAACCTTGTCCTATTTTGTAAAATAAAAGATCTACTCCTCTCCCCAACCTGTCTTTCTGTCCCTCTTCTCAATGTGTGACGTTATGAAAGTAGATTTAAAAGCTCTGCCCTGGCCAAGTTCAGGACAGCATCATTCTCTCACCAGCATTCCAAACTGCACGTTTTTATTTGTTTTTACTAAACTACCCTATAACCCAGCACTACCCAACAAAACTTTCTGCAGTGATGGGAATGTTCTATATACGCACTGTCCAATACATAAGCACATGTGGCTATTGAGCACTTGGAATGTGACTAGGGTAACTGAGGAACTAATTTTCTCCTTTTATTTAATTTTAATTAATTTTAATTTAAATAGCCACATGCAGCTAGTGTCTACTGTATTGGCTAGCACAAACCCAGCTTAATTCCTTCAATGACAATGAGGGACATTATATAAAACTGTCAAAAAAAATACCCTTGAAATTAAATTGACTGCAGGACAGTATCCAGGATATTCACTAGTTTGTATATTGTCCTCTCAGTAGAGGTAATTTTTCTCACATCTAAGGCACTGAAAAGGCAAGGCTGCTCCTAAACAACTAGTAAGTTTGTTTAGTTTTGTTTTTAATCTTAAGGACACCTATGAATCAAGCACATTTCCTTTTTTCCTTTGGCTGTCAGGAAACTCAGTAATATTTAGAATCCATCTTGACCATGTATACTTTAGATACTACTATCACCCTCAGTTCCATTTACCTTTTTTCTACCTTGTTGTCTTTTTTTAAAGCGATGGTTCAATGATTTTTAGTAAATTTACAGAATTGTGCAACCATCACCACAATTTAATTTAAAAACATATTCATTACCCCCAAAAGAATCCTTGTGCTCATTTCTAGTCATTCCCCATTCCCACAGTCAACCACTAATCTACTTTCTGTCTCTGTAGATTCCCTTTTTCTGGACATTTTATATAAACAGAATCATACAATGTTATCTTGTGTATCTGGCGTCTTTCACTGGGCGTAACATTTTCGGTGTTCATCTGTAGCATCGATCAGTACTTCATTCCTTTTTACTGCCAAATAGTATTCTACTGTATTGATATATTACATTTTGTTTGTCCATTCACCACCAGTTGATAAACATTTGGGTTGTTTCTACTTTTGAGCTATTATGAATAACGCTGCTGTGAACATTCTCACATAGATCCTTCTGTAGACAAATGTTTTCATTTCTCTTGGGCAGATACCCAGAAGTGAGGTTGCTGGGTCACACGGCAAATTTATGTTAAGAGTCTGACAAACCATTTCCAAAGTATGTAATTTCTCATCCCCACAATCAATGCGTGAAGGTTCCAGTTTCTCCATGTCCTCACCAACAGTTATTGTCTGTCTTTTTGATTATAGCCATTCTAGTGGGTGTGAAGTGCTGTCTCATTGTGGTTTTGATCTGCATTTCACTAATGACTAACGATGTTGAACATCTTTTCATGTGCTTATTGGCCATTCATATGTCTTCTTTGGTGAAATGTCTTTCTTATGCCCATTTTTAAACTGGCTTATTTGTCTTCTTATTAGTGAGTTGTAAGAGTTCTTTATATATTCTCGATATAAATCCTTTTATTGAATATATGACTTACAAATATTTTCTCCCAGTCTGTGGCTTGTATTTTCATTTTCCTAACGGTATTTTTTGAATTGAATTTAAAAGTTTTTAATCTTTATAAACTCCAATTTATTATTTTTTTCTTTTATTATTTGTGCTTTTGGTATTGTATCTAAGAACTCTTTGCCTAACCTAATGTCATGAATATTTACTCCTATGTTTTCTTCTAAGAGTTTTAGAGTTTTAGCTCTTACACTTAAGTCTATTACCCATTTTTAGTTGATTTTTACATACAGCATGAGTCAAAATTCATATTTTTTGCATATGGACGTCTAATTGTTCCAGAACCATTTTTTAAAAAGACTGTCCTTTCCCCATTGAATTGCCTTGGCACCTTTGTTGAAAATCAATTGACCATAAGTGTAAGAGTTTATTTCTTGACTCTCAATTCTGTTACATTGATTTGTATGTCTCTCCTATGCCAGTACTACACTGTCTTGATTACTGTCATTGTTTTCATTTTTTCTGTTTCTTTATAAACTTATCTTTAATTTTATTTAAATGGGAGAATATGTCATCCCTTTTCTCTCTCCCCAAATTGATATTAGCTATTGGCAAGAATGTAATTGAGGCCTCCTAAAATCAAACCATCAAAGCCTCTCTTGTGAAAATCATTAAGAAGTCGTTAAAGGGACTGTGACCATATTCTTATTCAAACAAATCCCAAAGGGGATCAAGAAAGGAATAGGCATCTACCCTTGCCACAATAATCGGATTTACTGATTCCCAGGGAATAGGGAAGACACACTACTAATTATGAGGCAGTTAAGGAATTATTTCATTTCTCAATACGGCTTTAGAATGTACTAGACCTAAGAAGTAATGTCTGTCTTTGAGCTATGGGTATGAATGTATTTTATTTAGCTGGCTCAATATTTAAAGAAACTAATAGAAGTATTGAATATTGAAAAGAAAGCCGTGCCTGGAGGGCCCTCACCCACCCTGAAGGACAGGACACAGAATGCCGACACCATTCCCCACAGGAATGACCGTGGGAGGAGGTTCTAATTTGAGCATTACTGACCAACTTGATAAAGCCTGCAGACATGACTCCAGAAGAGTTATCTTGACTTGCAGAACGGAATGGGGGAAGAGAAGGGATCCAGGGACCCCATGCTGGTGGGGTAAGAGGGGAATTTCTGAAAGTGAAAAAACCCTGCAAGGGTGGGGGTGGGAGGGTTGCTGAAGGATGCAGTATAGAGAGAGGCTGTCTAATGGAGGACAGGAGAGCGAAGTTAGCATTTAATTCTTGAGGTACTTTTCTCTTTGGTCTCTGGGAAAATCCTAGTTATTACTCAGCTATAACATTCTCCTGCATTGTAAATCCTCTTTTAAGTTGCACTGCTCTTCATTAAAGCGAGTCACCTATGGTAGCCCAGCCTCAGGTGATGGTCTTGGGAGGATAAAAAGGGGCTGTGGAGAAGGAGCAGAGGACTTACCCCATCCCCACCTCTTCACTGTGGCTCACGGGATGGAGCAGCATCCCGAGCACATCCCAAGCTCCAGGTGGTGGCCAGCATTATGAGATGTGATTCCTGCAGAGTGTAGAACATTTATTAATAAAATAGCGGACCAGTTCCCAAGTGAACAACTAGGGAGGCATAAGACTAAATCTTCTACTTCCCTGTTTATGTTAGATGAAACCCACCTCTGAAGGGGGCACTGGGAAGAGGTGAACATCTATATGATATTTTAAAGTGCATTCATTTATTCACAGCTCTATAGAGAGTCCTAATATGTGCCGGTCTTCTTATATTACATATTTTTTGTCACCTAAATCTTTTCTGAAAGAAGGTAAGGTACAGAAATAGAGAAAGAGACGGAAAGAAGAAAAAACACTCAGTAAATCTTGGTTGAATAAATGAATTGCAAGAGCCAGATGGCATGTGCCTTAAATGAGCAGGGATTTTTCCAGGAGGCTGAAGGAATAATGATCTGGGAGTGGTTTTTGAGAGTGAGAAAGGCACTGCCCTGCCTCACTACTCTGCGGCTATTGAATAGCCACCTCCCCTGAAGGCAGTTGCTGTGTCCTCAGTTAGGCAGAATTGGAGAAAGGATGTCCGAAGGTGCTGAGAGTTGGAAGTTGGTCTGTGGGAGGGCGAGTGCAGAGGATGGTGGATAGATGATGAAATGGGCTCTCATTCAGACAGCAGTCAAGGATAACCAGGACATGGGCCCTGGTGGGATTAGCTTTTAAATGGTTCTCCAAACTGGTGCTATTAGAGGCTTGATTATGCTAATTCTAATAATCATCAAATAGTTTCTATTTTCAAGAACCTACGATGTGCCAGGATCCTGATGAAGCTCTTTACAAACATGATTTCATGTCATTTTTACAATGCTGCAAAGTAAATATTATTCCCTTTTTATAGAAGATGAAACTGAGACTTGGAGAAAGGAAGTAATTTGTCCAAGACCACAAAGCTCTAATAAGTGCCATGATATTATTCAGACCCAGGTCTGTATTTCTTCAAATGCTAGGCCGTCCCCTAGCAGCCCCATCTGTCCTAACTGAAGCCAGTTCATCATGAGGCATTGGGTGGTATTGGTGGCATGTGGGGGGAGTCCTTGAAAACCTGGGGGTGTCCATGACATGTACCTGTGCAGGTCCAAGCCCCTGGCCAGAAATTGCCACTGCACTGCTGGGTCCCACTGCCTGCATTGCCTGGAACCCCCAGGGATACCACTCCACTTTCTACAAAGGGCTGGGGTCCCAGAGAGATAGATATGTAGCCTCAGGGTGATGTTTGCTGTCTCAGAGGGGAGTTGACCCCCTGTGGCCCCTTCCTGAGCACAATGGTACAGGCCACATTCTGGCCCCCCATTCATTTATCTGGAGTTACCTGCCTCTCACCAAGCTGAGTGCTCTGTGCATATGCATCATTCACTAATTCATTGATTCATAAAAGATGTATTGAGTACCTACTGTGAGCCAAGTACTACTCTAGAGCTGAAGATCTGGTGGAGAATAAAAAAGATGTGTTTCCTGCCCTCTTAGAGCTTAGAGTCTAGCAAGAGAAACAGTTATTTAACAAAAATGGAATCAAAATAACTACAGATTGTGGTAAATTCTATGAAGGAAATAAAGACAGTGCTGGTGCAGGGTTATGGGAAACTATTTTAGATAGGGTGGTCAGCAAAGGCTTCTCTGAGAGGGTGATATTTCAGTTGAGACACTATAGACCCCTTTTCACCATTCTTGGTGAGGGGGTGAGAGGCAGACCCACCACCAACCACCACCTGCAGTGTGCCCTACCTTCCCGCAGCTAGCGCCTGTGGTTCTCTTTTGGATGACTACCCTGTACTGCAGCCACTCTGTCCACACGCAAGCTGGAAAGGCCTGGAAGTTTATTTATTCACCATCCACCCGCTCTCACCCCCACTGGTAGCCCTCAACAAATGACCGACCACTTGGGAGGTAGGAAGGCTCCAACTCCCTTGACTGGGGTGGGGACAACTCTGAGGCACAACTTACACTCCAGAGTCCCCTGGGGGACCAGGCTGAAGCTACCCTCCAGAGAACTCAGCCTGAAACCACCCCCTTGAGTGGCTTCCTCCCCTTCCCTGTTCTGCTTACCTTCCTCCTTTACAGCTCCCCGGGGAATCCTTTCTTAATAAATCATTTGCACATGAATCCTCATCTCAGGGTCTTCTTCTGGGGAACCTGACCTAAGACAGACATGACAAATGAGAAGGAGGCAGCGATGTAAATATCTGGGAGAAGAGCTCCAGGTGCAATAGGAAGAGCTGAGGACAGGAAATCAGAAGGGTGAGCCTGACGTAGGTCAATGAAAGAGTAACTCTCTCCTGTTTTTCTTCTTTCCTTACTAGTGACCATTCCTTTTGTCTCCTTTGTGGGCTCTTCTGCCTTCACTTGATCTCTGGATATTGAGGATAACAATAGCTAACATTTATGGGGTAGTTACTAGGTGCCAGACACTATTCTAGACACGTTACATGGATTTAACATATAGCTATTGAATGAATAACATGGGAAGAGAGACATTAATCAATTAAATGTGTAATAATAAGGGTAAAGGAATGCTCTAGCAGAAAGTAACAGGCTCTGTAAAAGTGTCTAACAAACAACCCTGATCAGGTGAGGGTCAGGGAAGGCTGCCCCAAGGAAGTGATGCGTGAGAAAAAAGTGAAGAATGAGCTAAGAGTTGAAGGGCGTGGGGTGGGAAAGTCTTCTAGAGAGAAGGAACAAAGCCCCGGTGGTTGATGGGCAGAGGGAGGGGAAGACATGGTGTGTTTGAGGAGTTAAAGGGAGCTGGTGCAGCTGTAGAGGACTGGGCGGGGGGCATGATGTCGATGAGGCCAGGGAGTCGGCAAGGGGAAGGCGTTTGGTATACGTTAAGGAGTCGGCTCTTTATCCCAGGGCCCATGGAAGCCATTAGAAGGTTTTTTTGGTTTGTTTCATTTTTGTTTTTTGTGACAGTGTCTCACTCTATTGCCCAGGCTAGAGTGCAGTGGTGTCGTCATAGTCATCATAGCTCACTGCAACCTCAGACTCCAGGGCTCAAGCGATCCTCCCACCTCAGCCTCCTGAGTAGCTGGGACTACAGGCATGCACCCACCACACCCAGCTAATTTTTCTATTTTTCTTTTTTAGAGACGGGGGTCTCGCTATGCTGCTCAGGCTGATCTCAAACTCCTGGCCTCAACCAGTCCTCCCGCCTCAGCTTCCCAAAGTGCTATGTGGTGTGAGCCCACCACACTTGGCCTAGAGGGTTTTAACAGAGGAGTGATATGACCCCCTTTGGGGCTGCAGCACAGAGATAAGATGGGAGAAGGGCAGAGCAGGTGCCATGAGATCAACTAGGAGGCACTGCAGAGATCCACATAAGAGTTAATGGCAGCTTGAGCCAGTGAGGTGTCTGCGGAGTTGATGAAAAGGGGGCAGATTAGAGAGATGCTTTGAAGGTAAAATCCACAGGATTTGGTGATGGCCCCTAGGATTCTGGCTTGCCTATTAGCTGACAATGGTGCCACTGACTGAGACAGAGAACCCTGGAAAGGTGTCAGGGAGTGAAGGGTCACGAGGGAGGTCTTGGACATGTTGGGGTCGAGATGCCTTTAAGACACCGAGGTGGAGACATGGACTCGGCAGTGGGTGAGGCTCCTTTCAGCCAGGAGCTTGGACAAGAGGTTCTCTGGGCTGGAGACATAAAGGTGTGAATCATCAGCAGATGGACAGCAATCAAAGCTGCAGGCAGGATGAGATCACCAGGGAGAGAGTCCACAGTGAGAGGGGGGAAAGGCTTAGGAATAGGCCTTGAGGAACAGGAGCATTTGATGGGTGAGTGAGGGAGGATGACCCTGCCAAGGGGACCGAGAAGAAGACCAAGGAGTTAAGAGGCAAACCAGGAAAGATGGTGTCAAGGGAGGCCAAGAGGATAGTGTTTCAAGAATGCAGTAATCGAGAGGTCTAACAAGATGAATATGGAAAAAAATGCCCTTCAAATTCTGAGACGTGGAGGTCATAGCACAACCATCATGTTTCAGGGGAGTTGTGGGGGGTAAAAGCCAGGTTGACTCGAGTGTTGGATGAAGTGAGCAGGCATGCCATCACGGCAAACTGAATGCTCTTTTGAAGAAGTTGGTAGTGAAGGTGGGGGGCGAGGAGCTGGAGTTACAGATGCAGGGGGCAGGTCGATGGGACGGATGCAGTTGCGAGGGTGAGATCGAGTGCTCAGGGAGGTAGAGTGAGGTGCCTGAGAAGCAGAGGGTCTGGGGATCAAGAGCTGGAGAAGCACTGTCTGAGACAGAAGGAGGGTGCTTCCTGTCGTGCAGCAGGAGAGAGGGCAGATGCCTGAATGTGATAGTGGGAAGCTGGGGAAGTTCCTGCCTGGTGTCCTCAATCCTCTCTACAAAGGAGGCGGCAAGGTCACATCTGACAGTGAGGAATAATGGGTTGGTTGGAGGGTGGGTTTCTGCCAGACAGATACGATGAAAAGGCAGAGAGGCAAAGGGGCTTGTGGTATTGACAATAGTGTTATTAAAATGTTGGGCCTTGGCATCCAAGTTGGACAAGGAGGAAAGTGGAGAAAGGAGACAGCTGATACATTAGGAGAACACAAAGAGGTCAACAGCAGAGTCTGATGAGACAGAACAGTGACCATGAGATAGAACGAGCCAGCTGGGAGCAGGGTTGCAATCTGGGATGAGGACAAGGCCCAGTGTATGACAGTAAGGAAGAATGATTCAGGCGGCCTGCAGGAGGTTGCCACTGTCATGAGAGGCCAAGGAGCTGTCTGCGTGCTAGGGCACTGAAGCGACCCAGGCCAATGGCAGGAAGCAGCAAGGCCCCTGAGATGAACACTAAGCTGAAAACAGAGGTACGGCCCTAGGCTTTGGCAAAATGGAGGCGACTAGTCATTATTTAGAGAGCAATTTCAAGCTGGACTGTGGCGGGCTGGGGCGTGAGCGGGAAATGGGAGAATGGAGGCATCCTGTAGAAACAGCCTTGGGCTTGGGGGAAGGAGAGCAGAGAAATGCTCAAGTCTCTCCTGCTCTGGAGTGAGGTATGGGGTCAAGGGAGGGAATTTTTTTTAGGATGGGAGAGACTTGAGCTTGAACAGCCGGGAATGATACAGGGGGAACAGAGAGGCAAAGTCCTGGGGGAGCCACAGCACCCTGGGCACAGGTGGGGACCAGCCTCTGCTAGATGGGGGGGTACATCCTCCTTGGAACCAGGAAGGAGACTGAGAGGATGGAGCAGATGGGGTGGGTTTGCAGCCTTCTACGGTGGCTTCTGTTTTCCCAGAGAAGCAGGAGGTGAGGCCATGAGCAGAGTGTTCTATTGAGAAATTAACTCCTGTATCATTCCCAATCCCCCCCCCCCCCCCCGCCCCTGCCCTTGATAGTAACTCATCAGGAAGGAATGAAAGGGATGTGTTCTAAGGCCTGGCCTTCCACTCCCCCTCCCCCTTATGCCTGAGAAAGTAAACAGGCTGTTTTGCAGTTCCCGTGTGTCTGAGCTCTCTCTGATGGATAAGAGAGAGAACACCATGGTGTCCTGGGGAGTTGATTCTCTAGCATGGAGGAGAGGGGCAGAACAGGCATTCTCCATCCCACCCTGACCTGCCTCCCAGGAAGGTGGCTGTGTGTGACTGAAAATGCCAAGGACTCAGGTCTGCAACTTTGGGGGCCTATGGGAGAGGCCCCCTTGAAAGAGCCTGGGAGGGACGGAGTAGGGTCCTCTCCCCGAGGACCAGGCTGGACAAGTGAGTCCGTGCAGGTGGGGGACAAACAGTGGAAGCCCCATCACGGTCATGGCTGATGTGTGCAACAGCAGCAGTGGGCTGAAAAATACTTCAGCCTTTCCCTGCAAGGGAGTGGAGCACAGGCTGTCTTTGGGGTTGTGCAAACCCCTGGAGTTCTCGGACGATTGGTGGGAGCTGAAGGGGAGCCTATGAGTGATACGGAAATCTTGCTGATCTGGTGGGTAGGGACTCAAGCTGAATTTAATTTGATTTAGACCAACTAAGAGGTGTATTTATGTCATGAGTTTGCAGAGTGTCCAGTGGGCCCAGGACCTGAACAAAGGGTGAACAGTGAGTGGGAGCTGACATCTGGCTCTCCCCTCACCCTGCACCCTGAGGCTGGAACACAACAGACACAGAGCTACCATGTGGTGCCACTCGGCCTTCACAGATGAGCACAAGGACTTCCCTCCCCGCCAGGCCCAGGAGCAGGGCAGCAGGGCAGCCCCACACAGACCCTGTGGCACAGTTTGACAATCTGGACAGAGCCTTGGCTTTTTTCCTTCTACAGCCATCATGTTCTCTTAGGCCCAGCTACCTGGGCTTCTTGTCCACGTGGCCTTAGGGCCTGGGCTTCCTGGGCTTCCTTACCTTGGGTTTGTGGGCAGTTCCTGGTACTGTATGTACTGAGATCTGGGCAGACTGCTCACAGGTATTCTCCTGCTCTGTCTTGGCAAACACTTTGCCACATGTGGTAACAAAAGATGGGTGAGCAGGGGGCCAGAGACCAATATTTAGGTCGGGATTCTGAGACCCCTGTATCCTCGTGGGATTTGAAGCAGGAGCCTGGTTAGCATAACAGTGAGTGAGTCTGCTAACCTCAGCTGCAGGACAGAAGTCCTGACTCATCTGCTTTCTAATAGTGCGCTCACTAGGCTGGGCAGAGAGAACAGGGTTAGTAGAGCTTCAGACTTCCCAAGGCCAGGCTAGCAGGTACACAGGTCAGGTTTTCCAGTGCATGCCAGGCCTACAAGTCTGGACGAGCTCTAAGGCTTGGTCGAGGAGCTTTTCCCTCAGAAGGGGAGATTCTATCTTTTCATTCCTTTGACAAATATTTGTCATTTGTTGTGTGAGGCCTCTGTGCTGGCCACTGGGATATGACAGTGGACAAGGCAGATTCATCCCTTCTGCCTTCAAAGAACTCACAGTCTGTAGGTGGGGGAAGCAGATACATATATAGACCGTGGTGATCCAGGCTTAGAGCTGCGGTGGCAAGCTCCTAACCCAGCCCAGAGGTTAGGGATGGCTTTCTGGAGGAAGCAATGGTTCCAAACCGGTACAGTCTGTTCCAAAGTACTGAAACCCACCCAAGGCAATGCAAGCCACAAGGGGCATTATTTTGTGACTATGTGCAAGAGATCTCACAACCAGTTTGGTTTTATGTGGACTGAAACTCAAAAGTCAGAAACTGTGTCTGCATGTGTCCCTCATGGAACCATGTGGTCTCTAGTCTCTTTCTATTTTTCAAAGTTTGCAGGACTGAGGACTGCCTGGACGGGGTACAGTAGAGAAGGTCTCTACATCTCTGGCCCAGTGATTAAGTGGCTGAGGATGCCCCTGCCCAAGATGGGAGTATTGAAGGCAAGCAGATCTGGGGTGGGAGAGGTGTGAACTCGGTTTACCCAAGGGACATCCAGGGAGCAGCATGGAGAAGGCTTTTGGTTATAGGGATCTGGAGCTCAGGGTAGAGGCCCGGACTGGAGATAGAGATTTGGAAGTCATCAGTGTGTGGTTGGTAGTGGTCAAGATGGTCCAGGGAAAAGGGGCAGAGGGGGAGAAAAGAGGAGGCCTAGGATAGAGCCCCAGAAGAGCAGAAGAGGAGGTGATGAAGGAATTGGAGAAAGCGTAGCCAGTGACAAGAGTGTGGGCCAGTGAAGCCAAAGGGAAGGACTGTTTTCATAAGTAAGCAATGAGCAGGCATAGTTGGCTGAAAACTATACTTTTTTAAATTTAGGGAAGAACCCCACTAAGTCCTCTAAGTTCTGGTAAAAAAGGCAAAAATGCTTAAAAATGCACAAAAGTTGCAATACCTTCCCCATGGTACACCACAATTACCAATGGTGAAAAACCAACTCACTGGGAATATTCATTTTTGATCTGTTTTGTCATCCAGACCAAATCTTTGCCCAGACTCGCTAGAGCCAGTCCCACCCCCTTCTCACACACCAGGGGGCGCACATGCACTGTTTGTGAATCCAAGTCGAGGACAAAAGCAGGCAGTTAATTAGGTGATAACCAGAACTTGATCCCTCAGCCCAGATCCCTAAACCTCATGGGAACCTTACCTACCCTGCACATTACCACTGTGATCCCTGAATCCTGGCACCTCAACAATCCCCAAACTTTGTTTATTTCTCACCTGAGTCCAAACTCACAGGGGTATCAGGGAAACCCCACAGAGGAGAAACCCCATCTTCTCTTGTGCTCACTCACCTGAAGCAGTGTGGTGGGGGTAGGTCCCCCATCCTTCCTGGCTGGCGCTGGAGGTGGGGTGTGGATTCTGCTGACTCTTAAGTGGTGGTAGCAGAGACTGGGATGGGGGAGGGGGTCTGGAGGCAGGGGCTTTTGGTTTGGAGCTCACAAAGTCCTTCCCACCATTATGACTTGGAATAAACTTCAGGTAGGTTAAGGGCTTAGCCCAGAAATTTATAGGGTCAGAATTTGAATTTCGTATGAGGAGTCAGAAACTCAATACTAAGGTTTATATTAGGTTTGAGGGACATTATTAAGTCTTGAATTCAGGGACCAATGTGAGGTTCACAGTTGGAATTGTGATCGACATTAGGGTGTTGGCTAGCCTTCAGTTGGGGTTGACACCAGGTCAGAGAAATAAAGAGCGAGTATGGGGATGAAGGAGGTTTGTGTGGAATTTCTGCAAAGCCAGTCTATCTCGGGTTCCAAGATTATTATTAGAGTTGGATCAGGTTAGGGTCCTAAATGGTCTCAAGGATGGGTGGGGTTTGAGGTCAGTAGCTGTGTTAGGGGTCTTTTTCTGGTGATCCACTCCCAATTCTGGAACTGAGAATCTCAATTCAGAGTGTGTTGGTGTTGACCTAGGAATGGGAGTGCAATATTGGAGTTTTATGTAAGGATTGGGGCTCAGAAAAGAGTATTGGGGTACAAAGCAAGGTAGCTATTGGAATTTAGGGTTCGTTTAGGGATTGGAGGCTCATGCATTGGTACAGGGTCCATTTAATGTCCAGGGTTGGTGCATTATCAAGCTTAGGGTAGGTAGAAGTAATAAAGGGGCTTAGGGTCAGAATTGGTATTTGGGGTCAGGCGTTTAGATCAAAATTACCACTTGTACAAACTTCGGGGCACATTTAGGGGTTTGGACTCAATATTGGGTTTGGGGCTGGGTTCACTATCAAGTTCAGATCTCTATGCAGAGGAAATTGGGATCCTAGAGTGGTATTAGGTTCATGTTAGTATTGGGAACCACTAAAAGGATCTGGACTTAGTATTGGAGTTTGGTCTATCCGTGTTCATTATTGGGGTTCAGGCTCAATATTGGGGTTACGGTCGGTTTAGGCTTTGGGTTGGGTTGTGGCCTCTCTGGGCCTCCGCGGCTCAGCGCCTCTACGAGCGGGAGTGCACGAGGGGAGGGGCGGCGCCGGGGACGCGCACGGCAGGGGCAGGGGCGCGGGAGCGAGCACGAGCGGGGGCGCGCGGCTGGAGCTGGCGCGGGAGCGGCGGGAGCGGTGGCGGCAGCGGCAGAGGCGGCGGCGGCTCCGGCTCGGGCTCCGGCTCCGGCTCCAGCTCCAGCTCGGGCGGCGGTGGCGGGAGCGGGACCAGGTGGCCGCGGCGGCGGAGGCGTTAGAGGAGCGGGAGCAGCGGCCCCAGCGGCTTGGGGGGGACATGCGGACCGACGGCCCCTGGATAGACGGTGAGTGACCCCCAGGGCCCCCCTCCAGTTCCCTCGGCGCCGGTTCCTTCCCCATTCTCCCCGCCCTCCCCCCGCGTCCACCAGCGGAGCTGGGGGCGGTCCCGGGGGGCTGAGGGCGCCGCTTAGGCCGGGCCGCGCCCCCACCTGCCGCGCCCGCAGCCTCGGCGAAGCCCCCCCCCCCGCCCCAGCCCGGCGGCTCCTCCCCGCGTTTACCCCGCGGCAGACGCGCCCCCACCGCCGCCGGCTAGCTGGCTCCCCGCCGCCCCGCTCCGCCCTCACCCTCCCTCTCCGCCGCACCTGAGCCGCAGCCCGCCCCCCCAGTGCAAAGTTTCCCGTTTGCGTTTTTGCTCCCCCTCATCGGTCCTGCCTCACCCCCCCCTCCGGCGCGGACGCGTTCCGGGGGCGGCCCTCGGCCTCCACCGCCCCCCGGTTGCGGGCGGGTCCAGGCCGCGCCCCCGCCCCCGCCCCCGCCGCACAGGCGCCCCCTCCCAGCCGGCGGGGGATCCGCAGCCGGCGCGCCCGGGTCTCGGTCGCGGCCTGGCGCACGTGCAGTCCCGGGAAGCGCCAAGCGCGAGTTTGGAGCCCCCCAACCCCCTCAGTCGCGAGCGCGGGCTGGGGAGGGGCCGGGGCGGGCTGTACCCACCCCCACCCCGGTGCAACGCCTGGAAGGCCCTAGAGTGACCTGTTCCGTGAGGACGTGTCCACTCGGGCCCGATCCAAAAGTTCACTCAGTCGCCGCCCCACGTCCCGTCCCGGGTGCCCGGTCCCCGTTGCTGTGCCCACGTCTCTGTCTCGGCTTCTTTCTCTCTTTCGCTCGGTGTCTCTGTCTCCCAGTCTCACCCCCATGCAATCCCAGGGTATCTCAGCCGTCTGCGTTCTGTCTCCCCGGGTCATCTTGTTCTCCCTTCCCGGGTCTCCCTGTTCTCTCTCCCGGGTCTCTCTCTGCCTCCTCTCTCTCACCATCTCTTGGCGTCTCTGCACCCCCTCGGCTAGGCCCCCTCCCCCATTTCCCTGGAATGCTGCCCCTCTGGTTCTTCCACCCCTGGGAGGGGAAGGGCTAGCCTTTCTCCCCGCCCCCCCCAAGCCCTGGCTTGGAGCGGGTGGGGGTGGGGAGCACTACCTGCCTGGGCTGCCGAGTGGGAGGGAGGCTGCCCTGGGAGGGGAGTCTCTGGGTTCCCCTGGGAGGCTGGATTGCGGAGTGTTGATGACTAAGGCTCCACTTTGGCTTCTGAAAGGACAAGGGCCAGGATCCAGAGTGACCTGGGCCTGGGAATACAGGGAAGTGCATTGAGGGGGGGAAGCCTGGAAAAGGATGTGGGTGGTGGTTCCAGGGTGATCCTCAATGGTGAGGGATCTCCTGAGACGGTAAAGGATCTGGTCAGGGATCCTTTGGGAGGCATCAGGGATCTGATGGGATCCAGAAGAGAGTTCTGGCAGGAAATCTAAGGAAATTCTATGCTTAGCTCCTTATTAACTCTTGCTTCAGGGAACAGGAAAGTCCCTGTTTTTTACTGATTATATGAATGCGCCTAGGGCTTCAAGAAGGAGCAGGTGTGTGACTCCCCACTCTCAGCCCCTGGCACAGGCCACACACTGGTACCCTCCCACTTTCATTCCCACACACAGCTCACCTCTCCACCCTCATGCACACTCCACACTTACTTGCCTTCTTGCCCTCACTCCTACACACCTGGGCCCGTCTGCCAGCCACTGCTCAGAAATCTGCTGTGCTTGCACACTCTCACGGCACACCTGTGCACATGCACACCCAGTCTTGTGCATTCTTGTACA
Source organism: Daubentonia madagascariensis (assembly GCA_023783475.1). Taxonomy (NCBI): domain Eukaryota; kingdom Metazoa; phylum Chordata; class Mammalia; order Primates; family Daubentoniidae; genus Daubentonia; species Daubentonia madagascariensis. Next base: position 14,058,411 of record JAKFHU010001129.1, on the reverse strand, counting down.
TGTACTTTCTTGCATGTTTTTACTTGATTAATTTCCGCCTTATCATTTGAAATGTCTTTACAGTTTTGTTTTCTTTTCCTATTGCTCTTCCTCCTCCTTCTTTCTTTCCTTTATCAAGAAAATTGTTTTTAAAATAATTCCTTCCTTCCTCCCTTTCTTCCTTCCTCTTGCAGCTACTGACCTCCCCTCCCTCCAGCCTTGTGTGCTCTGTGAGGGTTGGCTTGGTGTACAGGGCTTCTGAGAGAGGAGGGTGGATTTGGGTGCTGGTGAAGCAGTTTGGCAGGGGAGGGTAGACTGTAGCAAAGGTAAACTGGCTAAAAATCTTTTCTTGGAAATTGTATTGATGTGCAAAAATACACTAGCCCTGGCAATTTGGGCTCCCTCTACCCGTTTTCCCATCAGTTTTGAGGGTCCTCAGTCAAAGGTAGGTGGGACTCAGACCTCCTGCAGTAGAGGTTGTGATGCACGCTTCCAGCTTGAGAGCTCGAGGAGGTCTATTTCTCCCTAAGTCTGTTTCATCTGTTTCACTCCCTGTGAAATGGGGCAGCTAATCCAAGCCAGACAAGGTCCCAGGGATGTTTTGAGAATCCAGAGGAACTGTGTGGCAGTGGATTGTAGGCAGTGACAGTTGCTTGCCATGTGACTGACACTGCTGTGTATTTGGCCCAAGCTTGCAGCCAGGGTCCTGCCCTGGAGAAGCTCATGGTCCCTGGTGGAGCAGGTTGCATCATGGGAATGCAAGCAATTCAATAACCTATTATTGATTGCTGACTGTGTGCCAAACACCAGGCTAGGCACTTTGAGCCAGGCTGTCTTGCTTCCTTTGGGACTAACAGCTCTCTAGAAGAGGCATCCCACCCGTTAGGAGCTGCTATGGTTGAGGCATCAGCTCACCTAAAGCAGCTGCAATTCTGAGCTGAGGTTAGAAGGTTGGGGGAGTTTAACATGAGACAGGGGAGAGTTCAGAGGTCAGGGTGAGATGAGTCCCAGAGGAGACCAAGAAGTGGGTATTTGGGCTGGGTGTGGAAGGATGAATAGGAGTTTGCCAGTTGAAGAAGGCAGAAAAGACTTAAGGTAGGAAAAAACAGTGTGAATAAAGACTCGGAGGTGTTGTCACTTGAGGGGTATTTTTCAGAGATATAGAAGATCACAGAGTGCCTGAATGCCCTGTTAAGTACCTGTAGTTTTACTCTGAGAACGCAGAGGGGAGACACTAAATATTTAAAGCTTGGGTAGGGGGTGTGGAGTGTGCTATGGTCAGGTTTATGTTTCCAGAAGATGATTCTGTGGCTGTGGGAACTGGATGGAGATAGGATGCTCAATGAGGAGGAGGGTGCAGGTAAGTAAGGTGAGAGAATATGATAGCTTTGATAGGGTGGCAGCATGGAGCCATTTAGAAGGCACATTTTTCAGGATGGGGTGATTTGTTGGATGTGGGGATGAGGGAGAGGAAGAGGAAGGAGTCCAGGTTCCTGGGAGTGGCTGGGTGGGGGCCTTCACTGAAGGCCCTGGAGTTTCTGAAGCTTCAGTGAGGTAGGGACTTGGGGAGAAGAGGCAGATTTAAGGGGCACATAATGAGCTTATGGTTGGACATGTCGCCTTTAAGGTACTTGGGGCATTTGAGGTTCAGTGAGGGGGGAGGTATGGAGGGGGTTCAGTGCAAGGATATGGAGTTTGGGAGAGAAATATGGGCCAGAGAAAGAGAAGCAAGAGTTATATGAGAGAGCACAGAGTTGTGCTCATCTAGAGAAGATAACCCCAAATAGTGGTTAAGAGCTCAGACTCTGATTTTAAGCTGCTGGGATGTGACTCTACTTAATAGCAGTGTGACCTTGAACAAGTAGCTTAACACCTCTGAATCAGTTCCTCATTTGTCAAATGGGTGTAGTAAAATTCCATGCCTCATAGGGTTGTTATGAGGATTAAAGTTACTACCCATGAAGTGCTTAGAACAGGGCCAGGCATCTAGTGAGTACTGTTACCTGAGTGGTAGCAGTTATTTTAATAATCATCAGCCTGTGTGGTATAAACCACCCTCCCATCAGAATCACCTGGGATTGCCTTTAAAAAAAAAAAAAGATAGCCCGCTGGCATTAGGGTACCTGCCCCTCTGAAGTGGCTGAAATTCTGAGCTGAGGTTAGCAGGTTGGGAGCTCAACAAAGGGCATCCCCAGTCCCCAGCCCTCATTGTCATCGATGGGATTGTGTGTGTTGCTCAGGTGTATTTGACCTTCAGGTGGGTGGGCATGAGAAGACTAGAGGTGAGACCCTGCAGAAGAGCCCCCATGTTGGGGGTGGGTAGAAGGGAATTTTGAGAAGGGGCAGCCTTGAGGTGTTTAGTTCCCTGTTTCCTTCCACCCTGCCTGGGCCCTGGGCATCTGCTGAGGTTCTTTCCTCCTGCGTCTGCCTCTGAGGTTTAGATGCACCAGATGTCTGTGTTTCCATGACCTCTGCGTCTGAAAACACTGGTTTAAACTCATTGGCAGTGTTTTAGCTGTTGCTTCTGGGGACTGTTCCTGGTGCATCCACAAGGGGCTGCCTGGGGGTGCTCCAGAGGGCAGCTGTGTCTGTGTTTCTCTAGATTTTGATTTTATTCCTGGTCCCATTGCTGGGCTAGGTTTCAGACCTGGCAGATGACAGAGAGCCCTGCTAGGGCCAGTCCCGGGTTGGTGCCAAAGGCCTTCTTACCTGATCTTGGACATGACTGTGGACTTCACCCCTTCTGGGGCCTTTCTGAGTGCCAAGCAGTGTGATTCCTAACTTGGGTCCTGTACCAGTCAGGCCCTTTCTGAGTAGCTTTCTAGCCGGCTTTCCAGGTGTCAGTGCCAGCACTGTTCTGGTTGTCTTGATTGTTCTGGGCTCCGTCCCATCGTGAGTCTAGAGTGGTTCTGGGAGCTGTTATTTGTGAACCTTAGTCTTGATCAGATTGCCCATCCAGGTTATTTTCAGCCGGTTTGATCCCAGGCTGTTGTGGTTCAAAGCACTGATCTGGGTCTTCTAGAATCCTGCCCTGGTGCTGTTCTGTGTGCCTCAGGGTCTTTGCAAGTGTTTAGTCTGCTCTCAGACCGGCCCCTGGCCATTTTGGATGCAGGTGTGGCTTCTGCTCAAGTAGGGCCTGTCTCTGCCTCCAAGCAGGAGGCCCAGTGCTGCTGGTGTGGGCTTGGGTGTGGCAGCAGTGCCTGGTCAGGCAGGGGGACCTTCCCCCTTCTCTGCCGTGGACTCTGCACTGGGTCTCTGAGCAATGGTGGAGCTAACAACCTCACCTTCAACACTGTGAGGCCCTGTGGGCATCTCCAGACAAATGGGCCTTTGAGTTTGGGACATGGAAGCTGGTTTGTCTGGCCAGACCCGCCTGACAGCCTGTGTGCTGGGAGCAGCAGCCACTGGGAACATTGTGAAGAGACTCAGTGGGCTGGGCGAGGGAAGCCTGCAGACATCCTGAGGCCCAGGGCCATTGGTTCTGGCGGGGGCAGGTGGGGTGATGGAGGCAGAGTTGGTGAGGGTGATACAGGGTCAGTGAAGCCCATCTTGGGTCAGTCAGGATGGCCTTTGGTCAGCGAGAACTCCCCCATGTTGGCAGTTGTGGTCAGTCTGAAGTGAGGACTATTCCCAGGTGTGGAAGCTGGTTCTCAGTTTGGTGATGAGGGTTGAGGGTCAGTCTTGGGTTGGTGAGGATGCTCCCTGTCCCCCTGGTGACTGCTGTGTTTCCTGTGTGTCCATTTTCAGAGGAGCCAGGGTGGCAGAGCAGTGTGGGGTGGGGATCCCTATGTGTGTGGAGGTGTGAGGTTGAGAAGCCGCTCTGAGGTGCAGCCTGTGTTGGGTGGGCAGCAGCGGAGCCAGGAGCTGAGCTGTGGTGAGGTGGTGATGAGATGGTGTGGGCCTGTGCCTCCCCACCCCCACCCAGGATGGTGCCCATGCTGGTCGGGGCTCAGTAATGGTTCTGGAAGGAAGGGGCTGGGCTCTGTCGCTGCATGTGTGCCAGTGGAGGAGGCATCCAGGGGCACACCTTCATTTTAGAAATTATAGAGAAGCAGAAAGTCAAAAATAAATATTGCTTCTGAAGCTTCTGTGAAGACTGGCGTGTATGCTGGGGCGTGTTCTTCCAGGCTGTGCTGTTTTCTTTGAACTCATTCACACATTCATCCGCTCATCCAGCATATGTTGACTGAGCACCTACTACGTGCCAGACTCTCTGCTGGGCACTGGGGATGCGGAGATGAGCTGGCAGACATGGCCCATGCTCTTACTGAGCTTATGGTAGTGACTCAGTAATTGTATAAATACATAAATGAATAATCACATTTGTGGTCACTGCTTCAAGGCAAGGTCCAGGCGTGTAGTCTAGGACATCATGGAAGGCTTCCCTGAGAAAGTGCTATTGGATCTGAGCTCCAGGGGGTAACTGGCCAGAAGAACTTAGGTACCCTGTTCTAGGTGGTGGCATACAGCATGGGCAAGGCTGGGAGACAGGAAGAAATTTGGCATATTTGAGGATCAGAAGAGGAAGTAAGTTCTTGTGGCTGGCTGGCAGGGGGAGAGCACGGGCAGGTGGGCTGCAGAGGCAGGAGGGGCCGGCTCTGCTTGGCTGCAGGATTGTGCTGAGGAGCTTGGACACAGCTGCTGCTGCTGCTGCTGTCGGGGACTTGGTCTGTGTTGCTCACAGCCAAGTACCTGGTAGAATGCCTGGCACATAGTAGGTATTCAGGGCGTATCAAATGAATGAGTGCGGGAGTGAAGTGAAAAGATGGGCATTTTTACTAAATGAGGATCATGCTGCACGAACAGTTCCATAAACCTGCTTTTATTTTCCTGCATAAACAGCAAATTTTGAATGTCTTTTTGTATCAATACATACTCTGCTGTGATGAAATTCTTGATATTTTCTCATCCTTTCTTTTCTGTCCAGGAAGGAGCAGAGGCCCCAGTGCCCTGCCTTTGGTGCTGATTGTCCAGCAAGATTGACTGGTGTGAGGAAGCAAAGACCTGGTGAGTGTGCCCCAAGATATGGTCAGGAGCAGGGGTGCAGAGGGGCCCTGGGGGCCAGGCTGAGCAGCTTGGATTTTGATGCAGGGCCAGTGGGGAGCCATGGAAGGTTGTCTGCAGGGGCGTGACATGGTCCAGTGTGCGTGTGATAAGAGGTGATGGAGGCCTGGACCAGGGAGGCAGTGGTGGGAGTGCAGAGGAGGGGTCTGAGTGCTATGTAGGGAGGTGGAGGGGACAGGACATGATGTAGGATTGAATGTGGGGCATGAGGGAGGGGAGGTGTCAAGGATGGTGCCTGGGCTCTGGCTGGAGTGGATGGTGGAGGTGGGTGGGGAGTGATACACAGCTTGTCAGCTGCTGTGGGTGAAATAGGCTTCCGGGTGACAGCCTGGGTCTTACACCAGGATCTGTTGCCTTTCCATTCACCACCTTTCTGTAGAAAAGACTGTTTGCATCAACTGTAGGTTGTGCTAGGAAGAGTAGGGTACCCACAGGATCTGGGCACATCTCTTCTCGTCTCTCTGAGGTCCACTTCTTTCTTTCTGTTAGAAGCACAGAGTAGGTGGGCTGAAGTTTCAGGGAAAGAGGTTGAAGAGTCAGTTTGGAGTCAGCATGATGGGCCTTGGATGTCAGACTGAAGAGTCTAGATCTTTCCTGAGGGTGTTACAGGAGCACTGAAGGTTATTAAGCAGAGAGGCAGCATCCATGCATTCATCTGTCCATCGCACATCCATTCACTCATTCATGGAATGCTGTCTGAGTGCCTGCTGTGGGATAAAGCAGCACACAACGTGCAGATTTGTATTTTTGTGAGCTAAAAGGCAGCATTGGCTTGTGTAAGGATGAGCTGGAAGGGAGTGACTGGATGGTGTCAGGAAGCCCCCTGAAGAGGCAGGAGGTGGTGAGGTCTTACCAACATGGCGGTGGTTGGGATGGAGGCAGGGCACATTCAAACTTAAGGACTAGTTGGATGTGTGGGGTGAGGAGGGTTGCTGGCTTGGGTGACAGGGTGGAAGGTGGTGCTGTTCCTGGGAGTGGGGACCCTGGAGGAGGAGTGGGATTGGGGCAGATGAATTCTGGTTGGGCCATCCTGAGTTGGGAGCTTGGTGGGCCTGTTCACCCTCCATGAGCATCTTGAAGGTGGAGCCTGTGGTTGTCCTGTTCATCACTCTGCCCACTGAACCGTTCTGGACAAAGGGCTAAATGAAAAAGGCTGTGGAAGAGATGGGTCTGGCCTAGGCAGGGGAAGGAAATGTGCATATCTTGGGTGTCTGCTGGGGGCCAGGCCCTGCACTTGGTGAGATGGGCATTGGGGTTATGTAGAAGTGCAGCCAGAAGGGCTGTGTCACAAGTTGGAGAGGTCAGATGGGAAGGGTGGGTATAGGGATACTGTGTGTCCCTTCACCTGTCCTCCCAGGTCTGACCTACTTAGGAGCCCAGTCTCACCAGAAGTAGCTGAAAGTGAGGCCCTCTGTCCACTTTCTGATGGCAAGTCTGGTGGGGTGGAGATGGGGTGTGCTGTAGGGCCTGACTTCTGGAGGCAGGGTGGGGCCAATTTGGGGGGGAGGGGAAGATGCTCTGAGATCCTGAGGCCCAGAAACCAGCTGGTACAAGAGTTAAGCCGGGTTGGGGCCTCCCTGGGCGTAAGGTCGAGGTGTCCATAGGGGATTGGGTTCTGGGGTAGGGGCCAGGTCAGGCCCTACGCTGAATTGGCAAAGGATTTGGTCTGTATTGGAGTTTCTCCACCTCAGCACTATCGACATTTTGGACCAGATAATCCTTTGTTGCAGGGGCTGGCCTATTATTAGAGGGTGTCTAGCAGCATGCCTGGTGTCTTCTCACTAGATGCCAGGAGCACCTCCCCCCTTCCCCAGTCTTGACAATCAGAAATGTCTCTAGTCATTGCCTAATGTCCCATGGGGGGTAAAATCACCCTGAATTGAGAACCACTGGTCTGCATCACCTCTTGCTGCTTTCACTATGCTATATACACCTGGAAAACTGGGGCAGGTAAGTCAGGGAAGACGTACAGTGATGGGCCACTTGAGCTGAGTTCTGAAGGGTGAGTGAGTAGCTGGAGGCAGGAGAAGGACATTTTTTCCAGTAGAGAAAACAGCAAGTGCAGAGGCCTTGGAGGTAGTAAAGTTGGTGAGCATTAATCCAAGGGGCCGTACTCCCATGGAGGAAGGGGCCTGGAAGCTTAGGGGTTCTAGCTGCAGGAAGGTGCCTGTGCTGGTCCCTTTTGATCTTCTGCCCTCAGAGCTAGGCCTCTGCTGACCCTTGGCCACTGCCAGAGTCTCTGGTACCTTCCTTCTAATCTCCTGCTCCACTCCCCAGGGAGATGGAGAAGCTGAGGGCTTCAAGAGGGTGGGGGGCTCAGTCCAGCTGGTGGGAGTCCTGAAACCAGCCATGGGAGCGAGGGCTGTTCCTGGCCATGCTCACAGGTTCTGGCTAACTGCTAGAGGAGAAGGCAGTCCTCCCCCACCCCGCCAGCCCCTCCTTCCCTGGGGCAGGGGTCGTGGCTGAGACTGTGATTTATTCCCGTCATAATCCAGCGGTTGGTTTGGTGAGAGTTGGAAACATGTTGGTTTTCCCTTCCCAAGTGTAACAGGGCCTGTTTCCGCCTCCGCTGCTGCTGCTGCAGTGCCACGCAGTGAACTGTCCAGGACATGACAAAAGGGTTCGGTTAGCTGCCCGCCGGTTAGAAGATGAACGGCTCCCAGCTCTCCCTGCCCGGCAGGCACTCCCTGCTGCCTAAGTGCTGGCCTCTCCTCTTGCCTGTCTGCTCTGTGGGGCCCTGGGTACCCCCTCTTCTGCTGATGTCCATTTCTGGCCCTGGGGTCCTGGCCTGGGGAGGATGGGGTGGGAGAGGCTGTAGGAACAGGTGGTATTTGGAGACTAATTAATATTTGTGAATAATAGCGTGTGCCCAAGGGAAACAAATCAATCTGTGTTTGCATATTCATGACGAGGACTCAGGAATGATCCCAGCAGTTCTCCAGCTGGGGAACTCCACCCCCCCCATCTCTCTGGCATCACAGGATCCCATGGGTCCCCATGGAGGCTGGCAGGAGTGGTTAGGGTGGGCTGCATGGAGGTGACATAGCCTCGGTAACATGCACTTTCCATGATGTTTGTATGCGAGTCCTGTGGCTTGGTGTAGTGCCTGCTTCTTCCTTTTCCCTCAAAGCAGTGATTCTCAGGCCCTTTGGTTTCACAAACCAGTACAATTTCCAAAAGTACTTGGGGTCCAGACATAGGATTGACAATTTTTTATTTTGCCAAGTTAAGTACATTATAAAAAACAACTGCTGTCTGCTATCCCCATCATTTCATACAAGAAAGGACATTTTAACACCAAGGACAAAATTTGAGAATAAAGGACAGTTCTTCCCAAGAAAGGGCAGTTGGCAGCTTTACACTGATGTAGCAAAGAAAAAGGATATATGAAAACCATTCTGAATGTGGAAAAATTGTGTCCAATTATATTCTATAATATCATATGGTATGTAATTGTGTTCCTGCCCAAGTGTGTCAGCTTGGCAGAACTGATGGTCCACAGTGCAATTCAGAGGCGAGCTTGAGTGCCCCAGTGCTCCGGCCTTGTTTTTATCGCAAGCGTTGAAAGCCCAGGCTCGCCCAGCTGTGCCAGTGGGGTGGATGCTCTGCTCTCAGCACCATTGCACTGAGTCACAAGGCTCTCGACCTTGCAACCCCAGCAAGGCTAGTGGTAGTCCTGCCTCCTGTTCCTCTCCCACTTTCTCCCTACAGGTGACCCTGAGACTCTGGGGGTGGGTGCAGGGCCAAGGTCTAGACCCAAGGCCAGGTCGGGGAACCCAGGGCTGCTCTGCTCTGACAAGGGAGGCCCTGTAGCTGGGAGTGGCCTGAACCTCCTGACACCGGGGCAGGAGACAGCTTGCTCACGCCAGGAGCTGGTGAGGGAGAGGCCCTAGCTCATATGGCTGTGTGGTTGCCAGAGTACTTCCCTGAGAATGTGTCATGTTTGTGTGTGTCCCTCGTGTTTCCTCATCTCTCCCAGTATCTGTGTCCCCGTGTCCATAGACCACTGGGAGAAGCTCTCTAGGGAGGGAATGTCTTTGTTTTCAACTTCTCTGCTTTTGTCTGTCCTACTTTGTAGATCTGAACAAAGTGTCCTGAGCACCCCAACCCGGATACATAGAGGGTCCTTGGAGTTCCCAAGTTAGGGGTGGGGTTACTAGAGGCCCAGGTTTTCTACCCTTGGCCAGAATCTCATCTAAGATTGTACCACACGGATGTCTGTTCTGGGATTTATACTCCCATGATGGCTATACTGGGGATCCATACCCCTTTAATGTTGGTACCAGGGACCGACCCCCCCACAATGTCTGTAACAAAGTTACAGCCCTGTAAGGTCCTTATCAGGCAGCTACACCCTCATGATGTGTGTGCCCTCTGTGTACACCCACGTGATGTCTGGACCAGACAGCTACACCTCCATGATGTCTGCACCTGGGAGTTACACTGCTGAGATTACTGTACCAAGGCAGCTACAGGGGATTAAGCCTCTGTGATAATTGTACTGGGGAGTTATAGCCCATGATGGCTGTGCTGTGCATTTGTACCTCCATGATGTCTGTTCTGTTTAGCTTCATCTCTTTATTTTCACAGCAGGGAGTTATGCCCCCTGTGATGCTTGTGCTGGGGGCTTATGTCCCTGTGACATCTGCACTGAGGGGGTTACATGTCTGGAATGCTTGTGCCTGGGAGTTAACCTCTGTGACTATTGTATTGTTACACTCTATAGTGCCTGTACTAGGCCAGTCTACCCCTGTGCTTTGGTGCAACACACTGTTGAGTTATAAAACCATGACATCTGTACCAGGGGCTACGGCATGCTTGTATCAGGGGACCGTACCACCATGATAACCTGGCTGGGCACTTCACCACCTGATGTCTGCTGGGAAGCGGAATGCTATTGTTGACTACACCGTGGCACCATAGCTCTGTGATGAGCAAGCCCAGACTAGGCCTTGGTGATATGTGACCTCCATCCCACCATAGCCATACAGGGCTTCCTTGTGGTCTCAGCCACCTGAGGTCTGTGCTCACTGAGCTGCCCCCAGCTTTGGTGTAAACGGGGTTGGATGCCCACTGTTGCCCCTTCAACTTTCTTGCTTTTGCTGCTCAGCTCCTGTCTCAGATTTTTGGTGTGGTCCTGGGCCAGGGGACATCTTCCACCCCTTTCTCTTTGTGTTCAGCCCCAGCCCCACTTCACAGTCCCACCTGCTGCCCTCTGCCCTCATGACCTTTGACTGTTCCAATTAAGACAAGGGTTCACATTTCAGGAAGGACCAGAGCCACCTTTTAGCCCTGCCCCTTCCCGTTCACCTGCCCTGTCACCATGCAAATTCTCTTACTATTGTGGGTCAGCAGAGACCTGGGTTTGATCACGACTGCCCCACCAGAGTCCATGGGTGCAACTGTGGGGCCCCAAGGTGTGTTCACCATCACACACTCCCCCATTGTGCCCTGCCATATTTTCAGAGCATTAGTGAGGGACTAGACATGTCTCAGCCGTCTGCCTAGAGTGAGGTGTGAGCAGAGCTGGTGGGCACTGCTGCACATCCCCTTGACCACCCAGATAAGGGTGTGGGGAGAGATCCTCGGGAGCTCCCTGCTGCGTCTGGAGAATGATAGCAGCATGTCTGGTGTGGCCATGCTAGAGGACTCATGTGGGTGCCTGCAGAGGGGGGCCAGGAGCCTTTTGAGTAAAGGCCTAGAGGCATTCAGCCTTCCTGTCTTATACCCCACTCTTCCCACCCCTGATCTGCTCTGGGCTTCTGGGGCCAAGGCAGAGGAGGTATGGGGATTGAATCTTAAGGTCCAGTACCCCAATTACTGGCCATTAAGGCCTCCTTGTGGTTTCTCTTTGGAGTGGGAAGGTGCCATGGAAATTGGGTAGGACAAGGGTGGCTAGGTGGGGCAGCTGCAGCTTGTCAGGAGCACGTCCTGGCAAGCCCCGATGGGTTGTGGCTTTGGCTGCAAGCCTCTGATACCTGGAACCTGTCTGTAGCTAACAAGTCTGTATTCTGGGGCCTGTGCTCAGTGTGCATGTGTAGTCTGGCCTCCTACCTCCTGCCTCCTGCCTCCCTGCTGGGGAGAGGAGGGGGAATAGGCTGCTCCCAGGAACTCTGGAGTCCCTGGCCTGTATGGGTGTGCCTGGCTCTTCACTGCTCCCTGTCTCTGTCTTGTCTCTGTTCAATCTCTGTCCCCACCTGTGTGTCTCTCTGACCTTGTCTCCATGTCCCCTTACAGGGATGAGTGGGCAGCTCAGGGTCTGGGATGGAACACCCCTGTACATCCTCTGGTCTTAGCAGCTCCTTGTTCCCCCTACTCAGGTTTAGAGAGTGGCCTGAAGGCCTCCTCTACTTCTTCGCCCTCCAGCGTGACTGTTGGGTTATCCTTGTGGGCACTGGGGAATCAGTGAGGAGCCTGGGTGGTCATGGGTCAGAAGGTCTCGGTGGTCACTGCACAGTCCAAGGGGGGGGGGTCTGTTGAACGAGGCCCTGGGTGGTCAGTGAGGATGAATGGGCACCTGGAGGCAGCATGGGCGGACAGTAGGGACACTGGTAGATACCAGCTAACTGGCTCTGCCCTTCTCTCCATTACAGGTTGATTGTCTTGGGCTGTGGCTGGCCGTGGAGCTAGAGCCCTGGATGGCCCCTGAGCCAGCCCCAGGGAGGACGATGGTGCCCCTTGTGCCTGCGCTCATGATGCTTGGTTTGGTGGCAGGCACCCATGGTGACAGTAAGTCTGACCCTCAAGATGCAGATCTCCTAGATTGAAAGGTGGCATTCTTCCTAGCAGGACTTTAGGATGGGGACAGATCAGCTACCAGGAGGGACAGGATGTCCAGAAACCCCTTAATCTTCTGTCCTAGAGATACCCCTCCCTTGGAGAGCCAGCCTCTGAGGAGTACCTGGTCCCACTGCTTCTAAGGAGCACCTCTAGGCACCACGGGGTGGGGCATGTCTGAGTGTGACCATGTTTTATGGGGCTGGGGTAAGACATGTGCTGGATTCATGTGGTCACTGTGTGATGTGCCCAGGTTTGTGCAGTTTCCACTGTTGCAGATCTGTGCCCAAGGCACAGCGTGAGCCATGGCAGGGGTCAGAATGGGAATAGAGAATGTGTGTGGATATGTGAATGGGATGCCAGTTGTGTCTACAGGTACAGGGAAGGCTCAGAAGCAACAGCCATCATAGCGCTTCCCCTGGGCTGGACCCACAGGATCCCAGTGTGGGGAAGCTTAGCTCCCCCTTCCCCTATCACCAGGGACCTTCCAGGCAAAGGAGCATCCCCTCCTCCCAGCCCCTCAGCCCTGGAAATTGGAGGAAGATTATGCTTGGCCAGCAGGGAGCTGAGTTCCAACACCCTTCTGTGTGTGTTGGGAGGGGGTGGAATTGCCCCCTATGCGGATCCACCGGATCCACCTTCGAACTTTGGTCCCTTTCCTGCTGCCCTTCCCCCTGCCTGGCACTACAAGACTGGCCACAGGCCGCCCTGTCACCATGGTTACCACTGCTTGGTTACTGGTGGGAGGCGGGGCACAGGGCAGATTTAGCCAATCTGCAGGTTGAGGGGGAGGGGCGAGGTCGGAGCCAAGGTCCCTGGGGGAAGGGCCCGTTCCCAGCCTGTCCGGAGCCCAGGGGTGGTCCAGGGCCAACCCATGGGTCAGCCTAGGGATCAGCAGGCCATGGGGCCCCCCCACCCCCACTCCAAGTCTCTGGGCACAGATCTCCCCCTTGCCCCACCAGGGCTCTTTCTCCTGATGGCTCATTAATTATTCAGGAACCAGTCCTGGAGCAGGGTGGGACTGGAGTGGCCCCACCCTTTGTCCTTGGAGGCTGGGCCCTGGGTGGAGCTAGAAGAGAAAGCGGAAGGAGCAGGCCTTCCCGGGGGTAGGGCTGAGGGGGAATGGGAGCATGAGGTGCCCAGGGGAGGGCTGGGCAGGCAGGGGCAGGGTGGTCCGGAAGGGGGGGGGGGGGGGGTGTGTGAGGGGGGTGGATCTCCAGGACTGGCTGGGCCTGATGGGGAGAGCCTGAGCCTGCAGGGGCAGGTTGGAGTAGAAGGCCCCATCGTGTGTGACTCCCGTGTTGGCAGGAAAGTGAAGGCTTGTCCAGGTGTGGTCAGCAGCTCTTGGACATTGAAGCACTGTCCTTGCTCCTCTACCCGACCCTGGACACCCTCCGGGCCTTCAGACAGGAGCTCTAGGGCAGGGGAAGGATGGCCCAGCTTGGCTTCAAGAGAGAATACATCCTGGAAGAAGAGCTGCCTTCCCTGCTCCTGCCTCAGCCCCAACATGCCGCAGCCTGTGCCCCTCACTCCCATCCCCCCAACCTGCTGTCTTTGGTGTTCTCTCCTCAGTGAAAGGCATTGCCACCCACCTGGTCCCCCAAGTCAGAAAGCTGGGCCTCCTCTCAGTCTCCTCCCTCATATCCCACATCTAATCCATCACCAAGGTCTGTTGTCTCCACCTTCCGAGTATCTTTGGAATGCATCCACCTCTCTCCACCGCCCTCATCCACGCCACCCTCAGCTCTTGCTTGGGCTTTTGCATGCAGCAGCCTCCTGGTGGTTTCCCTGCCTCCAGTCCTTTCCCTCATAATCCGCTCTTCCTAATCTATCCTCCATTCCAAAGTAAGAGTCGTGTTGCAAAATGAAAACATTGTGTCAGTCCTCAGTTTAAAATCCTTCATTCCCCTCCCCTGCTGCCTTCAGGGTCAAGCTGAGGGTCTCAGCTCTTCCCCAGGCCCTGCGTTATCAAGCCTCTGCCAACCTCTTCCCTCACTGCCCCCGACACCCCCACCGTGCTGACTTCTCTCAATTGCTCACATGCTCTGTGTCCAGGCCTTTGTTCCTTCTGTTTCCTCTGCTTAGAACACACTTCTTCATGCCCTTCATCTGACCAGCTCCTGCTCATCTGGAGCCATCACTTCCTCCCGGAGCCTGGCTGACAGGGTTAGGGTTAGGGTTAGGGTTGTGTTAACCTCATAGTGCACAGTGGTGGCTGTCTGATTCAGATCTGTCTGCCCCATTGGATGGTGAGTCCTGGAGGTTCAGGTTGTTGTCCAGCACAGGCCCTGGAGTGTGGGTGAGTGAAGGGGTGGAGCCAGCCTGGACCCCAGTGGGACTTGGCAGGGGCAAGGTGGGACAGTTTTTAGAGCAGAGTCCAGGAACCTCCACACTGGTTCCTTAGGGACCACAGCCTGAAGACCAGGGTCTTGAAGGTAGGAACCAGCTGAAGAGGCTGAAATCTTGCTGTAGCCAGGTAGGGGTTCAGGTGGCTTGGGCAGGAGCCTGGGCTGGGGGTCATGGTGACCTAGCCCCAGGAGTCAGGGTGTGTCTTAAACTGCACACACTTTTGGATCTGTATGCTCACTGCGGCCAGGCTTGAGCTGAGCTGAGCTTGGAGACTTCTAGCCCAGGGCAAGCGGCCAGACGGGGACAGGGCTGCTACGGAAGGTAGGGCAGGCACCCCAGAGAATTGAAGACCAGAGCAGCGAAGCGCAGAGCAGACAAATGTGTTTCTATAGGCCCCTTAACGAGACAAATGAATGGGGGCCCTGGCCCCTGAGGGGAGTGGAGGGAAGCGGGGTGGAGAAGCAGCTGCCAAGAGTTATCTCAGAGGCCCCAGCATCAATGCTGAGTCAGCTCTGGTGGAGACCTGGGCACACACATGGGCTGGATCCCACTCAGCGCAGCTTCCCCAGCCAAGGGCTTTGTGGCTTCTCAGGAGGGGAGACTGTGAGGCCAGAGCAACGGTTTCTGCTGATCTCATGCGCATGTCATTGCCAGGATGGGAAGCATCCACATAGGCCTGCCTTCGGACAGAACTGCAGTGTGGGGGCATAGGCTTGTGAGCAGTTACAAGAGGTGCTGGTTGGGGGTGGCGCTGGCACAGAGACAATGACTGAAGCATCTTGGGAGGGGAGTTGAGAGGCTTCCTGGAAGAGGGGAGCCCTGAAGGGTGAGTGGACATTTGCTAATGGGAGGTACTGGCTAATGAGGATAAGATTAGGGGGAAGAAGCAGGAACATGCCAGGGCTTCTCCATGGAGCTCGTGGGAGAGAATGAGAACCTCAGACAGCATGGGACAGAGGCAGGGACCAGGACCCAGTGAGAGTAGGGCTCTGGTTATGGCCCAGGTACCTGGAATCATAGGAGCCCAGAGCAGGGTGCCTGATGGCTTGAGGGGTGGGTGGTGGGTGGCAGCTATAGATATAGGTGGGCAGGGGCCTGGGGAGCTGAGGGGGTGTCTGTGTGCCATTTCCCCTCCCCACAGAGCCTGTGGAGGTGGACCATGGCAGGGTGCTGCACACAGGTTCTGCATGCCCTCCCCTTGTTT
This sequence comes from Daubentonia madagascariensis, assembly GCA_023783475.1. NCBI lineage: Eukaryota > Metazoa > Chordata > Mammalia > Primates > Daubentoniidae > Daubentonia > Daubentonia madagascariensis. The sequence continues at coordinate 14,043,038 of JAKFHU010001129.1, read as the reverse complement.
CTATGGGTGGCCCTTCCAGACTCTGCTCCCTGTGGAATTTCTGGCAGGTTCAGGTTGCTTTCTCTCTCTGGGCCTGTTTTCCTGTTGCATAATGGGAAAGGTTAACTGAGGTCACATGGACAGGCACCTGGAACCTAATGGCCTGGGGCTCTCAGCGTGTCCCTGGGAATCAGGGTTGTCTCTGAGCGGGCTCCCCTCCAGGGGGGTACCAGGAGCAGTCATAGGAGCTCATTAATGAGTCCCCAGCTCATTAGGCTGTTCAGGGCCTGGGAAATCTGCCTCTCCGGGAGCTCCCTCCCCAGCCCTCGCTGCTGTGTGTCTGCTGTCTACTTCCGTGTTCTCTTTGTGTACATGTGTATATGCACTCCACAGGGAAGGCACAAAATAGCAGCCAGTCTCCCCATGGAGGAGCCCTGGAGGCAGCCCAGTTTGACTCCCTGGGGCTGGGTCCCTGCAACCTCCCCAGGAGGTGTGCATCCCCCTTCCCCAGCCAGTTCCACTTACTTCCTTTCTTAGGCCACCACTTCCCACCTTGCTTGGGCTCAGCAGCCTGAGAATGTCCCAGGGCATACCACTGGGAGCTGCTGCTCAAAGGGCTGTGCGGCCATGACCACTGTGTGGTTGCGGGGGAGGGGCATACTCTGGTGGGGTGTCAGGCTGGGCAGCAGTGGGTAACTGTGGCAGAAAGCCCCTCCTGGCATGCTTGGATGGCACCCTATTGACCCAGTCTCAAATATTCTGTTCAGACCTTCACTGAATACCAGCTGTGGGTCGGGCACTGGGCAGAGTAGTGAAAGTAGCCTGGTTTTGCCCACCTGCCTGGTGATCATTGCTGGGATGGGAAGCCCAAGGGCACACAGCAGGGTCCTACAGCAGCATGGGGGTGGGACAGGGGCAGGGTACACCCAAAGGCAAGGAGGTGCCCATGGGCCTGGCCTGTCAGGGCAGGCCTGGGTGGGTGGGTGGTAAGTCTGTGAGGGTCCCAGCTGTGTCCTCAGCACAGTGCTGGGCCCATAGTAGGTGCTCAAAAAATACTTGCTGAAAGAACATAGAAAGGTGAGCCTGGAGAGGTTAGCAGGAGCACATTTGGGGAGGGGAGTGAGGAGACCCGTCAGGACAGTTTGAGTTGAGGATAATGTGGTCAGATTTGTGCTCCCCAAAGATCTTCTGGTGCTGTGTATACTGGGGTGGGGTAGGGTGGGGGTGGATTTGGGAAGCTGAGAGCAGGGCGAGGCCTGATTGAGGGGAGGGGCCTGCCTGTTCTGAGCCTTGGGCTGCACTGGGCCAGCCTCCCTGAGTCTGCTAGGTGGGTGGGTCTGGCAGGGTACTGGTTCCTCTCCAGCATTCAAGGGAGGGGAGTGGTTCTGCCTCCTCGACAGCCCTGTGCCTTGGGCACAGTCCAGCCTCCATGCAGCACCCAGGCCTTTCCCTTCTAGGCCAGCATGTGACCCTACCTGGCTGTCCTGGCCAGCTCCTGGCTTCTTTGTTTGGTGCTGAGGCCCCGCCCTCAGGTGCACTTGTGGCTATTCTGGTCCAGCAGGTTCCAGCCTCCGGTTTCTGCTGCAGACATGTTGAGGCAGGAGTTGGAGGGGGACTTTCTACCCAGGGTTTCTCTCCCTTGGTGTGTGGGGGGTCGCAGTCTTCTCCTCCTCAGGCCTTTAATTCTACACTCCTGTGTGCCAGGAAGTGGGTCAGACACTGACTGGGACAGGGCAGAAACAAGACAGGCATGGCTTCTGCTCTGTCCAGGGTTATATTCTAGGCAGGGCAGCAGCTATTAGTCAAACATTCACCAAAAATGTACAAAAAGTAATAACCTTACATGTGTACATAATAAGCCATGAGCAAAAGTTACAACCTCACACTCTAGCACTGTGAGCAGTGCTCTAGGAGGCAGGAGGAGTTACCAGGGAGCAGAAAACCAGGAGCTGAGCTAATGGGGCTTGTGCATGCAGGGAGATCAGGGAAGGCTTTCTGAGGAGATTATGTTTAAATTGAGGTCAGAAAGGTGAGTGGGATTTAGTGGGTAAAGAGGTAATGGTGGAGGTTCTGGGCAGAAGGAACAGCTTGTGCAAAGGCCCTGAGGCCACAGGAAACATTGCTTCTTTAGGGGATCTAAAGCCAGGGCTCTGGGAGAGTGGCTGGGTCAGACCTGGCAGGACTTTGTCAGCTGTGATAGGAGTTTACATCTTGTTTTGAGAGTGATAAGAGGCCTTTGGAGGGTTTTGATCAGGGGCAGGCGGTCAGTTTGCTCTGGATGCTGAATAGAGAGTAGACTAGAGGCAGGGACCCCAGCTTGTTAGGCCAGTGGGTGTCCCGTCACAGGAAGATGGTGTCTGGACTAGGGTGTTGCAGTACAGGTGGCGAGCTGGGAGCTGCTGTCTGGAGGGCCTCGGGTATGGGGAGGGGTGTACAGTGTGCAAGGGTGGGAGGCAGGAGACACACCCTGGGTGGGAGAGTCCCATGTGAGGGGACCTGTCTGAAAGGAGCAGCAAACAAAGGCAGGCTCTGCAGACAACTGCAGACTGAGACAGTCTGAGACTCCTTCAGAGGGCAGTTGGGGGAAGGGCAAGGCAAACTGGAGGGTTCTAGAACCTTTGTGTTGTCCCCAGGTCATTCTGGCCCCCACTGGGCTTGTGTGTATTTCCCAACCAAGGCTGCCCCTTTGCCCACCCTGCCCTGGCTTCTCTGAGCCAGTTGCCTACACCTGCCCTAGGCACTCCAACAGTGCAGTCGTGGGTCCCAAGTCCCCCCTCCAGGGAGGCTGTGAGTACCCCATGGTGAGCTTAGGATTTAGAAGGCTGGATCAAATCCTGGCTCCACCCCACACCTCACATCACTCTGACTTGTCACTTATCCCACTCTCTGAGCCTCAATTTCCCCATCTCTAAAATGGGGATGATAATACTACCCACGTGGTGGGGTTGTTTTGAGACTGATAATGTTAATGTGAGGGATGGCTGCCCTTATGGAAGGCCCACCCTGTATGGAGCAGTTTACAGATATCATCACATTCTGTCTGCATAGGCCCCTGTGTCACTAGCAATATTTTGCAGATGATAAAACAGAGGCTTAGAGATGGTGAATGACTTGCTTAATAATTAGACAAAACCTCCAGAGCCCGCTGGGCTGCTCCATACATTCCTTCCCTGCTCTCAGTACCTGCAGCTGCCACCCTGGTACCCTGGACCCTCTCCTCCTCAGGGACTCTGCCCCATCTGCTATCCCTTCTCTCTCCACTGCACCAGCACCCTCTCCCTCTTTGCTGGCTCTTTCCCGTCAGTAGTTAAACGTTGTCTTTCATATCTATCTTTAAGAAAAAAAGAAAAATTCACAAACCTCCTTCCGGCCCTCACAATCTCCGGCTGCTGTCTGTTCTTCGCAGTCACAGCCAGTCTTCCTTATACGGACACCTGTATTTTCCTTTCCACCCACTGTTTGGTCTGCCTTTGGCCCCCACCACTCCACTGACCCTGCTCTTGACAAGGCCACCAACAATCCCATGTGAACTGTTTTGTTCCAGGTGTTTTGGAGTCAAACAGGCCTGAATTCAAGTCCCAGATGTGTCACTCAGCTGGCTGTGTGACCCTGGGCAAGTGACTTGACCTCTCTGCTCCTGTAAACTGAGTTTAATAACAAAGAAGGACACTAAATGAGATAAAGTACCTGGTGCAGAGTGGGTGCTTGGGGAAGGACTTGTCGTTGCACACACGTTTCTTTGCCAGGGACCAGGCTGGGCCTGGGCTTGGGCACTGCACAGGTGGTCTGAAAGGTCATTTCTCATGGTATTAGCCCTTCCTGGAGCTGTTCATTGACTTGAGTAATAGGAAATGGATCTGCTGTCAGGATTAACAAAGTGTTGCTACATCTTAATGAGCCACGTTTCTCTGGTCTTGTGACCCTGGGTGGTGGGGATTCACAGGGATGGGTGCTGTGGCTCGGCCCTGGCATGTGATCAAGGTGACGTACAGTGTCTGAGCACCCTCCTTCCTTTCCCTCCCCCTGCCTCCCTGTGGACACTTGGGGAGACTGTCAGAAGGCAATAACCAAGTCAGTGGGGGCAGGGGTGGGGAGGGGCAGATTTACAGGAAAGCATTCACCTGGGAAGACATCCAGAGATACTTAGGAGCTGGAATGTAGGCCTTTGGGACTACTGGTATGTGGGGGCTGGGAAAGAGGAGGAGTCACAGTTCCTGGCTGGAGCCTTGGGGTGGATGGAGGTGCCATTACCTGAGGTGGAGAGTGGTGGGGGAGGACGAATCTTGGGGATATGCTGGGGCTCTTCCTGGCAGCTCTCCAGCATACCTTCATCCCAGAGCTTAGAATTGATTGGGAGTGGGAGACAAAAGTGTAGCAGTTAAAGTCTGAATTATAGACTCAGAACGCCTAGGCCCAATCTCGGCTCTGTCACTTACCAGTTGTGTCATGTTGGACAAACCCCTTAACCTCTCTGTGCCTCTACAGACAGAGGTAGTTATAGCACCTACCTCATATGCTTAAAAGAGTTAATAAATGTTAAGCTCTTTGAACAGTGCCTGGCACATATTAAGCACTATATAAGGGTTTGGTGTCATTATTTTCTCTGTAGATCTTTCTACCCCCACCTACCCCCATGACTGCTACCTATAGTGCTGGCCGTGCCTGTAGTGAACATGCCGTGATGACTTGGTGTCTCCATCTCTTCCAGGCAAACCTGTCTTCATTAAGGTCCCTGAGGACCAGACTGGGCTTTCGGGAGGGGTAGCCTCCTTCGTGTGCCAAGCCACAGGGGAACCCAAGCCACGCATCACTTGGATGAAGAAGGGGAAGAAAGTCAGCTCCCAGCGCTTTGAGGTAGGTCCTCAGGTGGGCAGGGGTAGGGAGGGCTCAGGGTCTGCCTACTCTGGGGTCTGGTCCTCAAGTCTCTCCTCTTAGTCTCCCTCCCTGTGGGCCTTTTGGATGTGGGAGGACAGCTGACCCTGAGCAGGCCCCCGTGTCCTGAGCAGGCTGTGATCACATGTCTGTCCTCTGACAGGTAATTGAGTTTGATGACGGGGCAGGCTCGGTGCTTCGGATCCAGCCATTGCGGGTACAGCGAGATGAGGCCATCTATGAGTGCACAGCCACCAACAGCCTAGGAGAGATCAACACTAGTGCCAAGCTCTCAGTGCTTGAAGGTACATGCCAGGGAGACACCGTGGCATGGTGGGCTGGTGGACTGAGATGTGGGGAAAGCCAGCCAGCCCTGGCCCTGCCCTGGGCCTGTGTGCATTTGGCAGAAAGGAGGACTGGCCATCTTGGGGTCATTGAAAGTCATTGGTAGACAGGCATGTCATTGGATTTGGCCTGGATTGTTAGGCTTATGCTGAGACCAGCTGTATTCATGGGTCATTGCTTGGGTGGGGTCTGGGTCTGACTTGAGGTATGGAGCTGCAGCTGTGTATCCCATGGGTTACGTGGCTATGGCAATGGATCTAATTTTCATGTGGAGCCCGGCTGGAGGCATCAGGTGTGTTGCTTGTTGAGCAAGGACCCCAGGCTGGGGGCTGGGGCTCTGTATGTGTATTTTAGTGTCTTCTCTCACTTGGTGGCATCTCTGTTCATTCACAAACACTACCTACCTGGACTGCTTTGAAGTCCAGAGGATCATCTGACCTGGGCACTGCCCTCAAGACGCTCGTCTCCAGTAGGTTCTGTAGGGGCAGCACAGAGGGCTGGGGAGCAGCAAAGAGTGGGGAGCTGTGTGTGAGCCAGGCCTTGAGGACAAGTGGGAGCCCAGGGCGGGGGCGGGGCAGCAGTTGCCTGCTAGGTATGTGCCCAGGCCCAGAGGCAAGAGAGAATAGAGCTTTCGGAGAACTCTGAATAGTTCAGTTTGGATTTTTGGTGGGGGCAGGAGCTGGAGGGCAGAGGAAGAAGGCGGGACAAGCAACTCAGCATGCCTCTGGAGAGGTTGGAGGGCAGATTACATGGGATTAGGCTGAGAAATGAGCACTTTCCTGGGGGCATAGGAAGCCACAAACAGGGTAGGGAGTGACGTGATCAGACCCCAGCCACTATGGAGTCATCAGTCTGTGTCTGTATTTTCAAAATAGAGCATTGATTGTTGCTTTCTTTTTTTTTAATGCAATACCAATATCTGTTCACTGCTGAAAAATTGAAAAGTATAGAATAGCGCATAGGAAAAAATTTAAATGGCTCAGTTTCTTACCTTTACTATTAACATTTGGTTATTTCTTGTGGCCCATTTTCTGTGCATGCATATAGGGTTATATGTGTGTGTATATAACAGAAATGGGATCACATACTACCCAATGATTTGTAGACTGCTTTAAAAAAACAATATTGTGAACATCTTTCTTGCCATGCCATTAAATATTCTTCTGCATCATTATTCTTAATGGCTGTGAGTAAGCTGTCACAATGGCTAATTTATTTAGCCATTCCCTTATTGTTGGACACATATGTTGTCCCCAGCTTTTTGCTTTTATAAACAAGGTGCCTTACACGTCCTTTCAGATAAGATATATTCATCTTCCTGATTATTTCCTTAATCTAGATTCCTGGAAGTAGAATTGCTGGGTCAAAGGGCACATGCATTTTTGAGCCTTTCAATATTCCCAGAAAATCGTGTCAGTTTATACTCCTGCCGAGCAGGGTATAAGAAGGCCTCTTTTCTGCACATCTTCATCAACAGTGGGAATTATCATTAAAAAAAATCTTTGCCAAGTTAATAGGCAAAAAATGGCATCTCAGTTTAATTTGCATTTCTTTGATTACAAGAACAGTTGAACATCTTTTCACATTGGCCATTTTTATGCTGTGGCTTTATGTATTCACACATAAAGAGTCACGCATTCAGTAACTGTTTTGCATCTGTGTGTTTCATGTGAGTTTATGGGTTCTACAAACTTAGAGGGGCCGTGGAGGACAGTGGTTAAGAGCAGGGACTGTGGACCACTCACTGTGTGACCTTGGGCCAGTAACTATGCCTCTGAGCCTCATTTGCTGCATCTGTAAATAGAGATGTAATACCTACTGCCCAGGCTGGTTTGGAGGATTAAATACAGTGTGGTTAAGCACTTCCCAGGATTCCAATGTGAATGGTAGCTAATGTTGGGCTAGAAGCTGCACATTCTGAGGCCTAGACATGTGAGCTGAAGGTAGTCGGCTTCCATGCTGCCTGACACCATCCAGGTGTGCAGCTCTCACTATCCACTCCCACGGGGGGACTTACCTGTGGGACAGGGGCGCAGAGCACAGGCCGTGGACTGGGAGCACTGATGGCTGAGTGTCCTTAGGCTCCTCCCTGCCAGTCCTGAGCTCAGTTTCTCCACTTGTGACCTGGGGACAAGTATTTCAGCACTGCCCTCCCTCCTGTTGGCATCTACCCCAGCAGGGAGCCATCTGCCCTGCCCTGGCATTTGGGAGGTGGCTGAAGGGCCACATGTCCCAGAGGGCATCTTCACAGGCTCTGAGATTGGACAACAGGGCCTCTTTGTTAGTGTTAGAAGAGAAGTTCCTCCAAAGCCCCCTAGGCCTCGGATCCTCTGTCTTAGGAGCTCTCCTGCCTCTACCACTGCCCTGGACAGCTTTATCTTTTAAAGGACTGAGGTAGTCTTTCAGGGCCTAGGTGGGGAGGACTCACTCAGACTTGCAGGGGGTCTCTCCATTCAGAGGGGCCTTCCTGGTTAAGGGTTTCTGTGTCAGAGGTCAGCAGTATATGTTTGTGCTTCTGGGGTGTGGGAGGTGTCTGATGAAGCTGGGGAGAGTGTGGGGCAGGTCCCTGCCCTGTCCTGCCCTATCCATGCTCCTGTGGAGGGGGTGGAGCTGTGGGCCCCTCCTGCTCCTGAAACAGCACCAGGAAGACAAAACGCTGACTTATCATTGGTTTGCATAACCTTGACTAGCGATGGGCTTGACTGAAAGGAGTGCCAAGGGTGGGGCCAGAGGGAAGCAGCCAGACTGGGACCACCCCCACTCCTCCCCACCCCTCCTAGGAGGGCCAGGAAAGCTGGGATGCACGCAGGAACTGGGTGAAAGGATGGCTTGACTGGAGCTCTGGGGTGGAGTGGGCAGCAAGGAGCCAGGGCCATTTCTCAGAGGCTGCCACAGGGTCTGAGGAGGGGTAGGGAGAGGATGAAGCTGGTTGGGGGCTGGGGAATAAGAGTTGAACTCCTTACCCATGTCACACGTGCACACGCGCGCACGCGCACGCGCGCACACACACACACACACACGTACACACACACACACGTGCTTACCTAAGCTGGGCTCTTCAGAGAGTGGCTGAGGGCTGCTTGGGGTGACCTGGCTCAGGTGAGGGATCCGTGCACCCCCAAAAAGGAGTCCAGGCCTGCAAGTCTGTTCTGTGCCCTCTGCCCCTGCCTCATTCCACACAAGGCCCAGCTTCCTTCACACACTACTCCCGCCTCAGCCTCTGGGAACATCCTGAAGCCACTTCTGCCTCATGCCCTTTGCACCCTGCTTCCGGAACAGGACTGCCATTCCTGGTGTGGCCAAGGCCACACTGCCCCTGCAGGGTTGGGTACAAGCTGGGGGTACCCTGCACAAGCTGGCTGGCGTGAGCCTGTCACATCTGTCCTGGATGTGACGAGCAGGGGCCCCACCGCCCAGCATTCCTGTCTGAGTGGTAATTGAAGCCATTAGCGCTCCAGCCTCTCCCTCCCTGGGTAATGGCAGGAAAAGCTCTTCTCGCTCTGCACTCTTGAGGCAGCGGCTGAATCACTCCCCCTCCAACCCTCCTGCTGCCGCCACTGAGACAGGGAATCTGACATTTTCCTTCAAGGGGGAGGGGAGGCAGGCCTTGGTTCTCAGCCTTTCCCTCCAGGAGGTGGGGCAGTGAGGGTCCTAGAGCTCAGGCTAGAGGGTATGAATTCTCCTGGGGCCGCAGGTTCCAGGCTAGGCTGGTCAGGAAAGCCCCCAGAGGAGGCTGGACAGCCAGAGGTGTGGGCCAGGCTCTGGTGACTTTGGGTAGGTTCTAGAAGGCAGGAGGGGGAGGAGAAGGAAAGAGGCTGTGGAGCAGAGATGAGCTGTTTCTGACTTGTCCTGGGGGCCCTGGCTCCAAGGGCTCCAAGGGCAGGCAGCAGCATTTGTCTTGTGGTCATGGATACCGCAGATAATGTGCACTCTGTGTGGGTGCCCTGCATACCGTGTGTAGGGCAGTGTGTGTGTGAACTGTGTGGTGCAGTATGGTCAGCAGGGGTGCTGCCTTACAGGCTGTATGTACAGAAGGAGATGTGTAGCAGACTGTGTATGTGCACGTTCGAGCATCAGGCAGTGGGGAGGGGTGGGGTGTACAGCAGGTGGTGTGTACCTTATGGGCTATGTATGCATAGCAGGCTGTGTGTGCATGTGCGCATCAGGCAGAGCGTGGGGTATACAGCAGGTGGTGTGTGCATCAGTGTGTGGGTGTGGTGTGTATAGCAGGTGGTGTGTACCTTATGGGCTGTATGTATAGCAAGGGAGTGTGCAGCAGGCAGTGTGTGTGTTTGTATCAGGCAGTGCATATGTGTGCAGTGTGGTGTGCAGCAGTCTGCATGTATGTGTGCATGTACAGCAAGCAGTGTGTGTGTACATCAGGCGGTATGTATGTATGTGCAGTGGGCAGTGGGGGATTAGGGGGTGTATGGCGGTGCGCATGCTCAGTGGCCAGTGTTGGCGGGTGGACAGCAGGTGGTGCGTGCCTTATAAGCTGTGTGGACAGCACGGAGGTGAGCAGCAAGCAGCCTGAGCTGAAGTGTGGGGTCAGTCTGGTGCTAGAGGGAGGTCAGAGGTAGTGTATGTGTGGGCCTATTGTCTCTGGGACCCCGTAGGATGCCTGCTTGGAGCTATTGGTCAGCCAGAACAGCCGGATGGAGGAGGCGGGCCGAGTGGTCTGGCTGAGCTGTTCTTAGCACCTGCAGTGACACCTCAGCAGTTCCTCTACAGCCAGGCCAGGAGGGAGGGTGCACCAGATAGGGATCCTGCCCAGACCTGCCTTTGAGAGGCCTTGGGACCCTCTCTTCTCCTCTCCTCCTGCCACCAAGCCTGTTGATGAGCTCCCTTTCACCTGTTCCCACCTAGCCTCAGTGTCTGCTAACCGGCCAGGACCACACCACCCATGCCTCATGGGCCCAGGAATCCAGGTGTCTGCATGGAGGGCCTGGTGTTGCCTACCTTGAAGCAGGCTCTGGGCAAGGGCCAACTGTCCAGCATGTGGAGCAGTGGCCAGGGTGGGGGCAAGTTTGTGCTGTGCTGGGCCTGGACCCCTGGGTTGTGCAGTGGCTCTGACCCTGGCTGGCTCTGGGACCTGTAGGGTAATGAAGGACCTTTTGAGACACCCCACACACAAACACACACATACACACAATTCCTTTGGGACTACCCCAGGGACTAGGGCCAGTGAGCAACAAATGACCCTGTCCTGAAGTGTCCTGGGCTGGGCTGGACCTCAAGCAGAACTGGTGAGGGAACTTAGATTTGCAGGGTGGGTGGGTGTGTGTCTTCCCAGGGAGTCACCTCTCCCTGCTCCACCCTCCTCCCTGCCCCAGGCCTGTCTATCCATTCTATGCATGGTGGAATGACTTGGTCCAGGCCTGACTGTGAAGGGTGGGGAGTTTGGTTAAAGGGCTACTGCAGGCAGAAGATACCTTTCCAAGTGGCAAGATGTGCCCTCTTTTTATTGCCTGCATGTGTGTCCAGGTCATAGGCTGATTTTGCAGAAGCTGGGCCTGTCACCTACCTGATTTGCAGCCACAGAAGACAGAAAGGGCCCCAGAACCTGGAACCCAGGCTGACTTCTGTCCCTTCCCTAGCAGCTGAGGTATGACTTGTGTACCTCTGGTCTGGCAGCTGTGGTCTCTATGACCTGTCTTAACACACCCCCTGCCCTGCCACGACCACAGTAGATTTCAGAACCTCATGCAGACATGAGGTTCCACAACCAGTTCCTGGAGGTTCTGAGAAGTCCAAGGCATGGGGAGGGAGAGCTGTCAGATAGGTAGGCACTGCCAGGAGGGCCTTGAAGATCAGACCCTGGGTTTCTTGGTACCTGAAATCCCCCATTTTTCCTGCTTCTGATCTGCCTTCAAGTGCCCAAGTGGATTCCCTTCTGAATGGGTCCTCCTGTGGGATAGGCAGTGCTGTTGCTTATTCCGTTAGCCACGGACACTGGGAACCTCCCCCGTGCCTAGCCTGGCCCCCACCCTTAGTCATAGGTACTTACAAGGCTACTGCGTGCATGGCCTCCTTGCTTTCTCCTACCTCCCCCAGCTTCACTACCACAGTGGAGCCAGTGGCTCTGGGAACAGCCAGGTTAGAGGTTTTTAATGCCCCTTCGTGTGTACATTCTCCATCCTTGGTAAGGTGCTCCCTCTCCCTGGGTTGCCAGGGGAGAGAAGATTTTAATCAGGGGAATGACATGATCAAACTTAGGCTTCAGAAAGGTCCCTGTGGTGCAGAGTGGGTGGAAGGAGACCAGCACATGAGGCCAGTGAGGGGTGGTTGCAGTCCAGGCAGGAGCAGGCATTAGTCTGAGCCTGGTGTAGGAGGGGAGAAGGGGGAGCGGACTGTGAGAAAGTTAGCGAGGATAGGGGCCTGCCTTATGGGCTCAGGGAGGCGAAAGGCTCTGGGTTCTGGCTCTGAGGCCGGGTAGATGGTGGTGCCATTTTTCTAAGATTCAGGTACTAGGGGAGGACCAGGTTTGAGAAGGCGAGTTGATAAGTCCAGTTAGCAATCTGTTGCATCAGGTGTGCACAGGCATCCAGGGAGGTGTCAAGGAGGCCTTGTACAGATTTTCCAGGCACTCCAGAGGGACATCTGGAGATGGGGTTGTGAAGGCCAAGAAATGGCAAATCTCAGGGAGCCAGAGTGAAGACAGGAGAAGCCCCAGGAACTAACTCTTCATGTTGGGAGGAGGTTCCTGAGAGGTGGGAGGGAAGCCAGGAGCATGTGTGAAGCTGTGGACGTCAAGAGAAGGATGTGAGGGAGCAGGAGTGGTCAGCGGGGTGGGGTGCTGCTGAGAGGTCCAGCAAGTGTGCTTTGGACTTAGCTCCGTGGAGTCACCATTGGCCTTGGTGAGCACATCGGGAGACAGTGGGGTGGCAGCTGGGCTGCAGCAGCTGAGAAGTGAGAGGGAGGCTGACTGGGAGTGGGCCTGAACCTCGGGGGTAAATGGATGAAAGAATCTCCCTGAAGTAGGACTGAAGTGGGGGAACCCCAGAAGGAGAGTCCAGTGTGGGCCAGAGTCCAGAACCAGAGTGTGGATCAGGTGTGTGCCCAGGGGATGGCCCCTGGGTTTACTTGGGGGTATGTGGCAGGGAGGCCTCACCAACCAGGTTGAGTAGGGCAATGTGGGGTGCCGGGGAAGCCCGAAGGAGGGGGAGATTACTGGGAGGGGGAGAACGTGGCTGCCAACAGGCCCCAAACAGCTCAGATTCAAAAACAAAACAGGCTTTTAAGATGCCAAGTTTGATGAAATCTGAGTGCTGGAAGAGGTGGGAGTTTGCTCTTGGAAAAACAGCTGAAAATTGAGACTGAAAGCCGCAAAGGGAGACGGGCCCAAGGCTCCCCAAGCCCCCCACTGCCTGGAAGCTCGGGGCTGGGGCCAGGCTCTCTGGGAGAGTGTGGGAGCTTGCCGGTCTGGGGAGGCCTTCTGACTTGCTAGGGGGTGTCTTGGCCCTGACTCTGCTGAGGATGGAGCTGCTGGAGGTGGCCTTGGCTTCCCTGGAGTGGCTGAAGGGCAAGGGAGCCCAGCAGCCTCACCACCCATGAGGCTCCTTCACGTGTCTCTGTTCCTGCATGTGCTTCCAGGTGCACATCTCAGCATACATGTATCTGTGACTCTGCATGTCTCCACATGTGTGTTTCCATGTGTCTGCATGCACCGCCTCTGGATCTGCTTGCATCAGTCTTTCCACAGGTGCTTGTCACTGCAGGTGCCCCTCCACATGCACATGTAGGTTTCTGTTTTTGCACCTGTTTCTTTCTCCATGTATATCTCTGTGGGTCCATGGCTGTGCATGTTTCTAAGGTGTCTGTCTGTGTGTTCAGAGACAGGGTGAGGACAGGCCCAACGCTCACGCAGAGGGGAGGCGGTCAGGCTCACAGACGGTGCCACACCAGGGAGCCTGTGTGTGTGTGGATGTGTGCCTGCATGTGCACAGAGACACCACGAAGCTGGGTAAACACGGGTGAGAAGGTTTGCAATGACAGACGGTGCTGCCTGCCCCAGGACCCTGCAAGGCGTCTCCATCTGTCAGCTTCCCTGGTGCAGCCCCCTCCCTCTGGCCCAGACTGCCTCAGGCATCCCAGGCTGAGCTGCACAAAGAGACCTGTGTGTGGTTTGATGGGACGGGCCCTCAGCAGCCTCCACCCCAACCCTAGCCTCATTTGTCAGGACCCCAGCACATGCCCCAGCTCCCATCAGACTCACCTTGCTACTGTCCCTCCACCCTCCCCACAGCCTTTACTCAGGCACTTTCCCCCTCCGCCCCAGAAAGCTTTTGGTCTCCAGTGCTCAAGTGTTTCCTATTCTTGAATCTCCCTCCTCTAGGAAGCCACCAGGATAGCAGGTGAGCTGTGGAGTCAAACTGATCAGCTCCACCGCTGCTGGGACCTCAGCCAAGCTCCCACCCCACTCTCTGAGCCTTAGACTCCACCCCCCGCACCCCCCCCCCCACGGCTTGTCATCTTCCTCTGCCCATGAGGCAGCCCCTCCATGGAAGGGGCGGGTGTCCCTGCTATAGTAGCTAAAGGCTAGCGCAGTGGGGCGCAGGAGCCATTCACGCACACAGACTTGTGCGGGCAGGGCGGCCCCTCGAGAATGTGTGTGCATGCTACCTATGCGTGTAGGCAGAATCCACGAACGGGGTAGAGACTTGGGCTCCCAGGGACCTCTGAAGTCCCTCTAGCCCCCGTGGGCTTCTCTTTCTGTCCAGGGGACCCTCTTTGTCGGAGGATGGAGGGCCAGGTCCCAGAGACACATGCTGCAGAGGCAGATGTGGGCCCTTCCCCACTGTACTGGGCACCTGGTGGGGGGCTGGGGGCCTGTCGGTGTAGCCGGAAAGCCCAGAGGGAGGGTTCCCTGGAGTTGGGGAGCCGGGTCCTGGGAAGGGGCGCAGCCGCTCCACCCAGGCGGGGGCGGGAAGGGCGGCGCCGGGTTGGACCGCGGAAGCGCGCTCCTGCACGGACACGACACTGGCGCACGCAGCCCTTCTGCCGCGGCGTCAGCCTCTCCGCAGTCGCCATGGTTACCGGGTGGCCTGGAGGAGGAGGGGTCCTTCCTCCCCTCAGGCTCCCGCAGCCTCTCAGCTGGCAGGGTGTGTTTCAGTACTGTGTGGGTGCGTGCCTGCGGGTGTCCACATGTTGGGGACAGCGGAGTTCGCTTTGCGGTAGATAAAAAACGGCACACGTGTGTGCAAGGGGTCTGCAGTGGAGCGCAGCAGAAGCCGGCTGAGGGCGTGGTGTTGGGGGAGGGGTGGTTCCCTCAGGGATGCCCCTCACTTCGCTCCCCCTCTGGAGCTGCAGGGTTTCCTGCCGGTCTAGAGCGCTGGGGCTGGGGTCCTGCGCCCAGCTGGGGTCCTACTGCCCATCCCAGCCCTGCCTCTGATTTAGCTGTGTGACCTTGGGCAGTTTGTTCACATACCTCAGGGGTTTGGTAAAGATTGTCATTTTGTAAAGCATTTTAATGCAGCACCTGGAACATAGTAAATGCTCCATAAATAAAAGTTGGCCTTAGTTTTCCCAGTTATTGGGTTTGCAGTGATCACATGATGTCAGCCTGCGCCATTCTGGTGCGGTTGACCCAGCTCCTGTGGGTACTTGGGGGTGAGGTAGTAAGTGTGCCAGTCTGGTGGATGGGTCAGGTTACGCCAGGATGCCCGGTGCTCAGCTGGGTCAGACGCGGCAGGCATTAGGAGAGGGCTGCTGTGCTTGGCTGTGTTTGAATGTGCTGGAGGCTCCCGGATGAGAGAGAAGGAAAAGGCGGCAGCAGGTCACTCCTGAGGGGCTGGAGTCCTCCTGTGAGACCCACTTCCCCTCCTGGAGGTGGCAAAGTGGCAGCCTTCTGAGTGCTGACTAGAAGCCTAGTTGGCACAGGGGACTGGTTTTTGGGTCCCACTGTTTTATGGACAGCTCTTCACACATAGCTGGTTGTAGGCTCTGGCGGCAGTGCCTGAGGAATGATCTGAGCCAAGGACAGAGCCATTGAGGGTGTGATAATTGAGGGAGGAAAATTAATTGTCCTTAATTTGGCGTAAATCCCAAAGACCTTCCCCATGTAAGGAATTCAGAGTAGATTCCGGGGTACAGGGCTGCATATGTTTGTGCTGTTCCCTTTTCCTTGATCGGTACCATGTGGGTGGAGGTGGAGGCTGGTTGACTCCTGGGCCCTGGCTCTGGCAGGCCCTGGCCACCTCCTTCCAGAGGTGAGCAGCTAGGAGTGAGGTCTAGGAAGAGCTAGACTGGTGCCCTGGGGGGCAGGATGGCTCTGGGAGCCCTGAGTGTCCCCCAGCAATTGGTCTTGCTTGGGTCTTCCTATGAGAGCAAGTGGCAGTGGGGCCAGAGGAAGCTATTCCCTTGCTTGGTGCATCCCAAGTCCTCTCTGTTTCCATCCTCCTTCCCTTTTCTTGCCTCTATTTAACACTTTCCTTTTAAAAATCAAAGCTGAAAGGGCACTGAGGGATCATACTTATAGCCAAGGAGACACTGGGCTTGCATCCAGAATTTACAGTGCTACAGGTGGGGAAGCATACAGCTAGCTCCCAGGAAAGGCAGCTGGGAGGCAAAGCCGTGCTGTGAACCCTACTGCTCCCCAGCCGGAGGCCCCTTCTCCTGATGTAGCACAGTCCCTTGGGGATGCCCCTAGTAGCTGAAGCCTTGGGGAGCTCCCCCTGGGGTTTGGCAGCAGGTTGAGGGGTATCTTGACCTGCCTGTTTGGGCTCCTCCAGCTTCCTCTCCTACCTGCCCCCCTAACCACTCCCCCAGGTCTCTGAAAGTCTCCAGGGAGGACCAGATCTGCCAGCCTTCCCTCTGAGGTTGCCACATGTCTCTTCCCTGTCATAGGAGCCTGATCTCACACATGTTCCCATACCCCTGTCTCCTGCTGGGCCTGCAGGAGGGAGGTATGGAGCTGCTCTCCTGGTTTCCCTCACCACGGAGCCCAGCTTCCCCTCCAGGAGATGGATAAAGGACAGACGTTTCCCTTGCCCCATTGGATGTGCCTGACATTCACACTGCTGAGTCCTCAAAAACACTTGGTGGTTTGGTACCAGTGGGGAGGACCTTCACCAGCCCAGGGTAGGAAAGGGAGCCCAGACCTTAGTCTTAGTACCTGTCTATGCAGTGGCTCAGCCCTTACGGGTTATAATAACGTCAGTGTGTTTATTGGCTATGGAGTCTGCGTCAGATGCATTCCAATGCCTTGTGTGCATTATCAGATGTGGTCCTCGTGATGGCGTTACAAGGTGGGTGCTTGAATCCCATGTACATGTAAAAGCAGAGACACAGAGAGGGTGAGTAATGAACCAGGCCCTAGGGCTGGTTTGTGGTGGAGATCGGAGTCCCACTTGGTCTATACTAGTTCAGAGCCTGTCTTCTGGGCTCCTCGTGCTTCCAAGGGGTGGGAGGTGGACTGCTTTGCCCCTCAGCCCCTCAGGGCTGATGCAGGAGTCCATGTGCAGTGGGGGGCAGGTTGTGCTGCTGATGTGTATTCCTCTTGCTCTATGAAAATGACTCCTCTGTTAACCGCCAACCCCTGGCAAGCTGGAGAAGGCAGCCAGGAAGTTGTTTTGCCTCCCTGCACCAACTTTTGGTGTCTTCAGAGCTTTTTTATCTCCTTAACCTCTGCATGCTTAGACATGGTCCGCAGGCCTGACTGTGGCTCCCCCAGGTCAGACCTGAGTGAGGGAGACGGCTCAGGGTCAAGGTGGTGAGAGAATAGGTTGGGGTCAGGAATGGGTTAGAAGGGCAGGGGGTGCCCAGGGTCAGGGCTAGAACCTAGGCTGTGACCTGGGGCTCTGTCATCTGGCAGAGCTGAAGGCTGATGCTTCCCCTGCCCCGCCCCCTGCAGCCCAGCATCCCTGCAGCGCTTTCTGCTGTGGCCAGCAGAGCATCGATCCTCCTCCTTCTTGGGGCCTAGAGAAATAAATGCTGACGCCTTCAGTCTGAAGTGCTGCTTCTCAGACCTGGAAACTGCCTTACAGGATAGGGGTAGGCCCCACTGCAGACCCTGGCCCTGCCAAAGGGACTCAGGACCCTGGTTCCTCATGTGCTTAAAAGTCAGGGATGAGGGAGAGAAGAGTCTTGAGGGCCCCAGCCAACCTGGGAGTCAGAGGAAGTTGCCTACAGAGGAGTCCTACCGGGCAGGCAGGGCCAGCCCTAACATATACATCTGCTCTTTGTCTGCAGAAGAACAGCTGCCCCCTGGGTTCCCTTCTATCGACATGGGGCCTCAGCTGAAGGTGGTAGAGAAGGCACGCACGGCCACCATGCTGTGTGCCGCGGGTGGAAATCCAGACCCTGAGATTTCTTGGTTCAAGGACTTCCTCCCTGTGGACCCTGCCACGAGCAACGGCCGTATCAAGCAGCTGCGTTCAGGTGAGCAGAGAGCAGGGGTCAAGGGGCCGAGCAGACCTCAGAACAGGCGTCTTGCCAGATCCCAGCACAGCCTACCCTCTTGGGCCGGGGTGCCTGGGGCTGACCCTCCAGGGCTAAGCAGAGGGCCCCCAGAGGGATGGGCTGGATCTTACTACAGGCCTGCCTGGCTCAGGGAAGAGAGTGTGGTGGCAAGAGCTTGTTGTCAACTGTGCCTTTAGCTTCCCTGGTTTGTCACACTCCAGAGTTTGGGCCAGTCCTACTCCTTGAAGCATATGTGACACGCCCAGCATGGTGGGCTTTGTGAAGGTGCTCTGTTGATATTCATCCTCCTCCTTCCCTGTAGCCCAGCCCGAGACAGGGCCTGGATGATGCTTCTCTTTGCTTCTTTGGATGGCAGGGCTTAGCTGGGAAAAGAGGCCAAAGATGCCTAATTCATCAGGCTTCAAAAGGTTGGACCTCAGGGGCCTGGAGCCAGGGGGATTTCACTGCTGTCCCTTGGCCACCTGTCTTCTCTGGATGTGTCACTCGAGCCAGCTGGAAGCCCTGGGCACAAGGATGCTATCATGACCCGGCGGGAGGCATCGCCCTGTTGATCGATCTGCCTGTGAGGCTCCCGCCAGGATAATTGATTCAGTTTTTGTGGGAACAGAGCAGGCGGGAAAGAAGGCTCAGAATCAGCTTGGCTGCATCCTGCATCTGCTGCCAGCACGGCCTGGACCAACAGACCTTGCTCCAGAAATCCTCCAGCTAGAGATGGGATGGTGGGCCTCGGGCAGGATGGCCAGCGCTGTCTGCTGTGATGGCAACACTGAAAAGGAGGACGGGACTCTTGCTTCTTTCTGGAGCCTGGAGGCTTCAGAGGTGCCCTGCCTCCCCCTGGGGTGCCAGCCCCTCTACACCGACTCCTGCCAGGCACACACCGCCTCGGTGCCCAGGAGGAGGAGGGAGACAGGAGCCGCCCAGCAGGGCAGGATTCCGACCCCAACCACGGCTGCCTGAGACAGCCCACGAAGTGTTAGCTCATTTAATTTAATTAAAACTCAACAAGATGGAGGCAGCTGTAGTGCAGTTAATTAAAACAGCCATAATCAAGGCAGGAAACGGTCCAGCAGTGTTTGTGGCCACTGCCCAGTGCTGCACAGCGGCAGGCACAATCATTTCCTCATAGTTTCCCCAGGCAGGCTCCCCATGCAGCCAGACCGTGCTCCCCACAGGCCGGATGCCTCCCTGGAAGAGCATAGACTGTCTGGCAGCAGTTCTGGGAAGACTTGTGCATGCACTGGTTCATCTAGTATTTATGTAGCACTTGCTGTGTGCCTGGCTCTGTGCCACCCTTTCCCTGTCCATCACTCCACTGGATCCTGCTCAGGACTTGTCCTCCTTGTCCTCTCAGTGGCAGCCAACATCTCTCCCTCCTTCTTGACCCTCCATTCCACTTCTCCCTGGCCTTCCAGGGCTCTGCCTCGCCTGACTTCTCTGGGAGCCCTGCCATTGCCCCACAGGCACAGCCTTGCACCAGGCGAGCTCACCCCCTCCTAAAGCCCCAGCTGCCATCTCCTCGCCTGCAGCTCCTGCTTCAGTCTCTCCAGCTCAGACATCCTGCCTGAGCTCTAGACCCAAAAATCAATCTGCCTTCTGGCTGACAAGCCTGACCAGGGTGAGTGATGACCTTCTTCCCAAGCATTCGTGCCCTTCTCTGGCTGACCCTCTCTCCTTGTGTGGCTGCCCCTCCAACCTGAAACCTGGGAGACACCCCAACTCCTACTCCAATAAGGAACCAAGTCCTCTTGATTTGTCACCTATGTGGCTCTCATATTGGTCCCCTTCTGTTCTTCCACTACCTTGGTCCTATCCTGGGCACCAAACACTGTTCTCCCTGCCTCCAGGCACTCCCCAAGAATCTGTCCTACAGCAGATGATAGTTTTCTGCTTCTGTCCCTCCCATGCCCTGACCACCTCAGTGGTGTCTCCTTGCCTGCCTGGTCAAGTGCTTGCTCCTGGACAAGGCGTGTGGAGCCCTTCTTGATCTTCCCCTGCCCACGTCTCCAGCTTTATCTCATTGGGTCTCGCCTGCACCACTTACTGGCTCTCTGGCCTCAGTTAGGCAACTTTTTTGAGTGTCAGTTTCCTCATCTTTGAAAAGGAGTTACAGGGAGGAGACAATGGCAGTCAGAGTTTGAGTTTACTGTTGGCTTGTGGTAAGGGCTCCATGGATGGAGCTCTTCCTACTTCCTGCCACTCCCCCACTCACACTGAGCCATGTGACCCATCCTTGCCCATCTTTGCCCACCTCCTGGCCTTCCACTTGCCTTTGGCTCCTCTGCTTGGAAGCCTCCAGCCTTCTCAGCCTCTGGCTACTTCTTCAGCACTCACCCTGCTTTACATTGTCACCATGTGGCTCCAGTTCTGCTTTCCTAGGCTGGCACTCCTTGCAGGGAGGGCTTGAGTCTGATTCCACTTGGTGAGGTCCTCCCCAGCCCAGCACAAGCCCAGCTATAGGACAGGTCTCGCTGAGCCCTTGGTGAATTGAATGATTTCATGAACTTGACCTTTGGGACTTGTCCCTGCAGATCATGTCTGTACTAATGTCCGCTACTCTTCCTGCTTCCCACGTCCAAGGAAGACCTCTTTGACCTTTTCTGGCACCTGGAAGCTGTGACCTAAGGGTCATGGGCCTTGGGGTTCAGCTCCTGGGATGGGGCCTTAACCATCCCCCACCCCCACCCCCGCCTCTGCCGTCATGATAACAACAGGACCCTCTCCTCCATCCCTGCCTGACCTGGCCTGTGACCCTGGGCCCCAGTAGCTGCCCTATCCATTACCATTTAGAAGGGTTCTGAGGCCATTCCATGTACATTTACAGGGCAGCCGTTCATGGAGTGGACTCAGGCCCCTGAGCAGTCGGCTGTTTACAGGGACTTTCACAGTTTACGCATCACCGACAGTTCACAAAGTGCTTTCCTGCCTTTTGTTGCAGCTGATTCTCCTGCAACCCTGTGAAGTAGGACAGGCTGTGATTATTGTGCCACTTCATAGCTGAGTTAAGGGAATCACTTGGGGTCACACATGGAGACTCTGGGCCTGGGAACTCCCTTGTGAGCTTACCCCAGGGCCTTCTAGTATCACATATACACATATACCAAACATATACCAAACCTAGGGGCCTGAGGAGCAGCTGGACCCCACTAGGGCTTCAGAGCTGCATAGTGCCACCCTGTCCAGGCCCCAGTACCCAAAAGTCCACCAGCATTTATGGCTGAGCCGTAGCACGTCTAACTAGGGCGTGGCCCCTGGAGCGGGAGCTGGACAGGAGGCAGCTGGCAGTATGTGCTGCCCAGCTGTGAGCTCTGCCCAGCAGGCCCTCTCTTCACTGCCATGATATGACATGCTACCCCAAAAGCCTCCTGGAGAATTTGAACTTGAGACTGGGGCAGACCCAAGAGGAACAGGAACATGCTTGGCGAGAGTGGAATGGAGTTATGAGCAGGCAGCATCATGCAGCCAGCAGGGACTGACCTCCAAGTGGGGCTCGGAGCTGCTGCTGGGTCCTCAAAGAAGCTGTGGGCCTGTAAGCTCTGCCCAGCCTGCATGGGGCCCTGAGGAGGCTTCCTGTGCTCCCACTGTGGCCTGAGTATATGAACCACCATCCCTGGCATCATAGAGGACAGCCTAACTCACTGTATCCACGTGCTCATTCAGGGAGCAGTCTCTTCCACCCCCCAACACACCTGAGCTGAGACTCAGGGGTCTCAAGAAGAGACAGCAGCATCTGGCTGTGGGAGGAGGCCCACTGGCCTCAGCTGGTGAGACACAGGGCCTGCAGCCCCCTACGCTGCTGGCTGGTCTCAGCTCCGGCTGGGAGAGCTGGCCTACCCCACTCTGCTCTGCCCTCAGCTGGGTCTGCCAGGAGGGCATGCTGTCAGTGCATGGTCACAATCTCCCTTTGGGCCTGAGCTTATTGGCACCTCTCAGGCATAGGCATTCCCCCTGGGGATGCTGATTCCTGGGCCCCCTCAGTGTCCTACACCCGCCTTGTATAATAAAATGGAAAAGGCAAATTCTTTTTGGTTTGGGGTAAATTACTGTTCTATGAGGGCCAGGGATGTGTTTTGGAAGAGCTGAGGCCAGGAGTGAGGGGTCCCAGTACTGAACCATGTATATTGCCACCACCACCACCTCCCTAGGCCCTGGCCTAGGCTACAGGAGGAGATCAGCTGTTGTCAACTTTTTGGTCTTGGGACCTCTACTTGTAAATATCAGAGGACCTCAAAGGGCTTTTGTTTGTGTGTATTATACCTATCGACTAGATATTAAGGTTGAGGAGATTTTAAATATTTATTAATCCGTTTAAAAATAATTTTAAAATACATTATGTATTAACATAAATAACATTTTTAAATGAAAAATAATTGGATTTTTGAAAACAAAAAAATTTAGTGAGAGAACAGCACTTTTATACTTTTATAAATCTCTTCAATTTGGGGCTTAATAGAAGGCAGCTGGATTCTCATATCTGCTTCTGCATCTGGCCTATTGTGATATCAAGTGTCATGGATCCTCTGAAAAACTCCACTTTATGTTCATGAGAGAAAGAAGGTGAATATGGCAAATAATTTCTTAGTATAATGGAAATAATTTTGACCTTGTGGACCTCCTGAAAAGGTCTCAGGGACCCTAAAAGTTCCCAGATCACACTTGGAGAATCACTGTGCTGATTCTTTCCAGATTCTCCACGCACCCCTTACACACACCCCAGGTCCCAGCAGCTGCCTTTACCTTCTCCTCAGCCTCTGCACCTGCAGGACTGGCAGCCTCATCCAGTGGGAGGGCTGTGGGCTAGACAAGCCTGGTCCATTCCTGCCACTTCTCTTACAAGCTGTGTGACCTTGGGCTTTGGGCAAGTCCCTGCGTGTTTCCCATCCTCTGTTTCCTCATTTGTCCATAGAGATGGAGAATTCCTCCAGGTGGTGGTGTCAGGTTCGATGAGATAGCAATCAGTGTTGGTCTCTCTGCACACTTCCCAACCCCAAGAAAGGGGGTAGGTAGAGCTGGACCTGGGCCCGCCCACAGGCTCCTCACTCCTCTGGGTGACGCAGTGGTTGCACAGGGGGCCTGAATCTCAGAGGAGACACCTGTTGGGGAAGAAACCTGCTCAGACCTCATAATAGGCCTGGATTTGGAGGGTGAGCACCTGGTCCTCTGGGCTGCCAACTCCCAGGGTTATGAGGTGCTGAACAGGCAAGGGTGGGCACTGGCCTCTGCCTCTCACCAGTCAGGCCAAGGGGAAGCTCAGTAGTGCCCCAGTTTAGCGGAGTTGAGAGGGCTTTATAGGGAGTCTGCCAGTCAGTTGTTGAGTTTACCATGTCCTGCTGCCTCCACTGCGGGACTGGGCTGTTTGTTGTGGGAGACCTGGTTTGGTGGCAGCACATGGCAAGGCCTCCTTTTAAGCTCTTCCCTGTCTGTTTTAATGCTCTGCTTTGTTTCGATAAGTGCCTTGTTTTGGAATCTTACCCATCTGTGGGATTTTCTTGGCCCTGCGGGTTGGGGTTGCTGCCTCTTTTCCTTCACCTTCCCGCTCTGTTGGCCCCAGCCAGTGGGTCTGCAGAGCTCTGTCTCACCTTTCTGATTCCCAGCACCCCTACCCCTGTTGAGGCCCACCCCCATCCCCCAGCAATGCCAGTGGCCTGGGACACAGCTTCACCCACACTCAGCCTGGCTCCGCCTGGCACTTGCTCACACATCACCTGTGTTGGCCTAACTCAGGCCTCAATTTCTCCACGTATTTAAGGCCCTTCCTCATGTATTATTTTATCTGATTTGGCTTTGTGTGGCTTTCCTTCCTTTTGTACTAATGCTTCTCTCTGATCTTATTTGCATTCAAATTACCTCGCCAGGTGGTTCACCAATCAGAGGTAAGAATGCTGTCCGTGCATCTCGCCACGCCACGCCACTGCCGTCACCGCCACTCCATCCCGTCCAGTCCATCACCTCCCCATCCCCATCCTGACCTCTCCAGCCTCCTCATCTCCAGCTCCGGCCCCCAGCACCACTGGCCACCACACACATCCACTCTACGTCATCCCCTCCTGTGGACTCATTCATTGCAAGTCTGAGCTGTGGAGATACTTGCCGAGCCCCGCCTAGGATGGGCAAGCCCTGCTGCCCAGGCCTTCCAGGCCCACCCAGAGGAGGGACCCTGTGAAACTCAGCCTGTCCCCAGGCTGCCATGGATGGGGGAGCTTCCTGTGAGGTTGGGGAGCATGACCAGGCCTTGCCTTTCTTCCTCAGAGCCTCCTTTTTCTTGGGGACCTTATCATTTGGCCTTCCCTTTAGTACCCTGGCTTTGTGCTATAGTGGACTGAGGGTCATCCCTTAAATCCCTTCAGCCCAGCAGGACTCGGAGGAACATTCACTTAAAACTTCCTGTAAGTACTCGAGTGACAGCAGGGAAATAAACAGGCTCGTGCGTACCTAGATCACCTGACCTGTCCACTTTGAGTCCTGCCAGGCTGCCCTCACGCCGCAGAGCCCTGCATCCTGGAGGTTAAAATACAGACTCTGGGCTCAGAAAGATGCAGGTTCAAGTTTGACTCACCACCTGTGTGATCTACAGAAACTCAGTTCATCTCTTAGAAGTGTTTCTTCCTCTTTAAGTTGGATCAGGGCCACCCACCCCACTGGGTCATAAGGATAAGGGGAGAGGAGGAGGATTTGTACAGTGTCTGACACAGAGCAGACACCATGTAAAATGTGGTTTCTGTTTTTATTCACATCATTTTCTCTCCACCCCTGTCAGTGTCCGTGGGCACCTCTAGACCCTCAGAGTTCAGGGCCAGGGTAGTCTCAGGATAGAAGATGGGGCTGTAAAGAGGAGCCGCCTCCCTTGTTGGTGTCTTGCCCAACACCCTGTGGACGGGACTTACTTCACCCGGCATCCCTCCGGATCTCTCTGCCTATCCGCTCAGGCTGTGCTGACTCTCTGCTGTCCCTTCTGCTGGGTCTTGGTGTTGGTTCCAGATTTGGGGGGATTCAGCGTACAGATAGGTTACAGGGTCTGTGTTGGGTTCCCTGACCAGCCTTAGGCTCTGTTTGCAAGGGAGCCTTCTATTCCCACGGGCAGAAATCCTACCCAGGCACCACTTTCTGGTCCCAGCCTGTGGCACCAGCCACCAGGTCTTTCCTCCCCCACGTTGACCTTAGGGCAACCCCCACCAGTCAGGACCCTGACCCCCACTTGCTTGAATGAACATTTTCTGTTACAATGACCATCCATCCCATAAACATGACCTGCTGGGTGCCCATCAGGGCTGCTCTTGCAGGAGATGGGTATTTGGCATGTGCACTTGGCCCTGACACTCCCTGGTACCCAGTGGGGAGGGCTGAGGCCAGGGCCACTGAGACAGGCCAGCCCTTCGTCCTTCTGCATTGGTGGCTTCCCCTCTCCCTTTTTTTTGTACCCCCAGCTCCCAGCCCCCCGAGTGTTCACAGCCCCTCCTGCTTCCCTGGGTTAGGTGGTGGAAGAGGGATGCCAGGCAGGGAAGCGTCTGCCCCTTGGGCCTGGGCTGTCAGAGTGTGGCTCGGGACTCTTCCTCTGGCTCCTGTCCAGTCAGGTGGGGCCCGGCAGGTTCTGTCTGTGTCCTGTGTGGGTGTGATTGTCAGTCAGCCTGGTCCCCGGGAGGGGTGGGGGCTGTAAGGGACAGGCTGCTGTTCTGTGCAGGAGGTGGTTCTCTGTCAGCCCGTGTCCTGTGGGGGTTATTAACTGTCTGTTGGACCGTCCTGTGTGGGTGTAATTGTCTGTCGGATTGTTCCAGGCAGGGGTGTGTTCCCTGTGCCTGGGGGTGTGACTGTCACAGACAGCTTGCCCAGTGTGCTTTCACAAGCAGTTTTTTCAAGGGTCTGTCGCTGGGGCTGGGGGCAGGCCAAGCCAAGTGCTCCCACCTGCCCCTCCACCTTGGCCCCACCTGGACCTGACAGAACTGGCCCCAAGCCCAAGTTTCCTCCACCCTCTGTGAGGGTCCTTTTGCTGCCCGCCCCCTAATCTTGGCTCCCGTCTGTCCATCTGCGGCTAGAGCAGCCCCTCAGGGCACTGGCCCGAGTGGGAGCTACAGCTTCCATTAGCCTCCTGAATTATGCAGGAGCCGTGGTGGGTCGAAGCACTTTAGCAGGACCAGGCTGAAGAGAGGAGCCGGAATGGGAGGGGCTGGCGGGGTGGGGGTGGAGTAGGAGGGGAGGATGGGTGCTGGGAGCAGAGGCTGCTGGGCACCAGGACCCTAGGGCAAGCCCCTTCCTTCCTAGTGGGCAGCAGAGTCTCAGGCCCTCCGGTCTACAGGCCGCCTGCATGCCTAGCTCTGCCTTGTCTGGTGGGGCTGTGGGGCCAGAACACTAATGAGGATGTTCACTGGCAAACAGATTCCAGCACTGGCAGGAGTGTGATGGACATTCAGTGGACTTGGGGGCTGGGGTACAGCCCCTAGCAAAGCAAAGACAGGCCTAACTGGATTGTGGGGTGGCGTGGGATTGTGCTCCAAGCACAACCCTGGGTTCTAGCCAGGATGCCACTGGGCTCATCAGGAGAGCTTCCTGGAAGCAGCATGGGCACCAGGGTGTGGCCCGGATAAGCTGCAACTTCTGGTCAACATAAGCCACAGATGCTGTCTAGAATCTTCCTCGTGTTCAGGCCACACTCAACATAGGCTGTGCCTGACCTCTCCCTTTGTGTCCCTACAGGTGCCTTGCAGATTGAGAGCAGCGAGGAGTCGGACCAAGGCAAGTACGAGTGTGTGGCGACCAACTCGGCAGGCACACGCTACTCAGCCCCTGCGAACCTGTATGTGCGAGGTAAGGACTGGGGCAGTGCCTGACCCCTGTCACCACGGAGCTGTGCTGCACCTGCTGGGCATGCTCCCAGAGCCCTCGGTGCAGACGCCAGGCCCAGTCTCTCCTTCCTGCTTCTTTCTGCAGCAGTGATAGCAACAGCAGCAGCTCCCACTGGGCAAACTCCTAGAGCCTGCCACTACTTTGCCTTCCTTCCTTTCAGGCCCTTGGGGAAGCAGCCAGTCTTGGGAGCATTTGCATCTCTTGTAGGTCCTGCTGCATGGGCCCAGAGCCCTGTGGGAGTTTGGAGCTTTCCGAGCCGATTTCTCATTGTATGTGCATGTGTGTGTGCGTGTGCACACATGTAGGCACACACACACTGTGTAAATGTGTGCACACCTGGCCTAGCTTTTCTCCAGTACATCCTCCTGCCTGCCCCAGCATGGTGGGCTCCAGGACCACTCTGAGGGCAGTCAGGCCTCAGGAATGGGCTAGCAGCTTCTGGCCTCTCAGAGGTGAGCCTGTCCTCTGGCCGGGTTTGCCTGGGGCCTTCCTGGAGGAGCTAGTTGTGCTCTGTCACCAGTCAGAACCCTTGTGTTCAACTGTAAGCCCCTATGGGTATGTTG
This sequence comes from Daubentonia madagascariensis, assembly GCA_023783475.1. Lineage (NCBI taxonomy): Eukaryota > Metazoa > Chordata > Mammalia > Primates > Daubentoniidae > Daubentonia > Daubentonia madagascariensis. The sequence continues at coordinate 14,016,024 of JAKFHU010001129.1, read as the reverse complement.
CCTTGGGTGAGCACTTACTGTGTTCCAGGTGTTCCTTGCTGGGACTAAGTGGATTGTGTGCTTTTCAGAAGTCCAGATACCCAGCAGAGAGGATCTGGGGACTGATTTGGGGTGTCCAGTCTCTGCTATGCTCATAACCCGAGGACAACCAAAGCTGGCCACCTTGCCCCTTCCTAAGAACGTGCTGGCTCTGGTGTGAATGGTGCCAGTCATTGCGGGAGGGCTGGGAGCCCCTCCTACTCTCACTGTCCCGTCACTTAGCCCTCCTACACAGATGGATGTCATTAAAACTTAAACTGTCTCTACCCAGGGGATTTGTAAAGGCAAGTGCATGTGACTTCAGTGCAGTGATGATTTCATCATACTAAGTGCTTAGTGCAGCTTCGTGAGGGGTGTCATCTGACTGTCCACCCAGCACACAGGGCAGGGTGATAGCAGTGGCCTGTCCCATTCTTCAGGGCCATGTGGTCAGACATGCTTACTCAGGACAGAGAGAATTAGGCTGTCAACCAACACGCAATTACCAAGGGGCTGCTGTGTGTCAGGGCACAGGGTGGCTTCAGAGAGGCCAGAGGCTGCTAGCGCATTTGGTGACCAGTGGAGCATCAGAGGATCTATTTGTTAGGGGCAAATTGTGCTTCAGAGATAATTGAAGATGCCTCCTGGGAGTTGGGAGGCATGGGATGGGAATTCCCCCCCCACTCCCACCCCCCACTACCTTGTCATCAGGTGTCTTGCTTATCTAGGCTCAGTTGAACTGACCTAGGACCCGTCTTCAGGAATAGCATTGGAATAGGGAGGCCAGGATCCCGAGAACCTCCCAAATGGCTAAGAGGAGTGGATTTGTAAACAGCACAGCCTTCCCCCATGCTGCTGCAGGCAGAGTGTCAGACAGGCACGGGGCTGACAAGTTCACTCCAAGGGAGGAGCAGCTGGAATGACCCTTCTCAGACCTGCCCCTTCCCACCTTGACCATCCCAAATGCTGTGCTCTCTGGACTGAGCGCTGCTCCCAAAAGACTCTGGGGTTGATAGTGTGGCAGTCCTGGGCCTCAGGATGCAAGCCTTTGTCTGCATGTGGCTGCACCAGGGAAAGGAGTAGCCTAGTAGAGCCACTGTAAACCCCAAGCGGGCTTCATGAGTATGGCTGTTTGGGCATGTTTCCTGGGGTAGAGCTGTAGGCAGTAGGTCTCTTTGGAGGCAGGCTGAGCTCATGTGCTGTAGCTGGCGGCTCAGGCACTGACCAGGGAGATCTTACCTCCTCCTCCTCCAGCTCCAGTGAGCATATCTGTGGGGCTCACTGTCCACATGTGGCGGGCTCAGGCAGGACCCTGACTGGCTTCTGCCATGGTCCATTCCCCCACACCCACCAGGTCTTCCTAAACCCACTTTCCTGGTTCCATTCTCACAAGCCTTTTGGCAGGGAAGGTGGGAGGGTTCCTCTAGTTCCAGCCCTACTTGCCGGGGACTCTAACAGCCAACCTAGCTTCTGTTGTCTCTCTCTTACATGTATACATTCCTGTGGGCCCTGATGTCTGAGGACCAGTCCCAAGCCTCTGTCCCCAGGACACCTGCCTCATATTTAGGCCCCATCTGAATCTATACCTGCCCTGCTTTGCCAAGAGCGACCTGCCTTATAGGCCCAGGACAGGCCCTACTGTCCTACTGGCTGAGCTTGTATACACCTGAAAGGCCCCATCCCTACCCCTCATCTCATACCTGGCAAAGTCCTTTGCCTTCTGCCACCAGCAGTGCTAAGGGCCCTTCAGCCCCAGCTCCTCCGGGACGGCCTGTGCAGGGCTGTCCAGCAGCTCTGTATCCTGAGCCCAGCTCGTGGGTGGATAGCCATAGTGGAACCCCAATGCCAGCCTGCCTGCTGGCCTGGGCCCCACCCATCTCCTGTAGAGCAACTTTGAGGCTTCTTTCCATAGAAGACTCCTGTTCTCTCCAGAGGTGGGGGCCCTCTCTGGGCTCCAACTATCAGGGCCTGAGCGTCAGCATCTGAGTTGGTATGGGCTCCAGCCCAGGGTTTCTTAATCTCAGCACTATTGACATTTTGCACTAGTGATTGTTAGTTGTGGGGGGCTGTTCTGTGCATTTTAGGATACGTAGCAGTATCCCTAGCCCACTAGATGCCAGTAGTACCCCCTAGTCAAACCAACTTACATAACCAAAAGTATCTCCAGACATTGCCACCTGTCGCCTGGGAGGACATAGCCCAGGTGAGAACCAGTGCTCTGGATGACGGCCTCCCACTGCCAATGTCACCATCCATCTCTGACTCTCCTGTCCCTCTGCATCCACTGGCCCCAAGGCCTGGTCTCCTCATCAGACTTGGCTTCAATGTCTACCTCACATCCCTCTGTCCCCCAAACTGTCAGAGCTCCCACTGCCCCTGAGGCCATACAGCAGCTGTGTTTAATGGGACGGTACGTGTAAAGCACTGGCATGGTGCCGGGCACAGAGGAGGCACTTGATAGCCCGTAACCACCGCGGCTGTCCGAACAACACTGTGGGGGGATGCGTCATCCAGTTTCATCTGACTTTGTTCACAGTTGCCTGCAGCTCCACCCACAGTCTAGCAGGCCCAGGCAGGCTGGGTGGACCAGCCTCTTCCTCCGTCACCATCTGAATCCCTCCCTGAGTGACTCATTCTCTCCTTCCATCCACAGCTCTCGGGGTATACAGCTGCTGGGGCCAGGGTGGAGCCTGCCCTCGCGGAACCTGCCCTACCTGTACCAAGGCCCCCAACCTTCCCCCTTCTCTGTAGGGACCTGGCTGCTCGGCCATAGCCATCTAAGATGGGGATGACGCCTCCTGGCCTTTCTCCCACAGGTGCCCAGACGTGCTCCTCACACTGTGTTGTGCAGCGTGGGGCTTCCTCAGGGTGGTGGGGTTCTAGTGGCTCATGTACTTTGGTGGGTTTGTGGGCTGGGTGAGCCCTGACCCCAGAGCCCAGTCCACCAGGTCTGTCTGAGCCGTGGGGTGTGTGTGAGGCATGGGGGCCTGCCTTTGCCCCACTTCTACCCCTCCTGGTCCCGCCCTCAGCCTCCCTGGCACCTGCCAGTGGGCCCCAGCCCTGTCCACTGTGTCCTCCATGAGTCCTGAGTCTTTTGTGAGCGGCGTGGTCTGTGTGCACCTGTGTGCACATGTGTGTGCGAGGGGGCACAGGAGTCTTGTCTCGTCTCCGTGCTGTGTGGGCAGATGAAGGTTGGCCTGTTTTTACTCTCTCTGTGTTTCTCCTTGTCTTTTTTTTATTCCCTCCTCATCCTCATCGCACTCTGCCATCAACCCAAACTCTCATCTCTCAGATCAGCGAGAAGGTTGGTCCTTTTCACTTCTTATCCATCTACAGTTCGCCCGTCGATGGGATGCGCCCGTCAGTAGGGACCAGCGGGCTCTGTCAGCTCCCTCAAGCTCGCTCCAGCCATGCCTGTCCGCCAGTTTTTGTTGTTTGGGCTGGCAGGCAGGCAGGACCAGGGGTGGGTGGGCAGGCCCCCCTGCCCTGCATGTTTCTGCTGCTTGGGTCACTGACGTACTACGTGTCTGCATGTCCCTATAGCCAGGCTCCTCTGCAGGGGTGGTTGGGCGGGCATGGTGCATGGCATGAAACTGCACCCCACCTTTGCATCGGGGCCAGGCCAGCTGTCTGTTCCAGGTGGAGCTCAGGAATGGTTGGGGAGCTGTGGTCAGAGAGAGTTGTAAGAGCTGTAGTCCTTTCTGTGTGCCTGTGGGGCCTTCCACAACCCCTGTCATCTAGAGACCATGTTTGCCCAAGCTCAGCCAAAACCACCGGAAGATTAAGGGAAAAGGCTAATCTAGAGTGGACTGTCCCTTCAAGATCCTGCAGCACAAGACAAAAGTCTTGAAGTATCTGCCCCCAGAGTCCCCACCAGGGATAAATTGGGCAGCCCGCTCTGGTCTGCCTCAGGGAGCTTGGTGCCCGTGGCACAGGGTGAGTGGTGTCATCTTGGCCCACTGAGGACGTCTCCTACACTGTTGCCTTTCCCCTCTCCAGTCAGATCTAAATTAAGGTCTTCCCACCTCCCCCTGGCCCCTCTGCCTCCCAGCCAGCTCCAGGTCTTTCTGAGGGTGGAGTTCATTTGGCCTGCCAACCAGCTAACATTCCATAGCCCGGTGCTGGGCATTCAGACCCTAGTTGCTTATACCTAGAGTGACTGAACAGTCACCTCCAACTTAACAAGGCCCATGTGGGAGCCTAGAAGTGGCCCTGGCTCAGCTGCAGATTGGGAAGGGCTTCCTGGAGAATTCCCTCAAGCAGGTTCCAGAGCAGTGCCATTTGGGACTTGGTTTTCAGCCTCACCCTTGGAGCCACACCGCCACCCCCAAACCTGGGGCCTGCAATGCAGGCTAACGGTCATTCATATATCACATGGTCTGAGTGGTCAGAAGAGGCTCACCTGTCCACTGGGCTTTAGGGTTTCAGGGCAGAAGCGTAGGACAGGCTGAGCCCCAGGGAATAGACCCGGGCCACCTGGGTCCCTCTGCTTCATCTTCTGTGGCTTGAGTTTCCTCCGTGAGGGAGAGGGAGCCAGTCGGGAGGAGGGCTGCAGCCTGGGCTCACATATCAGCCCTGAGCATTTATCCATATGCACTCCTGAGCTCTGGGGCATTTCAGTTACACCGTTTCGCTGACTAGGCGGATCTGCCAGGGTGTCCAGAATAGTCATCAGCAGAGACAGCCCAGCCCGCAGCCGCTCCCCTTACACTCCTTGCCCCACCCACCTGGTCACTTGTCCCCTCTCTTCCCCAACCCCTCGCCCATCCTGTGGTCCCACCAAAAATGAGCACATACACAAATATTTAACAGGAAGGCAGAAATGAGTTTTTAAATATTCCGGGGGGATTTGCCGGGCTGGTAATTTGTTTGGCGCTGATAATTGCATCTTACATTTTTCTAGCTTTACTTAAAACTGTGTGCCTGGTGCGCCGGCATTTAATTACTGCTCTGCGGCAGCCATGAGGTTATTTATTAAAGAGTTATTTTATCTTGATACAGTGGATCCTGCCCCTCATCCCCTCCTTAATGTTGTGTTATTTTCATCAGAGAAATTTCCGGGAGTGAATGCAGATTGCGGGGCTGCCTCCCCCTGCGATTAGACTGTCACTCCATTGAATGCTGATGCCTCTGGGTGCCGCACCACCCTATTATAGGGGGTTGTCAGCGCAAATAATTAGACTTAAAAGTTACAGCTGAAATATAATCCAGAAATGGCAGGGCCCTGTTTTGGAAATTGTCTATAAAATGTCAGCACTAAGGATGCACGGGGAACGGTAATAGACTGGCATTGTTGGAGCCTGAGATTAGACCCTGAGTGCATTTTTCCCAGCTCTAGTTTTTCCTTCCCTGCTGTTGCTTCTGTCAATAGACCGAGTCCAGAGTGAGTCCTGCTCCTTTTGGAGGCCTTGTGCCTGTAGCAGCAGGAGGAGGACGGTTGGGGCTGTTGCAGAGAGGTGCCAGCCACTCCTGCCTGTAGGTGGGGGGGGGGGTGCTGTCCAAGTAGGTCTAGAACACAGGGCCTCATTGGCACTCGGAGTACCAGGGGGTTGTCCCTTGCCTCTCTTTCACCTACCCTTCCTCTATAGACGTACCCTGACTCCCTCATGTTGTGGGGAAGATGTGTTTGAGCTGCAGGAAACTGAGCTCCCAGATTGTTTGCATGTGGCTGAAACCCTGTGTCCTTGTGAAAGGGTGAACATGGTACACCTGTGAGCCTCTGGGGTCGGGGCCTGTGCCTGGTGTTGCAGATGACCCTAAGGGTCACATCTGACCTCTCACACTCATCCCTAGCCCCTGGAGTTCTCCCTGCCACCTGCATCAAGGAGGGGAAAATTAAAAACTATTCTTAGTGTTAGCTCCTGAAGGACCTCCATTTCCTGACAGTGGCTAGAGTTGTGACCACCAGGGCTGATCTGCTTTTGGCCTGAGGACCCTGTCCTCCAGGGACTATTTGGAGATAAAGTCCAGTTGAGTTTCCGGGCTGCTTAGGTTGGGACCCAAGGTATACTGGCCAAGGCCCTACTTCCTTCTGCCGGAGCGCTTTGTCCTGGCATCCAAGATTCCACCATTGACCAGGGTCGAGCTTGCAGCCATGACCTCTCCCTTGGCACAGGCTCTCTAAGTCCCATCTGTGTGCCACCTAGAGCAGTATCTTCTCCTGCCAGACTTAGCTAACCCAGAAGCTTCTTTCCTGAGCCTCCTGGATCTCTCTTTTCAGCTCTGTCAGCCAGGGCTGAAAAAGGTATGTTACTAAAAGTCTCCATCTTAAATCACTTCCCTTGTCTGTAATTGCAAGGTGATAGCATCTACAGCATGGAACACTTCAGCACCTGGCAGGTGCTTAAGAATGGTTTCCCTTCCTTGAACCCGTTTCGATGCCCATGAATGAGGAGGAGGTGAGGCACCCATTGGCTGAGAGGACAGGAGAGAGCTGGTCGGTTAAGATCTGTGCTCCTCTGTACTGGACCCCTCCCTTTCTTGGCAGGCCTGGGCCTGGCCTGCAAACAGACCTGCCTGCCTGTGCCTGTCTGTCCATCGCCTGCACCCCAGGCCCATCTCGGGAGCCAAGGAGTACCCACACCACCAGGCTGGGCAGCGGTCCTGTGTGCTTCCTGGCCTCACCTTGTGCCTTATGGGGGGGAGTGCTCAGAGAGTCCTTTGTTGCCATGGGGCACTTGCCAGCCATGCCCCCAGGATCTACCTGTTCTCTGCCATGAGAACTACCGTGTCTGTGACATGTTGTCATCGATGTAGAATCCTAGCATTGGAACAGACGACAGAAACCCACTTGTACCAGCTTAAGCAAAACAAGGAAACTTGTATTACAAAAATAAAAAAAATGTAGAAGTAGGTTTGGTATTGGGCAGGGCTGGATGCAGGTATTTAAACAGTTTGGCCAGGCATTTGTCTTTGTCCTTTAGCTCTGCTCTTCTCTTCTTGATGCCTTTGTTCTCAAGGAGCTTATCCTGTGTGTTGGGAAAGGTGGTCTCCAACCCCTCCAAGCTTAGCTACCCTAGTAAAGAGGAAAAGTTGCTTTTCTAGTAGTTTTTGCAGAAGTCTGAAAGCTGTTTCTTGTTAGCCAGATCTGGGTCACACACACACCCCCATACCAAGAGTGGGGCAAGAAGTGAGTCCCCTAAAGAAAATGAAGATGCTGAATCTGGAAGGCAGAACACTGGATCTCCACAAGACATCTGATGCCCAGAGTGAGCCTGGGGACACAGACCCAGCCCATGGCATCAGTCATGCCTGGCCTGCTCCAGGGACTGCCAGTGTTTGGGTCCTGTCTGGAGGACCCGGAGTGAGGCAGGCTGTGGAAGGAGTTGAAGCAAGTGCTAAGGAAAAGAGGGTCTTGTAGGCTGGGCTCAGGTGCCACTGGGGAGCCACGTAGGAGCTTGTTAAGCAGGGCAGTGATGTGATGAGGTTTGTGCCAGCTATTTGTGGAGGGCTGGGTAACAGGAGTGGAGGCAGGGAGCAGAGGACCAGTGAAGAACCCATTGCAGTGGCCCAGGGAAAGGTGTGGTGGCTTGGGCTTTGGTGGTAGTAGTTGCCGTGCATTTGGAGAGAAATAAGTGGGTTTGAAAAACACATTAGGCAGCAGGATTAACAGGACCTGGTGACTTACTTAATGTCTTGTCTCTGGGCCTTGGTTTTGACTCCTGTACAGGGAGGTCAGAGGTTGGACCGGGTGGACTCTGCAGTTGCATCCAGCTCTGATTCTGTGTTTTGGGCCTGTGTGAGCATCATAGTGGGGGTGTTCCTGATGTGGTGCCATGGATCCTCTGCATGCCTGGGCTCCCCAGCAAGGGTCCTCAGGGACCAGTGCCCTCAGTAGTGCCCTTGGGTCGCTTAACCTCGATGCCTGGCTTCTCCAGCCCTGTGTGTAAGGGTTACCATGTAGGACATACCCCAGCTTCTGCCCACCATCTGCATGCGCTGTCTGCACGCCAAGCATGCCTGCCCATGGCTAGGTCTTATCTACCTTCCCTCCCTCTGCATGCTTCTGTGCCTGTGCCAAGCTTGCAACTTTGGGGGTGGTGGTGGGGGATCCTAGGGTATACCCTGGGCTGAGAAGCCCAGAACGGCTTCTGGCCAGGGTCATCCAAGGCAGGTCGTGGCCAGGCACAGCCACCCTCTCCCTTAAGACCCTTGCTCACTGGCGCAGAAAGCCGTCTGTTCAGCGCCCTCATCATGTTACTGCCATCGTCATGCCCATCCTGCCCGCAGACCACGTGACCCTGGCCCGCCCGACCCCTTGCCCCTGCCCAGCCCTCCTGACAGCAGCCCCTTCCCTTGGGTTCCCAGGCTGTGCCTTGAGTGTGGCTGAGGCCCCAACAGGTGGTCATGCCATTTTCCTCATCTCCTTCCCTCGGGCCCCAGCCTGGAGGTGGAGGCAGTGACTCCAGAGAAGGGTGGCTGTGTCACTCTTGGACTGACCACCTCAGCAGCCCTGCCCCAGCCAAGCTCCTAGGACCTCCACCCTAGGGCCTGGATTTCTCTCACTGGTGCCCCTGGAGACCCGCTGGGGGGTCAGTCAGAAGGACGCAGGGGTAGGCACTGAGAGACAACCTGGGTTGTGGTCCTGACCAGGCCTGGACCTTGTACTGAATCCCTGTGTGACCCTGAGCAGACAGGAGAGACTTCTGAGCCTCAGTTTCCTAGGCTCTAAAATGGGAGCTTGGTTGCAGGATCTCTCATGGAGCAAGACATTGTATTCCAGACAATCCCTGAGTGTGGGGGCCACTTCTAGCCCAAAAGTGGGGTGGGAGATGGGGCCCAGGGATGCCATCCCTCCTGTCTCTGACTGTGGGTTTGGCTCTGACAAGAGGGGCTTCCTGGATGAGGGCCCCTGCCCTTCCGTGCACCGCATGTCCTGCCTGGCCTGTGAGTGCCTCTCTCCCTCCTCCCGCAGTGCGCCGCGTGGCTCCTCGTTTCTCCATCCCTCCCAGCAGCCAGGAGGTGATGCCAGGCGGCAGTGTGAATCTAACGTGTGTGGCAGTGGGCGCTCCCATGCCCTACGTGAAGTGGATGATGGGGGCTGAAGAACTCACCAAGGAGGACGAGATGCCGGTTGGCCGCAATGTGCTGGAGCTCAGCAATGTCATGCGTTCTGCCAACTACACCTGTGTGGCCATCTCCTCACTGGGCATGATCGAGGCCACAGCCCAGGTCACAGTGAAAGGTGAGTGTGACAGGTGCCTGCGGGGCTAGTGTCCTCCCTGTTGCAGAGGGCTCCAGGAAATGCTAGGGCCCACGGCAGGTGAGTGTGAGCTGGCTGCTGTGGACACAGGCACGGCTGATGGATTATTACTCTCCTAGGTGCCCCAGCCTGGGGTCCTGCCAGCCCTTAGAGGGAGGGAGGGGTTTCTGTTCTTAGTAGCCCTAATGATAATAGCTAACATGTATTGAGTTCCTCAATGGTAGAGATTGTGCTGGTAGGCGGTTTATTTTGTTTAGTCTTTGTGTTACAAGCGAGATAGATGCTCTTGTTATCCCCATGTTACAAATGAGGGAACCAAGGCACAGAGAAGCTGTATCACTTGCCCAGGTCACACACAAGTAAATGACAGAGCAGGGCCTTGAACCCTGGGTGGTCTGAATCCACAGCCCACCCCCTTAACTACTACATAGTACCAGACTCTCGGTTTAACAGCCTCCTCAGCAAGAAGGATGTGGTTAAAATAGAAGCCAAGGGGGAGAAGTGGGTTCTTTCTGCCCCGGGCCCTGGGGACAGGCCCACATATGTCATACATATGTAACACATATGTAACTGATTCCTTCCTGGTCTCTCTGACATCACTTTCGCCTGCCTCTGATTCACTCTCCATTCTGCAACTTGAGCGATCTTTTTAAAATGTAGATCCGGGACAGTGTCAACTCTTGTTAGGAAAGGGAGAAACACCTTTCAGTGGCTTCCTGCTGTGGCTTCCCAGAGCCACTGGCTTTCTGCCCTCAGCGTGCACAGCTACACAGACACATGCTGTTCTGTTTACCTCACTCCTTGCTGGCCCCTCCCATTGCTGGCTCCCTGTCCCGGTCCAGGCCTTGGCCCTGTGAGGCTTTCCTTCCCTGATGACCCCATCCAAGGAGATTCCCTGGATTTTTCTCCATCTCAGCACCCTGCTTCCTGCTGTCCTTGCATGTGCCAGAATCGTGACGATTATCGGCTCGTTTGTTGATTCTGTTGAACTGAGGTATACACTCCCTGAGAGCAGAAATGTGACCCTACAGCATTGTGGCCCCAGCCCCAGTGCAGTGCTTGGCACTTAGTGGATACTCAATGATTATTTGTTGGATGATTGTCTGTGGACTCAGGACTTCTCCACTTCAGTTTGAGCCAAGTCACAGGGTCCCCAGGGCCAGCTCCTCAAGCATGTTCCCCTCCCACGCCCCATCACACATACTCGCCACCAGGTGGGCGCAGGTGAGCTGTGCAGGCAGATACCTGCAACCCAGCCTGGGTGCATTCAATCCGCATGGGACCTTGAAGGCCATGTCGCCTCCAGGTCTGTCTGTCAGATGAGTCACGTGGGCTGATATGAGGATCCAGTGAGTCCCAGAAGTGATGTACATACATACCTAAATGCCCCAAGGCCCCAGGGGCACGGATAGGCCTGGCCACTGTCCCCTACTAGGTGCCCTCAGAGGTCACCATAAGCTTTTCAGGCCATTCTTTAATGGGCTGTGGGTGTCAGCCACACTCTGGCGACCATATCAGGTGTCCTTGGATGGTCCCCAAGGGTAGGGTTGGCTCCTGGGGTCTTGACCTCAGGCAGTCCTGAGTCTTATGCTCTGTCCCCAGCTCTGCCAAAGCCTCCAATTGATTTAATGGTGACAGAAACGACTGCCACCAGCGTCACCCTGACCTGGGACTCTGGGAACTCGGAGCCTGTGTCCTACTATGGCATCCAGTACCGTGCGGCGGGCACAGAGGGCCCCTTCCAGGAGGTGGATGGCGTGGCCACCACCCGTTACAGCATCGGTGGCCTTAGCCCTTTCTCAGAGTATGCCTTCCGAGTGCTAGCAGTGAACAGCATTGGGCGAGGGCCACCCAGTGAGGCGGTGCGGGCACGCACAGGGGAGCAGGCGCCCTCCAGCCCACCGCGCCGCGTGCAGGCACGCATGCTGAGCGCCAGCACCATGCTGGTGCAATGGGAGCCGCCCGAGGAGCCCAACGGCCTGGTGCGAGGCTACCGCGTCTACTATACCCCGGACTCCCGCCGCCCCCTGAGTGCCTGGCACAAGCACAACACGGACGCGGGGCTTCTCACCACTGTGGGCAGCCTGCTGCCTGGCATCACCTACAGCCTGCGTGTACTCGCTTTCACCGCCGTGGGCGACGGCCCACCCAGCCCCACCATCCAGGTGAAGACGCAGCAGGGAGGTAGGTGGGGATGTGCTAGCTGGACATGTTCTGTGTTTTGTATTCACGCCTCAGTAGAGGTTCTGTGGATGTGTGAGGGTGAGGAGCTGCCTTTCCTTGCCTTCTCCCTGGGCACCCCTGCCCTGGGGGCCTTGGCGAGGCTGACGGTGCCTGGCATGGGGGTATTGCAGTGCCTGCACAGCCCGCGGACTTCCAGGCCGAGGCCGAGTCAGACACCAGGATCCAGCTCTCGTGGCTGCTACCCCCTCAGGAGCGTATCATCAAGTATGAGCTGGTGTACTGGGCAGCAGAGGATGAAGGCCAGCAGGTGAGCCATGGGGCAGGGCAAGGTGGAGGGGTCCTCTTGGTCCCTGAGGGTCTGTGACGGACTCATCCAGATGGGCTTTTCTGGATTCTGTGGCTTGTGGGCACAACTTCTAGGGTTTCTCCTTGGGGCTTCATGCCTCACATGGCCTGTATGCTTCTGTACTCTTCATCACCCTGTGCTGGGTGTAGCATCCCTAGAGTTGGCCTTAGGGCTCCCTGGCTCTATGGCTCACATCACTAGCAGAGCCCTAAAGTTCTCCCCGTGTGTCCCAGGTGGTTCCCATGAGGCACCTGTGGTGTGGAGCCAGTCCTGAGTCATGGTGGGTGTGGAGACGTTACATTGTAGCCATATTGGGGAACAATCTCTGAGTGACCTTTGAGGTCAGAGTGGTCAGTGAGTGCTCCCTGCTCTTCCAGCACAAGATGACCTTCGACCCCACCTCCTCCTACACTCTAGAGGACCTGAAGCCTGACACGCTGTACTGCTTCCAGCTAGCTGCCCGCTCAGATTTGGGGGTGGGCGTCTTCACCCCCACCATTGAGGCCCGCACAGCACAGTCCAGTAAGTGTCTCCTGAGGCCACTGCATGTTACATCTGGGTTGGGCCACACACCCACACACAACCCCATATACACCCTTCCTCCTCAACCAGGTGGGTGGTCAGGTCTGCTGGGCCCTGGGCTGGATTCTGGTCTGGGCTCTGGGTCTGGACCCCAAGAAAGGGCCAGGTAAGTACCCCAGGTCTGTGTCCAGGTGGCTGCTACTCCCTTCTCCCTGCCCAGCCTCCTGCCCCCATGCCCCACCCTGTCCAGGTGAGTTCTGTCTGTGACTTGTCACTGTCCTCCATCCCCCCCTGCGCTGTCACAGTGGCTAACTGGGCCATCCTCAGTGGTGGGCCCGCCATGTCCCCAACCTGCTTTGGCGGCCGTCTTCCCTCCCCGTAGCCCCGCATCTCATCTTCCCCATCACCCATGTTCCCTTCCTCATACCCACTCCATGAGAATCACCCGTGAGCCATGTAGTCACCCCAAGCCACCGGCACTTGGGGGCAGGTCTGTGAGAATATGACCAAGTGACTGAGTCTGCCCAAATGCCTGCGTGTGGGACCCCATGGCCACGTGGGGGTATCTGTGAGGCCGTTTGAGTGAATACTAGATGGCATTGTGCTGCTGTGTCACCGAGACTCTGATGCTGTGACTGTGTATGTGGCACTACCTGTGAGCGGTTTTATGTGCCCACACCTGACCACCTGGCTGTGCAGCACCTTTATGTGCATGTTAGTGGATCTCGGTGGGGCCCCTGTGACCGTGTCTCTGTGGGTGACTCTCACCTGACCCCATGACTACATCTGTGGATACCTGTAGCCCTCCAGAAATTTAGCTGTGAGGGAGGGGGCTGCTATAAACTGAGAGAGCATACGTGATTCTGTGGGTGATGCTAGGTGACCTGTGGTCACACAACCACAGTGAGCCACTGCCTGTGAGGTTCTATGTGGTAATGTGGCCATGGTGTGACTGGCTAGGCACCTCCATGAGATCAGATGGTGACCACACATGGTGACCACAAACACAGCAGTGTCTGTGAAGTGGTCCTCATGACATGAGACTGTGTGTATATGCCAGTGATGTCAAGAGGCTGTGTGTGACCTTGTGTTCATAGATTTATTCTAGAAGCACCTGCTGTGCTCAGTGCAGGGCTGGCAGCGTGACCAGTGGACATGGCCTCTGCCCACAGGGATCCTACAGTTGAGTGGGCAGACAGATGTTACCCTTATAATTACCCAAATAAGTTTTTTTTTTTTTTTTTGAGACAGAGTCTCGCTCTTTTGCCCCGGCTAGAGTGCAGTGGTGTCATCACAGCTCACTGCAACCTCAAACTCCTGGGCTCAAGTGATCCTCCTGCCTCAGCCTCCTGAGTAACTGGGACTACAGGCGTTGCCACTATGCCTGGCTAATTTTTTCTATTTTTTGCTCAGGTTGGTCTCTAACTCCTGGCTTCAAGCAATCCTCCTGTCTCAGCCTCCCAGAGTGCTAGGGTTACAGGTGTGAGCCATCGCGCCTGGCCTCAAACAAGGTTTTAATGACATTCGCGCAAAGTGCGATGGGAGAGATGAACAGGGTGGAGAGATAATGCAACAGGAACCTCCTCTGGGCTGAGGGGTCAAAGAGGGCTGCCTTGGGGAGGTGGCACCTCACCCAAGGCCTGAAGGAAGGGTGGGAGCCAACTGGGCAAACGAGCAGGAGCAGGCGGCACATGGGCCTCAGGCAGGAGTCTGCAGGTCCAGAGGCCCTGAGCCAGAGGGCGTGTGGTCATGATCAGGGCCGAGCCACAGCCAGAGGCACAGGCAGGGCCTTAGGGACAGAGAGAGGGCAGAAGGGCTGGCTCTGGCTGCTCAGTGAGAATGAGCAGGCAGCGCACAAGGAAACAGGAGACCAGTTAGGAGGCTATGCAGAAGTCTAGGCAAAAGGTGGTGACCCAGGAGAGGTGGTGAGTGGTGGTGGAGGGTTTGGAACTTGTCTGGGCCGCCAGCTGGTCAGGACTTGATGGGGAGTAGGAATGGGGGACAAGGGAGAGGGAAGCGAAGATGAATCTTATTTCCGGTGTGTTCGACCTGGGAGAAGAGTGGTGCTGTCCCCAAGTAGGGAATGGGGCAGAGGCAGATGAGAAGAGTGCGCCTGGTGTCAGACACCCGAGGTCAAGATGCTATATGCTATCCACGTGACACTGTTCGGTGGGCTGCTGGCATCCAGGGCCTGGGCAGGAGGTGCAGGACTCTGAGAAGACTGGAGATGGAAGGAAATCAGGGGAGGGGAGCATCTTGGAGGTTGGAAGAAAGTTTCAAGAAGTAGACCAGATGCCGCTGCTGGCAGTTGGGAGCACCCGGTGGATCTGGTGAGCTGGGGGCGGCCCGGAGCGATCTTGGTGGTGTTCTAGCGGGTCGGAGTTCCGTGAGGCATGCACAGCGGTGAGGAGGCAGAGGCAGCTGGCTCAGACGTGGTCAAGAAGTTTAGCTGTGAGGGAGGGGGCCACTGTAGCTGAAGGGGCTGTGGGGCTGAGGGTGGGATTTTTCTTCTAAGGTGGGAAAATCTTGAGTATATTTGAATGCCGTTGGAAAGAGTCAGTGGGGAAAACAAGAAACCACGGAAAAGAGAAGGATTAATAACTGGTGGGGCCTTGGGAGGTGGCGGAGGGGCAGAGCACAGATGATGGGAGACTGGCCTTGGACGGGTGGTTCCACTGTCTCCTCATGGGCGGAAAGGAGAGAATCGGTGCAGCTGCAGGTAGGATGGGGGGCGTGGTCGCAAGAAATGGAGGGAGCTGCTGTTGAGTAGCTGGGTTTTCTCTGCAGGGTGGGAGACAGGGTCATGTGCTGAGAAGAGGGTGGCAGAGGGAGCTGGAAGCCTGGGGCGCATGGGGGTGGCAGTGGGCCGGGTGCTGTGTGCCAGCAGAGTGAGCGCACAGAGGACAGAGCAGCAGGCAGCACAGAAGCCCAAGTGAGGCCTCTGGGGATGTGTTCATAGGATGCCAGCTGTGGAGAAGATGGAGGTTTGGGTTCATCCAGGGCTTGGGGCAGGCTGGCAGCAGAGATCAGGAGGTGAGGGAGGTGGGATATTGGTGACAGCATGGTGGGACGGTGGCCTATGGAAACTGACTGTAGAGGTGGGAAGGATGGGGTTGATGGACAGGAGTCCCCAGGAGCTGGCAAGCAGGTGCAGCGCCAGGGGCCTGGAGCCACTGAGCCAGGACGGCGGGTCTGCGAGGGGAGGTGGGAGGCCACGGTCCTGGAGACAGGCCGTTCCCAGTAGTGGCAGCATCCAGGGTGTGGCCACAGCTGTGCAGGGGAGGGAAAAGCTCTGGAGATGAGGGACTCTGGGCCAGCAACTCACCCGGGGAGCGGGTGGGGGCAGAACTTGAGAAAGAGAGGAAGCCCATGCAGTGCAGTGGAGTCCTCAGTGGGCATGGAGTCTGGAAATGTCACACACCCACCTCCTAACCCCCAGGGAGCCTGCTGAGTGAGAGCACCTCTGTTGGGCTCTCTCTCCACACCCCAGGGGTGTTGGCCTCCTTCAGGTCTGGCCTGCAGTCTGTGGCTACGTGTGGCTCAGGCACAGAGACCCCATCCAGGCAGGCACAGGCCAAGGGAGCCTTGAGCTAAAAAAGCCATTTAGGCCACTCTTCCTCATGAGGAAGAGCTGAGTGTGGCAGCTTGGAACGGTTCTCCCTGTGTGGTTGTGTGTGTGACAGGGTGCGGGTGGCTGGCAGTGGGGTGGCCACATTCTTGTGTGTGTTGTTTTGTGCCATGTATGTTTTGTGTGAGATAACACGTATGTGGGAGAGACCTCGTGTGTGAGAGACGCTACGTCAGAACTTTGCATGAGACTGTGTGTGAGACATTGTATGTGAGACACTATGTGTGAGACACTGTGTGACTGTGTGTGAGAGATGGCTGTGTTTGTGACGAGTGTGTGAGACACTGCGAAACTGTATGCAAGACAGTGACTGTGAGACACTGTGTGAAGACACTGTCACATACTGAATGTGTATGACAATGTGCGAGACACTATGTGAGACTCTTGTGTGTGACACTGAGACACCATGTGTGTGTGACATTGTGTGTGAGACGTATGTGTGAGACATTGTGTGACACTGTGTGAGGCATGTATGACACTGAGTGTGGGTGTGAGACACTGGCTCTGTGTGTGTGAGACACTGTGTGTGTGTGTGTGTGTGTGAGAGAGAGCGAGAGAGAGAGAAAGAGAGAGGCCTGTAGTCCAGAGGGAGTCAGGCCATCCCAGCATCAGTGGCAGCAGCTGCCTAGAGGGACCCTGGGATGGCTATTTCAGTACTCAAGGGGTAGCCTGCCTGGGTGAGTCTCCAATCCACTGTGACTCAGTCACTGTGCCTGTGATCCCCACCCTCCATCTGCCTGCTTCCCCCCATTTGTCTTCCCCAGCCCCCTCCGCCCCTCCCCAGAAGGTGACATGTGTGAGTGCGGGCTCCACCACGGTCCGGGTAAGTTGGGTCCCGCCGCCAGCCGACAGCCGCAACGGCGTTATCACCCAGTATTCCGTGGCCTACGAGGCAGTGGACGGCGAGGACCGCGGGCGGCATGTGGTGGACGGCATCAGCCGCGAGCACTCCAGCTGGGACCTGGTGGGCCTGGAGAAGTGGACGGAGTACCGGGTGTGGGTGCGGGCACACACAGACGTGGGCCCCGGCCCTGAGAGCAGCCCGGTGCTGGTGCGCACCGATGAGGACGGTAGGCGGTCGCACCACAGGGTGGGGGGGCACTCTGCCTTGGACACCACCCACCACACACCTCAGGGCCTTTTCCTCCCACCAGCCCAGGCGGACTCATCTTTGTGGTACAGGCTTAACGGCCCAAACTAGGGAGATGGAGCTTATGGGACAACCTGTGCCAAAATCTCAGCCTTTGGGGCTGTCTCCAGGGCAGCTGAAGCCTTAAAAGGCTAAGGCAGAAGAAGCAGCCTCACCTAAGATTTGAGAGGTCAAGACTGGAAGATTGGTACAAAAGAAACTCAAAGTAGAACCAGCAAGACTCCGCCTTGGCTGGACATCGGCATGATTTGGGGGCCTAGGAGAAGTTCGGTTGTGCTGACTTTGGGGTGGTCGAAGGCCTGGTGCCCCACGTCCACCTGTTCCCCCACGTCTGCCCTCCCTACCCAGTGAGGTAGCAGTGGGCCAGAGGGGTGGGCAGGGCCAGTCCTGGGCTCTTCCCCGGGGCAGGCAGAGGGAGCCTTCCATGTTCCTTACCAGGGACAGCTGATCTAAGGAAGCTCCATCAGGTCCTTTCCTGGGGGCATGGGGCATAGAGGCAGGGCCCTTGAGTTTGCTGTGCCCACCTGAGCCAGGGTCGACACCACCAGGCCTGACTCCCTTCTTTACTTGGCCCCCAGTGCCTAGCGGGCCACCACGGAAGGTGGAAGTAGAGCCGCTGAACTCCACTGCTGTGCGTGTCTCCTGGAAGCTGCCTGTCCCCAGCAAGCAGCATGGCCAGATCCGCGGCTACCAGGTCACCTACGTGCGGCTGGAGAATGGCGAGCCCCGTGGCCCACCTGTCATCCAGGACGTCATGCTGGCTGAGGCCCAGGTGTGCTGTTGGGTGGTGGTGGGATGGAAGGTTGAACAGAGAACAGCACGCACTGCTTCCTCTTTGGGGCCCAGATGTCTCCCCTGCCCTGCCTGCCCTCAGAGGTGCTGTGACTGCCTTTCCTTGGTCCTAAGACCAGAGATGCCTTACAGCATCAGGGTGGGGTATGCTGAGATCAGGAGGTTAGGGCCAGGGCCCAAGAACACTCCCTCTTCTGTCTTAGGTCTGCTTGAGCTGTGCAGCCCACACTCCACCAGCCCCATCTGCCCTGGTAGCAGTCCCAGCCTGGCAGTCACCTCTGGCTCAGCTGCCAGCACTCACCCCAAGGAGTTCGGTCTCCATAGACCCCAGGCTCCCATTGCCACGACTTCCGAGGCTTTAGCCTTTGTGTTTTCTAGGAGGCAATTCACTGTCGTGGTTAGGCTGGGCTTTGGAGATGTGCCTTCCTCCCAGACAGTGCTGGGCTGGCATCCACTCCTCCCGCAGCCAGAGGCAGGGAGGGCACTCGTAGGCACTCTTACCCCTGGCTTGGCCACGGACCCGTGACTATTGGCAGAGCTCTGTGAATTGCCAAGCAGGGTGTTGCTCCGCTTCTGGCCTCCAGGAAGATGGCTTAGCCCCTGATGTTTTCCCTCAAGGGGGAGGCCTGCCAGCCAGCCTCACACTTCTTTCAGTGTGCTTCTGTCTTCCTGGGATGATACTTCTTCCCGTGAGCTTGGGGTGAGGTCCCTGGGGTATTCTAAGCACTGATTTGCTATTCAGGTGAAGAACCTAGAACATTGGGAGGTTATGTGAGTGGTGCAGAATTACCCAGCAAGTGAGCAGCTGAGCTTGGATAAGAAGCCAAGTCTTTGGACCCCTGGGAAAGGGCTACAGTTGCTGTCATGAGCCCCCTCCCAAAAGACTCTGCTGAAGAGTCACAATACCTGGGCGGTCTGCTCTCGAGGTTTTCCCACCAGAATCAAGGCCGGAGGACCCTCAGGGGCCAGTGCTGAGCCAGCCCCAGGGGGCAGAGCCTAGACTCCCACTAGAGCCCACACGCCCTCCCCATTCTGCCCGTCACCCCTGCCTGGCCTGGGAGTAAGGGTGCAGACACGTGCTCCATGTTCTACGTGCTATGCTGAGGGGTGGGCCCACCCACACAGGCAGGAGTCTCACACCTCTGGCTGGGCTCAGCCCTCTAAAGCAAAATTCCGTTGGCCAGAGGGTGCCCTCTTCCTCCTCTAGCCTGCCCAGTGCTGAGGGACCAGGGGGTGGAGGAGATGGGCATGTGTACCCGCCTGCATTCCTGGGCAGGTCGAGGGCTCCTCATGGAGCCTCAGCAAACACACCCACCCAGAAACATCCCGGGAATGGGCTCCCTCCGGCCCCTCCCATCCTAGGGGACCAGTGGCCACAGCTGCAGCCAGTGGGCTTCCAGAGAAGCCACTCTGGGTGCCCCCTTCTGGTCCCAAGTGGTTTGGAAGGGAGCTGGGCCAAAGGATCAGGGACACTGCCCTCTTAGCCGCAGACATCCCATCATGGGGAGTAAACTTGAGCCCAGGCTCCAGGGAGGCAAACTGAAGATGGAGGCCTGCCCCTGTAGCCCCCGTGGGACTCGGTCCTTCTGCTCCAAGCCAGTAGGAGAGCAGATGGGGCCTGGTCCCCAGCCTGGCTGCAGGGCCCAGCTGTCCTCTGCACTTCCCTGTCAGGGACACCACAGCCTATCCTCCTTCACCCAACAGCACCATCTGCTCAGCTGAGGCCCCCACCGGTCCTGAAAGAACCATGTGGAACGTGCCCCCACCCAAGAAGTGTAGAGCCAGACCTGTCTCCTCCTCTTATGTGTGTCTCCTCCTCTCTGTTTCTGAGGGTGTCTGACTCCATCTCCCCGTCTGCCTGTGTCCCTCTGTCGTTCTGGGGGGCTCTGCTTCCCGCCCCCTTGCACAGCCTCTGTCTCTGCCTAGCTCGTGCCCTTCCCTCTCCTCCCTCCCCTGCCACTCCTCTGATCCTTCCCTTTGCTCGCCCTCTCCACTTGCTTTCACCCTCTGTCTTTCCCTTCTTTCTCGATCTGCCTCTGACACAAGATACCATGTGAGAACCTCCGTGCCCAGGTCTGGCTTGGACAGCCCAGGGCTTCCCTCCAGGCACGGAGACTGGGGCAGAGGTGGGCGCAGCCGTACCCTGTAAAGTAGCCAAACATTCAGGGCCTGTCTGTAGCCTCCCTCCACATTCTGTTCCACGCCTCTTATAATGACTTTCCAACAGAGTTTCCTAGGACAGGAGGAAGGCCACCCAGCACAGAGGCCAGACCCCAAGGTCCCCCTAGCCTGGAGATGTCATGGTCCATCTTCCTGTGCTGTGTCTGAATGTCGGAGGGCCTAGGAATGGAGACTTCAGTCCCTCCACCTTTCCAGCTAGTATACCTGCACACACCAGGGGCTTGCAACACTGACAGCTCTGAAACTTCCCTTCCTGCCTTGATTCTCAGGCACCCCCTGGAGGCAGCAGAGGCCTATGGGGCAAGGCCCAGGCTCCAAGCTTGGCACTCGTGGCCTTCATGATCTTGCTGGCCAGCCTGCCCCTTGGTCCACCCCAGCCACAGTACAGCTTTTACCATTCTGGGACACTCCTCATGCCTAGGGTGACTAAATAATTTATTGTCACAAATAGGATATTTTTGAAAGTGGAAGGAGACTCTGAATAATAATACCATGACAACAGGCGTGGGCCAGGACTGCCCCAGGCAAACCAGGGTGTGTGGTCACCCCACTCAGCCCTTGCTGTCTTCCCTCCCCTCTGCCCAAGCTGTTGAACTCACCCCCAATGTCAGACAGCCAGACAAGCCTGTCCCTCACAGTACCCCAGCTGCTTTGAGTTGTCTGATCCTTTGGTTTCAGCGGGCCCTGTCCCTGCAGGCTGCCTGCCCTCCAGGCCCCCCTCCCCTTAGCCCTGGCACACACAGTTGGTGCTCAGTGAAGCAGGGACTCGAATCTTTACATGGGGAGTGGTCCTGGGGTGCTACCCCCATGGGCACATCAGAGGCCCAAGCCCTCCATCTGTCCTCCCTGGGTCAGGTCCCTTCCGGGCCAGACCCCTTCCAGGCCACAGTCCTTCACCATCCTGTCTCCCTTTCTCTCCCTCTCCCGCGGTCAGTGGCGGCCAGAGGAGTCCGAGGACTATGTAAGTAACAGGTGTGCAAGCGTGGGCGAGACCTGGGTCAGGCTGGGCTCGTGGGACATTCCCCCTCTCCCTCCTTTCCTGCCAGCCTGTGCTGCCAAGATCCACAGGGCACCAGCCACATCCAGAGAAAATTGGCGTTTAGATGCAAACCCTGAGCTGAGCAGCAATTGGCATTTCCTCTAATCCTTACTTCTTGCCTGTCGAGCAGCAATTTGAGACCAATGTTCGTGATCGACCAGGGCCCGGCCCCTGCTCTGGCCAGACAGCAATGGAGTTAAATCCGATCCTGATCGTTAGGCCTTATTGATCCCTGGAGTGAAAAATCACCTGCTTTAGGGCCCAGGCTGGGAGGGCAGTCTAGGGAGCCAGGTTCCGGCATTGGTGCATTCTGGAGCCCCACCCCTGGGAGATCCTCCAGCTGGGGCAGGAGGGGGCCTGCGAGGGGTTGGTGGGGGCCACAGTGGCCCCCCCCTAAGGCTCAGAGCTGGAGGGACACCAGGGTTGGTGGTGACAGCTCTGTTCCCACTGCACGGTGGTCCCCTTCCTTCTTCCCACTCTTCTGTGTGGTATGGCTCGACCCCCCGTGGTGTTTCTCTGCATGTCCAGAAATGATGCCTTTGCTGGAGATGGGTACATGGGCAGGGTCTGCCAAGGTGGGAGAACATGGCCCTGGCTGACTTCTCAGACATGGCTGGGCACAGATGGGGAAGTGAGTTCCCCAGGGGTGGGGGTTCCTTGTCCTCCTCCTTACCCCCCACACCCCTTCTCAGGAGGTATTGCAGGGCACAGATGTTCATGGAGTCAGTGACCTAAATGGGGGTCAGGTGGGGTTCTGACTGGGCCTTGTAAGGTGGCACCACCCCTCCACCTTGCTCTGTGAGTGTGTGTGCATGCACACATGCGTGCACTAGTGTCCACAAGTGGCCTTGCGCCTGCTTACACAGGAGCAGCTGAAAGCTGTGTGCATGTGTGTACCAAGAACCGTGCAAGGCATGGGGTGCGTGTGAGGTTCTGTGCCTTGTGTGTGCATGCGTGCAGGGACCTCATGAGGTGTCATTCACAGCATAATGGAGTGAGGGAAACTGTGTGGCCCTTTGTTCTTGTCTGAAAGGAAGAATGAGCTGTCTGCCCCAGGCATGTGGTTCCCAGGACAGGCGGGGCCCTCTCAGGCTCCCATCCCCCCTGCCTGCCTGCCTCCCATGACCCCTGGCCCTGTGTGCCAGGCATCCCCCACGGGCTAGGATCCTGAGGCAACTGATGTGGTCTGGCTTCTCCCTGCACTTCTGTGATGGGAATGGGCCCCTTTTTCTCCCTCAGGAAACTACCATCAGTGGCCTGACCCCGGAAACCACCTATTCCGTTACTGTCGCAGCCTACACCACCAAGGGGGATGGTGCCCGAAGCAAGCCCAAAATTGTTACAACTACAGGGGCAGGTGAGTGAGGGGTCAGGACAGACCATGGGGGGGGCAGTGGGGAGAGGGCAGCACCAGAACCCAGCACGTGGTCATTCAGTCCCAGGCCAGCCCACCATGATGGTCAGCACCACGGCCATGAACACTGCGCTGCTCCAGTGGCACCCACCGAAAGAGCTGCCTGGTGAACTGCTAGGCTACAGGCTGCAGTACTGCCGAGCCGACGAGGCACGGCCCAACACTATAGATTTTGGCAAGGATGACCAACACTTCACGGTCACTGGCCTACACAAGGGGGCCACCTACATCTTCCGGCTTGCTGCCAAAAACCGGGCTGGCCCAGGCAAGGAGTTCGAGAAGGAGATCACAACCCCCGAGGACTTGCCCAGCGGTTTCCCCCAAAACCTGCGCGTGACAGGACTGACCACGTCTACCACGGAACTGGCCTGGGACCCGCCAGTGCTGGCAGAGAGGAACGGGCGCATCACCAACTACACTGTGGTGTTCCGTGACATCAACAGCCAGCAGGAGCTGCAGAACATCACTGCGGATGCCCACCTCACGCTTTCCGGCCTCAAGCCAGACACCACTTACGACATCAAGGTCCGCGCGTGGACCAGCAAAGGCGCCGGCCCGCTCAGCCCCAGCATCCAGTCCCGGACCATGCCTGTGGAGCAAGGTGTGTGCTGCAGGCATGGCAGCGCCTGCCCAAGTGTGGCTGTGCCTGGGCATCTCTGCTGTCCTTGACACACTGACCTCTGGCGACTGTGATCCACCAGCCTCTGGTTTATGACCCTCCAGTTTCTCATGACTGTGACCACTAACCTCTAGTGAATGGGCACCATGCTCTTGGGTGTGTGATCCCTGACCTCTGCTGTCCTTGACCTACTGACCTCTGCTGTGTGACCTTCCAGTCTCTCCTGACCTTGACCTACTGATCTCTTTGACTGCATCACCATTCTCAGGTGTACAATCTACTGATCTTTGGTGTGTGATGCTACTCTCTTGGGGCCGTGACCCACTGACCTCAGTGAGCATGCTCTACCATGCTCTGGTGTGTGGCCACATGCTTCTTATGACTGAAACCCACTGACCTGTGGTCATTCTGACCAGGTGTGTGTGAGCTCCAGCTTTTACCCTCGCACTGCCAGAGACTCTCTGGCCTCCCCACCCTGTTTGGTGCTCACTGTGGAAGAGCTTGGGGCTGGGAGGTGAACTGCAATTTGAAGCTGGCTGGGAGTCAGGGTGCTTGGTACTCTGCAGCCATTCCTAATCCCCCTGCACCCTGGCCATCTCATCCTATCAGGGAACCCTTCTGGCCCACTTACCCCAGCCCAGATACTCAGCCAGAACTGACCCTTCCTTATGCCTCCACAGTGTTTGCCAAGAACTTCCGGGTGGCAGCTGCAATGAAGACATCTGTGCTGCTCAGCTGGGAGGTCCCTGACTCCTACAAGTCGGCTGTACCCTTCAAGGTGGGTAAGGGCCACAGCCAGCTGGGCCCAGCACACACACGGGCTTGCTGTGTGCTATCATTCAATCCTAGCCCACATGTGCGCATGTCTACAGAGCAGGATCCTGGTTGTGTACGCAAGTGCTGTGTGCTGCAGGCCTGTCGTGGGGAACCTCTCCCAGAGGTACTTCCACACTCCCTCCCACTGTCCCCTGCAGATTCTGTACAATGGGCAGAGTGTGGAGGTGGACGGGCACTCGATGCGGAAGCTGATTGCAGACTTGCAGCCCAACACAGAGTACTCCTTTGTGCTGATGAACCGTGGCAGCAGCGCAGGGGGCCTGCAGCACCTCGTATCTATCCGCACAGCCCCCGACCTCCTGCCACACAAGCCGATGCCTGCCTCTGCCTTCATAGAGGACGGCCGCTTCTCCCTCTCCATGCCCCACGTGCAGGACCCCTCGCTTGTCAGGTGTGCACACGAGGCCTCGGGGGAGGCAGGGCAGGGCTGGAGGCCGCTGGCAGTGACAATCCTGATTCCTGCTCTGCCTACCCAGGTGGTTCTACATCGTGGTGGTGCCCATTGACCGTGTGGGCGGGAGCATGCTGGCACCAAGATGGAGCACACCTGAAGAGCTGGAGCTGGACGAGGTGCCTGGGGAGGGGATGGGGACACTGATGACAGCCCCATCGCAGTGGTTGGCTGTGGCCTCCCTGCCCTGAGCAGTCCCCCAGTGACTTTCCTAGATTCACTCCCCAAGTCGAAATCTTCTGGCTGCTCTGGCTGGCAGTCTGCCCCCTCTCTGGAGAGAGGGACTCTGAGGGGAACCCCCTGGGAGTGTTCAGAGAACTCCCGGAGGGCTACGGAGAGTTCCCTGGATGTGTTTGGTGAGAATCCCCTGGGCTGGGGCGTCATGGACATGTCTCTGCAAGTTTAGAGAAGCCCAAACCCAGTAGACTTTGCAGAGGCCATGGAGGGCTAGATGAGCCTGTAGCCCATGGCCCTCAGACATTTGAAATCCTTCCGTCCTGCTCTCACAGCCAGTGTGGAAACAGTCCTCTCTGTTTGGGATGGGCACAGCTTACCCACAGGGCCTCTTTTTATTGGCTGGTGGGAGACGTGGCATTGTGGTGTCCCTGTCACTCTGGGAAGGTGGTGGGCTGGGCCAGGCATGGCTCTTACACGGGAGGTTAGCCTCCATCCCAGCCCAGGGAGCCAGTGTTCCAGGCCATGGCCCCAGGGGCAGCATGTTCTGAGGCCCTGCATGACCCCATGCTCTGCTCCGCCAGCTTCTGGAAGCCATCGAGCAGGGCAGTACAGAGCGGCGGCGGCGGCGGCGGCAGGCAGAGCGGCTGAAGCCATATGTGGCTGCTCAGGTGGATGTGCTCCCTGAGACGTTCACCCTGGGGGACAAGAAGAGCTACCGGGGCTTCTACAACCGCCCCCTATCTCCGGACCTGAGCTACCAGTGCTTTGTGCTCGCCTCCCTGAAGGAACCTGTGGACCAGGTCTGCCTGCGCCGGCCTGGCTCGCAGCACCCTGATACCCCAGGCCTGACCCAAGACTAGGCCAGTCTCAGATACCACAAGACCCCAGGCTTGGGGCAGCCCCAGAGACCTGAGACCTGCACTAGGGATCCCAAGGCACGAGACCCCGGGAACCAGAAGGCCAGGCCCAATCTGACCCCAGGGAGCCAATCCTGCCAGGTCTGCCTCTTAGGGTCGGGGAGACCAGGCCCAGCCTAGCCCAGCATAACCAGCCCTAGGGCCCTTTCTCCAGAGTTGATGGGCGCAGGGTGGGGGACCTCTTGCTGAGCTCACAGCCGTGCTGTTCCTCTGCTGGGCCACAGAAGCGTTACGCCTCCAGCCCCTACTCGGATGAGATCGTGGTCCAGGTGACACCAGCCCAGCAGCAGGAGGAGCCTGAGATGCTGTGGGTGACAGGCCCTGTTCTGGCGGTCATCCTCATCATCCTCATTGTCATCGCCATCCTCCTGTTCAAGAGGTGAGCATGGCCCTCAGGGCTCAGTGGGCAGCCACCTGCCTCTCGCCTCGCAGGGCCCATCTGGGCAGGGTGCCTGTGGAGAAGGTGCAGCTCTCCCCGCCTGGACCCCAGGCCCAGGATCAGTGGGCAGCCAGGATGGGCAGAAGTAGCGTGTGCGCATGTGTGCCTGCGTATGCACATGTGCATCTGTCGGGTTGGGGACTCTGGGTGTCAGCCAGGATGTGAGGAGCCAAAGCTTCACAGAGGGTTGTTCCATGTGCATCCCCAGGCACGTCTGTCAGTCTCTGTGTTTCTCTGGATGTGAGCGTGTCTGTCTCCTCTTCAGCTTCAAGACACCACCCTCTCCTGGTCTCCTACCTTACTTAAGTCCCTTCTTCTTAAGTCCTTCTGCCACCATTCCTGAATGATTCCCCAGCCTCATTCTCCTGCTTAGGCCTAGAGAAGTGCAGACCCAGCTGTGAGCCCACACGCCCATGGATGTTCACTTAGCAGACATTTATGGAAGGCCTGTTGTGACCGCAACATCCACAGCTGTCTCCGCCTCAGTGTGTCCTTAACACTCAGTCCTCTCTCCAGTAGTTGCAGCCACCTGCCCTTGGAGTCTCCCCTTCCTACCCACATCCACTTCTCAGCCTGAAAGCTACTTCCAAAGGTTTAACTTTGCCATTCTCAATTTAAAACTTTTTGGTGGCTCCCAAAATAAAGCCCAGCCTCTTCAGCCTCTTCAGCCTCACAGCCAAATGCCTGGCTAATCTGGCCCCTGCCACCTCCCGGCACAGCTGAACACAACAGTATGTCAGTGAGCACCTGGCAGATGAACGTGTGCTGGTCCATGTGTCTGAACGTGTCTCCGCGTAGGAGTGCCTGTATCCTGTGCCCCTGCCCTGGACCCAGTGCTCCTTCCTGAAAAGTCTACTCCTTCCTCCCAGGTGGCTAGACCTGTGGGTGGGACCCTGAGGAGTGGCCCGCACATGCACTCATCCTTCCCCCTTCCGCCTGGATCCGGCGTCTGCCTGGAGAGGCAAAAACCCGTCCCTGTGAATGTCATGTGGGTGCCATATAAGGGGCCCACAGTGTCCTCATATCATGAGAGGGCCAACTGCTTGGCAGAAACAATGACCGTTCCTTTCTTCTGTCCTTGCCTGTCTCTCGGGACCTAGTAAACAAGAAAGGTAGGAGTTGTTCCTTCTCTTTTCACACGCCTCCCCCTCTACTTCTTATCCCTGTGTACATCTCGGGCCAGCAGGGAGGGACGGTGCTTTGACCAGAAGCCTCTTGGCCTTGGCTTTAAGCAGCAAACTATCCAGTCAGCTCAGTAGGCTCCCCGGCTCGGGACTGAGTCCTCAGCATGAGGGGCAGGCTCTGTCATTCTCTGGCCCTTCAACTCTGTACCCTCCACAGAGGATGCTCCTTTTCTGAGGCATGTGCATAATGTAGGCTTCATTGCCTCCCCTGAGTATACAGAGCTCACCAGAACCTTCACCAGGCTCCCAGTTCTCTGAGAAGTTACCTAAGTGCTGCAAGAAACTGTCTTGCATGTGTGCAAAGAGCACTTACTATACAGAGCAGTGGAAAGTGTGTCCTCATACACATTTGAGCACAATCACACTTTTCTTCCTCCCAGACATACATGTATACAGACCACAAGTGGTCCCTGGCTATTTGTCAGCAGCTGAGTCCTATGGTCTGTCCTTGGCCTTGTCCTTGTAGATGGGGAAACTGAGGCTATCAAGAGAGGACTCTGCCCAGCTAGGGTGATGCCTTCCCCGTCCCTCCCCTGCTGCCCTGGGCATTTACCCTGATACCCTGAGAGCCAGACAGCTGGGCCCAGTCCCCTGTGATGTTTGTGTATTTTATGTGTCATTTGCATGTTTATTCTTGGTGGCTCCTGCCTCTGCGGTTGTGGCCTTGGGGATAGCAACCACTGCCCAGCAGTGACCTGCCTTCTATCCAAAGGAGCCACCAGCTCTGTGACCCCTTCCTCCCTTGCTGCACTGCCCCTCTGTCCACCCTACACTCCTGCTATCTCCCCACGTCCTCCCTGCCCTGTGTTCTCTCATGTTGAGGCTGTTCTGGCCCTGGCTCCTCCGTGCTCAGAGATCCCAGGATGGGGCAGGCAGTGGGAGGACTGCGTCGTTGACATGGAGGCTTTGTGGCAGCCAGCCATGCCACACATCTCTGCCCTCGCCTGGACCCTCAGGCTCTCACCAACCTCCCTTCTGTCTCTTTAGGAAAAGGACCCACTCCCCATCATCAAAGGATGAGCAGTCAATTGGGCTGAAGGACTCCTTGCTGGCCCACTCCTCTGACCCCGTGGAGATGCGGAGGCTCAACTATCAGACCCCAGGTAGGGTGGTTCCCACGGCCCACTCCCCCAGCCCCAACTAGAGGCCTGTGGGCTCTGTCCTGCAGGTCACGGAGGTCTCCACAGAGGGACCTCAGCTGCATGCCCCCATTTTCTGCCCCTTTTCTTCCTTTTTGCTCTTCTCCCTGCACCCATCCACTTTGGACTGAAGTGCCTGAGGCGCCCCTATATGCAGCAGCTGGACTGGCACCTTGGGGCCCAGGAGCCTCTTAGGAGCAGCAGGGATGCTTAGACCCTGCCTGGTCTTCAGTCAAGGCCTCTGAATATGGGCTAAGGAATAGAGTCCACATTCCCACCACATGAAAGAGGGGCATGTTAGCAGTGGGAAACACCCCACCAGACACTTGTGGGAAATGGGGTGCCACAGCTGCCTTCCCAGAGGCTGGCTCTTGGTTTGCCATGCCTGCCCACCTGCCCTTTCTTCCCAGCCGTTTACGGGGCTGTCCAGCTGTTCTTCTACCTGAAATGTCACTCCTCCCCCACGCTCCAGTAGACACAGCTCAGACCTCTCCTCCTGGGAGAAGCCCTCACACAAGGTTGGGTGCCTCTCCTCAGCTCCCAGAACCTCTATGCTTCTTCCATCGTGACGCCTCTCACAGTGTGCTGGAATTGCCTTTGTGACAGTCTCTGAGCTCTGTGGCACTAGGAACTGTGTCTTGTTCATCCCCCATCCCTTGTGTTTAGCACACGGTGGGTTCTTGTTGAATGCCTGTGAAACGAACACGTAGACAACTGAATGAATGAGTGAACTAATGCATACACACAGAGGGCTTGTGTATGTATAAGCTAGTTATTATTGCATATCAAATTACCCTAAAACTTAGTGGCATAAAACAACAATAATTATGTATTATCTCTCGCGGCTTTTGTGAGTCAGGAATTCAGACAGGGGCACACAGCAGGAACAGATTGTCTCTATTCCAGAATGTCTGAGCCTTCAGCTGGAAGACTTGCAGGCAGGCTGGGAGCTAGAATCGTCTAAAGCAGGGGTTGGCAAAGTATGGCCCATGGCCAAGTACGGCCCACCACCTGTTTCTGTAAATAAAGTTTTACTATAACACAGCCATGCCCATTCATTTATGTACTATCCGTGGTTACTTTCATACTACAAAGATAGAGTTAAATAGATGCAGTAGATGCCAGATGTCCACAAAGCCTAAAATATTTACTCTCTGGCCTTTTATAGGAAATTTGCCAACCCTTGGATTCTAAAGACTCTTTTTCATTCACGAGTCTGGTGTTTGATGAGTCAGCTGTGAGCCTAGCTGAGGCTGTCAGCTGGGATGCCCACATGAGGCCTCTTCGTGTGGCCTGGGCTTCCTCACAACATGGTGACTGAGTTGCAAGGGCACATGTCTGGAGAGAAAGCATAGCGTGCCAGGCAGACCTATCAGGCTGTTGCAACCAACCCAGCATGATTGGATCTGTGAGGAATCAGGCACCAGGCTGGTGGGACCTGGGGGGCAGAGAAGCTGCTTCTGGGAGAGGATATTAAACCTATCCCAGAAGAGGAGATTCCCAATGGGATTTAGTGGGCATTTAGGAAAAGAGGAAAATCCCAACGCCCACTGGGATTTAGTATTGGTTAGGAAAAGAGGGTGTGGGAGGTAGATCCCTTCAGTGGAAGCATGTGCAGAAGCTCAGAGGCATTCCATGTGCATCAGATGATGAGCACTTGAGTGTTTTTGCAGCACTGGAACTGGGGGCCAGGGGAATCCTCAGCCAAGAGATGACTGAAGGGTTAGGCCAGAGATCTGGTCACAGAGGGCATTGAATACCAGGCTAAGGGGTTTGGACTTCATTTTGAGGGTACCAGAGAGGCATTAAAGGTTTTCAGCAGGGAAGTAATGTGGTCAGAATTGGGCTTTAGAAATACAGTCTGGCTGCTGTGTGGAGAATGGGTTGGAGGGGGAGAAATTGGGGCAGGGAGGCCGTTTAAGTAGCCAGTGAGTAGGTGAGAGGTGGCAGTGGGAACAGAGGGAAGGGATAGACTCAGGAAACATGAAGGAGGCACAGGCTACAGGTCTCAGGCTGGAATCCACATGGGGGAAGAAAGGATGGCTGAGTAATGGGGCGGGGGGTGTCCAGGGGGCAGTGGGTCCGTGGGTCTGGACCTCTAAGCTGGCATCAGGGCTGAAGCCACAGGTGTGGGAGGGGCCAAGAAAAGAGCCCGAAGGGAAGGTGGTGCAGTGGTAAGGAAGGGTGGAAGTGGCCAGGGAGACTAAAAAAGAGCAGCCAGACAGAGAGGAAAACAGGAGTGCAGTGTGCCTGACGCCAGGGCGGGGAGTGATGCGTGAGGGACTGGGATTTAGTGGCATAGAGCAGTGGGCACCCAGAGGGAGGACCATTGACTTTGGCAGGGGGACCTTGGAGAAAGGGTGGCCGTCGAGTCCTGGGGGAAGAAGCGTTTCAGTGGGCCAAGGAGCAGCCCGCATGGAAGGAGGAGCATGGCAAGAGAGGAGATGATGTGTGGTCAACAAAGGAGAGCCCTTTTTCCAATATGGAAATTGACTGAAAGTAGCCAAGGCCAAATTTTTGTATCAGAGGGGACAGGGTTGGTTTCAATTTAGTATTTAGTCATAAAAAGAGCCCCCAAGGCCACCCAAGCCCCAGCGTTTGGGAGTACTGGCCGCTGGGGGTGGGACATGGTCTGCTGGGAGACCAGGGCCTTGGTGGGACCTGTCCGCAGCCCCAGGCCCTCACTGCCCCTGTTGCCCTGTCCCTCTGGCCAGCTGCTCCCAAGCCCTCTCATCCCCTACCACCCCTCACTGCCCCCCATGGAGTCTGACGACAAGGTCACAGGGAAAGGTTAACTGGCTCTCTCCTCTTATCCTGCTGTTTCTGGTTTTTTTTTTCCCTCTGCAGGTTCCAGTGTCCCCAGTTGCCCGAATACCTCAAGTTAGTTCTCAAAGTACCCGTGTTTGGGGGATACTTTGGCTTCTGTGTCTGTCTCCACTCTTCTTTCTCTTGGCCCATTGCCCACTCTCTTGAGCTCTCTCCCCCTCCTCTCTCCCTCTGCCCACCTTGCTTCCTCCAATTCTGTCTTCTCTCCCTTTCCTTTTCCCACCTCCGTCTGTTTCTGACACTCTTCTGGGTGCCTCTCTTTCCTGTCTCCTCATCTCTGCTCCTCTCTCCTTGTTCCTCTGTTGCCCTGTGATTGTCTCTGTACTTTGTGACCACTCCATCCACACACTCAGAGCCTGGGATGATGATGTCCTTGAGTCTCCCATGGTGACTGGCGCCAGTGAGGGGCAAGAGGGTTGCCCACAGGCAGGGGCGCGGGAGACCAGCTTCCATCCTGCCTGCTGCCACCGACCTGGGATGCCCTCCCATCCTGAGGGGAGGAAGCCTCTTCTTGAGAGACCCGCCAAGCAGGGCCCTGGTGCCTCCACCCAGTGCCGCGCCACCCACACATGCCCCATGTGCTCACAGCGCAACACAGCCCTCTGTCCTCTCCCCTCTCCAGCCACTGTGTGCTCCACCATCCTTGTCGCCGCATATGCTGCCATCTCCATGCCACCAGTGCTGAGTGCTCCATGGTTACACGTGTTCACATGTGCACATACATACATTGGGGCTGTCTCCATCACCCTGAGCAAGCCTCACACTAATGCTGCCTGTGTGCCTCACGTCCCCAAGGTATGCGAGACCACCCACCCATCCCCATCACTGACCTGGCGGACAACATTGAGCGCCTCAAAGCCAATGATGGCCTCAAGTTCTCCCAGGAGTATGAGGTGAGATGTCCCCACCCCCTGCGTATACCTGGCCTGGGCCTACCTCCATACCAGCTTGTGTCTTGTCCCAGGTCCCAACTGGGGTGGGGATGGGGGCCCCAGGCTTCCCCGCAGCACAGAGAGGAGGGCTGGCAGTGACAGGGTTCAGCTAGGGAGCTGGACTCCTCAGGTGCTGGGTCTGGCCATGGCCCTGCCCAGTTCCCTCATGTGGTCACCCTCAGGAGAGGCTTCAAAAGGCTGTGAATGGCCCCAGGGTCTGGGCACTCAGACACATGCTAACAGAGGCAGATGCAAGGTCATAGACACACAGACACAGGTCAACAATAATGGCCATGGGAGCTAGCATCCGTCAAGAGCCTCCTGCTGGCCAGCAGTGAGCCAGGCACTTGGCAGGTGTGCTATCATTCAGTCCCCCACGGACTTGTGAAATGGACACTGTTATTATCCCATCTTACAGATGGGGAAGCAGGATTCAGAGAGGGGAAGTGACTTGCCCAAGGTCAAACAGCTGATGAGCGGTGGTGCCAGGGTTCAAACCCAGGCCTGTCTGACACCCTGTGCTCATGTGTGTACTCAGAGTGGCACAGCTCAGAGAGATGGCGAGTCAGGGCACTCAGGGTTGGTGCTCATGCTGCTTGAATCATGCTCGGGGCCCTCCACATGCTCACCTCACTCTGGCCTTGACTCTTGCCTGCTAGGGGCTCAAGCTTCAGAGCCTGGGGGCTTCCATCCCACCCACAGTGGGTGGCAGGGGATGACTCTTGAGTTTCCCCAGGCCACCCAGCTGGAGAGGGGCTTTGTTAGAGAAGGAGGTGACTTAGAGGAGATGGAGATGTCTTTCTGTCTCCTCCGCTGCTGTTTCCCCAGCACCTGGTGCAGGCCTTGGGGGATGGATCGGCAGACAGGCACCTGATGGCCTGTCTCAGTCTAGCCTGCAAGTTTGCTCCCTTTCCAGTCAGATGTCTGCCCTCAGCTATGTTTGGAGCACCCATACCAGGGCACCAGGATTGCCCTTCCAAGGGCTGTGGGCCAGGTTCTGAAGAGGCAAGTGAGCTTGGTAGGCAAATGGATGAACATGTGAGCTGCCTCTACCTGTAGAGCCCCCACTGGGGCCCTGCTTGGCATAAGACTGTGCTGCAGGGTAAGGAAGCTGTGAGGCTCCCTGCCTTCAGTCCCTTATCTGGCCAGGCAGGCCATGTGTGGCCTTCTGCCCACACTCACTGTGCTGTGCCCCACCCTTGCCCTTCCCTCCCACATGGCCCTACTTCACCATCTGGGCTCAGTGCCTCTGCTCACAGCGGCCCCTCCCCCTTCTGCCCACTCTCCTCCTCCAGTCGGAGCCTTTCTTACAAGACCCTCTTACTCCAGGAAACCTTTTCTGGCTACCCAAGGCTGCTGTGGGCTCTCCCCCAGCCAGGATCACATAGCTCTGTTCCATTAACATTCACTTAGTCATTTATCACACGTGTACCATGTGCCAGTCCCCATGCTGGGTGCTGTGGCTATGGAGACAAGTGCCCTCAGGGAGCCCAGTCAGATAATCCACATTGAATGCGTGGCTGTGACCATATTCCCTGGTACCAGATATGACCGACATGCATGGAGAAGGTAGGCTGACCTCACTGAAGCAGCCTGAGGGTTGGGGTGTGCGGGGGTCTCATGGCAGCAGTGGCACTGTCCTGTGGAGAGTAATGAGGCTGGGGCCAAAATATGGAGGACATCGTGCACTGTGCTGAGAGCTTTGGACTGTAGCCATCTGTAAAATGTGAGGGTAATGCTAGAACCTCTCTCATAGGAGAATTAGATAAAGAAATACACGCAAAGTGCTTGTGACAGTGCTAGGCACACCATAAGTTCTAAGACTTTGCCATAATTGTCGTTGCTATCTGAGGCGATGAAGAGCCATGGAAGGCTTTTAAGCAGAAAGTTGATGTTCAGATCTGCATTTTAGAAGGATTGTTCTGGCTGTGGGTGGGAGTGGGGCAAGGGGGAAGAGCAGGGAGAGGCCAAGCCTGCCCTGGAGTGGCCTGGCCAAGGGCAGGGGTGGCAGGTTGGAGAGAGGGAGGGGGAGCCCCAGGACATGGTGACTGATGGGGGGTGGTGCACAGGGATTTTGAGGTCGACTAGTAGGTTGTGGCCCAGCTTCTGGGTCTCTGGGTGCTGGTGCTTTAGTGAGGTGGAGTCTCAGCAGCAGAGCCGGGTTTGGAGGGGAAGGCGGGGAACGCAGCTCTGGCAGGACTGAGATTAGAGAACCTGTGAGGCCTCCAGGTGGACGTGGCCAGGAGGCTGCCTGATATTCAGGGGAGAGCTCTGGGCCCCAGCTGGGCTTCTGGGCAGCTCCAGCATACGAAGGTAAGAATCCTGCGAGCAAAGGTCGTAGAGTGAGAAGAGGGCCTGGAAGGAACCCTGGGGGAGCCTTGTGTCCTGCTATGGGAAGGGCAGGGGAAGGAGAGGAGACAGAGAAGGAACAGCCAAGAGGTAGGAGCAGAGCTGGGCAAGGAGGTGCCATGGGTATTCAGAGCCCTGGGCAGTTTCCAGTGTTGCAGTGGGGTGGGGAGGATGTGTGCAGGGCTTGAGGGACCATTCCCCTGGCCCCACCCCAGGCCACTCAACCCAGCAAAGGGATTTGGTACCATGGTCAGAGGAGTCCTCAGTCTGTCACTTTCCTGATAGGTGATGAGGCAGCCTTTGGGTTCCCTGGCCAGGGAAGGTGGTGTGTAACTTCACTGGCACCATGTAACAGAGGGGCTGGCTGTGACCTGCAGAGTGAAGGCAGTTTGTGAACAATGCCTGGAAGGCTGCATCCCCTGCAGGGGAAGTAGGAGGTAGACATACTCTCACATACTCTACGGGCTTCCTCCATTCCCTACAGTCCATTGACCCTGGACAGCAGTTCACGTGGGAGAATTCAAACCTGGAGGTGAACAAACCCAAGAACCGCTACGCGAATGTCATTGCTTATGACCACTCTCGAGTCATCCTCACCTCCATTGATGGTGAGCCGAGGGAGGCACCCCTTCCTTCCTCTTACTCTCCTCCCCCTTGCCGGCTGGGGTGACATCGCATCCTGCAGAAGATGCCCACCAGCCTGGGGTGTGGTGAGGCAGGTGGGCTGGGCTGGGGGCCCTGGGGTAATGCCCTCCCACAGCTCTTGCTATTTCTAGGTGTCCCCGGGAGTGACTACATCAATGCCAACTACATCGATGGCTACCGCAAGCAGAACGCCTACATCGCCACGCAGGGCCCGCTGCCCGAGACCATGGGCGATTTCTGGCGGATGGTGTGGGAACAGCGCACAGCCACTGTGGTCATGATGACACGGCTAGAGGAGAAGTCCCGGGTGAGACTGTGCAGGGCCCTGCCAGGAGGCGGGTGGGAGATAACTCAACCATCAAGTTATGTTGGGCACCTTCTGTTCTTGTGGGAAGAAATTCCTCAAGGAATTCCCCAAATGCTATTGTTTTTCTGGGGTATTATCATATTCCCCAGATACGGGGGTGTTCCTGGGATATAGCATGTTCCCCAGATGCTAGTGGGTTCTTAGGATGTTAATGTGTTTCACCAAATGCTGTCATTTTCTGGGAATGTTAACATGTCCCCCAGCTGGGACATGTTCCCATGGTGTTCACATGTTCCCCAGATGCTGGAGTGTTCCTGGGGCATTAACACATCTCCTAAGTTAATTAGTGGAAAGAGCTGCTGTTATCTGTTTTTGCACCGCAAAGCATTGACTGGAACGTAAAATTTACAGAGCTTGAAAATGGCGCATAAACATTACAAGTAAATTTGGCAGAAAATGTGCCTGGTGCGATCTGGCCTTGCATAAATAATTCTCAATTACAGCCCTCATTCCACCAGCTAGGGCGGGGTGGCGACATAGTGTGAGGACCTGATGTGGCTTGGTGAGGGTCAGGGGATGGTGGATCTGAGAGTTTGGGGCTGGGGGGCCTTGCAGCCAGATAGGCTAGACGTCCACCCTGCCTCTGCCTGCCTAAGCCTGTGGGTTCTCTCCAACGTCTGCACCCTGCTCTGCACCCTGCCCTGCCTGTCCCTCTGCAGGTGAAATGTGATCAGTACTGGCCAGCCCGCGGCAGTGAGACGTATGGCCTCATTCAGGTGACCCTGCTGGACACAGTGGAGCTGGCCACATACACCGTGCGCACCTTTGCTCTCCATAAGGTATGGCCCTGCCCCAGTGCTTGTCTGCCACCTGGCCCTATAAGGACAGTGGTCTGGGTGTGGTGTGCTGGGCGGGGTGGGAGTGGGAGCCTGGGTGTTGGAGGGTCAGGAGCTCAAACGAGTGTGGTGTGATGGCCCATGTTATGAGAACGGTGTTGCAAACTCCTTCAGGTTGCCTTGTGTGGCTTCTGAGTCCCATCAGGGAGTGGCAGGTCTGGCCTCAGTGGCAGGTCATCCTGCCCTGAGTCTGGCAGGCAGGCTCCTAGTCACTCCATCTCTCCTCATTTTGTTCCCCAGAGTGGCTCCAGTGAGAAGCGTGAGCTGCGTCAGTTCCAGTTCATGGCCTGGCCAGACCACGGGGTTCCCGAGTACCCCACCCCCATCCTGGCCTTCTTAAGACGAGTCAAGGCCTGCAACCCGCTAGATGCAGGGCCCATGGTGGTGCACTGCAGGTGAGAGGGTACAGTGCCACCAAGGGGGTGGGGCGGGAGGTGGGGGGACCTCCGCCCCAAGCTGAGCCCGTGTCCTACAGCGCGGGTGTGGGCCGCACGGGCTGCTTCATTGTTATCGATGCCATGCTGGAGCGGATGAAGCATGAGAAGACGGTCGACATCTATGGCCACGTGACATGCATGAGATCTCAGAGGAACTACATGGTACAGACGGAGGACCAGTACGTGTTCATCCATGAGGCCCTGCTGGAGGCTGCCACATGTGGACACACAGAGGTGCCCGCCCGCAACCTATACGCCCACATCCAGAAGCTGGGTCAAGTGCCTCCAGGGGAAAGTGTGACTGCCATGGAGCTTGAATTCAAGGTAGGGCTCGGGTGGGCCTGCTTGGTTCTGAAGCCTGGCCTGGGTCACAGGAATGACCCATAGGAAGCCAGGCCTGACCAGCTGCTCCCTCTCAATAGTTGCTGGCCAGCTCCAAGGCCCACACATCCCGCTTCATCAGCGCCAACCTGCCCTGCAACAAATTCAAGAACCGCCTGGTGAACATCATGCCCTATGAGTTGACCCGCGTGTGTCTGCAGCCCATCCGTGGTGTGGAGGGCTCCGACTACATCAATGCCAGCTTCCTGGATGGCTATAGGTCAGCATGCTTGTCACTGTCCCACCATGCCCTGTGGGTGCCTACACCCACACCTGGCTGGCTGGAGGTGCAGCACAGTAGGGCCAGCCCAGACCAGAGAGGGCTGGGTAGAGCGGTAAGGGCTTCCTGGAGGAGGGGTGATCTGAGCAGGGCCCCAAGGGGTTAGGCAGTCTTAGGGTAGACTCTGAGGGCAGCAGCACCTTCAGCATGTGTAGTCTTATGTCCACCCCAGACAGCAGAAGGCCTACATAGCTACACAGGGGCCTCTGGCAGAGAGCACCGAGGACTTCTGGCGCATGCTATGGGAGCACAATTCCACCATCATCGTCATGCTGACCAAGCTTCGGGAGATGGGCAGGGTGAGCCCACCCCTTCCCCTAGGGCCCTTCTTACACCTGGGAGAACACCGACCACCCTTGGGAGAGATGCCTCTTTTGTTAGACTCTGCATTTACGCTCCACCCTCCCGTCAGCATAGCCTCAGACCCCCATTATCACCACCTGAGGCATCCTGTCCCAGAATCCTCTGAAGCCTGGCGCTTCCCTCCTTGTTCCTCCCCACCTGATCTTGGGGGCCGGGCCCTCTGTCCACAGGAGAAATGCCACCAGTACTGGCCAGCAGAGCGCTCTGCTCGCTACCAGTACTTTGTTGTTGACCCGATGGCTGAGTACAACATGCCTCAGTATATCCTGCGTGAGTTCAAGGTCACAGATGCCCGGGTGAGTGTTTGCACTCGAGCGTGTCCATGACACTACCTGAGAACACATGGGGTGGGTGGCTGCCCACATGGTACCTTTGCTTAAGCTGCAGGAATCTGAGGTGGGGCTATAGCTTTTGGGTTGTGAGCACATCTCCCAGGGTGGCCGCTGGTGTAACCATGTCACAGGTGCATGTCTTTGTCATCATACTACCTTGCCTAGCCCAGAGGGGCAGCAGGCTAAGGCACAAACCCTAACCCTGTCCCACGCCCACCTCTCCCAGGATGGGCAGTCGAGGACAATCCGGCAGTTCCAGTTCACAGACTGGCCAGAGCAGGGCGTGCCCAAGACGGGTGAGGGCTTCATCGATTTCATCGGGCAGGTGCACAAAACCAAGGAGCAATTCGGGCAGGATGGTCCCATCACGGTGCACTGCAGGTGGGGCTGTCCCCATGGAGGGCTGGGGTGGGTGGGGCCTGATCCACTGCCTAAAGTGTGCAGGATTCATGACCCAGCTGTGTCTCTGAGCAGTGCTGGCGTAGGCCGCACCGGGGTGTTCATCACTCTGAGCATCGTCCTGGAGCGCATGCGCTATGAGGGTGTGGTCGACATGTTCCAGACCGTGAAGACCCTGCGCACACAGCGTCCTGCCATGGTGCAGACAGAGGTACGCAGACCAGCATGCAGGGCCGGGGTCTCACCAGCAGCCCTGCTCGCAATCCTAGGCTCTAGCTGCAGTTGCGTACACACAGGCACATGCGTTCATTCATGCTGCCAACATTTAACGTTGCCTGCTCTTGCCTGAGGTGCTCAGGAAGACATGAGTGAGATGTGGTCATTCATTCAGCACCTCTGTACTGAGCACCTGTGGTGTTCCTGGCTCTGGGTCAGGGTTGGACATAGCAGTCCTCATGGGGTACACAGTCAGGAGCAGATAAACATGGTTGGGGTGGCAGGTGGAAGACCGGCCAATGTGGGGGCCTGGGAGAGGGAAGGGAGAGAGAGAGAAGCCTTCAGAGGCTCTCTCAGGCTCCCCTGGATGCTGCCTGAGGGTCCAGGACCTGTTCTTGGCCAACAGAGGCTAACTCCATGGCCCATTGGCTGCAGTGCGAGTGCCCTTGGCAACGTGGTTGGGGGTATCCACTAGTGCAACCCACACTGACCAGTGCCCCCATCCCCATAGGACCAGTACCAGCTGTGCTACCGTGCAGCCCTGGAGTACCTCGGCAGCTTCGACCACTATGCAACGTAACTACCGCTCCCCTCTCCTCCGCCGCCCCCGCTGGGGGGCTCTGGAGGGGACCCAGCTCCTCTGAGCCATACCAATCATCGTCCAGCCCTCCTGCACAGATGCTGTTGCTGGCAGAGCACAGCCCACTGGGATCACAGCGTTTCAGGAACATTGCCACACCAGTCAGAGAGCCTAGAACACCCCTGGGCAAGTGGGTGGACCAGCAGCCAGGCACTGTGGCCCCTCTGTCCACCAGGCCCACCTGGAGCCCACTTCAAGCTCTCTGGTCTGCTGCCGCGTTT
The DNA here is from genome assembly GCA_023783475.1 of Daubentonia madagascariensis. NCBI lineage: Eukaryota > Metazoa > Chordata > Mammalia > Primates > Daubentoniidae > Daubentonia > Daubentonia madagascariensis. Next base: position 13,976,561 of record JAKFHU010001129.1, on the reverse strand, counting down.
CTCATGCTTCTTCTCATAGGGTGGGGATGGGGGCAAAGCCTCCTTTTTTATATATTAAGTGAGGTAGGCTGAGGGATCTAGCCTCTTCCCTCTGATTTTTCCTTTTGCAAATCCTTAATTGCAGAATGGGCCACTGTGGGGGTTGGGATTTATTTTGTTTTCTTTTTTGAGTTCACTTTGGATCCTTTTTTGTATGACTTTTACCGCTGAAGGACAGAACATGCCTTCCTTGTGCAGAGCTGGGGCTGCCAGCCTGAGCGGAGGCTCGGCCATGGGCCGGGAGGCAGTGCTGATCTGGCTGCTCTTCCAGCCCTTCAGACGAGATCCTATTTCAACCAAATGCAGGGAAACTCAATTTTTTTTTAAGTTTTGTTTTTCCTTAGAAGCCTTTTTTTAGTTCCTGCAGACAGTGGTGGGCGGGGAGGAGATAGGGAATACTCATCCCCAGTTGTCTATCCCAGTGTGTGTCTAACATTCACAGCCCAGAACCACAGACGCGTCTGGGGGAGCCTGGCAAGGCGTTCTCATCTCCATCGTGTTTGCAAAGGTTTAAAAACAAACAAACAAAAAAACCACAAAAATTTAAAAAAAAAAAACAAAAAACCGAGGAAAAAAAGAGTCATCCCCGGCCTCTGCTTCAAACCCCCAAGAGGGGAGGCAACTCCATGCACCTGGGGTTCCCAGGGAGATGCCGGCTGACCTCTGGGCACGCAGAGCCTTGCTTTTGTCTCAAGCATTGCAGTATGGCGTGGTTGTAGGGCGTGGGGTCTGGCCATGTGGCCAAGGTAAATGGCACAGGTCAGGGTGTATGCCGCACCCCACACACATCAGGGCCAAGCGGGGGTGTGGTTGGCCTTTCAGGTCCAGGCCAGTGGGCCTGGTAGCACATGTCTGTCCTCAGAGCAGAGGCCAGATAATTTCCCTCCCTGGTTTGCACCTGTTTTCAAAGCCCCTGAGAATTGCTCTTTTCCACTCCAAGATGCCCTCATAAACCAATGTGGCAAGACTACTGGACTTCTATCCATGGTACTATAATCAGTCCTTATTATCTCAGCTTGCTGAGGGGCAGGGAGAGGGCCTCTTCCTCTGGGCAGCACTATCTAGTTAGGTAAGTGGGGGCGGGGAAGGGTGCATAGCTATTGTAGCTGAGGGACATGATGCAGACGTCCCCAAATCTAGCTAGGCTCAGTCAAGATCAACAATCCAGGGTTGGTAATGTTGGATGATGAAACATTGATTTTTACCTTGTGGATGCTAGTGCTGTAGAGTTCACTGTTGTACACAGTCTGTTTTCTATTTGTTGAGAAAAACTACAGCATCATTGCATAATTCTTGATGGTAATAAATTTGAATAATCAGATTTCTTAAAAACCAGGCCTCTGTCTCAGCTCTTTCTGGAACCAAAGAGTCTGGGCTAAGACAGTAGCTAGGGTGGGTTCTAGAGAGTCCCTGCTCCTGAGGGGACAGTGAGGCTGTCCTAAGTATTTGTGACAGGGCAGGCTCCAGGCATGGCTACACACTTACAGAAAGGAGCAGTTACAAACTCTGAAGACCAAGCAACCAAGAGCCAGGCCTGAGCCACTAGTGCCTGTGAAGAGCACCCCTGCCTGGGGAGCACACCCTTTGTCTCTCCTCCCTCTTAGGGTGCTGTGAGTTGCCCTGTCGGGGGTACTGGGACTCCCCCTTCCAGAAGCCACACTCCCCTTCTCCCATCTCCCCCTCCCCTGCTCTAAGGAGAGGGACCGCCCTGTGGCTGTATGGAAATTGGGTAGTGTAATTCCTGCAGCATGGATACTGGACACCAAAAACAATGTGTCCATCTGGCCCCTGTGCACACAGCAACATCCACTCATTGAGCTCTGTGGCTCTCCACTGGTGATCAGAAAAGTCCTACCATGTGGTCAAATCATGGAACTTCTAGGGATACAGAGATGAAGGAGACTCAGAACAAGTGGGAAAGGGAAATACACAAGTCAGCCATTACCACATTAGAGAGAGTGTCATAACTGAGCCCAACGTGGAGGTGCTATGGGTACCCTGAGGCAGCACCTGTGTCAGGGAAGGCTTCCTGGAGGAGGTGACATAGACTGGATTCTGAGTGTTTCATAGTAGTGGTTACTTTTTAAAGGTGGAAAAAGCATTTCCGATGGAGGGAACGACATGTTACAAAGGCTTGGAAGCATGAAACAGACCAAAAGTTATGAGAAACTCCCAGAAGTGTGCAGTATGACTGGAGTAGTGAGACATGGCCATAAAGGTAGTCTGGGTGGAGCCAGATCATGCAGCCAAGGGGATTGAGGGCATTGTGAAAGGGATGCAGGAGTCCCTGGAAGGTGAAGTACCTCTGTAACGCTCTGGGCCACTCCTGTTGAAGCCCTCACTGCATGCCAGAATTGGCAGCTGTCTCCTCAGTGCTGGGAGAGACCGATGCCTGGCACCAGTGTCTTTTAGGTATCCCCAGCACCTCATTTAGTGCCTGGCATATTTCTGTTTGTTCGGAAAAAGGACACCATCATTGTGTGATTCTTGATGGTATTTGAATAACTTTGCTATATAAAAGAATAAACCATTAAACATTTTCGAGTGAGGGATAAAAATACCAGATTTTCACTTGAGGAACACCAGCATTCAGGGCTCTGTGCAGAGTGCTTGATGGGCCTGCTTGCTAATCCTCAGGACCAGCCAGCAGAATAGGCCCTCTTCTCTCCACAGGGAGGGAAACTGAGGCTTATGTGGATTCACTCGGCAGAGACCACAGGGCAGGTAAGTGCCAGAGCTGGGACCTGCACTGCTGATGTATGCTCAGGAGTCCCCGCCCTTTGCAGTGCCTGTGTCAGCCCTCCCCCCTTTCCCGTCCTCCACCCCTGCCGGCAAGCCCACTCTTCCTCCAGGGCCCCCATCCACTCAGCACTCCAGTCAGGCATCTCTTGCCCTGTCACCCCCACATTCAACTCATCACCACACCTGCTTGCTGGGCCGCCTTGCGCGTGCACCTGTTTGGTTGTCTATGTTTCCACTGCTGTTTCCCAGGCCCCTCTCTTGCCTGCTATGCTTTCTACCTGGTCTGCCTGCCCCAGCCCCGCCCCAGCCAACCCATTCTCGACACAGCAGCCAGCATCATTGTCCTGGGTAGACCCTGCCAAGCCCTCACAGTCAGCCTTAACTCCTCCATGGGTTTCCAGGCTCTGCAGGACCTGGCCTCTGCAGCCTCAGCTTTCCTTCACCCCTTGCCCTCCAGCCATGACAAAATCAATTCTTTTGTGCCTACCTCACCATTCTATCTCAGCTCCAGACTTTCCCACAAGCTATTCTGGAACATTCTCCCCCACCACTCTACCTGGGTAACTCTACATTTTTAGGTCTCAGCTGCAAGTACTTCCTTCAGAAGCCATCCTTAACTATCCTAAGCGAGGTTAGGTGATCCTGCTGTGCAACTTATTTGAAATATTTTGTGTAGTCCTCACAGTGTATGAGGTAGGTCCTATTTTGCCAATTTTATCTGTGAGAAAATAAGGTCTTGTCCACTCATTCGACAAATAATGAGCATTTGCTATGTGGTAGTCACCATCCTAGGTGCTGGCATACATCAGTGGACTGAACAGACTTCCACCCTTGTGGCATTTATACTGTAGTGCCAGGAAGCAGATGATACATGTGAGAAACAGTAAATAAATGTATTTATAGTTTGTTAGAAGGTGATAGTACCATGAGGGGAAGGACAATAAGAAGGATCAGGTGTGTGGGGGAAGGTTTGATTACCAATTAGAAGGTAGTCAGGGAAGCCTCTTTGGAAGGAGGGGATTTGAGGACAGACTTGAATCTGGTGAGGGATTTTGCCTAAAAAGCTTCAAGATGAGCATGCAGGCAGAGAGCAGCTGGCGCAAAGACCCTGGGCGGGAATGTGCCTGATGTATTGAGGTTAGTGTGGCTGTGACACTATGAGCAAGGGGCAAGAGTAGCAGGGGTGAGGTCAGAGGGTAAATGGGGGCCAGCTCCTTGACCGTTGGGAAGACTGTGGCAGAAATCCAGGTGTGGGGAGAAGTGGCCAGAGTCTGGTTCTGTCGTAAAGGAGAGCTGATAAGATCTGCTGATGGACTGGATGAGAAACAGAAGAGTCAAGGTTGACCCCACAGTTTTGACTGAGCACCCGGAAGGATGGAGTTACCACTTAGATGGGGAGGGCTGTACAGAAGGGTTGAATAACCCACTCCAGGGTCCACCTTGGAATTTGGTGGGGTTGGTGTCACTTCCAGGTCTGTGTAACTCTAGGGCTCTTTCCACACTGCTACCTGCCTAAAGCTATTATAGAAACAGAGTCAGATGTATTAAGAAAAAAATATTTGGAAAGAAATATATCAATAGGGTTGTGAAGAGGGGTGATATTTTTCTTTGTAGTTTTCTAAATTTTCCGTAGTTAATCTTTTAATCTAAAAAAGACAAACTTTTAGGCTGGCTATGGTGACTCACACCTGTAATCCTAGCACTTTAGGAGGCCAAGGTGGGAGGATTACTTGAGGCCGGGAGCTCAAGACCAGCCAGCAGTTCAAGACCAGCCTGAGCAAGAGCAAGACCCCGTCTCTACAAAAAAATAGAAAAATTAGCCAGGCATGGTGGCACGTGCCTATAGTCCCAGCTACTCCTACCAAGGAGGATCGCTTGAGCCCAGGAGTTTGAGGTTGAAGTGAGCTATGATGATGCAACCACACTCCAGCCTGGGCAACAGAGGAAGACCTTGTCTCAGGAAAAAAAAAAAAAAAAGACAAACTTTTGAAATTGTACAATTAATATTTCCTTATTTTTAAAAGCAACAATAGAAACCTGAATAAGATACAGGTGTAAAATGTTAAAATCCCCTTTCTCTTCCTGTCTCCCAACTCCCTGGAGGAGTCACTATTAACAATTACTTTAGTCTCTATCCTCTGGGCATTTTCTATGAACATACAAACATGTATATAAGCTTTATTTTTTTATATAGCTAGAATCATATTAGTCATATCTTGCTGCAAATTGCCCTTTTCATTTAAATATACTGCAGACTTCTTTCCATGTCAGGGGCTCATTTTTTAACTGCTGCATACTATTCTGTTATGGATATACTATAATTTTAAAATGGTTATTAATATAGCTTTTATATTAAAGAAGAAATGGACATACATAATAAAACAGATAAAAATAATTCAAACATTCTTGAGGGGTACAAAATAAAAGGTCAGCCTTCCCCTTCCTTCTCTTCTCCCCAACTCCAGCTTCATTCCCGGAAATTTCTGATTTTAATTCGTCCAGTGGCTAGCATCATATGCCTTCCTCGTGCCTGTTGACTCCTTGGCTATAAAATGTGTGGAATTTAGTCAATTTACATGACCTCCCACCTCTACCTCCTGATTTTGTTAGATAGATTATTATTTTTAAGTCTTCTGGAGCTCCTATCATGACTTTAAACACTGTATTTAAACATCTGTTGCTTGATTTATCATCGTTAGGCAGCATCTGTTGACTGTCTATGAAGAATGAGAAAACTAGCTCACTTGCCTCGATTCTCCCTCCTTCCTCCTCCAGCTACTATTTTTTATTTCACATTGTCAAGGTTTATAATACCTTCTGTTCTGTTAATATAATTAAGTCTTTCATTCTAAAAATTGAAAACCAATAAACAGCATTTTAATTGTATGTTTATGAGAAATCTTTCCAGCATCAATTTCAAACAATCCTCTTCTGATTTTTTCTTTATTCCCTTCACTTGTGGATCGTACTCAACTGCCATGTTGCTTGTGCATCATGTTAGTCTTTCCTGGATTTCTTTTCACTTTGGTGGAGTATTCCCCCTCACCGTATTTTTTCACAGACAATTGTAAACTTTCTGATTCTTGCATGACAAAATATTTTTTATACTCACCCTTACTTTTAACTTTGCCTGGTCTAGGCTTCTTTTTACAAAAGAATTTTCCCCGGAAACTTGTAAAGACATTGTTTCTAGTTCCGTATTAACCAGTTGTTGAAGGAAGAGGGTTGTCAGATAACCAGTTACCCTGGTGTGTGCCCCATGGCCAACTTTGATTTTGTATTCGTAGACTCTGAGTTTAAAACCTGTTTGGGCCTCTCTTGGAAAGAACGATCCTTGACTCTGGTGTCTTGGGCTGTGGTTTTCTCAGCTCCAATTTCTCCATCAGTCTGATTCCATGTTTTTACTATCTTCTGGGATTCTCATTTTCAAAAATATTTTTGATGTATGATTATGTGAGAGTAAATTGTTTGGTTTTGATTTTTTCCTGAATATTTGTTGGATCACCTTTTTCCCTGCACTAATTTGGAATGCCTCCTTTTAAAACCACATATGAAATTATGATACGTACAGAATCTACTTCTGGGCCATCGTGTCTGTTTCATTCATCTGTCTGTCTAGTCTAAGGCAGAACTACTCATTTAACTTATTTTATTTTATTTTTCACTGCCTGGAGCAGTGATCATTTAACTTTTGTGGCATTGTTTATTACCTGACACAGTTAGTCCCCTTTCAATATCTCTTTATTTTTTCAAAATTAATTGGTGTTATTCCCCTATTTTTCTTGCAAATGGATATTGGATTATTTTTGGAAATTCCCCTTCCTCAATTTTCATTGCAGATTTTTATTGTACCTCAATAAAATTGACAATAACATAACTGAAGCATATATGTGTTAAAAGAAAGAAAAATGGATTGCAGTCTGAATGAAGCTTAAAATTTGTGATCAAAAGTAAGCTGTGTGCATCTAGCCCTGCTGAAAGGGAGGAAAGGCTGTCTGATACATGCAACCATCCCAGTGTCTAGAGTGAGAGCCGTAATGTAACTCAAGGATACTCACGACCTCTCAGTGGTCCCCTAGTAATGGCAGACGAGCACTTTAGACCCTTGTCCCTGCTGTTCTTTCTAACCTGAGACACTTGGCCCATCTCTCTTTGAACCCTTTACTCCAGCCTTATCTAAATACTTGTGGTTTTTTGAGCACACCATGCTAAACATCTGTAACAATCAATCAAAGAGTTGAATTCCTAATAGATAAAGCTTCTTTCAAATCAGTAAGAACAAAAGTAAACACCCTAATAGAAAAATGGACATGGGCACAAATAGGCAATTTCAAACAAAGATAGACACATCCTAGTAAAAATATGAAATATATTCAGCCTCACTATTAACCAAAGAAATACAAATTGAAACAAGAATAAGGTATAGTTGGCCCTCCATATCTATGGGTTCTGCATCCATGGATTCAACCAACCATGGATTGAAAATATTCAGGGAAAAAAATTTGTGTCTGTACTAAACATGTACAGACTTTTCTTCTTATCATTATTCCGTAAGCAATACAGTATAACAACTATTTACATAGCATTACAATGTATTAGGTATTATAAGTAATCTAGAGTTGATTTAAGGTATACAAGAGGATGTGCATAGGTTATATGCAAATACTACACCATTTTATGTTGAGGAGGACTTGTGTATCAGCAAATTTTGGTAACTACAGAAAATCCTGGAAACAATCCCCCATGGATACTGAGGGGCGACTGTGCTACTGTTTGACTATCAAATTGGCAAAAATTATGTGTCAGTATTGTTGTAGAGAATTGGGCACTCATATTACTAATAGGAATATAAACTGGTTCTATATTTTTGGAGGAAAATTTGCAGTATCTATCAAAAGCCTTAAAATATGCTTTATCTTTGACCCAGCAATACACATTTAGGAATTTATATAAAGAAAACAACTGGACAAATAATTTAAAATCTATGGGCTTTCCTTCAAGATTTCAGGAAGAGAAAAAAAGAAAAAAGAATATAAAAATAGTAAAAAAAAATCTATGGGCAAAGATTCACTGCAGCATCATTCATAATACTGAAAAATTGGAAACAATCCAAATTAAACGTATACATATATATGGTCTACAGCCTGCTGAACTGAATTCAGAGACCATCAGTATCTGTATCACCTGGGAGCTTTTTACAAATGCAGAATCTCAGACCTACTGAATCAGAATTGGTATTTTGACAGTTCTTTATGGCATTTGTATGAGCATTAAAATTAGAGAAGAACTGGCAAGGATATACACCAAAATGTTAGCAATTTTCCAGGGGGTGATGTTCCCTATTGTAAATACATTTTCTAGTTTTTCTACCTCTGACATGCACTTTTTTCATAAGCATATGTCACATAGAAAAACACACCATGCCGTGGTTGCACGTTATTCCCTCGCCTGGAGGCCCTTCCTGGCACACCTCATCTAAAATCTGTCCTCTAGGAGTCTCTCCTTAGCTCTTTCCTCCCCCACCCTCGACCAGTCTCACATCCAGCTGTGTTGTTGGTCCAGTACGCATAGCACTGTGCTGAAATTATTATTTTTGCTTCTTCAGCTGTTCAAATACTAAAATAGGAAAAAAAAACACCAAGAAAATTATCCAGGCTGCAGTGCAGACATGAAATGCAAATTGGCATTATAATTAGGGTTTGATTCATCTGTCTCCTCTATTGGACTGTGAACTTCTTGAAGGCAAGGACTGTGTCTCACTTGCCTCCCAGCTTAGAACCTGACCCAAAGTAGGATGTCAATCAGTGTTTGCTAAGTGGATGAAAGGGCAGATGCTAGACCAGGCCCTGAGAAGTCAATCTGATTATCAGGAGGAATTATGGCTGGGGCTGCCAGCACTCAGATCCTCAGAATCTCAACTCCTAGCTCCTCCTGAGAGGCCATTCCTTCTGTTCCCATCCTGAGATACACCCTAGTCAGCTCCAAGAGGGACTTCCCACCCCCCAACCACAGTTAAGAAGGGCCTTGCATCTACCACACCAAACTCCACCCTTTCGCCTAGTGCCCCACACCAACAGTAGTAATGGCTCAAATGGAGATTCACCAAGCAACAATATGTTTAAAATAAATAAAGGTAGCCAGGCACAGTGGCATGTGCCTGTAGTCCCAGTTACTCAGGAAGCTGAGGTGGGAGGATCCCTTGAGGCTGCAGTACCTTATGATTGCACCTATGAATAGCTGCTGTACTCCAGCCTGGGCAACACAGCAAGAGCCCATCTGTAAATAAATAAATAGAGCCTGGTGGCTCACTCCTGTAATCCTAGCACTGTAGGAGGCCGAGGCAGGAGGATCACTTGAAGCCAGGAGTTTGAGACCAGCCTGGGCAACATAGCAAGACCCAGTCTCCATAAAAAATTAAAAACAAATTAGCCAGGAATGGTGGTGTGCACTTGTAGTCCCAGCAATTTAGGAGGTGGAGGCAGGAGGATTGCTTGAGCCCAGGAGTTCAAGGCTGCAGTGAGCTATGATCATGCCCACTGCACTCCAGCCTGGGGGCCAGAGTGAGAATAAATGAATGAATCAATCAATCCTGGTCTGTACTTTGAGCTGGGAGGGAGGTTTTTGGCCCCAGAACTGGGGACTCCTCAGTCTCCCCCAAAGACCTTGTGTCCCAGACCCTTTTCCAGGGCTGGCCCTTTCCAGCCTCCTCCCTCTGGCATGTTTTCAGGGCAGTCTTTGCCGTCACCCATCTGAGCTCCTCTGTGGTCCTAAAGATTTAAATCCCCAAAACACATGGTATATACCTATTATGTGTCATAATACCTGCTAGCACTTAAATGTAACAAGCATTTTACCTGCATTCTTAAATTTTAATCCCCCCCCCCCAAAAAAAAACCCTGTATAGCTTGTATTATTATCTCCTTTTGCAGCTAAAGGCCAAGGTTCTGAGAGGTCAACCGACTCACCCTAAGTCACACAGCTAGCAAGAGAGCAGAACTTAGATTTGAACCTAGATCTGTGTGACTCCAGAGCCTGAATGCTTAACTACTGTACAAACTGCAATCCATCTGGCTTCATTTGGCTATTCTTTCCACAAATAATATTCCAAGAATATTTATTGAGCACTTACTATGAACCAGGCATTGTCCAAGGTGCTGATATTCAATGGTGAAAAAACAAAGTCCCTACCCTTACAGAGCTTAATCTGGTGGGAAGACAGACATGAGTCAAAGAAATCCTATACACATACATAATTACAAACACTCATAGTTGCTTCACAGAAAAAGTGCAGAACACACTAAGACCAGCATGGGGCGGCAGGACCCGTACTAGTGTGGGAAGTCAGAGAGGCTTCTGCAAGGAAACCAGTGTGGCTTGGCAGGGTATAAATGTCCTGAAGTGGGAGGGAGCATAACTGCTTCAAGGAGTGTTTTAGAAAAACAGAACAAAGGCCAGCATGGCTGGAGCCCAGAGAGCAAGGGAAGAAAGTGAGGCAGGATGGGGTGGAGAATGGACAGGGTCCAAGTCACTCAGTGCCTTGTAGGCCAGGACAAGGGACTTGGGATTCATGGTGAGGGCACAGGAAGCTTTTAAGGGGTTTTCAATAGAGCAGTGAATTCACTGGATTTGCTTTTTAGAAAGATCACTCTGGCCACTATTTAGAGAACAGATTGGAAGAAGCAAGAGCAGAAGCAGGGAGTCCAGTTAGGATGCTGCTGCAGTGGTCCAGGTGAAGGGTGATGGTGACTTGGAGTGGGATGGTAGTGAGGGGGGATGTAAGAGAAGGATTCAGGATACAGTTTTGAAAGTAAGGCCAATAGGATTGGATGTGGGCTGCTAGAGAGAAGTATCAGGAATTACGCTGGGCACCTGGATGAATGCAGGTATCTTTTCCAAGGCAGGGAACACTGAGGGCAGAGTAGGTTTGGGGGAGAACCAGGAGTTTGCTTTTGTTGAGTTCGAGATGCCTGTAATTGTCCAAGTGGAGGGGTGGAGTTGCCATCTCTCTATTCCCAGAGTCGGTCCAAAATAGGTGCTTATTAAAAAGTCTTTAAATAAAAGAATGCACAAGGGGGTAGAATTTGAGCCAAGTCTTAAAGAATGAATGGGATTTGGCCTTGAGAGGAAAATATTTTAGGGCCTGAGATGAACAAATAGAACAGTTGGTGGAAGCAAAGGATAAAGGAATGAATGTGATGTTGAAATGGCCAGTGGGGCACCTTGTTATTGCTGCTCACCAAGGTTTTTGTGCCTTTGCCTGTAATACTAGCCATCTTCTGCAGAGCAGGGAGAATAAATCAGAGCTAGTGAGACAAATGATGTTTTTGCTAAACTCAGTGTATTGGTGGGTATGCGTGTGTCTGCCTCTAAGCATTTTTGTATTTGTATTTCTGTATTTCATAGGCTAGAAGGCCCCGGTCTTTCCAACTGACCTTGTCTGCAAGGCTGAATTAAGGCTGGTTCTCTTTCTTATTTACATGGACTGAAATGGACTGAACTGGCTGCAGAACACCCCCCGCCAGTGAACCAGGCTGACCAGGTCAGGGTGTAACAATGTGTTCCCAGTGCTTAATATCCTGGCTTCTTTTCTGGGCAGCTCCTTTCAGGCCCTTGCCGAGAGCCTCCCAAAGTACCAGAGAAGAGTATTTACTTTTAGCAGCCAGTGCCCACAGGCAAGGGCTAGGTATGACTGACCCAGAGGTGAAGGCCAAAGGCATCATTGGGATACAGACATAGTCCTTCCTGTTCATTTATTCATTCAGTTCATCATTCATTCTTTTATTCAATATATATCCTCAGTTGCACTGTTCATTTCAAGTTACTTAACCTCCCTGCACTCTAGTTTCCTTAACTTTAAAATGGGGACACTAATAATGCCACCTTCAAAAGTTCATTGTGTGGATGAAATTAAGGAATATTATTCATTGACTCAACAAATATTTACTGAACACATACAAAGAGGGCTGTTCTAAGTGCTGAGGATAGTGGTGAACAATACAAAGATCCCTACCCTCATGGAGCAGACATTCTAATGAAGAGAACTAAACAGTAGAAAAATAAATAAAGCATATAGTGGTGGTCAGGTTAGGCTTCACTGAGGAGGTGACATTTCAGCAAGGCTCTGAAGGAGGTGAGGGAGCAGGCCATTCAGACAGGAGGGAATAGGGAACTGGAAGAATGAGCTGGGAGAGGAGTTATATAGACATGGGGGTGGGGGAAGATTGTAGTCTGTTAAAAGGATTTGGCTTTTCTCCAAAATGAGATGGGAAGTCATTTAATGGTTTTAAGAAGAGGAGTAACATGATCTGGCTTCCAGTATTAAAGAAGCACTTTGTCTGCTGTGTTGAGGCGACTGCAGGGGGCAAGGGCAGAGGCAGGCAGACGTGTGGAGGAGGCCGTGGCAGTGATCCTATTCAGGCTAAGGATGGCTTGGACCAGCGTGGTGGCAGTGGAGGGGAAGGTAAATGCTGAATTCTGGATATATTTTGGAGGCAGAGCTGAACTGTGTAAATGTTAATGTCAGTGCACCAAAAGCACACTCCATAAAATAAATTGATAAATTGAACTTCATCAAAATTAAAAACATTGTGCTTCAAAAGACACTATAAAGAAAATGAAGACAAGCCATAGAATGAAAGAAAATATTTTTAAAGCCTATATCTGATAAAGAACTTGAATCTGAATATATAAAGAACTCTTACAACTCAATAATGAGAAGACAAACAACCCAATTAAAAAATGGACAAAAGATTTGAATAGACATTTCACCAGAGAGGATATATGAATGGCTAATAAGCACATAAAAAGATGCTCAGCATCATTAGTCAATAGGGAAATGCAAATTAAAGCCACAATGAAATACTACTTAATGCCCACCAGCATGGCTATAATCAGAAAGATAGACAATACCAAATGTTGGCAAGGATGTGGAGAAATGGGAATCCTCATGTATTGTCGATGGGAATGTAAAACGGTACAGCCACTTTAGAAAACAGTTTCTTTAAAAGATAAATATAAATTTACTATACGACCCAGCAATTGTTCCACTCCTAGTTATCTACTCAAGAGAAATGCAAACATATACTCACACAAAGACTTGCACGTAAATGTTCATAGCAGCACTATTCACAATAGCCAAAAAGTGGAAACAACCCAAACATCAATCAACAGTACAATAGGATACTATTCAATAATAAAAAAGAATGAAATACTGATGCACACAGTGAATCTCAAAAAAATTATGCTGAATGAAAGAAGCTAGACACAAAAGACCACATATGGTATGGTTCTATTTATATGAAATGTCCCGAAAAGGCAAATCTATATAGACAGAAAGTAGATTAATGGTTGCCTGGGGCTGGGGGTGGGAATGGAGATTGATTGTAACTGGGCACAAGGAATCTTACTGAGGTGGTGGATTTTATTGAGGTGATGGAAACGTTCCAAAACTGGATTGGGTAATGGTTGCATGACTTGGTAAATTTATTAAAAAATCATTAAATTATACCCTTAAAAAGAAAAATGTTAATGACAACATATATCTAAATGTAAATAATTTTTGTGCAGTTAGCACAGTGTTTGAAATATACAGCTTAATAAATGTAGTTAACTTTTTAAGCTAATAATATTGCCATTGTTATTATTTATGTCATGCCTACTATGTGCTAGGCGTTGTGCTGAGTGCTAGGAAAAGTGAAGCTCCAGGAAAGAATCTGAGCTAGGAGCATGGCATACACTTTATATTATGACAGAGTTTTATTTCCAAATCCAGCTGCCATTGCTGGCAAGTCACTCTAAATGTTGTTGTTCTACCCTGTTCTTTTCCTTCATAGCAAGCACAACTTTTATAATATTATTTCTTTGTGTGATCACTTGCTTCATGTCTATCTTCTTCTCTGGATTATAAACTCCATGACAGCAGGGAAAGGTCTGCTCCATGCATTACTGGCAGCTGGGCAGATTCTGGTAGACTTTGCTGGCCTGACAGAAGGAACAGGTCTGCCGATACTGTCCCTTTCCTCCTTATCCCCATGAATGTGGACAGGATGTCTGGAGCTGCAGCAGTCACCTTACAACCATGAGTTGCACACATGAGGGCCAAAGCCAAGTTGTGAGGATGATGGAGAGAGATGAACAAACTTGTATCTTTGATGACTTCGTTGAGCCCTGAGCCAGTGCTCACCAACCTCCAGACCTCTTATTACCTGAGAAAAACAAACTTGTATTTAAGCCAATGTTGCCTAGGGTATTCTATTTCTGGCAATGGAACACATTCCTAAATGATACTACCAATACGACCAAAGTAATATTCTTGAGAGACTTTTGTCTAGTGGAGGAAGATGGACATGTAAACAAATCCATGCTTTTGTAAAAAACTTGCTTTGTGGAACTCTTTACAGGGTGAGGTAATGGACTGCATCAGATGGCTGGTCAACAGAGACAGGAAACCTATGGGTTAGAGCTTATTTGTGGGGCAAGATTAGTTCTTCCTTGGGCATGTGGGTTTTAGGTATCTGTAGGACATCTAGGGGGAGGGACCCAAGGACAGCAGGATATATGGATCTGAGCTCAGGGGAGAAGACTGTGCTGGGGTGTAGAATGGGTATCATCAGTGTGCACGTATGAGTGAAGCCTAAGAGTCAAAGTGTATTGAGTTCTTGTTTCAGGCCTTGTATCATCACCATCACCATCACCATCCATCATCAGAGCTAACATTTACTGAGCACTTAATACATGCCACTTAGACTTCAAACTGCTTTACCTCATTTATCTCATTCAATTCCCACAACCAAGAAAGGGAAATACTATTCCAATTTTAGTTATGAGAAAACAGGAGTAGAGAAATTAAGTTGCTTGCCCTAAGTCATTCTGCTAGTGATTTGTAGAATTAGAAAGACCTAAGGAGAGTGTGTAGAATGAGAGAAGAGGGCAAAGGACAGACAGCCATGAGGACATCAACATGTTTTTTTTTTTAATTTAAAAAAGTTTTAAAATTTTATTTAAAAAGCAAGGTATAATATGAACATCAAATGTTATGCACAACTTATAAGTGTACAGATCAATGAATTTTTACAATGGGAACACACCAGTTAAACAACATCCAGATCAAGAAACAGAACATTACCAACACCCCAGAGCATTTCTTGGGCCAACGCCCCATCTTTCCCTGTCCCCCACCTAAAGGTAACCAGAACTTTGACTTCTATTGCCTAGATTAGTTTTGTTTAGAATATCAACATTTAAAGGGTGGGTAGGAAAAGATGAGCTTAAAAATGAAACTGAAACAAACTGGTCAGAGAAATGGGAGGATGTCAAGAGAACTTGATCTAGGCTCTACCTATCATGTACACGCACCAGTTGGAAGCTAGTGATAAAAGTAGGGGGGCCTTGGAAATCCTCTTTGGGGGAAATATAGCAAGCTGAGTTTACGAAGCAGTTGGTAGTGACGGCAGTGACAGCAACTGTATCCATGTCCAGGACAGGTGGAGTCTGTGAGGCAACCTGCAACATCTTGTGCTTAGTGGCAGCAGCAAGGACAGTGATGGATGTAATTCTACTGCATGATTTGGTGTGGTCTTCTTTATGTATCCTCCAAGTTGGATTCTTCAGAGTCTTAGCAATTTTGTGAGCTACCCAATTTAATCTATAACCTAATACTGTCTATTACCTTACTAAGTCAAAAGAGAAAAACCTTATAATTGTTGTGGAAGACTACACAGAAGACTATTGGTTGCCTACCCAAAGGTCATTCTTTTTGAAACAACTGTTCATTGTTTGTTTTTCATTTTTTCAGGAAGCATGTGCCCAGCCTGAGGGGATACATCATGATTGGTCCATACCTTTCATGTAATACCATCCTTTTTGCCAGCATTCATTAACTCTCATCTTCACAACAATCATGCAAGGCTGGTATTGTTTTTTACCATCTTACTGATGTGAAAACCCAGGCTCAGAGAAGTGACTGGTTTTGAACACAGGTCTTACTCCATACAGTTCTTTACGATGCACTACACCACTACTCATTCATTGGTAATTTGGTACTTTTTTTATGACTGGTTGTCGGTATTCTACTTTCATATTTGAACAATTCCCCATCACCCTTGGAAATCCAAGAACTCCTTAAGGTGACTCACTACTCCTCAGGAACCGCTCCTAATGACTTCCAGGACTCCCCTCAACCTCCCGAAGTGCCTCTAATGACTACCAGTATCCCCCCTCTCTGCCCCAAGAGCTGCTCCTAATGACCCCCAAGTCCCCGCTCACCGAGGAACTGCCTTTTAATGACCCTAAGGACATCCTCCCTCAGAACCCGACCTAATGACTCTCATGGCTCCTTTCCCCTCAGGAACTGTCCGGCTTGCCAGCAAGTGAGGGGGTTCCAAGGACACAGGACTTTGTTTTAAAAACCGAGACAATCCTGGACAAACTGGGATAAGTTGGTCACCTTTTCAGGACTCCGTGACCTCGCATGCTGCCCCTATGGGCCCCCAACACACTTCCACCTTAGGCAAAGGAGCTTTTCACCTCAAGAAAACTTTGGCCCACCCTTTCTTTAGAAACATCCTATAACAACCTCACCGCCCTTACCCACCTACCCGACCAGCCCATTTCTAGGTACTCGCCTCTTCCAACCCTGATTAGTTATGGGTGGCCAGAAGCCCTCCTATGATTGGCCAGCTCCCCGATCCAGCCGAGATGCTCAGTGGCCGCGTTCCCGAGTGGTACAGCGTTTCCTCCTGGCAACAGCCCCAGCCGGCGCTCATAGGCTGAGCAGATCGATATCACCGGACTTTGAGGCGGCTGCAGCGCGTGCTCATTGGCTATTTGGAGGCATATAGCCGCCCGCGGATTGGCTGACTCTGTGGGGCGTTGTGCGGCTGCGCAGATGCCGACTTTAGAGGAGGCGGAGCTCCGTCTTTCGCCCGCTGGAAAAGCAGTAGGATCGGCTAGTGGCGACAGCAGAAGCTGAGCCTAAGCCCTGCTGGGGCTTGGGACTTTAGGTGAGAACGATAGGGTTTTGGAACCCTTTAGGTTCGTTGCTGCCATAGCCGTGACCGTGCCCTCTGGTGGGGGAGGGGCGGCAGGGGGTGGGTCTCTCAGTGGTGAGTGATGGGCATGTTTCTCGGCCAATAGGAGAAGGAATTTCTAAAATGGGTTCTGAGATTGGCCCTTTCCAATCTCTTATGGCCAATGGACGTTGGGAGAGGGGGCGGGGCTTCTGGGCCCTATTTTCTTCTTCCTGCGGCCGGGCCTCACTCGCCTAGGCGGCGGGGCCGGGAGGGGCCGGACCTTCGCGCGGTGAGGTTCTGGGACCTTGGGAGCCGGGGTCTGCCTTTGCAGTGATACTCCCGGGAGCGGCTGCGGGGAAAAGGTGCGGGAGTTTGAAGTGGTTGTTGGCAACAGCTGCCTTTATTGAGTGGCTAAGTACCGGGCCTAGTGCTTAGCGTTTCGCTTGCATCATGTGAGCTAATCACAGCAACCGTGCAGGGCGGGCGGGGGGTTGGAATCCCCATTTTACAGGTAGAGAAACTGAGACTCAGTTAACTCACGCGGCCAAGGTCGCACAGCTAATAAACGGCAGAGACCGGATCTGTGTTCAGAATTTTGACTCCGAAGCCGATGCTCTTTGACTAGGCTTTGTTGCTGGATGCGGGAGGAGGGGTGTCAGGAAACGGGAGCTTTCTCCAGGGAGCAGACTGGGGGAAGGGAAACCTAGGGTTGAAGAAAGGAGATGAACAGCTGAGGTGAGGGTGAGCAAATCAGTTATTCAGCAGTTAACGAGTGCCTACTTTGTGCCATGCATTGTTCTAGGCATACAAAGATGAATAGGGCCAGAGGCTGATGAAGCCCTATTAGGGCCCCTTTCAAGGCCCGGGAAGGGGCCCCAATGTTGTATTCACGTGATTGTATGTTTTTATAAAATTTGCAAAGGTAGGATATTTTGAATTCTTTTTTTTTTTTTAAGAGGTTCCTCAAAATTGAATAAGCTTCAGGGTCCTCCATACTTGGATCTGCCCTTGCAAAGGACAGTCTAGATGGAGATTAGCATGTAAGCAGTATAGGGTACTGGAAGGTGCACTAGGAGCGCACTGTGGGCAAATTTCCTGGTATGTAAAACAGGGCTAACAGTATGCCTGCCATGCAAAGTTTCTGCAAGGTTCATAAAAAGCTCCTGGCCAGGAACACAGCCTATTTTTGGTGGAATGGAAGGCTAAGAGATGCGGGTAATAGGGTTTGTCTTTTATCTTGTGCAGTTCTGCTCCATGCTATCTTTCAAATCTGTTACTAGATTTCTGGTAGATTGGAGGCAGTTTCCTTTCTTCTGAGCTCTCAAGCTCTCAAGGGCACTCATGTACATGCACTGCCATTGCTGTGGGCCCCGGATTGTGGGAGCAGAACTACTGGACTCTTGGTGAGGAGGTTTAGTAAAGGAAAGGACATACTGTTTGCTTCTAAACTGGCTCCTTTTGACTGGTATGCTTTGTCCATTGAGATTGTCTATTGTGTTATTAAGTAATGGAGATGCACCCACTTAGGTGAAGTCCTCATCTAAAAACATAAAGTACTTATTTTGCTTTCTGCAGACAGTTATGAAGTTTGCCCTGTATTGCCAGTGCATATTGCCTGTTTAAATTTTGTCCTTTGAGTTCTGGGTATAGTGGAATTGAACTTACCTCCAGCTTGATTTCGTTAAGTATTGCTGAAACTGCATTTTGGTTTAGTTATCAGAACAATTTCACTTTAGGGTTTTAAAATCATAAATCACACTACTAATATCAAAGTACTTTTGAACCCTTAAAACTTACCTTGTAGCCAAGTAACTTTTCTTAGGAATCTATAATCCTGTTTTAAAGCTGTGCCCTAAGGAAGGAGCTCATAGGTGGCTTTTTAAGTCAGGTTGTAGTATATCATCTTTAATACTCTGAGAAGTGATTAGCAAGGTGTGAATAAGGGTAAAATGTGGGTAGGTCAGCTGTATTGGTTCATAGGATCAACAACCAAATAATTACAGTTTCCCTTTTTTAGCTGATACAGTGTCTCTGTTTATAGATTTGAATACATGCAGTTTTGATACATCAGGTTCTTTTTAAACAGAACCTTTTCTATCTGTATTTCTAATTCACTTAAATAACTTTTCTAGAGGCAGATTCCAAGTGTGAGGTCTTATTGCTTCTTCAGAATTTTAACACCATCTTTTACTATTTTCAGTACTGACATTCCCAGCATTTAATTTTAATTACATTTTATATAATTTTGTGCTCTTATTATATTTCTTCAGATTCCTGTCTGACCAAAGTGACCTCAAAAAAGGAGGGAAAATGGCTTCCGAATCTGAAACCCTGAATCCCAGTGCTCGGATAATGACCTTTTATCCAACCATGGAAGAGTTCCGGAACTTCAGTCGATATATTGCCTACATCGAATCCCAAGGAGCTCATAGGGCTGGGCTAGCCAAGGTGAGGAGTTGGGATTATTTCACATGGCTTTGGTGGTGGAGGGCAGCTGTTAAGATTTTTCCTAAATGAAGACCGGAACTAGGTTTTACTGAAAGTTGGGCGGGGTGATGACTTTAGTAAATGCTGTTCTATTTGCAAGTTAATTCATCTTGTTAACATCAGAAACATCTCCACTTTTAGGTAGGATGAGAGCTGCTTGGAATCTTCAAAAAGGGGAGGTTAAGAGCCAGCGTCTCCAGACCTGGCTGCTGTGCTTCAGTCCTCAAGGTGGAGAGGCTGAAATGAGAGCAAGAAAAGTAGATGACATGAGCACTTAGCGACAGTTAAAAATCACTAAAGCACCCAGTTCCACCGTGAGTTTGCCACCAACAGAGAAAGAAACTGTAGGAGTATAGAGTTGACCACATCAAGTAAAATTATGGGGGTTTGGTTTTGTTTAGTTTGTTTAAGAGAACTCTGGGCTGTTAGATTAAGAAAGACTCAAGTCTTCAACCTCCTTTCTTGGTGCCCAGATAAAGTGTTGAGGCTGGGAACAAGTATTACTTACCTTAGGTTATTGCAACAAGGCAGCTAGTTGGTGGCAAAACTGAATCAGCGTTAGCATGACTGTGAGTGATTGTGTTTGGGTGAGCATGCATGGTATATCAAAGTAACTTTCTAGTAAAATTGACTGTAAGGTTGGATAGCAACCTTTACACTTCCTGAACTCTGACTGGCTTGCCAGGTTTCTCATCTGTCTCTTGTGTTCCCTACAGGTTGTTCCTCCAAAAGAGTGGAAGCCACGCGCATCCTATGATGATATTGATGATTTGGTCATTCCTGCCCCCATCCAGCAGCTGGTGACAGGGCAGTCTGGTCTCTTTACTCAGTACAACATACAGAAGAAAGCCATGACTGTTCGAGAGTTCCGCAAGATAGCCAATAGTGATAAGTGAGTGCAGACACTTTCTTACCTGTTGTAGTATCTAGGACCTAGCGTCTCATCCTCCTAGCATCTCCAAGATTGCTACTGTCCTACTGAGAAACAGTTTCCTCTGTTCTAGATTCTGTTTCCCTCTCTGCTCTTTTTATGGAAGCATTTCCTCCTCTCAGTACTGCATCACAATGTAAACCTGTCCCTCCTCTTACATGAAGTAATCCCATTGTTTTCCATCAGAAGTAGAATTATTTTCTGACTCTGGTAAAATTGTAAAGTTGCAAAGGAGAAAACTGGAGGTGAATCAAAAGGAGCTTTTGCTGTATGTGTTGACAGCACCTGCTTATCAGAAAGGCCTTAGTAGTTTCAGTTCATCTCTCCTCTAGGGATCCTATGTCTTTAATTACACCCATCCAGCTGCTAGTTCATTTCTGTTTTGACATTAACAAATGTGAATAAACTACCAAGCTGGTTGCTATATTCTGTCACTCCATACTTCATCTGTGCATTCTTATCCTTTTAGAAGTGTCTGTCTTTTTTTAGGCCTGTCATTTTCAGTTGTTTTTCTTTGCTGTTTTTATTATTTAGCTCTCATTTTACTTCACTTTCACAGAGAATGAATTTTATGTTTCTTTCCTTCACCTCTGACTGTTCCTTTTAATCTTCTTTCTTGGATCTTCTCACTTTTGACTTTACTCCTTAATTTTGAGTTTCCACAAGCGGTTCCTCTTCTTTCCCTTCTCTTCCTGAGGCTTTTTGATCCACCCATGCCTTGATTTCAGCCTGTGAGACCTGCTGTGCCTTCACTGTGTACAAGCCCAGAGTGGGCTCTTTTGCATGCCAGCCATCACGCTTCTGGGGGTGGCACTTCGTGTGCTTAATCATCTCTCTCTCACGTCAGGTCTTGCTCTTCCTTTTCCTATTTCTACTCTTTGTCGTCTTTTTGTTTGACTTACCACAAATCTAATTGAGGTCTTCCAGTTTTATTGACAACTTTTAAAACATCTACATTGCTGGCCAACCTGCTGGCCAGTGAGAGAATTTATGTTAAAGCATGTGTGACTTGCTCTTCAGATGAAAGGCCACATCCTTCATGTCATGCTGTATGTCTGATTTTTGCCATGCTTGGGGACCAACCTCATCTGCCTTCTGTTTCTCACGTGGGGTCCCACCAGGGGCTGCAGTCTCCTATGTCTGTCCTTTTTTGTTAGCACATGCTAGGCTTTTTCTTCTTTCAGGATACTTCTCCTTTTAAATTAACCAGCCCTACCAGGGGTGGGGAATCTGCAGCCTCAAGGCCACATGTGGCCCTCCAGATCCCCCAAGTGATTGTTCCGTAAAATTTGGATTCAGTCAAAAGGCCACACTCAAGGATCCAGAAGGCCACATGTTCCCTACCCCTGTGGGAGATTCGTACCCTTAATTTCTAGTTGAATGTCCAGCCAGCTTTAAGAAAACCCAGTAGGTAAAAACCTAAATTTATAAAACAGATCAGCTGGAGATGGGGGACTTATTTATATTTCAAAGGGAATATTAGGTCTCTAAAATCTGTTATTTACTAGATTGAGATTAAAATGCAAGGCAGTATTTAAAGAAAGATTTTTAAACTCATTTTCATTATCTCCACACAATTTCATTTTGGTTTTCATGTCCACTCTTCCTCCACTCATAATATTTTTGCCATCTTAGTTACAGTGTGCCTTAGGTTTTTTACCTTTTCAAATACCTGTAATGTTTGTGTATTACTCTTTTAATAATAATAATAATTTTTAAATGGTTTGAACTTTTTAAAAGATATTTTTTGGAGTAAATTCTCAGTATATGATTATTAAGCTAAAGAGTATAGATATTTCTATGGCTTTAGATAGAGACGGGTAGATATAAATATATGTATATGTGTGTATATATATCTTCCTAAATAGAATATTTGATGTGCAAAAATCTATTTTTATATTTTTTAGGACCATTTTATATTTTTACTAAAAAAGTTTATGTTTTTAGGCCGAATTATTTGTTGAGTGTTAGCTACTGCATAGGGTGCTGGGAATATAGCAGTGACACATAAAAATGAGCCCTCTTTCTTTACGATAGTTTAGAGACGTGAATGCTGTTAGAAAGTCTTAGCTCTTCACAAGCTGGTGGGTTTTGGTTGTCTGGTTGTATAGGGATTTGTGGTTCTTGGTTCTCACAAGTTTGTGAGCCCATTTTCTCTCTGGGTGGCCAGGCTACTCTTGAATCTAGCAGGGTATAGTTTAAGTAGAATTGAGGGTATCATGCTTCTTAAGGAAGATGGGTGTACATCTGCATGTACATTACCTTCCTCACACTTCCCTGGGCCCAGAGCTCATGGAAGGGATATTGAGGGTGTTACTATGTATTAGAACCTTGAAGGCCAAGATTATGTCTTGTTCATTGGAAATGTCTTGCTGTTCCTGGAATAGGGGATTATGTCTTATACTGTTCATAATGCCTGATAAACCCCTGTAAATGGTTAACGCTTTTTTTTTTTTTTTTTTAACTTTCAAAAGGTACTGTACCCCACGCTATAGTGAGTTTGAAGAGCTTGAGCGGAAATACTGGAAAAATCTCACATTCAATCCTCCAATCTATGGTGCAGATGTGAATGGTACTCTCTATGAAAAGGTGAGGCCTAATGGAAACCCTCTGGGCAACATTTTTGTAATTTTGTAATGTAATACTATTTTCTTCTGCCCAGCACATGGTAGGCACCTAAAAGCTGTTTAGTGAATGGGTGGATGAACAAATGAATGATTACCACCAGCTGATGTGCAGTGCCTGCTTAATTGTGGGTATTTTTGCATGTGACTGCATTTTATTTCTCCCACTTTACATGTGAATTGGATGATGTGGTGTTCTTTTCAAGGGCTGTTAGCATAGTCAGTGGGTGGTAGTTGGTGGATTCTTGGTGGGGCGGATCACAGAAAATGAAATGGGGGAGAGGCAGTGTGGTTTCTGCAGAAAAAAGATCACTTACTAATCTAATGAAAGGGGCATACATTTAAGAAGAGAAGTGTTACAATTTTTCAGAACCCTCAAACAAGATTCTGTAGCGAAAGCTATTTAAACCAATTGCATTGGCTTGGGACACAGTACTTTTCAGGATAAAGTCCTGTCTTGGCCGGGCACAGTGGCTCATGCCCGTAATCCTAGCACTTTGGGAGGCCAAGGTGGAGGATCCCTTGAGGCCAGGAGTTTGAGACCAGCCTGGGCAACAGTGAGACAAAAAAAATTTTTTTAAATTAGGCAGGTGTAGTGGCACGTGCCTGTAGTCCCAGCTTCTCCAGAGGCTGAGAGAGGAGGATCATTCGAGCCCAGGAGTTTGAGGTTGCAGTGAGCTGCGAGGACACCACTGACAACACCCCACTGCACTCTAGCCTGGGCAACAAAGTGTGACCCTGTCTCAAACAACAACAAAAAAAAACTGTCTTAAATATGGTAGGAGGGGAGAATATTTGGGACTGTCTTTGGATGATTGAAAAATCTGTAGGGTATGTCAGATTATCACTCATGTTAATTTTAATGTTTTTATCAATTATTGGAAGAGTTTAAAAGTGAATTCTAAGTTGATAACAATTTTTTTGGGTAGAAAGTCAGGTTCGTAGGGATGAATGGCAGGAAGATGCTGTAAGGAGCTGGGGTGGGAGGTACGAAAGCAGGGCGTGATAATCTAGAACGTATGTATGCGCAGTGAGCTCCTGGCCAGCTGTTGCAGCTAGGGAAGAGGATATTGTAGACTTTTTATGAAGACACTACCCAGTGGAAATTAGGGCTAAAAAAGCCACAAAATTGCTATCATTAATTCCCATGTTTTGATTTTTTTTTGTGGTCTAAGAGTTCTTTCCTATTTTGACCTGTTTCTTTACCTTTGGTTTAAACTCTTTCTTCTGGGATTTAAAACAGGTGCCTGTCATCTCTTTATTCATCTTTCCTACACTAGCATTGTTCGCAAAGTGGTATTTGCCCTTTGAAGGTATATTGGCATCAGTTCCAGTGGTAGCTGTGAAAGTAAGCGAGGGATGCTGCAGTCTTCATGTCCATGTTATTCCACATGTTTGGGAGAGGTGACAGCTCCCCTGTGACCTACTCTAGGATTTATAGGCTCAGAGCCTCAGTTTATATTCAAATGTAACTTGCCCTGGACTGTGATTTCCTTTGCAGCATGTTGATGAGTGGAATATCGGCCGGCTGAGAACAATCCTGGACTTGGTGGAAAAGGAGAGTGGGATCACCATTGAGGGTGTGAACACCCCCTACCTGTACTTTGGCATGTGGAAGACATCCTTTGCCTGGCACACTGAAGACATGGACCTGTACAGCATCAACTACCTGCACTTTGGAGAACCAAAGTCCTGGTAAAGTCTGCCTGCAGTTGGCAGTGGGCTTCCATGCTAGAGCAGGGACTCACCTTTAACACGCATGGGAAACACCTTGGGATTGCGTTGCAATGCAGATTCTGGTCCAGTAGGCTTGGGGTGGAGCTGGCCTTCTACACTTTAAACACACTTTCAAGTGCTGGGATGCTGTTGGAGCTCTGGTGCTCAGACCACCTTTTGAGTAGCCAGGCTTTAGAGAACAGGGCGCTTAATACCATTGTGCAGAAGCGTAGGTTGGCTGAGTTATGGAAAGCTGCAGGGGCTCTTTCAGGCTATCCCACTGCTTTCTAATTTCTTTTTCTGAACAGGCCTGAGGCATTTCTTAGAGGCAGACTTCCAAGACTGGAGTCACTCCTTCAGATGATAGAAAGCTTTCTTTTCCTCATGGAAAAAATATTTGGTGAGCAGCAGTATGTGCTTAACACAAGAGGGGATGCAAGGCTACTCAGCATATGTTTCCTGCTTTCCAGGATGTTATCAGTCTTGTCGGGGAGACAAAGATCGGTCCTCTCTCCGGTCCCTGACCCATCTCTCAGTGTCGGCACTTTAGTGAAGGTGCTACGATAGCAGTAGTGAGTGAGACAGATGAGGTACCTGCCCTCACACAGATCAGAGACTGGTTGGGAAATAGAAAGTAGGAAGTGTGAGAGAATGGCAGCGTGGTGTGAGGGAGCTCTGGTGGGGAAGTAGTGGGTGCTAAGATCCACGTAGGAAGGGCCAGTGGTGTGGGGTGGGGTGGGGAATAGAGAAGGCTTCCTTGGCAGAGACGACAACTAAGCTGAGACCTAAAAAATGAGAAGGATGTAGCTGGGTGGATGGTGGTGGGTTTGGGAGAGGAGAGACTGAGGAAGCGTGTCCAGGTGTTTGGGACCACATGTGCAAAGCTGCCAGGTTGAGACAGCGCAACGTGTTTAGAGAGCAAGAGGAAGTCCACTATAGTTTGGGTGCCACGTGCGAGCATGGGAAGTGAGTGATGAGGCTGGAGGGGGCACCATGGGCCCGGGTTCTGGGGAGTTGTGAAAACCATATCCATCTTCATTTCTTTTTTCAGCATCTTCAGCCACATCCTTTCTCAGGGGTTTTCCTTTCTTCTTTCAAATGCTTTCCAGTTTCTGACTTGGGGAATAAAACCTTTTGAGCCTATGGTTACCCCCGACTACCGCCCCATTTCCTTCGCTAGATGGCTAGCCTTGTAGAATCTGTAAATGTAGCTTGTGTATCTTGGCCATTGTTTACTCAAAATTCCCTCGTGTTGGATTTCCATTCTCATATCAGGAGAAGATTTTCTAGTTGTTGATTGTATACACTCTCTAGGTCATCTGAAGTGGGACCTTCAGAGACTTCTGTGCAAGGTTGCCTGATGGATCCCAAGTCCTTTAGGTGACATTTTTCTCAACTCTCCTCTTCTGTTTTGTTTTATAATATAATGAAGCTAATTAGAATGGGAAGATTTGTCCTTGTTGTGGAATAATCTTTAGAATAGGTTATAAAGGTTAAAATAGAGTTACTGTGAGTTTCAGAATATAAAGTTTAACAGTTTTGCAAAAGTTTTAATTAGTCTTAAGTGTTCTTTTCTTTCTTTCTTTCTCTCTCTTTTTCTTTCTTTTGCAGTTTCTAGGGTATTTAGACACCCTCCTGGATAGAAGAGTAATTCATTATTGGGTAATTAGTGCATGTAGCTGTTGGGGAGCTGGAGGGAAAATGGGCTCATCAGCAGACACAGGGCCACACCTCTAAGTGTCCAGTCTATCTTCACCTTGTTTTCCATCCTTCTAGCATATCCCCAGTTAGGCCTTTCAGGCTCTGCAAGGAGCATTTTTAAAAGTACTGAGGTTATGTAATGCCATCCTTCTTTTTTTTCCTTTTAAAAATTTTATTACATGAACAACATTATAAAGGAGAGTGACATTATATACCGTAAATCATGGCTCATGGTGAATATTTAATAAGTGTCTTATTAAATGAATGACTTTAGAAGAAATAAATTTACTCACACTTCTGTGGGGGATCCCCACTCCTCTCTCCAAATAGTCTAATATTTCATTTTTCCAGATTCCTTTCTAGTCCTTGGGAAGTTTAAAAAATATGCTATTTCAAGGTGTTTTGAGAGTGGAAACAAGCCCCTTAGCCCCTGTACCTGTCCCCTGCCCAGGGTCTGATGCTCTCATGTGATTGCAGGTATTCAGTTCCACCCGAGCACGGAAAACGGTTGGAGCGCCTCGCCAAAGGTACTGTGTCTCCTCCCTATGCTGGGTTGAACCCTCCTTTGAGCTGCACTCATTGCTCTAAAATGTGCGTTCCTTGTGGTCAGATTCTTGCATGGCCCTTTCACAGGCTTGCAGGTGGGGGTGAGCTGGACTGCCAGATGGGTTACATTAACAGAGCAAGGACAATCAGAGCCTTTCCCTGCTTCATCCTGAGAAAGCTCTTCATCATTCCTTCTTTGATGCCTTTGCTTCAGTTTTACCAAGTGTGGGTTTATTTGACTGAGGAGAGTACACCAGTCATATTGGGTCTGGTTCTTTTTGCCAAAAACCCAAATGTTAAAGTCAAAATTGAATTATATTATGCTTTGATTCTTTTAAGGGGACTTTGATAGATTTGTGCCTCTAAGAGAGCCTGTTTCGGGAAAGCCTGGGGAAACTATTCTGTAGTTGTGTTACTGACAAAAGATTCAGGATACAGGTGACTGGAGAAAGGTCCTAAATATCTTCAAAGCTCTCTAAGAACAGAGGCAGCTTGGGAGATCTCAATACCCCAAACAGAATTTGATTACCCATGTCAAACCCTACCTGGGCGCAAGCCTGGAGGCTTATTGTAGAACCTTAGAATTGGCCTGGAGCTAGAAGGATCCTTGGAGATCACATTGGTGATTCATCCTCTTTATCATCCAGATGAGATGCACATGTGTGAAGTGAGTCCCTTGCAGAGCTAATGTGGAGCATTGTGTTAACCCATACCCGTTTTCAATTGAACAGGCTTTTTCCCAGGAAGTGCTCAAAGCTGTGAGGCTTTTCTTCGCCATAAGATGACCCTGATTTCCCCTTTAATGCTGAAGAAATACGGAATTCCCTTTGACAAGGTGAGCTGATTTTATGTACAGAAGTCCTTGGGCTTACACAGACACCCTCTTTCTGGTCTTTATTTTACAGTTTTTTTATAGTTCATTACTCTATACCAGGTATCGGCCAAAGCTAAACTATATAACACCACTTTGATCTAAGGGTGTTAAAGGTGGGCCTACTATACTTTCGTGGTGCCAGAGGGGAGTCAGATCCTTTTGAACACTTAATTTGGAGGCATTGTTAATTATAGTCATGGCATCTGATATGTCAAGGCTTTGCATTTTACAAAGGACATTAAGACACCGGTGGTTTTATGACTTATCCTTGGTTACTTGGCTAAGTTGTGGCCGAGCTGGAGCTCAGAATTTCAGTTTTATAGACTTCTGCCATTTGAAGCAGTTGCTTCAAGTCTGCTTTTGTGCAGGTGACTCAAGAAGCTGGAGAGTTTATGATCACTTTCCCTTATGGTTACCATGCTGGCTTCAACCATGGCTTCAACTGTGCAGAGTCCACCAATTTTGCTACCCGTCGGTGGATTGAGTATGGCAAGCAAGCCGTGCTGGTAAGTCCACTTGATTTTTTTCTATAACACCATAACTAAAAATGTCTGGTTGAACAAATTCTGATTAGATACATTGCCTAGCGATTAGAACATTTCTTTAAACTGCTGGAATTCAGAAACAAATGGAGTAGGAATGTATACAAGTGCCAACATTTTGTGTTCATAAGGAATTTTTAAAAATGATTGTTCAGATTTGGGAAGCATAAAATGAAGTTTTGTGCTCAAGTCCATCAGGCATTAAAACCACACACTCACATGCATCAATATTTCTTGCTTTGGCGACTCTGAGACTTCTCTTTTGAGAAGTTCTTGGGGGTTTACTTTTACTCTAGACAGGCAGCAGGGCTAGACCTTTGATGGGGAGTAGTAGACTTGCTTGTGTGGGCCTGGCTTGGACCGATGTCAGAGGGCAGGTGGCTGTTGACCATCCTGGGACCTAAGTGCAGAGCCTCGTCTCTAACCATCCTCCACGCACCCTAGTTAGTGCCTGGGTGGACTTGTCCCAGTGCCACGCATTTTGTGTCCTTTTTTCCCTGCTTCCCTTCATGTTTGAAGGCTCTGCAAGGACAGTATGCCCTCAGTCTGTGAACTAAAACAATTTGGTTTTAAACTGTCTTGTGCTTTTTTCCCACTTGGAGGGAGGCCATAGCAAATGGGGGTGAGGTGGAAGCAGTTAAGGCATGCTCACCTAGAGCTCTTTTGGTTACTTGTGACAGTGTTCCTGCAGAAAGGATATGGTGAAGATCTCCATGGATGTGTTTGTGAGGAAGTTCCAGCCAGAAAGGTACAAACTTTGGAAAGCTGGGAAGGACAGCACAGTTATTGACCATACTCTGCCCACACCAGAAGCAGCTGAGTTTCTTAAGGAGAGTGAACTGCCCCCAAGAGCTGAGGATGAGGAAGAGTGCCCAGAGGAGGACATGGAAGGGGCTGAGGATGGAGAGGAGGGAGACCTGAAGACAAGGTAACCCAGCAGACCTTTGGGCCTGGCTGTTTGAGGGAGGGATGACTGGGCAGCTCCCATAACCTGCAGAGAGGCTGTTTCTAAGAGGGCTATTTGAGCCAAGGGAGTTTTCTGCTTGGTAAAGGCTCCAGAATCCTCAGCTGGAGCGTTCAGGCACTTCCTGAATGAGAGCACCTGCAGTAAGACCAGTAATCTGCTGGAGCAAGGGGTCTTTTATATGAGGGAAGGGCTCCCTCTGAGCTAGAAAAGTCACGTTTTCTTGTCATCATGTCAGAGTGTTTTTTAAAAAGAAAAATGTGGTAGCAGGAATGAGACTCAAGGCACTGGTAATGGTGTGATTTAAGTCTGCCAGTGTTGTCAGTGTCTGAGCCAGAGGATTTGTGCTCCGAGGAGAGTTTATCCTGGGCCATATGGGCAAAAAAGAAGGAACATTTATCTAGTACCTACACTATGCCAGGCGCTCTGCTAGGTACTCTGCATATCTTTTCTTAATCCTCACAACAAATCTGTGAGGTGGGTGGTGGTATCTGTATTTTACAGGTGATGGAACAAGCTCAGAGAGGTGAAGTCCTTGGGTTCAAGCCACACAAATAAGAGGCAGCCCTGAATTTTGAACCAGGCCTGAACAACCCAGTTGTTTTGGGTTGTGTGTGAATGTGTTTATGTGAATAGTTATATATGTGGGCTCTTAAAAAGTTTGCCCTTTCCCTTGTAGCCTGGCCAAGCACCGAATAGGTACAAAGAGGCACCGAGTTTGTCTTGAAATACCGCAGGAGGTGAGTCAGAGTGAGCTCTTCCCCAAGGAGGAGCTGAGTTCTGAGCAGTATGAGATGACGGAGTGCCAGGCTGCCCTTGCTCCCGTGAGGCCCACCCATAGCTCTGTGCGACAAGTCGAGGATGGCCTTACCTTCCCAGGTTAGTTGGCTATGGTGTTTTTTTTCCACAGCCCTAACTGGTATCTGTCTGTTCTGTGTTAGATGCCACATTGACTGCAGAGTCAGAAATAAAAGAGGGGAGAGACAGGTCTGTGAGCAGATCGCATAACTCAGGACAGTGCAGCGTGAGAAGGGCTTTGGTTAGGGATATGCAGGGCGGATGGGGCACGTTAGGGAAAGGCTCCTCCCTCTGCCTGGTGAGGGGTCAGGGAAACACTGAAGGTTTTGGTGAAGGTGACTCTTACAAGATAAGTAAGTGGGAACTTCCCAGGCAGACAGACAGTGCAGGGGTATAGAAAGGGCATCCCAGAGAGGAGCAGCAGGCAAGGGCATGGAGATGTGGGAACTAGTGGTGATTTCCTCTCAATTGAGTATGGGGGTGGGAAGGGTGGGAAGGCAGTTGTGTGACCAGGGGGTGAGGCTGGAGAAATCGGGAGATGATGCAGCACTGCCTGCCATTTTAGAGTTTGCTCACTGGAGACTGGAGGAGCCGTTTGTATTTTAAAAGAGGGAATAGTGTGGTCAATAGTATTTTAGAGCAGTCACTCAGAAGGTCGTAGAGGCTAGATTTGTTAGGGAGAGGCTTGTATTTAGTGCCAGGTCAGGTGTGACGTGGAGACTTGGTGTGTCTGCTGACAGCCAGCTAGCACTGTGGACTTGGACCCTGAGGCTGGGCTGGCTTCTCTTCAGTGGATTTTCTTTCTTTTTTCCCCTCCAAATTTATTTATTTATGTTAAGTTGACAGATAAAAATTTATATATTTATCATGTATAATGTTTTGAAATATGTGTATGTTTTGAAGTATGTATATGTTGTGGAATGGTTAAATCTAGCTAAAATGTGCATTACTTCACAGTTATCATTTTTGTGGTGAGAACATTTAACATCTGCTCTCTTGGTGTTTTTTAAGATCTTTAGCAGATTTTCTAGCTTGGGGTAGCCAGGTCTCTGCTGAGCTCAGGCCTTCATTTCCTGCAGGAGATCTCTGAGGAAGTGGCAGCTGCCCCTTACCACGTTACGAGTGTCTGCTGTGTGCCAGGCTAGCTCCCACCGTGTACACAGGAGTCATATGTAGGAGCCCTGGAGACAAGTGGTAGCATCCTTACATTACAGAGGAGGAAACTCAAGGCCCAGAGAGGCTGGGCAATTAGCCCTGGATCACACAGTGAGCCTGTTGGTGACAGAGCCAGGATTTGAAGCCAGGTCTCACTCCCAGCCCATGTTCCCTGTGCCGTGCCACTCTGCCTTTCATCAAGTTCACATGTGCAAGAGGAGCTTGACTCTGTCTAATGTGTATGTGTATTTCAGATTATTCTGACTCCACTGATGTCAAATTTGAAGAGCTCAAAAATGTCAAACTAGAAGAGGAGGATGAGGAGGAAGAACAAGAAGCAGCTGCCTTGGATCTTTCTGTGAACCCTACTTCTATGGGGGGACGCCTTGTCTTCTCGGGTTCCAAAAAGAAGCCATCTTCTAGCCTGGGCTCCAGTTCTTCACGGGATTCAATCTCCTCTGATTCAGAAACCAGTGAGCCTCTTTCCTGCCGAGCCCAAGGGCAAACGGGAGTTCTCACTGTGCACAGCTATGCCAAAGGGGATGGCACAGTCACCATGGGAGAGCTGTGCACGAGGAAGAAAGGAAGCACTGCCAGAAGTATCAGTGAGCGGGAGCTGGCAGAGGTATGGCTCTGGGCAGTGGTATAGGAAAGGGAGCTGCCCTGGAAGGCATCCCATGGAGGGGAAGTGGATCTGTGGGTGGAGGCGCTGCAGGTACCTCCAGTCTGCAGTGGTTGTGTTGCACAGAAGGCCGGGTGGCATTCACCTCTCCCAGCTTGTTCTTTGCTGCGAGTTCCTTTTCTCTTATCCCTGTTGACTGTTGATCCGAGAAATGCATCACAGCAGCCTCAGTGGCAGAGCAAGTCCTTAGCCCAGTTGGATGCACATTGCCTTTTTAAGTGGGGTAGGCAGGAGCCCTTCCTCTGACCTTCCAACAAAGGTTAGAATAGGAGCAGTTGCAGCCCAGATGTTTGGCAGTTTGAGATGAGATGGCCTTTCTTACCCCAAAATTTAAGGTTTTTTCTTAGAAGTCTCATCTGACCTGTAGACTCCCAGGATATCATTGATAGAGCATCCTTTTGGAGACCAAGAAGAATTCCCAAAGCAGTAAATACAAACACATTTATTCAGGCTTCTTTCTAAAACTCACATTGTCACCAAAAGCTGTTCCCTCTTTGTTTTGTGCAAAATGGCTCTTGGTGGACCTGCTGCTCTGAGTGGGGCATAGAGCCATGTTGGGTACAGCTGGACTCATGCTACCCAAGGGAGTTGCTCTTGCTCCCCAGGCTTGCAGCTTATGTGGGTCAAGTTGCATCCTTTGGGGAGGGGTGGCAGACAGTAGGAGCCAGTGCAGAAAGGTCCTCTTTATTCCCCATTCCCTTACCTTTAGTGGGCTTTTTTACTTTGTTTTTTTCTTTTTAATTTATTTCGATAGATTGGCCTTGGGGCCACATGTGGCCGTGTGGATCCTTGACTGCAGCCTTTTGACTGAATCCAAATTTTATGGAACAAATCGTTTTATTTAAAAGGGGTACAGCAGAGAAAGATGCAGCTTTTCTTGCCTCCTTTGGTGCTTAAAAAAGAACAATTTTGAAATCAGAAGGCTGCAGGTTCCCCACCCCTGATATAGGGGATACAAGTGTTTTTTGGTAGATGAATTATATATTAGTGAAGTCAGAAGTTTTAGTGTACCCATCACCTGAATAGTGTACATTGTACCTGATAGCTAATTTTTGATCCCTCGTTCTCCTGCTACTTTCCCTCACCGTTAGTTTTTTTAAAATGTATTTTTTGAAAGTTTTTTTTTTTCTTTTTTTTTTTTTTTTTGAGACAGTCTCACTTTGTCGCCCTGGGTAGAGGCATGCTTGTTCTGTATTTCTTTAGGAAGTGAAACTGCTGGATCAAAAGGTATGCATGTTTAAACTTTTGTATTTACTCTTTTTTTTTTTTTTTTTTGAGACAGAATCCCAGGTAGAGTGCAGTGGCATCATTGTAGCTCATTGCAGCCTCACACTGCTGGGCTCAAGCGATCCTCCTGTCCCAGCCTCTGGAGTAGCTGGGACTACAGGCATGTGCTACAACACCCAGCTAATTTTTCTATTTTTAGTAGAGATGGGGTCTCACTTTTGCTCAGGCTGGTCTCGAACTTCTGAGCTTAAGTGATCCTCCTGCCTCGACCTCCCGAAGTGCTAGGATTACAGGCTTGAGCCACTGCACCTGGCCTGAAAGTTTATTATGGAAAATTTCTAAAGTACATACAAATAGAATACCATCATGAGTCCCCCATGTATGCTCATCATATATATAATTATTAACATTTGGCACAGTTACTTTCCATTTTTTTTTGACCGAAGTACTGTTACTCAGTCTGCATTCATATTTCCCTAGTGTTGCCAGTATCTCCTCTTTTATGGTTGGTTTGTCCCTTTGTCTTTAGTACTCATGTAATTTTTTTCCTCTGCATCTCAGGATTCAGCTTCTGTAGACGTCCTTTGACCATGCGTACCTCTTTCCATCTCTTTGTGGTTGTAGGCTAATGAGCTAATAACCACAGTGTTTCCTTCTCATTGCTCCTGATTGCTGCTCTCTGTGCCTTCTTATGGCAGCTTGCACAAGAGGAGTTTTCAGCTTGGAAACCAGAGTCCCTTATACTCCCAGTTGCCACCTAGCCATTCTTCCTTCACAAAGGCCCTGAGCCATTTTCATTCATCGTGCTGTTGCTCTACAGTTCACACTGTCCTCTTAAATTATCCTCCTGACTTTCTTGTCTCTGGTTGCAATCATAATCACACAAGCAGCTAAGAAACAGCAAGGACTCACTATATACTAAATACTTAATATGCGTTGTTCAATCTGTGTATTACTGATAAATTAACCTTATTACAGAGTCAAATTTGTGGGGTTTTTTGCAGGGGGGTGTAGGGGCCAATAAATAACACTTATCCTTTTTCCTCCCAAATTTGGAACCAGTTCAAGTGATGGATACAAGAATCAGGCATATACAGCTTGAAATGTTTCTTTATCACAAGTTAAAATGATTGAAGAAAGTAGCTTTTAACCTGTGGCCAAATGGCCCTGCTACTCATTTACTCTCACTTAGACAGATCACCTACCTAGTCACAGGCAGTCCTAGTTGTCCACAGGCCCCTCATAGAGGTAAAGCAATTCCCCTCTCAGCTTCCATGTGGTGTGGATGCAGACCAAGATGCACTCCCTCTGCAAAAGGCAGATCCTAGCTAAGTGCAGCACACTCACTTCCAAGGGGTGGGGAGAAAAGCCAGGAATCCTTCCATTGGACAAGAAGGCTTTTCTCTGACATGTCTGTATCATTCAATCTCCTGCTCAAAAGCCAATGAGTGCCTTTATGGTTCCTTTTCATTTATGTATGGACTTTTCAGGTATAGCCTGATGGTAATAGCCCTGTCCACTCCATCACCAGCCATCCCTCCACCCCTGACATGTGCTGGCTTGTTTGAACTACTGAAAAATCTCTGAACATGTCTTGGCTGCTCTGCCTCTTCACTCTGTTTTGTAATAATTTATGGCATGCCTGCTCTGGGCTAGGATTGCCTTCAAGGAACTCAGTCTAGAATAGTAAACAGATAGAAGCAGATAATTCAGGTACTTAGTGATAAGTGTTGTGGCACAAGTGGAAGAGTTAGCAGCTCAGCCTGGGATTGGAGTGCAGGGTTCGGGATGTCCAGAGAGAAGGAAGCATTTTAGCTAGGTCTAAGGTTAGTGAGAGGATGCCAGGTGGATAGAATGAAATTGGAGAGAGAATCTGGGAGGGGAGGGTGTTCTAAATGGTGATGGTAGCTCATGCCAAGGTCAAAACATGTGAGGGTCTGCAGTGGTTTAGTTTGTCTCAGGCACAGAGGACTGGAAAGGGCCTCAGGAGGTGGTATTACAGGGTGTCAGGAGCCAGAACTGGGAGAGTCTGCCTTGTTGCTCTGTGAAGCAATTCAACTTCAAAGAGCAACAAGTTATGGTGAGTTGTGGTGTGGGGAGCAGTGGAAGGTTCCCCACCATATGCATGGAGATTGAGAACTTTTGTAATACATTCTTTTAAATGCACACACAAAGATGCAGAACAAATAATATAATGATCCCACAAATACTCATTGCTTAGCTCTAACAGTTGTCAGGATTTTGCTACATTTGCTTCATCCTTCCCGTTTTTAATTTGCTGAAGTATTTTAAAGCAAATCCCAGGTACCCGTCACTATGCCATTATTATACCCCAGAAAATTACAGAAATTCTTTGGCATCATCTAATATCTAGTTCATAATCAAATTTCCCTAGTTGTCCAAACAAAATCTATTTTACAGTTGGTCTGTTTGAATCAAGGTTAAGTCAAGGCTCACACCTTAGATTTGTTCATGATGTCTCAAGTCTTCCTTAATCTAGGCCAGTGCCTACTCCTATTCCTCTTCCCATTGACTTACTCAAGAACCTGTCAGTTGTCCTTCAGTTGTCCAGTGAAAGGTTTTTAAGCAGTACACTAATGGAAGATCATTCTGGAAGCAGTACAAAGGTTTGGGGGTGGGGGAAGAAGGCAAAATTAGAAATGGTTAACAGAGGCTCTTTCGAAGGTAGAATTATGGATGATTTCACTTCCTACATTTATGCATTATTTGAATATTTTTTATGATTAACATGTTATTTTTATAACTAAATACTTCTACTTCAGGAAAGGAGGAAAAAAGATTTGAAACAGGGAAACCAGTTAGAAACCTGTTCCTTTAGTCCGAGAGAGAGGTGGTGAGGACCTGAGGGCCTGTGGGAAGTGGTGATGGGGATGGGAACAGAAAATGGACTTGAGCGCCACTTAGAAGGTAGGAGTATAGGATTAGGTAACTCAGTGTGGGGTGAGTCAGAGGGCAGTGTAGGAGTGTAGGGGTTGACTCGGGTGTCCAACTGGAGTTACTGGAGGGATGGATGATGCTTCCATCCATATAGGATAGAGGTTATAAGAAAAATGAAGGGGTTTTTAGTGCCGGTCAGGAAGTGAGTTCAGTTTGGGGGATGTGGGGTGCAATCTGCTTGTGAGGTAGGCTGTGAAGATGTATATACACAGATTTGACGCAGAGGTGGGGTTGGGTGGGGTGTGTTGTGTCTGTGCTTTTGCGAGTCAGTGTGTAAAGTGAAAGTGAGCAGCCGGAGGTCAGGGGAACTAGGAGAGAATAGTGTGTCGAGAGTCAGGGCAGGAGAAAAATTCAAGACAATGGGAGACATGGCCAGCATGCCTTGTGTTGAGGGCAGGGTCACACAGAGTAGAAGTTGAAGATAACGAGGGAAAGGGGAGTGATTGGATTCTGGGGATCTAAGAAAGTGGGAGGGGATGGCTGCAGATGGGTTTGGTTGTTTTTTTTTTTTAATTGTAGAATATACATGCCATAAAATTTACCATTTTAACAGTTTTTTATTGTACGGTTGAGTGGAGTGAGTACATCGCATTGTTGTGCCACCATCACTAGAATGCAGATGGTCTTTAGGTGGGATGAGACAGGGTATTGTCTCCCTTGGTCTCCTAGAACAGTCAGATTCCTACCTCTGCTTAGGGTAACTCTCCCTTTTCAAAAGCCACTGTTCCTAGAAACTTCATTGTTGCCCATCTAGTTCCCTTTCTCCTTGGAAGCCCTACAGTGCTTTGCTTCTCAGTGCAGTTGTCATAGTCTGGTGAAGAATATAACCTTCTAGAAGCTGATCTCTTTGCCACATTCCTCCTTACCAGTATGGTCCACAGGGCTTGGCCATGAATTCTCTGTAAAAGTGTAATGAGTGAATGGAAGATCAAGTTTATTTTAGTAAAAAGACACCATCAGGATTAATTGGGGGAGATGGAGAACCGATAGTCAAGGCTTATGGGCAGAAGCTGAACAATTTTGCCTATCTCTGGAGAGGTCTAATAGCATTGTAGCATATTTGGAGACAGCTGGTTCTGGAGAGCACCCTTGTATTCCCCCACCCCCACTCTAAGCATCCCCAAGCTGTAATTTGGGCCTCTTGCTGTTCAGTTTATATGCCACCATCTATGTCAAGGGCCTTTTTTAGGGCAGTCTGGTAATTGATGTTTTTGGTAAAAGTGCCCTGGTTGACTAACTGCTGAAGCACCCAAGCTGTGGACTTTTCATTTAACTACAGACTGAGCCACAGTGACATGTCTGCTGTAGAAGTTCTTGTTAGTTCAGGCTGCTTTGAAAAAGTGAGTTCCCAAAACAAGGTGAGAGAACAATTGGTTCTTCTCAGTACAGCACAAGCCCTGTCAGGAACACTGACCAGGTGTTAGGAGGGGAACAGACAACTCGGGAGCCTTGAGCTCCAGCTCTTTTGCAGGTGGGGGCCTGGGAGGTTCAGCTATCCCATCTTGTCCTCACACAGCCTTTTGGGGAAGGGTTTGTTACCCTCATTTTACTGGTGGGGTTGCTGCTGGCCCAGGCTAACAGATAGTTGGTTGGACTGGGATTTGAACCCAGCCCTTTCTGTTATATACTGAGGGAATTTAGATATTGGAGCAGATCTCAGGGAAAGGCAGCATCATGAGGAGGGTGTGGATGCTATGTAGTGGGAAGAGTATTCAGCCAGGAGGTAAGAAAACGGGAGAAGATACTCAGATATTTGAATGGACCTGACTGCTTTGGTCAGAGGCAGCATGATGGTAGTGGAAAAGGCATAGACTTAGACACCACGTCTCCCTCTGGCTGGATTATTAGCTCCTTGAGATTAAAGATCATGTCTCATTCATCCTTACATTGTCAAAGCACCAAGCACAGCATGGGGGTGTGTTTACTGGGTATCCAGGAGGCACTGTGAACATACAGATAACAGAAAAGACACCCTCTTCCTTTCCCAAAGCTGCATTCTGGTGTTCTTGGTCGTGACCCCTTCTGCCTCCTCCAGAACTTGGATCAATAAATGATCTGTCTCTACCTCCTACCCTGTATTAGTTTTCTGTGGCTGCTGTAACAAGTTACCACAGACTTAGAGGCTTAAAAGAACACAAATTTATTCTCTTACAGTTCTTTGGTTCAGAAATCAAAAATAGGTCTCCCTGGGCTAAAATTAAGGTGTCAAGAGGGCTATGCACCTTCCTGGAGGCTCTTGGGAGAATCCTTGCTGTCTTCAGCCTCCCTAGGCCACCCACATTCCTTGGCTCATGGCCCTCTTCCTCCATCTCCAAAGGCAGCAACATTCAGCCAAGTCTTTCTTCAGTCATGTCACTCTGACAGGCTCTTATGCTTCCCTCTTCCTCATTAAGCCCCATTGGGATTACATTGGACCTGGATAATCCAGGATAATCTCCCTATTTTAAAGCCATCTGATTAGCAACCTTAATTGTCTGTCATGTTAACATATTCTGTCTACCATGTATCCTAATACCTCCCTTTCACAAGCTTCTTTCTTCTTTGCCTATGAAACCATACTCATATAGCCCCAATCCTAAAATAAAATTCTGGAGGAAGTTTCCTTCTCAAACAATGATCTCATTTCTTTCCTTGAACTTCTCAAAAATAGTCTTTGTGATGTATTTACTCCTTAGTTCCTTACTGTTTATCTGCTAGAACTTACCTTGAAAAGAAGTCGTGATACCTCCCCATTGTTGAGTTCCTTGTTCATTTCCCTGCTCAGCTCTTCTGGGTTCTTTGGCACTGTGGATTTGCCCCTCTTTGGAGCCATCCCCTCCTTGGCTTGTTGGTATCCCTCTTACCTGTCCGAATGTCCTTTTTTCTCTTCTCCCTCCTGTCCCTGGAAGGCTTGGTCTTCAATCAGCTTGTCTTCCACAGAGAGATAATCTTATCTACTCCCACAGTTTTGTTTATTTGTTTGTTTGAGACAGGGTCTTGCTCCCTCGTGCAGGCTGGAGTGCAGAGGCGTCATCACAGCTCAATACAACCTCAAACTCCTGGTCTCAAGGGATCTTCCCGCCTTGGCCTCCCAAGTAGCTGAGACTACAGGCATGTGCCACCACACCCGGCTAATTTTTAAAATTTTTTTGTAGAGATGGGGTCTCACTATGTTACCCAGGCTGGTCTCGAACTCCTGGCTGGCCTCAAGTGATCCTCTCACCTTGGCTTTACTCCCACAGTTTTAATCCTCAACCTGGTGCTGAGGGTTCCCAGGTCTACAGCTCTTGCTCTGACCTCTTTTCTGAACTCCCAGTCTGAATTTCTTATTACCCCGTTGGGTATTTCCAAGTGAAAAGACCTATAGATACAGGTTGTATGTACCACACATAGCATGTTTAACTTGGTTTGTTATCCCCTTCTCCTTGCACGTGAGTCCTCTCAAATGTCAAACCCTGGTGACCCAGGCTAGAAATCCCCACTACCTCTGGCTTCTTGATTCTCATCCCATTTCTTCCTAGTGTCTGCCACATCCTGGGCTTGGTCCTCTTATCTAGGTGTCTTCAAAGTGGGGAGTACAAAGTTGCTGGGGTACAGGAAAAAAGTAAAATGAACTTTATTTTTATCTTAAACTTTTACAGTCTTTTAAAAAAATATGCATAAGTGCATTAGTGTATATAATTTATTAGTAAGTAATACATGTGTTGGGGTGCATGCTCCCAAATTTTTTATTTGCATGATAACACTTTCAAAAAAGTTAGGCAAGTGTGGGTTTTCTAGTTTGTTTTAGCCAAAGAACCCTTTCTTTAAGTGAAATCTTACTCATTTGAAAAAAATCAAAAGCCAGAGTTGTTCTGGTTGGAAAGGAGGTAAGACCTAGAGCCCTTGTTGTTCACTCTGAAGGAGGCTCCTGAGGGGTCTTCATGATGCACATTTTGAAAACCACTGGTTTAGGCAGTCGA
Organism: Daubentonia madagascariensis; assembly: GCA_023783475.1. Lineage (NCBI taxonomy): Eukaryota > Metazoa > Chordata > Mammalia > Primates > Daubentoniidae > Daubentonia > Daubentonia madagascariensis. Next base: position 13,936,625 of record JAKFHU010001129.1, on the reverse strand, counting down.
TGTAGCTCAGGTCTGATTAAAAGTCTGTGATCAGCAGGCTTGGTGACTCCTGCCTGTAATCCCAGCACTTTGGGAGGCTGAGGTGGGTGGATCGCTTGAGCCCAGGAATTCGAGGTTGCAGTGAGCTATGATCACGCCACTGCACTCCAGCCTGGGCAACAGAGTGAGACCCTGTCTCCAAAAAAAAGTCTGTGATTGTGTAAGTCTTCATGGACATCAGTAGTAAAAGGTCCCTGACATTCTCCCTTCTCTACCCCATTCCTCCACACTGCTGTCAGCATCACTCACTCACGTAAGCACAGATCACATCCTGTTCATTCATTTCTCCATACCTCCTCCTTTCCTGGGTGGGCCTTTGCACGCTGTAGGTGCTCAGTGAATGTTTACTGAATGAATGGGCAAATGGACACTGAAACTTGTTGATAAAATTTGTTTGGAAGAGCAGGCTCTGTTTTACCTGGACGTGGCCTGCTCAGAATTTTTTTCTTGGCATTCCAAATATGGGCCTTAAGTTTTGGGGCTCTGTGTAGTCGCACATGGAGTCCATAGGTGCCTTCCATGAAGTGGCACTGCAGTGCCGCCACTGGTTTCTGCAGCACTGGTTTTTGTCATATTGCAAAGTGGCCTTCTTGCAGGCCTCATTTCCTTGCTTAATGAATTTTGCTAGCCCCGCATCTCCTAATATCAGTATAACTGAGTTTTAAATATGTTGAGTAGAAAGAAACCCTTATGTAGTATTCTTGAGTCAATCCTGTACATTTTAAACCTAATTACATTTGCGCTGACGTTGTGTAAATGCTGTGTTAAATCAACCTTTCCCTTTACAGCTAGGCCGGAGTTTTAGGTTCACTTTGTGTCCTGGCTGATGTTCTCCCCTGGAGAAAAAACTAGCTGAGGAATTAACAGTGTCAGTTAGAGCTGAGGTCTTGACAAGGTATAAGGAGAAGTTGACCTACTTTACTTTTAATGGGTCAGTTGCTTCTCCCCCCTTTGGATGTCCTCTAGACACGCCAGATGGCCCAGCTGCCTGGCACACATTGTAACAGGTGCTGCTGACCTTCTGGTCCAAGGAAAGGGGCACCTGGGGTCCTCTGGGGCTCTCACATGCAGTCTCATGGCAGTGAGCTTAGGGGATATGGCTCTCCCTTATTGCTTGAGCAGGTTTTTTGGGGTACATTTCTTTCAGGCTGCTTCTGAGAAGGCCAGGAACCATACTTAGGCATAAATTTTGCCCTATAATTTTTACATAATCCTGGTTTAGACTAGTTTCATACATTGTACTGTCATTTGGTTTTTTCTAAGGCAGGTATTTTCTGTGTTTGATTTTATATTTCTTTGTTTTCTCTGTGCCTCTCTCTCTATCTTGGTTTTCATTGTAAGACTAACTTGTGCAGTATCTCAAGTTGAGGCAGGACTGATCTAATTTCTTCTGGATTGCCCAGGTTGCAGATGAATACATGTTTTCCCTGGAGGAGAATAAGAAGTCCAAGGGTCGCCGTCAGCCCTTAAGCAAACTCCCCCGTCATCACCCACTTGTGTTGCAGGAGTGTGTCAGTGATGATGGTAAGTGTTGTCTTCTTTCTTCACTTTGGAGGAAAGTAGTTCACCCCGTTAGGACTTGCTTTGACAGGACATCAGAAGGCCAGGCTGAGGGATGAGAGTGGGCCTGTGGCTTTACTATTCTCCCAGATACTCCATAAAAAGGACAGGATTTCCTTTTATGTCTAATTTACTAATCAGATTTCATTATAAGTTTGAGCATCTTGGAATGTACCTTAATATGGGATAATTGCATGTAGGTTCCTTCCTTTCTTCTCCTGGGGAGGTACAAGGCTGATTTTTCAGGATAGCAAGTTCTGTCAATGATGCTAAGCCCTGTGTGGCTACAAAGATAAGATATGTCCGTGCCCTCAAGACACTCACAGGGTAATGGGGCAAGCTGACAGGTAAACAGATCTGAAGAAAAAAGAAGTGTTGATCCAGACAACATGAGTAACCATGAAGAAGAGAAATAAAAAGGGTATATTCAGAGGAACTGCAATCAGCTTGGTGTGGCTGGAGTTCATGGGCAAGGCCAGGGAGTGATCGGTGGGGTAGGAGGAGTGAGGCCAGAGTTGAGGACCTTTTCTCACAGGAATTCAGGAACCATTGACGTGTTTTAAGCAGAGAAATGACAGGGTCAGATTGCCTTTAGAAAGATTGCTGCTAGGAATGGCATCTTGAGGGTGGCTTTGAGGAGACCAAATAGGCTTTTGTAATGAACTTTGTGAGATAGGAGGGTCTGAGCTGGGATGTTCGTGGTAGGGATGGGAGTGAAGATGTTTGGAAGATAAAGGCAGCTGGATTTGGTGACTGAGGAGCTGAGGGTGGTAGGTAGGGGAGCAGGATGAGTTGAGTGCCTCCCTGGTTTGTAGCTTTGGTTGGGTTTTAGAAACCTGAGTTTAGTGTCTGTGGGGGATGTAGACTTGGGGATTGGCACAGAGATGATATTTGATGTCATTATTGGGATAAATGAGGTCATTCATGGAGAGGGTGCAGAATGGGGTGAGCAGAGGTGGGGCTGGGTGGACAGAGCAAGGAGGGCGGCCTGTGGAGGAGACAGAGAAGGAGAGCAGGCAGACATGTAAGAACCAGGAAATGTGGCACTGAATCTCCGGGAGGCATTGACCTTAGCAGAGAGTGGTCTCCTGTGCTTCCTGGAGCCCAGAGATCCAGTAAGAGCTGCGCCGACGAGCCTTGCCATCAGCTCTGTTAGTGACCAGGCCCCGGCACCCTTGGGGAGAGTAGAGGCAGTTGCACTTGTTACTCTTGACTAATGCCAGGCCCTTTCCTACCGCGTCCTCTTCCTTTCTGATCTGATGTCAGTGCCCCATCTCTGCTGGATTTTTTTGATAAGCTCGGGGGGGAACATCCCTGAGATCCTGTAGTCAGAAGAGTGGGCAGACCCTGAGGTCGTAGGGAGTCCTCTGTGTTCTTACTGTGGCCCAGATGGGAGCTTCAAAGAGGAAAACAAAATTACCCATCAAAGATGACCACTGTGAACATTTTAACATATTATCTTCCTGACTTTTCTAGTTGGATATTAAATTATGGCCATGTATGTCTTTTTACAGTAATGCAATTGAGATCATAATATGCAACCTCCCCCCACTTTTCTTATGATGAAAAATGTTTAAATGTGGATAAGTCGAAAGGATAAAAACCTTGTATGCTGTCCACATATATTCAGCAATGGTTGCCATTTTGCCATAATGGCTTTTATTACTCCATGTGCTTTACTTATCAACATATATATCTGCTGTATCTCTTGACAGCAGGTTGTAGTCACCAAGTCACTTCACTGTAAGTACACCAGTAGTCACCTAAGAAGGATTATTTCCTCTGTAAACACTGCACTGTTACCACACCTGGGAAAATAAGCAGTAGCTCTGTAATATCATCTGATCTTCAGTCCATAGTCATCTTTCCCTGCTTGCCAAGAATGTGTTTCAGAGCTTTCCTCCTTTAAACCGATATCAGCCAAACTGAGGTCACATGTCATATTTGTATAAGCTATGTTTCTTTAATCTCTTTTAGTCTAGTACACTTCTCCCCCCCACTTTTAAGAAAACATTTTCAATTGAGGCATAACAACTCAGTGAAATGCACACATTTTAACTGTACAGCTTAATGAAATTTTACATGTGTAAACTATAAAATTTTTGATTCCTGCAATTTTCACTTAACAGAGTGAACGTTTTCCCTCATAATTCAGTATTCACAAATGGAATGATTTTTGGCCACTTTTGGCTTTGTAAATGGAATAGATGTTAGTGTGTTAATTTTTTAACTGTGAGTGTGAGCTTGTCTTTTTCTGTTTCTTCCATCCTATCTTGGTCACTCTTGTTTTGGCCAGGATAAAGAACAGAATCTGTGCTTGGGTTTTGAGTACCATGGCTCCTCACTGGGCCTGAATGATGGGGCTTATAGGGGTTGATTTTAATTGTCTGCATCGGTGTCCTTGTGCTACAGTAGCCTTCACTGAGGCCACACACAATGGCTGCTGCCAGATCCTTTAGATTAAACATGAGTTTGAAGGTGAAGTAGAAAACTATTTATCTGCACTGAGCTGGTGGTGGTGCCAGAAATGAACAAATGGGCACCTGTGCAAGTGTGTGTAGCAGAGCTTTCCTTGGGCTGCTTTGCATAAATTTCAGGGGCCTTTTTAAAAGCACTGCTGTCTGGGGAGAAGCAAGAAGCTCCTTGGAGGGGCTGTAGGTGGGATTTGCTGCCCCCCCCCCCCCCCCGCACCACACAGCTAGCTGCAGTCGTCTACTTGGGGGGCCTCATGTGGTTGGGCTGGCACAGAGCCAGTCTCCTGTCAGGTGCGGCATACCTGGGGCTTGCTTTGGTCATGCTTGCCAAAGAAGGACGTAGCAATGGTAGCTTCTCATACCTCTCACATGGGGGAGCATCTGGAAAAACACCTTGGACATCAGTTTATTTTGATATATACTTCTCCTTCTATCAGAGATTGCCCTCATTCACTCATAACCTTCAGAATTGTGATGGGGTTTTCTTTATTTCCTTGTTTCTGTTCCTTGTTTCTGCCAGGAGCTGGGAGGTTGTGCCCTTATCTAACTGATTTAGGGGGAGCTGGGAAGTGTGCTATCTTTATCACTCACATGAGTTTTGTGAGCAGACTTTTTTGTTTTCCATTCAGCAGTGTGTCCCTTTCTTCTAGGAAGATGCACCCAGAGGGGATTTTTCTTCCACACAGTAGTGAGGTCTGATGAGTTGTATGTTCTGCTGGCTAGAGCACCTAAGAGATAGAATTTGTCATGTAGACCAGGGGTTTGTGAAGGATCAGGAAGTAAATATTTTAGGCTTTACAGTCCTTATTGGTCTCTGTGGTCATTATTGTCTTTTTTTTTTTTTTTTTTTTTTTTTAAATCTCCAACCCTTTAAAAATGTAAAAACAAAGGCAGGCCTGGTGATGCTGGCCTGTAGTCCCAGCTACTCAGAAGGCTGAGACAAGAGGATTGCTTGAGCCCAGGATTTTAAGGCTATAGAGTACTATATATGATCCTGCCTGTGAATGGCCACTGCACTCCAGCCTGGGCAAAATAGGGAGACCCTGTCTCTTGAAAAAAAAAAAATGTAAAAACAATTCTTAGCTTCCTGAGTGGGCTGGGCCCACAGGCTGTCATTTGTCAGCCTTGGTCTAGGCTCAGGGCATTACATCTTCTGACCGGGGAACAGGATTCATCTTGAACATGTGGCTCTGCCTCCCTCTGGCAGAGCCATGAGGGGTTAGGGAGCCCTTCCCAAAATAGGCAGGTATCCCACTGACTTTTCTAGAGGGAGCTAGAGAGTCCTGACCAAGGACCATGATGTAACAACTTTATTTTTTTTTTGAGACAGCGTCTCCCTCTGTCCCCTGGGTAGAGTGCAGAGGCGTCATCGTAGCTCACTGTAACCTCAAATTTCTGGGCTCAAGCGATCATCCTGCCTTAGCCTCCCAAGTAGTTGAGACTACAGGTGAGCACCATGACGCCCAGCTAATTTTTCTATTTTTAGTAGAGACGGGGTCTTGCTCTTGCTCTTGCTCTTGCTAAGGCTGGTCTTAAGCTCCTGAGCTCAAGCAATCCTTCCGCCTCAGCCTCCCAGAGTGCTAGGAATGTAACAGCTTTTAAGCTGTGCCAGTTGCCTGTTATTTTCCTTTGTTGTTTCCCTTTAGCACAACTAAAGGGAAAACTCTAAATGGTAAAGGGCTTAATGTGCTGACATTTTGTAGGCAGCAAATAACATGGTTTCTGACAAAACAGTGCTTTGCTCTGCTGCCCTTGGGCAGAGGGGTTGAGTGGACAGCTGTTAAGGGAGACTAGGTCAGGCCAAGCTCCTGGGGCAAGAGGAAGAATGGAGACCATGAGTCAGTCTTGCCCGAGAAAGGGATACAGGCAGGGCTTCCCACACCAGCATCTAGGTGTCGAAGGAGTCTGTCGACACTTGCTTTCACCTTTTGCCTTCATCACGCTTAGGTGTCTTGAATTTAGTCCAAACATAGGACCAGGAGTCCTGGCTGAGCTCATCTGCTCACCAAGAAGAGCCACAGATGTGCAGGGTTGGTGCTGACTCTCATTTCTGTTCTCCTCTAGAGACATCTGAACAGCTGACCCCTGAGGAAGAGGCTGAGGAGACAGAGGCCTGGGCCAAGCCCCTGAGCCAACTGTGGCAGAACCGACCCCCGAACTTTGAGGCTGAAAAGGAATTCAATGAGAGCATGGCCCAGCAAGCCCCTCACTGTGCTGTCTGTATGATCTTCCAGACTTACCATCAGGTAAATCCCCTCTGCCACCCATTTACCCAGGACCAGCAATCAGGAGAAGCTAGATTTAATTGTAGTATATAGCTTGGCACTGGTTGTCCTGGGAAAGGCTTTTTTCCCTAGCATTCTCTGCCCCATCTGTATGTTGGTCAGCCTTCACCAGGCAGATAACCCAGTGATGTGGGTTTTCACTTGAGAATGCTTTGGAGGTGTGTTGAGGGTGTGGCTTAGGCTCCCTTTGCACATGCACTCATCACAGACTTCATTGTTTGCAGAGCAGTCTGCTTTTTTATCATCATTCTAGTCAGTGATTATTCCTGCCAGGTGGTTTGTAGTCCTGGCCAGTGAGTGTGGAGGACTTTAATTTCTTTACTGCAGTCTGTACTTGAGACGAAAAGCCAGATCCTCTAATGTTGTCTTCTTCTTTCCTTTCCCATTGCCACAGTGGGTGTTGCCAGTAGCAGAAGGAACTTGGGAGGGGCAGAAGCAGAGGGCCCAACAGAAGGAGATGGGGTGGGGAAGCAGGGTTGCTGAACTCAGCTGTGAGCTTCCCACTCTGGGGCATTGATGGCTTCACCATCATGGATCTCTTTGGGTCTAGCTCTAGGAGGCCAGGAAGGCATTCACAGAAGCAGGTGCTAAGGGGACCAGCTCAGTCTCAGCTGGGGCCTGTACAGGGCGGCAGGTAGGTAAGTGGTCCCCCTGTGGTGGTTAAAGTGGCATGGCTGCTGCTGAGCCTGGCAGGCCCCCACATTCATGCTTGCTGAAAAATGGAATCTCAGACCAACACACTTTGGATTAGTAACTTACTACATCTTTCCATTGACAAAAAGCAAAACCAAAGAACTATATGTGCCATTGCCTGTGAGGGAAGTGAATAGCCTGGTTGTTAACCATCAGCAGATCTACTAAGTGAAGGTCAGAGTTTCGTGAGTGTTGACATGTTTCTGGGCCCTATCCTTGGGGTGGGTGGTGGTGGTGAGGGTGCCATCCAGTGGCAGAACCAGCAGATATTTGTAGTCAGTATAGTTTGTTAAGGGAAGTATGTGGACATAATGTTCTTCCTGGAGGGACCCTGAGCCAGGGCTCACAGGTAGTGCTCTAGCCATGTGAGAGTGCTGCACCTCAGGTGACCTGCTGACACAGACCACCAGAGGCAATCAGTGCTGGCCCATTAGGAGCACCTGCTCTGGGTGCTCTCCCTGGTGGGGCAACCATACAGGGGAGCCCACAGTAGCAGCCCAGCTGCTAACATCTCAGTGCATTTTATTACTACTTGGTTTGGGAAGATTGAAATCCCAGTTGCCTCTTACCTCGCTCCCTTTTCTCAGTTGTCCCCTAGGGGCCTTTGTTTGATGCTGCTGTGAGAAATTGAATTTGAGTCATTAGAGATAACTTCAATTAACAGCTCTGGGATAATGGCTGTGCACCCGGGAGCCGTAGCCATAGTCATATCAGCAAGAGCACCAGCTTTCTGCTGATGGAGCAGATGTAAAGCTAAGAGCATAGGTGTGTGCTCACTGAGGTGTGCGCTTGTTTTCTCCCCTTAGGTTGAGTTTGGGGGCCTTAGTCAAAACTGTGGAAATGCTCCAGATTTATCCCCCCAGAAGCAGAGGACCAAGCCATTGATTCCAGAAATGTGCTTCACCTCAACTGGCTGCAGCACGGACATCAATCTTTCTACCCCTTACCTCGAGGAGGATGGTACCAGCATTCTAGTTTCCTGCAAGAAGTGCAGTGTCCGGGTCCATGCCAGTGAGTGCCCCTCACCTTTCTGTGTCCTGCTCCCTGAAAGTCCTTGCCACTTGGTGGCCTCCCAGTCCCTCCACGCAGAGGTTGCTTCTGTGCTCCTGGGGAGTTTGTTGCTGATTGATTGTCATTGTCTCCAGGGCTCCATACTCGTACCAGTCACCTCTGTGCTGTCCTCTTGGTTGCAGGTATCAGGAGGTGATTAGTCCCTGCTACTCACTAGGTGTTTGTACTAGTGAATCTTCGTTTTTGACTTTTTGAGACTTCGGGCCATACTGTATGGTTGAGCCCTGGGGACTCAGACTCTAGAATTCAGGGGTTTCTGTAAGATTTAGTTGTAGCTTTGGGGGTGGTATATGGAAAAGAATTGCAAATCTACCTTCTGACTCTGACCTCTGGGTTTAATTTGTTCATCTTGATGGTCCCTGTTAGGTTGCTATGGGGTCCCCCCTGCAAAGGCTTCTGAAGACTGGATGTGTTCTCGGTGTGCAGCCAATGCCCTGGAGGAGGTGAGTCCTTCTACATTGTTGCTGTCCTCCCCGTGAGACTTGGAGTACATTCAGGGCCAGACTGTTTCATGTTGGACTTTGTATTCCCAGCAGTCTACATTGGGCCTGCTACGCAGTTACCTCAGAGAGTATTGTGAGAATAAATCCTGTAACAGTGAGAGTGGTTGCTGCCCACTTGTGTCTGGAAGCTGTGTTTGCTCCATGTGTGAAGACCAAGTAGAGGCCTTCCTGTGGAGGAAGCATAAGAATTTAGCAATTTTGGGTTGGAGCCTCAGAAAGGGGCTCAGATAGTTCATTTTGTAGCTTTCTCTCCATTGTACCCCTTGGAACCTGGCACTACCCCATATAAGAGGCAGTCAGAGCCTTGTAGTGCCTCCAGTTTGAGCAGAGCATCTTTTGTGCCTTTGCCAACAGTTGTTATTAGCAGTAACAGTGAAGAGGATTATGTTAAGTCAAGCAAATATTCAGTACACATTAGCCTTCAGTGGCCTCTCCTTCCTACAGAGGAGTCCTGGTTAAAGGGGCTGTGTAGGTGAAGCCCCACATGCCATCACACTGCTTGCTTATGTCGAGGGGAGAGCAGATTGGATGTTAATGAGTAGGCAGTAACCACTTTCTTTCCTCTCCCTTCTTGGCAGGACTGCTGTTTATGCTCATTACGAGGAGGGGCCCTGCAGAGAGCAAATGATGACAGGTAAGTTTTCTGAGCAGCATCTTGGAACAGACAGGCTCATTTCTGAAGCAGCATGCAACTGCATTATGAGGGCAATAGCTGTTCTTCTGAATGACTGATGAGGACTTGGGAAGCACATTATGTGGAGCTGGAATAGCATCTCCAAGACTAATTTTAAAACTGGAATGCCATGGGGAGCCAAACAGTCCCAGACCTTTCCAACTCCAGTTTCCCCTCTGCAGCAGAGATGGAAGTGGTGTCCTCCTTTGGAGGAACTAATAATGGACTCATGAGAGCATGAAGACCCTTGGAGATGATACAGAGACTTTGTGGGCTGGATGTGAGGACATTTGCTTTGTTACAGCTGGGCCAGTGTGCAGAGGTGGCCATGGGCTAGGAAGCACTTTTCCTCAGGGCACACTCTTCTGGCTCAGTCCTGCTGGTTGGAATGAGGCCAGCATCCTCAAGGAGGACAGCAGGACATTGAGGAGAGCTCAGCCAGGCCCATCCTCTATTGAATCGAATCTACAGATGTTTCTGGGCTCCTTAGCTGTCAGGGAGCTCATTCTCGTGGAGCTGAATTCAGTCTCGTGTTTAGTTGTTCTGAGGTAGAAATGTAAGATGAATGAAGTTTTTGCCCTGGAAGAGCTGGCTGTCTAAGGGATAGCACACACAGGTCGGTGGTGAATATCCTGTTTTGAAGTACAATCCTGTGGGAACTTGCAGCATACATACCACCCAGCCTCCTGCCTCCCTGGAGCCCCTTTCATGCTGTTCCAGGGTAGATGGCTATTCCACTTGCTCTTTCCACTCCTTTACAGGCACTTGCTGCCATTACTTGAGGCTATTGTGTTCCTCACAACTGTAGGACAGTGCTGGTAACGTCCTTCCTTATTTGGAGTGGAAATGGCTCTGCTTGTGCCTCTCACTCTCAACTTTTAATCCCTGTTCTGCCCTCCAGAGCCACACAAATCTGTTCCTACTCCCACGTGACAGCCCTACCAGTGCTGCAGTCGGCTTCCATATAGCCCCAACATTGTCTGTTGTAGGTTTTCACATGGCCTGATTTTAAGAGCTTTCACCATTTTAGTTGTTCTCATCTTGGCACATGTCAATTTCCCTAAATGTCCAGAATTTACTTTAATTCTCTAAGGATGTTCGTTGAACAGACCTTTCAGAGTAAGTGGGGCTTGGACCGACCTCCTAGCACCTCTGGGAGGCCAAGGCAGGAGGATTGCTTGAGCTCAGGAGTTCCAGACCAGCCTGAGCAAGAGTGAGACTCTGCCTCGACTGAAAATAGAAAAAATTAGCTGGGCATGGTGGCGGTTAGTAGTGGTGGCTTGTAGTCCCAGCTACTCGGGAGGCTGAGGCAGGAGGATGGCTTGAGCCCAGGAGTTTGAGGCTGCAGTGAGCTGTGATGATGCCACTGCACTCCAGCCTGGGTGACAGAGCAAGACTCTGTCTCCAAAAAAAAAAAAAAAAAGATTCAGCGATAGATAAAGAGAGCAAAAGGGAGAGGTCATTTCAGCCTGAGGGAAGGGACCGGGTGGAGGCCTGGGAAAGAACTGTGATTGCCAGCAGACCGGGGCACGGCCAGATAGCTGGGACGTTTTCAGGAAGCACTTGGGTTCTGTGGTGAAAGGGGTCTTTATAAATTCTCCAATTTATTCTCACTCTCTGAAATCTGCCACACAGCTGTGGCTCTGCTCATTTTGCAGTAGACTGTGAGTGGTGTCAGAAGCGTGACCCTGTGCTAACCCAGGGAAATGTGGCGGGGAACTCTTTCCATACAATCAGTGTGGAGACGCTTGTGATTCTCGCCTTCCTGGGTCCCGGGAACTTGCTGGGGGAGGAAGGATGCACTGTCAGCAGGCCCACATTAGAAGAGAAGGCCATAGAGCCTTGGGCCCAGAGGTGACTGAGGTAGCCTTTGCCTTTTGGCAGGTGGGTCCATGTTTCATGTGCTGTGGCAATTCTGGAAGCAAGGTTTGTCAACATTGCAGAAAGAAGTCCGGTGGATGTGAGCAAAATCCCCCTGCCTCGCTTCAAACTGGTAAGGAAGAAGAGACAGGCTTGTAGACTGTACATAATTACCCTACCTACAAGTCTGTGGGTGGAGGAGAACAAAGTATTTCTGCTTGGCCCAGTGGCCACCTTTACCCCTTGGTTTTGGCCAGAGTTTGTGATTCTCACCCTGTGGTTAAATTACTTAATGAGGACACCCATAACCAGACAAATTAGAGCTGGCTGTGTGTGTCCTCATGTTTTGGGTAAAGGGGTTGGTTCTTGCTCATTAGGCTTTGCATTTGAGAGGTGGGAACAACAGAGGAGGCTGTACTGTCAGTTCCTGGAATCACTGGCTTCTTTCCCCTGTGCTGCAGAAATGCATCTTCTGTAAGAAGCGGAGGAAAAGAACTGCTGGCTGCTGTGTGCAGTGTTCACACGGCCGTTGCCCAACCGCCTTCCATGTGAGCTGTGCTCAGGCTGCCGGAGTGATGATGCAGCCAGATGACTGGCCTTTTGTCGTCTTCATCACCTGCTTTCGGCACAAGATTCCTAATTTGGAGGTGAGGGAGTCTGCCATTATGGAATCCTCTTGATAGTTTTTGGGATCATTTTCTCCGCATGCTTTCCATTTATTGTGTCAGCAAATATTTCCTCAAGCATTATGCTTTATGGAGAGTGCTAACGAGTAAGCGATTAAGAGATGACTCCTGTCCATCTCTACTCCCTGCCTGGTACTTCATAATCCAGTGGCACCAAACTGCTTTTGGTTGATTCCTTTTGATTATCTGTTTTCTTGTTGCCTCTCCACCAGGACAAACTCCTTAAGGATCCATATCTTACTGATCTGGGTGTCGTTATTACTTAACCCAGTGCCAACGACACAGCAGAAGCTCTGTAAATGTTGATAACTAACGGGGAGGGCTCCCAACAGTTAACCATTGACTACCATACAATAGAGATTTTTGCAGTTCTCTAAATAGTGAAGCTCAGAGGAAGATACTTGTAATGTTAGCTAGAGGAGTTATGAAAGGGTTTAGGTAGAAGGTAGCATTTGAAGTGGGTTTTAAGTAAAGAGAAGGAATTGTGAGCAGGAGGCCCTTCAGGGCTTCGAAACAGCAAGTCTCAGAAGAACGAACATGAAAGACTGGTTCTGGGAGTGTGACAGGGCTGACACTGGAGAGGTGATGAAGGCCCGGGACTGCCATGCTTAGGATTTTGACCTCTCTTCCATCGGATGAGGAGAACGTTTAAAATATTATGATTTTGAACTATATTTTAAAAAAATCACTCTGGTGGTGGTTTGAGGAGAGGATTCAAGGAATAAGAATTTGAGACAGGGAAACCAGTTAGCCTAGGAGAAAGTGAGGTCTGAAATGGTAACACAAAGGCAGAGCATTAGGGTCTCATCTAACCCTGAGATCCTACAACAGGTAGAATTGTCAGGGTTTGTTGACCCTCATGGGTTGAGGGGATGGAGAGAAGAGGAGGAAAGGGTGAGGGATTATGAATTAAGATGACTCAGGTTACTCCCTTGAGAGATGGGAAGGATGCTAACATTATGGTGGTATTAACTGCAATCAGGAACTGAGATGGAGCAGGGTGTTTCGCAGGAAGGGGGAGGGATGAAAAAAAGGAAAGTACTTGTAAACTTCAAAGTTTCTGGAGCATTCTGGTTGAGAGTAGAGCTAGTGCTAAGACCTGGTAGAGCTTTTTGCCTGGGGGACCAGGACCCCGGGTCAACTATTGAGTCTCTCCCTGATGTATATCTGAGCCTGTAGCATCAGTAGATGCTATTTGGTCAGTCCTGGCGACAACAGGGAAGTCACAAGAGTCTGTTCAGGGAGTTTTGGATAAGGTAGTATGGTGTAAGAACCAGTTGTGGACTAGGAGCTAGGGAGGTTTTAAATTTATGGAGGAAGATATGACACTGGTTTCTTCCAGTGTCCTAGGTGGGATGTGGATATCTGGAAAGGCCAATTTCAGCTCCCATCTCTTCTCTCTTTTTTACTTTTCCATTTCCATGCTTATCTTTCCCCAATAAAGAGGAACCAGTTGATCTTGGTCCCCATGTGCCAGGCCTGTCAACTCAATGTGTGAGTAACCCAAGCCTCTTTTTTCCAGCGTGCCAAGGGGGCTTTGCAGAGCATCACTGCAGGCCAGAAGGTCATTAGCAAGCATAAGAACGGACGTTTCTACCAGTGTGAGGTGGTCAGGCTCACCACTGAGACCTTCTATGAAGTCAACTTTGATGACGGCTCCTTCAGCGACAATCTTTATCCTGAAGACATAGTGGTAATGTCTGCGAAGAGCTTCCTGGGCAGTTTGGGATGGAGGATGTTTCTAGGTCTGGCTGGCAAACTGGCTGTAGGTCTGCCTGCCTTTTCTAGACAGGTCCCATGGTCCCATCAGTTGATGCCCAAATAGAAAGAAGCATTTGCACTGGTCTTTCCTTGCAAAGAAAATTATGTGCCACTAGGGTACCCATCTTCCCCTAGAAGTTTGTATGAATCAGCATTTTCTGTAATTCTTTGAAACATGCATATATTTTGATCTAAACTATGCTTTAAGGCATTCTAGTGCAGTAGAAAAGCCCAGGTTTTGGTCAAACCAATATCAGCTTCATTGCTTAGTAGCTGGGTAATTTTCAGAGGTACACAACTCTCTTTTCTACCAGACCCTCTTAGGAGATGTGTAGAATCTGCTTTTGTCTCTTCACAATTGAGGGCTTTGGGGCTAAGTGGAAACTGCTTGGAGACACCCCTGGCCTGCTTAGGTTAACAACATCTGAGACACTAGAGACCCTGCCTGGACCCAATCCTAGGTTTCCTCACTCAGTATTCAGGACTTAGTTTAAGTTTCCCCCACCCCCACCCTGCCTTTTCATGTGGTAGACTAAGCACCAAGGTGGAGAGGAAGGAAACCTTTTCTTCCTTTAGCAAATCAGGTATTTCCCATGTTTATACCACATTAGCACCTTAATTGCTAAAAGCACGTTCATTAGTAATAAGGTAGACTCTTAGGGAAGATGATGTTAGTAGTATTTGCAGCAGTACTATAGCTTTGGTTTGTTAAGCTCTTACAGTATGCCAGGCCTGTGCTCAGTGCTGTATGTCAAGAATCTCTTTCACTTCTCATACCAAGTCTGAGAAGATAGGTGGTGTCATCTCCAACTTACAGAGCAGTGATCTCAGGCCTCCCTTTTATAAAAGTAATTGAAGACCCCAAAGAGCCTGTGTTTTTGTGGGTTGTATCTATCAATATATACTATATTAGAAATTAAAACTGAGACTAATTTAAAATAATCCATTTTTAATTAAAAAATAACTTCTAAAACAAAAACAATTAGAAGAATGCCATTTTTGTGCAATTTTGCAGATCTCTTTAATGTCACTTCTTAATTTAATCTGTTCTGATATACTGCTTTGGTTAAACTATAGGAAGATAATTCAGCCTCAGACAGATATGTAGTTGGAAAGGGGAGAAGTATTTTTACAGCCTTTCAGATAATTGTGATTATTCTTCTTTGATGCTCTACCAAAACTCAAGTGCCAGTTTCTTAAAGTTAGTTGCAGTGTGGAATCTGAAAGCAGGTCAATGAACTTTTCATACTCTATTACGTTAAAATCCATTGATCTGTCTTATACTTAGAATGAATCTTTAACTCACGCATGATTTTATAACATCATACATTGGTCATTTAGAAAATATTGGAGCACTGGACTATGGCGATCTTCCAAATGTTATATATATCAACGAATCAGATTGTCAGTATCACTAATCTCATCAGCAAACTTTAAAATTTTGGAAAGCTTCAAGCTCACAGCGGTGAATGCAACTTTCCTGAAATTCTCATTTTAGCTTAAAAGTGTGAATTTTATTATTGGCAATAGATACTCTTGTTTTCCTTGAAGTGATAGGCTCACTTCATTCATTTTCAAGAAGTTGTCTGCCAAGTCCCCAATACTGAATAACCGTAGTTTATCAGTCATTTTTTTCAAATAAAATCTGGTGTTCCATGAAAAAAGAAGCTAGCATAGCTCACAACTCAAACAATTACACAGGTGTTTTTCCTCTCAAGATTACCATCATACTTGGGTCTGCAGCCAGAGTGTCTTATGAATACTTATACATGTACTCAATGATTAAAATTTAACAAAACTAATAATCTTTACTGCTCCATCAAGGGACATTGTTACGTGAAATTCGGTTTTTGCTTTTTTCCCCCTAAATTATGAGTGCACAGTGGTGAAAAATGCAACAACAATGAGTAGAGCTTGGGGCCAGTACCTTAATTTGTGCTCAGGTGCCAGCAGTTGTACCCATCATAGGTTTGATACCATCACTGCAAATGTCAACACAATGAAAAAAGCTAGTGTTTTAGCCTTATTATGGCAATAGTCATGGTCTCACACGCTCCCTGAAAGTGCCTCAGGAACCCCTCAGAGGTTCGTGGACTACACTTTGAGAACTGCTGTTATCAGAGGTAGAAATGAGTTGCAGAGAACTTAAGTGATTTATTAAAGGTCACATGTTTGACTAGCTAAAACTTCCACTGCAGATTTTTTCTTGGGGGGGGGGGTGCTGTAGTTTCTGCTTAACTGTTAGATTGATACAAAATATATTTATTAATAACCTACTCAGTAAATGAATTGGCAATACAGTATAGAACTGTTTCTGCTCAATAAATGAACTGGCAGGTGACAGGACAGGACAGATCTTTTCTAACTTTTGTCATGTAGTGTGATTGGTGCGAGCAGTTGTGAACATCCATATCCTTTTAGACTCACTGCTCCCCACCCCTCTCTGATGTGTATTTTTTAAGCCATGTCCCTAAGGACCTTCTCCCAGGTCTACCCATTAGCCCTTTCATTCAACCAACATGCATGTACATTGACCTCCCACTACATACCAAGCCCTTTGCTGGGCAATATGGTGAGGACTCAACCTTAGGATACCTCCTCACTTCTGGAAAGAGTAGAAGTTCTAAAGTACTTAGCTAAGTCCCATGGTGGGTGATCGTTTCTTTTTATACCTTTCCTGTTAAGAACACATTTTGAGTACAGTTGTAGCATTTCTACATGTCAGAGCCATGGGGGAACCCTTAGAGGAAGAGTTGAGGGAATGTAAGAAGGACTCTTGATTATGGCACCTGTCTTCTATGTTTACTGAATTATTATAGCTGTCTTTTTTCTCACCAAGAAGCATCAGGGGACAGAGATATGGGGCAGCCTTTCACTTAGCAAGCTTGTCTTTATTGCATCTTTCAGCCCAGAGAGAGCTGCCTTGTTTGGAGTATTGGAGCAGGAATTTGTCCGGGTTCATTCTTCCCTGAGTAGATGGCAGTTACCATTGTGCTCAAGTGGACCTTATTTCACTCTCCTTCCTTCCTGTTTCCTCAGAGCCAGGACTGTCTCCAGTTGGGTCCTCCTGCTGAAGGGGAAGTCGTCCAAGTGAGATGGACAGATGGCCAAGTCTATGGAGCCAAGTTTGTGGCCTCCCACCCCATCCAAATGTACCAGGTAGCCAAAGTTTCTTGCTAGGGAGTGGGGGGTGTGTACTTAATTCATTGCTTCCTTTTGGGCCAAAGGTGAGTCTGCTCTTGGGAGAACTAATGAATTGGTAACCCTTTCAGAGCTAGGGGTCTGCCCTGTGTCCAGCTTGCCAAGTGTGGCTTCAAACATGGTAGCCCACACTTCAGTGTTTTAATTCCTTCCTTTGGCTGCAGGGAATTGCCACTGTAAGTGGTGGACCAGGGAGAGAGTCAGGGATTTCCTAGCTAAAAGGCCTTTGTTTCCTTGGTAGGTGGAGTTTGAGGATGGCTCACAGCTTATAGTTAAGAGAGACGACGTGTATACGCTGGATGAAGAGCTTCCCAAGAGAGTCAAGTCTAGACTGGTGAGTGTATGTTTTCTGTGTGCCCTTTGTTCCTGTCTGAGAGGGAGGGAACAAGGCAAGGATGTGTCCCTTTGTGTTTTTCTTGGGGTAGTTGGCCATAAAGTGATTATTTGGCTTGCTTATTCTTTTTTATAGTCAGTAGCCTCAGACATGCGCTTCAACGAGATTTTCACAGAGAAAGAGGTTAAGCAAGAAAAGAAACGGCAACGAGTTATCAACTCAAGATACCGGGAGGATTATATTGAGCCTGCACTATACCGGGCCATCATGGAGTAGGTGCTTCCAGGGTCCAAGAGATTCCCAGCCATCAAGGCAAGAACACTCTGGGGTTCCACAGCACAGCAGACACTTGGAACTCTGAAGTCTCTAAAAGTGAAGTTGTAAAAAGAAAAGGAATGAAATAACCAACGCCATCATCTTCTTACCCCACCCTCATCGCATTCCGCTATAGTGAAAGGAGAAGCCGTTTTTGGACACATGGCAGCAGCTGCTGATCCCCTAGCTGAGGGGCTGAGCACTGGAATCCTGTGGCTGCACTGACCCCAGTCCATAAAGGGGTCCACTGTGCTGCCTGGACTGATTGTCCTGTTCCTGGCCTAGGACTTAGCTTCCTAACAGTCACCTGTACCAACTAGGCAGAGGTGCTGGTGCCTGCCCCCGTGCCCACTTTTGTATTTATGTGTGTGTGTATGTGTGTGTGTGCGTATGTATGTATGTTTGATCTGGACCAGCTTCTGCCAGCCCCTGGCCTTTACTTTCTTCCTTGCCTATGTAGGGCAAACAAAATGTGAAATTCTGCCCTCAGCTGAGCTGAGTAAGGGCCCATGGGGGTTGGCTGGAGTTGGGTGTGGCATCTGTCCAGGCCTGGAACAGCCTCAAGAGAGTGCTGGCAAAGCTGCAGTATTGATGCTAAGGAGTTGATGCCACCTCTGTCTTCCCTTGAAGGAAAACATGGGGATAACATGGGTATGTGCCCACACCACTAGGCACAGAGCCCCTGTGGCACAGTATTAGCGGGTGTGGGTGGGGATTACCCTGAAGGGGGGATTTTAATGATGGAAGCAGGCAGAGCCTGGTGGGTGATTCTGTCAACAGAATATTGCAATCATGCAGGGGCTGGGAGGGTTAGGTTGAAGTAACTGGGGCCACTGCAGGCCCACTGGGGGTGGGAGGGAACTGATTTGGGGGTGGGGGTGGGACTAGAGGGCAACACTGAAGGGGTTAAACAGGTTTTTGCTCCTCATGAATTTGTTCGCCTGGGCCCAGGATTGCAGGGCTTTACACCTATACCCTATGTATACAAGAATCAGATTTATAATACTTCCCCATTTTTTGTTACGTATGAACGCTATAAACCAAATTATTTTGAAAACTGGTGCATCACCTTGTCCTTAGCAATAAAATGTGTTGAGCAGAGGATTGGCTGTCTCTGCCCCAAGGAGCCCAAGTGGCTGAGGGTCAGGCTGGGGGTGTATCTAGAGTCATAGGCTCTGAGGCAGGGCATGTATTCTAAGAGTCAGTAAGGCAGGATCCAGGAAGCTGTTCCAAAGAGATGGGTCCCTTCCTTGTCAAGCTCTGTATTAGGCCAAACATGGGACACAGGAGCAGGGACACTTGGCTATGAGCACCTCTGCATTGTATCCCCTGCCTGGGAGATGGGCAGGAGGAGGTAATAGAGGAAGCACCAGACTGCTGAGTCCTCTCAACAGAGTCTGATCTCCTGCTTGATATATCTTCATTGACTGGCCTAAGTCCATTACAGCATCTGTGTTCTATACAAATTTTGGAACCAGTTCGAAGGAGGGAGTGCATTTTAGGTGCTTGAAGAACAAGGGACTCGGCCTCCAGCAGGGTCCTGAAGCTGCTCTGAGCTGCTTGTAGTTGGTGAGAAGCTTCCTTGGAGGAAGACCCAGTTCCCTTCATCTTGTGGGTCCCTGAGGCTGAAGTGGACAAGGGTGGAGAGTCACAGGGCAGGGAGGGGACAATGAATAGGAGCACGACTTGGGAGCAGCAGAGCTGCTCCAGCTGGCCTTTGGACAGCTAGGTACTCAGTGGCATGGCCCTGTCCAGGTGCAGGAGAGGCTTGGGTCAGCTCAGCTACTCTAAATGCTTCCTTGTGTCCCTAGGGGTTAGGCGGCGGTTGCTATTTGGTATCTGATTGTAGGGAAAGGGAAGAGCAGCAGGTTTCAAAGATGCTTTTCTATGCCAGTTCCCTCCTGGGGCCAAGAAAGGGAGGTTGACTCTTTAGCCCTGCACACACATTCCCAGGGGAGGCTGGGCAGAGCCAGGTCTTAGTGGATTGGTGATTGAGCCCCGGGAGCACACATCTTTGGAGTACTTCCCCAGCCTTTCTCCACAAGGTCTCAGACCTCCCTGCCTCTCTCTGACCCCAGTGTCCCCAAACTTGCTGAAGGACCTGCAGGGCTAGGTGCTGGTCTAATCCCAGCAGAGTTCTTACTCAACAGCTGACAATTTTTCTAGAAACTTTGCACTTCTTATTTTGGTCAACGTAATAGCCCCGAGGAAACCGAAACTCAGAGCGGACGGGCCTTTCACAAATCACAGAGAACCCTCCTGTTCTCTCCCCCACGGTCAGGTCCGGGCCTTTGCAGACTGACCCCAGCGAAAGGCCCGTGTCTCTGCCCGCCAGCCGCCTCCTGCCTTAGGCTACTCCCAGAAGCTTTTTTGCCAAGGCAAACTGCTTTTCCTTAGCAAGGTAGGGTCTTTGTGCTGGCATCCCAGGATTACAGCTTAAAGTCTCCCCTGACCCCTCCGAGGAATTAAGTTTTAAATTGTGCCCCAGGCGGGTGATGTCAGGGCTCAGCTGCGGGAATGAAAGAGTGGGGTGGGAGAGAGCTGCAAAGGGTTTGTGGGGCGGGGTGGCCGTGTGCCCGGACCGAACATTTTATACGAGGCTCTGAAGTTAAAATGCACAAGAGCAGCCTGGACCTCCGTGCCCTTACCCCACAGGATTGGGCGAGGCCCACGGAGGTCCAAAGCCTTGGTCCTGAGGGAGTGGACTGGCGGCGCTCACGACACAGAGGGCGAGATGGGGTGGCCCTCGGCGTGGAATGACCGTAACCACCCTGCACTTGGAGCTCCCCGCACGGGCGAGGAAACAGGCTCTAGAGGGGCTGGGCCGCGAGGCCTGCTAAGGAGGATTCCTCCAGACGGCCGGGTGTGCCCTGCAGGGGGCTGATGCGAGACAGGCAGGGCCCGCTCCACCCGCGGGAGCCCCACGCCACCTCACCTTCCCCAACTCGGTTCTCCGGCGTAGGCAGGTCGGGGAACTCCGCGGCAGCAGCTCCTACTGCGCCCCTCCGGCGCGCGCGCGCCCGCCCACCCGGGCAGCGCCGCTCCGCATTGGCCAGCCCGGCGCCTCGCCCGGCTCCTGCGCGCTCATTGGCCTCGGACGCCGACCTGGTCGCGGCCGCGCGCTCCGCCCGCCGCTGCGTCCCCACTATGGCGGCGCCCATGCAGCCCACCGCGTCGTGGGCGCCCGCCGGGGTCCCCCGCGGCTGCCGCCGCCGCCTGCGCCTCCGCCTCCGCCTTCCCGCCCCGCGAGGGGCCGGGCGCCGCCTCCCCGCTGCCTCCCACTCTGCTGCGGTAAGGGCCTGCCCGGTGCGCTTCGGGGCGTGACGGCGGACCGCAGCTAACGGTCGCCGCGCTGCCCCGCCCCTCCCCCGCCGGCCGCGTTTCCCGGGCCGGGCGGGGCGCGAAGCCGGCTCTAGTGCTGGGGAAGGAGGGGTCAGGGCACGGCCCAGTTGTCCCACGGTCTGGGAGCCCAATTCCTGGATGACCTCGACTGGGTGGGGGCTGCCAGGCCTGGGGGGAAAGGCGGGCCTTATGCGGGCCGAGCGGTCTGAGGTCATCTCGGAGCGAGACCCCGCATTGCTGGGCACCTTGGCTCAAAGCTAGGACACTGTCATTCAGGCCCAGCTGTGGCAAGGGAAGGAGAAGTGCAGGGAAAGCCTGAGCGGGAATCAGCAGCGTATGGGTCGCGGTTGTCATTGCTTACTGCTCTATTTGGGACCAGATGTTCAGAGGAACCAGGATCAATTTGATTGGCAAAGTACGCCGTTCTTGCTTTCTTTTCTTCTGGCACTTTTCCCCATTGTCTCCTCAGTGATTTTGCTTAGTGAGGAGAGCAGGTTTGGTTAGGAGACTGTCCCATGAATATTTTGGATTCCTTTTTACAACAATGCCCATTTTTATGATTCCTCAATAAACCTCGTTTTTGTTTGTGTTTCTCTCACATATGGGGAGGGAGTGAAACGTGAGAACTGAATCATTGTAATTAATTGAGGGAGGAACCAATGAAGGCAGCTGTTATTCCAGAAAGTAACATATACAAACTTTTCTGTGGACATACTTTGAATTATCTATACTATAGATAGTTGGACATAAAGGTATAAAAAACACTAGGTTACTGAAAGTAAAACAGTCCTTATAACAAATTAGGTTGTATCTAAGTCAGAATCATTTTGGGGCCGGGCACAGTGGCTCAAGCCTGTAATCCGAGCACTTTGGGAGGCTGAGGCTGGAGGATGCTTGAGGCCAGGAGTTCAAGACTAGCCTGAGCAACATAGCTAGACATCATCTCTACAAAAAATAGAAAGATTAGCTAGGCATGTTGGCACATGCCTGTAGTCCCAGCTACTTGGGAGGCTGAGGCAGCAGGATTGCTTGAGCCCAGGAGTTTGAGGTTGCAGTGAGCTATGAAAATGCCACTGGACTCTAGCCCCTGCAACAGAGGGAGACTCTGTCTTAAAAAAAAAAAAATCACTTTGGAGTGATGATGACTGAACTGTTTGGTGTACTTTTAAGTCAACAGTCAGAGGATTAAAAGGAAGCTGGTGCAAAAATTTATGACCAAATAGTATTTTCAAATAATCTCTTAGGCAACAACAGCTCCCGAGAGTAGAGAGTCAGGGTTATTTTGAAATATTAAGTTGTGAATCTCTCCATTTCACATGTCTAAATGTCTAACCATGGTTTAATACAAGTAAATTATTAATGATGAAATAAGACATTCATAGTCTTAGAGACTTACTGACTTTGGATCAATCAATACAGTGTCTAGTGAGTCATATTTTGTGTAAGGGATTGACTGAGGAGGAACTCAGAACCATTTAAGATATGAACCTTGTTCTAATGGGCCTATAATATAGTTGTGGGAATAATGCACACACATGACAGTGATAACTAGTGATATGGTCTCCAGAATTCCAAGACAGTAGGTACTATGAGAAATCAGGAAAAGGAGAAATCCATGTATTTGAGGAAGGTTTCACACGGGAGCTCAGTAGAGCCATGAAGAGTGGGTAGGCCTGGCTGGCTGAAGAGGGAGGAGAAATGAGCAGATGAGAAAGTGAGGATGGTAGAGGAGCAGGAGGAACCTGACATGCTTATGGGTGGTTCCAGGGGGTTTCACATTGGAAAAAGTGGGAGATGAGGCTGTACAAAAAGTACATTGATGCAACAATCCAAGAAGTACCTTTGTCCTGGATGGAGCAAAGGATAAAACAGGTAGTGGTATTTACTTCAAAGGAAGCCGGAGCTAACTAACCAGCAGAAAATAGATACAGTAACACTTTATTTGCCATTGTCACTTTTTTGATTAACTTCAGCTATTTGGAATAACTGTTCTCTTAACTACCCAGGATCTGCACCTCAAGTTCATTCTTGCCCTTCTTCTTTTCTCCCCCTGTGTTCCATTGGTTGCCAGGTCTTGCTGATCCTACCTCCATACTATTTCTGGCATCTGCTGCTTTTCACGCCTACTGTCATTGTACTGATTTAGGGCCATTGATACCATTCCCATGAATTACCGCAGAAACCTCTTAACATTTTTTTCTTTCCCCCCATCTATTGTTTGTACTACATTCACTTCCAGGTGTGTCACTTCTCTGGCCAAGATTTTCAATGGCTCCCCACTGTCTATAGAGTTAGGCACAGGCCAGCCTGGCATGGGCAGTATGGGCAAACTAATTTCGTGCCATTCCCTTAGATTTTATTATATTTTCCAGGTCAGTGGAACTATTTGCTCTTTGTGCTTTGCTGTTTGTGCTCCATATCTTTGCTCATGTTGGCTTTTTCTATCTTAAATGACCCCCTTGAATCTCTAATTACTTTTATCCATGTTTCAGGGCCATTTGATATGGGACTTTTGTGAAGCTTTTCTGTACTTTTCTCCCCATCTAGATGTCTCTCTCCTTTAAACCACTATAACATTAGAGTCTGCTTTTTTGCCATAATTGCCTTAATCTCTCTTCTACCTACAACATAAGACTGAAGCTTTTTCAAGGCATGGACTGTCTTTTTCATCATCTAGCACAGTGTTTTGTACATGGTAGGTACTTGGCAAATATATTTATATTGAAAATAGCTTTTGTTGTTTTTGAGACAGGATCTCACTCTGTTGCCCGGGCTAGAGTGCAGTGGCATTATCATAGCTCACTGCAACCTCAAACTCCTGGGCTCAAGCGATCCTTCTGCCTCAGTCTCCCAAGTAGCTGGGACTACAGATGTGCACCATCACACTAAGCTAACTTTTTGACTTTTTGTAGACAGGGTCTCACTATTGCTCAGGCTGGTCTTGCACTGCTGGCCTCAAGCATCCTCCAGCCTCGGCCTCCCAAAGTGCTAGGATTACAGGCGTGAGCCACTGTACCCAGCCTGAAAATAGCTTTGAACCAGGATGGATGCAAAGAAAATTCTTTGTGCAAACAAAGTGTTTGTCATAAAATCTATAAATAAAGTTATATGAGAGAATCCCTTACTGAGAGATCTGGTATATTGGTATGGATAGCTTGGATTAGGCTGCATTAACAAAATCCTCAAAATTTCAGGGGCTCAACAGAACAAAAGTTGACTTCTCATTCATGTGACATGTCCAGCATAACTGCTCAGGGAACTCTTCTCCTCACAGTCACCCAGGGACCAAGGCTGATGGAAACTCCATCTTAACATGGTGCTTCTGTGATCATTTTAATTCGATGAAAAGATAGTGGTCACGTGGACAAGTTTCTGTCCCAATGTGGCACATGTCACTTTCATTCACATTTCATTGGCCAAAGCAAGTTACATGGCCATGCCTAACTTTAAAGAAGGGTAAGGAACGGCAGTCTTAGCATATGCTTGGAAAGTAAAGAGCCAGAAATACTTGGTGGACAGCACTAATGACTACTACATCATCTGTGAGTATTGTGACCCATTGAAGGGTAGATGTAGCAGATCAGATGGGCTACTAGAGATAAGCATATTGACAGTGTTACCTCTAACTAGACATAGGGTAGTGGTGGATTTGGACTCAAAACTCTATTACAAGCACTTGTAAATGCTCATAGGCCAAGGCTGTTGATACAAGGGCAATCTGTTAAATCCCAGTTATAATAGTCATTCCTGAGGGAGTGACTATTTTACAACACTATTTTATAGCACTCTTAGTAATGAACACAGGAATGGTTCTGAGGTGTCCAAAAAATTAAATTGTATTCCAAATATTCAATTTAAGAAGTCAGGAAGTTTATAATAATTTGAGGTGCATTTACAGTCAAATGGTTAAAATAAAGAATCTTAGTTTAACCTTACTGGTTTAATTGAGCCTAGAAAACTTGGTATTTGGGAAGATTTTGCTTTTGACAATGAATAGAAGCATAGAGTGTTAGTTGGAGCCCCGGTTCAGGAGACAGAAGTTCTGGGTTCAAATCTTGGCTCTGCCAACTAGCTAGTTGTCTGACATTGAGTAAGAGTCTTGTTCTTGAGCCTGAGTTTTCTCATCAGTGAAATGCATAAGGTGCTTGTGAGAATTAAACGAGTTAGTTCATGAAAAGTGCTTTATATAATGCCTGCTTCAGAGTAAGCTCTCACAATCATCAGAGCAGCAGCAGCAGCAGCAGCAGGGTTTGAAGGAACTTTGAGGAATCAGGTAAGAAAGCCCAGAGATGTAGGTAGAAGCATTCCCCCAGATTTTCCTGCCTTTTTCCCCCTTGTACAGCATTACTGCTATACTTCTTATTTTCATACTTATCATATTTTATTTTATTTAGTTGTACGCATGTCTGTCTCTCCCACTAGACTAGGTGCTCTAATCATTCCACAACTATTTATTGAACATGATCTCTGTGCTGGGTTGTGGCTTGATAGGTATGAAGGAAAGACAAGTCTCTGGTCTCAAAGATCCTCCAGTCTGGTAGGACCAGAAGCAATTAAACCAGCAGTTAGAATACAACATAACAAGGCCTGTGATTGAGGGTCTTGTGGGATCTCCTAAAAGGGTATCTGATGTTACATGGGGAATATAAATAGTGGTTTTCTAGAGAAGTTCACACCTAACTGAAATCTTAAAGAATCAGTAGTTATTAGCTGGGTGGATGTGGGTTTAAAAGGCTTTTCACACGGGAAACAATGTGTTGTGGCCTAGAAACAGAGTGTGGCTACATTCTGAAGATGCCTGTTGTGGCAGTAGTACAGAGCATGTTTGGGGAGTGTGTGGGAAATGAGGCTTCAAAAAGTTAGTCAAGAGCAGGTTGTGAAGGGCCTCGAGAATTTTGGAGTTAAAGATTTATCCTGAAAGTGATTAGGCGCCAGTGAAGGATTTGAAGGTAGAAAATGACTTTATCAGTTTTGCCTTTGAGGAAGATCACTGTGTGTGAAAGAGGCAGAGTAGTGGGTATCCTATTTCCCTGACATGGGAAGTTCTGAGGTTTGCAACCGTAGTACCATGCCTACTACACAAGAGTCATAAAATATTTACTTATGACAAGAGATTAGAATGAGGTGAGACTGGAGGGGAGGATACAGTTAGGCTGTTGCAGTAATATGAGGGATGTGGCCATATCCTTCCTAGGGCTAGAGCAGGGTACCATATACAAGAGTCAGCAGATCTGGATTTCAATCATAGCTTCACCAGTTTCTCTTGTATCACCTTGGGCAGGCTTCAGAATCTCTTGCATCTTCTTGGTTTTCAAATTTGGAAAATGGAGATAAAAATTCCTACCTTGCAAGGTTGCTCTGAGGATTTGAGGGAATAGACGTAAAAAGCCTGGTCCTGTGCTATTAGATATATAAAGGACCTCTTGTAATAAAAATAATAGTTTTAATATTCCTAATGTTTAGTATATTACCTGGTCCAGGGTAGGTGATCATTAGCCTTAAATGTCACCACCTAAAGATACCCACTGCCAACATCGTGGTTTTATTTATGCGTTTTAAGTGATTGATGATGCTGGGCTAGGAATGTTAGGCATAAGGGAATTATTCTGAGATCAAGAAGAGGGAGTTGATAAGAATACCATACCAATTTAAACGTTGTTTAAATACCAAGAGAGTATGTATGGCCATTCAGCTGTTCCTAACCCTTGCCTGGAAGTGGCACGGTGTGTGTGCATATACTCCCTCGCCACTGATGTGGCCATGATGTGCTCTCTGCGTTGGCTGCTAAAACATACACGCTTTACTTCTCCTCTTCGTTGTTGACCTCTTCCCCTCTGAAATTTTGTTCCTCCTTGGTCATCTTCTGATGATTTTTTTAAAGATGATAATGGAAGTTTAATTCAGATTGGTTCTCCATTAGGTTCCTCCCTGGTCATCCTGTTTTGACATGGGTCCCTCCTCTCTGAACTCCTGTAGAACTTAATTTATTAAGTTATTATGATTAAATGTCATCTGCTTTGTCTTATTATTTGTAGTTCAGTAAATTTCCTTTTTCCTTGATGTCAGTTTTTCTTGCAAAATAATTGAAAGGTGGCATGTTTATGTATTTTTAACACAGCTTAAAAACTCCCTGAAGCCTTGTGTTTGGAATATGTTAAACAAGTCAGAAAATTCTGTTACTGAGTTTTTAAAGTAAATAGCAGTGGTTCTCAGACTTTTATGTCTCAGGATCCATTTAGAGTTTAAAAATTATTGAGTACCCCCAAAGAACTTTCATCTTTGTGGGTTTTGTTTATTGATATTTGATGTTTTAAAAATTACTGAGAAAATTTTAAATCACAAGAACACACAAACACACATTCCATTAGCCATGAGAACAATCATGTCATCACATCATATGTTATGTAGCCTCTAGAAAACTCTGTGGGACCCTTATAAGAGAATGAGAGTGAACAAGGCAAATAATGTCTTAGAATTGTTGTGAAAATAGTTTTAAACTTGTGGATCCCCTGAAAGGGTCTTGGGAACTCTCAAGGGTCCTTGGGCCACACTTTGAGAACTGCTGGTATATAGATAAAAGAGTTTTTATGTGACATTTTTATATCTTTTTGGTAACAAAATAACATAAGGGTGGAAATGTTTACAAACATCTATTTTCAAAATGTACTTAACATAGTTTCTTTTAAAAAAGCAGCTGGTTTCTTTGTTAAGACATCTTTATCTTGGAAGGGCAGAAGTGTGTATTTTTGGAGTATCTGCTAGCTACCATACTGCTGACAGACATATGTCATTCCAGGAAAGGTCAGTAAACTGGGAACAACAATACTTTTGTAAAAGAAAAATATATAACTGCTCTTTAAGTTCTAGAAATCTTATAGTTACTTGGCCAGATGATAACTGGAGAACTCCTTTGTGGTGCTGGTATCATGGTTTCTTGCTATCTCATTGTCAAGTTTAGTTAATGATCCTATTTAGAAGATCTAATTTTTGTGAAATTAACCACATTGATGTAATTTTGTACTGCATAAACTACACTACATTAGGAAGTGAACAAACAAGTGGTGACACCACCACCCTCTGTACTGTGTAATTTTCACACTTCCGAAGGAGTCTTCCTGAGCCTTGTGTGCCACAGAGACACAGGGATTGTGTGAAGAGGCCAGTGTCAGTGAAATTAATACCAGAAAAGTTTATAATAGGAGCTGTGGAATTTTTTTCCAATACTCTGGTGGATCACTTTGAGTACTCTTTGAGAGGTACATGCCCTCTTTGAAGGCAAATGGCCTGGGCTGTAGAATGGCCTCTTCTCGCTCTTGGCTTGGTCTTTTCCAGTCTGTCCTCCATGTTGCTACTCGAGCAGTCTTTCTAAAATACACATTTATGTCATTTCTCTACTTAATCTCTTAAGTGGTTCCCCATTGTCAATGGGATAAATTTCAGACTCTCTAGCGTGGCTTATACAGCCTTTCCTGCCCTCTGCTGCTTTAGCTTCCCACAGTCAATTTAATTCAGGCAGCACCTCTTGGAAGCTTTTCCTGAGCCTCACAGACAGTTATTAATTGCACCATCTCATAGTGTCTGTTCCTTGCTTATACTGTACCTGCACGTATCACCCTGCATCTCGAGGGCAGGTACCATGCCTTGTGTTCCTACTGTTTTGCTCTGGTGTGCAATAATGGCTTTTGCTGGGACTGATAAGATGGCATAGCTTCTTGCATAGTTCCAGCATAGTTATTCCGCAATAGTCCAGCAGAGTTTTTCTACAATATTACATTTCTTTCCTTGCTTTTTTTTTTAAAGATATGGGCAGATAAACAATATGGAACTACTACATAGGGCTAAGACATGTAAAGTCTCACAGAAATAATAGCAATGAAAGAGAACATTTATCTCATATTTTCTAATGATGTCTTTTACACATGTAAGAACAGAACAATATAATGATACCCATCATTAAATCTTAATCTGCTATTTGCTTCAGTTTTTGTTTTTTTCCCCAAAGAAATGGAACATTACAAATGTTTTTTCCCCAGTTCCCTCCCTCCTTCACCAGAGAAAGCCAGTATGTTTGATTTAAAGGTTTCTTAAATTCCCACATGTTTTTATACTTTTGCTATATATTATGTGTCCATATACAATACGTAGCAGAGGCTGGCAAACTGGCCTGCAAATTTTATTGGAACACAGCCATGCTTGTTTGTTCACATGTTGGTTGCCGCTTTCAAACTACGATTTTCTGTTTCCAGTTTTCTGGGCATATTGCCATCTCCTAAACTCACCTTCAACACCAGTCCTTACCTCTTGTCAATTGGCGCAGGCAAAGGAAAGCCATCTTTTCAAACATTGCAGTTGAATTTTCTCAAGACTGATTGCATTCAGCATTTTTTTTCCCCCAAAAAACACAGGGCTCCCTATGTAACTGTGTCACCCAGGCTGGCCTTGAACTCCTGGACTCAAGTGATCCTCCTGGCTCAGCTTCCTGAGTAGCTAGGATTACAGGCATGCACCCAGCTTGTATTCAGCATTTTTAATCTTCCACATAGAAGTCACATTTTGCAAATAAAAAATTATGTCTAGAACCTTGTCCTCTGAACACCATTGCAACAAATAAGAAAAAAACCAATAAAACCAAACCTTAGCAGCTCCTATTTAAAAAAAAAAAGTTTTTTTTTTTTTGTAAAAACAAAGGTAAACTCACATATGCAAAACTCAAAGTTTTGTTCCCTCGGATGTTTACTCCCCACACCCTTCCAGACTTTCTCAGATACTACTTCTTTTTTTTAATTTATTTTAATTTTTAATATTTTGTCTTTTTAAAATTTAAAAAATTTTCTTTCTCAGATACTTCTAAAGGGAGTGTCTGACCAATGACAAAGTATTCATCAGCTTAACTCTTCTGTTTTCTATTTTTAAAACCCTTGTAAGATATCTAATTTCCGCTCAGAAAGTCACTGACTACCTATGTTGCAGCAGTCTGGGTCCAATCAGGAGAGAGAAATCACATGTTAATTTGAACAGGTAAAGTTTAAGAATTATTAACTATTACAGAGAATTGGAGTAATGTGGGATTGGCTAGTTAGAAGTAAAGAAATAAGCATATGGAAAGATGGTCAACAATGTCATCAGCTATCAGGGGAGTGCAAATTGAAACCACAGTGAGAAACCACTCCCCACTCACTAGGATGGCTGTAATCAAAAAGTATTGGAGCAGGTGTGGAGAAATTGGAACTCTCATTCACCGCTGGTAGGGATGTATTATAAATGGTGCAGGTGCTTTGGAAAACAGTCAGGCATTTCCTCAAACAGTTAAACAGAATTTCCATATGTGCCAGGTATACTTTATTCCTAGGTATCCTAGTCCATTTTGTGGTGCTATAACAATACCTGAGCCTGGGTAATTTATAAAGAACAGAAATTTGTTCTTACAGTTCTGGAGGCTGGAAAATCCAAGGTCAAGGGGACAGCATCTGGTGAGGGCCTTATTGCTATTTCATCCTATGGCGGGAAGTGGAAGGACAAGAGAGCAGAAGAAGGAAGGAGGTAGGGAGGGAGAGGGAGAAGGATCAAACTTGCAGCTTCAAGCCCTTTTATAATCAGCATTGATCACTTCATGGGGGTGGAGCCCTCATGACCTTACCACCTCTCATTAGGCCCTACCTCCCAGCACTTGCATTGGGGATTAAGTTTCCAACACATGTTTTTAGGAGGACACATTCAAACCACAGCATTAGGTATATACCCAATTCAACACTTAGGTATATACCCAAGAGAAATTAAAATTTATGTCCATACAGAAACTGTACATGAATGTTCACAACAGCATTATTCAGCCAAAAAGTGGAAACAACCCAAATGTCTGTCACCTGATGAATGGATAAATAAAATATGGTATGTTCATGTGCTGGAATATTATTCAATAAAAAGAAATGAAGTACTGATACATGCTACAATATGCATGAACTTTTAAAGCGTGCTAATTGAAAGAAGCCAGTCACAAAGGAACATATATTGTATGATTCCATTGATACAAAATGTCCAGAATAGGCAAATCTATAGGGACAGTAGGTTAGGGCTAGGAGAACAGGAGATGGGAGCGGTGGTGACAGCTAAGGGAGGTGAGGTATCATCTTGGGACTAATGAAGAAGATCTAAAATTGTGGTGATGTTTGCACAACTCTGTGAACTTTGTGGATACACTGAAAGCCATTGAATTGTGCACTTTGGGTAAATTATATGGCATGTGAAGGATATCTCAGTAAAGCTGTTAATAAGAAGCAAAGAGAGCTCTCAGGAATATAGAAATAACAGATATAAGGAGCAGCCACCACCCCAGGGCTGAGCCAGAGCGCCCAACGAGAGCCCTGCTCCTCCACTGCCCCTGCCCCACCCAGGGCTGAGATCTAGACCTTGG
Source organism: Daubentonia madagascariensis (assembly GCA_023783475.1). Lineage (NCBI taxonomy): Eukaryota > Metazoa > Chordata > Mammalia > Primates > Daubentoniidae > Daubentonia > Daubentonia madagascariensis. The sequence goes on along the minus strand of JAKFHU010001129.1, from coordinate 13,905,417 downwards.
TGTAGTGGCTCAGGGGATGGCCGAGAAGTGACTGTGATGCTGCGGGGCAGAACTTGCTGGAAATCTGCCTTCTGAAAATTGCCAGAAATCTGCCCTATAGGGTTCTGGGGAAAGCTGTTTACAGGGATGTGTCTTACCAGAGGCAGTCTACTACAAAACTGCCCGAGAGGAGTGCTCGGGGAAGGTTGCTGATGGCCAAACACTGGAGAAGCCCTGAGTGCTGCTAAGCAGAGCACTCTGGAACCAGGAAGCCAAACAGTTTTCCTCCTGCAGTGTCTGTCTGGCGCCCTGTACCAACAAAGCTTGACATCAGGCCGGCTGGCAAAAGAAAAATATTTAAAGGGCCCAGATCCATTTTTGCAGGGTGATCAAAAAGGATGAATTTGGAGCTGAGAGGCAATAAATCTATAACCAGTACAGTGGGTAACTGGGACCTCAGCATACCCTTAGCTTTTTAATTTCCTTTGGAGATCTTCAGGTTATTCTTGCCTTCCTTGGGTACTGTGGTTTGGAGAAGCTAGGAAACTGTTCTCTTTGGGCTAACTTGCCTTCAGCTCAGTTTTCTAATTATCCATTTTTGCATCTTTTTCTATTCCATTGCTTGGTTCTCTCTTTCAGTCACCAGTTAATGCTTGTGGTGGATCTCCTATGACTTCCATTGCTGCATGTTTTTGTTTTGTTTTGGGGAGTTTGTTTTGGAAATCCTTTAAAACTTTTTATTCTTTTTCATTTTATCTTGCTCATTTTTTACCAGTCATGGTCTTTATTACTCTTACTGTATTTTCAGGAATGTCCACTTTGATTTCCTTCATTAAGGCTTTCATTTTTATGATAGTCTTGTTTTTCTTTGTTCACTTTTTTCCTGAGTGCTAATTTTATTTTATTTTAAGATTTTTGCTGTTTTACAGTTTTTCCCCTGAGATCTCCCTTTACTCTCTGCCCCAAGCTCTTGTTTTTCAGAGCCAATGGGGAGTGGGTGGACCTGGGAGAATCTTTGTTAATGATCTTCATCAGTTCTGTGATTTTTTTTTCTGTTGTGTTGTCTTCATCTACCATGCTTTCCCTTCCCCTTGACCCTCCCAATTCCTTTCTTCCACTTTTGTTTCAGTATTTTTGTATAGATCCTGTATTGATTCCTTTTTTAATATTCAGATGAAACTCTTCTTATTATTTATAGAGGCAATATAGTATATGACTGAAGCCAGATGATCTGGACTTGAATCCTGGCTCTGCCACTCACGAGCACTATGATCTTGAACAAGATCTTTAACCTCTCTGTGCCTCAGTTTCTTCTCTGTAAAATGAGAACGATAACTTCATAGGATTGTTAAGAAGATTCAATGAGTTAAATTGTAGAAAACTCCTAGAACTGGGGCTGATCCACAGTGTTATATGAATATTAGCAATATTAATTATTGTATCTGTTACAGTGACTTGTAATTAGAAAGTGCACAAGTCTTCTGAATAGAATAATTTTATAGATTGCAAGTTTATTACTTAAATCTGCTTGATCATGCATAAAGTCTGAATAGCAGGGGTGCATTCAGCAAAAACATTTTCAAAAAATTGAGCTTTTCAGTAGGTGGTTTGGGAAGCTGGATAATAAATAGTACATAATAACTTCTAATTATCTTGCCTCAAAAATATTCACAAGAGACATGCTCCGGAAATACCCTGTGGTTTTTTGTTCTGCATGATTTTGTCATAATTGAGTTCATATCCGTTATGGCTGATATTTGAAGATCATCAAAATTCTGACATTTCAGACTAACCTAAAAATTGTTGCTAGGTTTAGTTCAGAAAATAATCATATTGTAGGATGTTTTGGGGATGGCAAGAGTTTGGTACAGCTTGTTTCAGTGAGTTTGGATTTTTATGCAATTTTGCATTTATGGCTAATAAGGTAATCTAGCTTTTGTACCTTATGTACCTCTTTTCAAGCATAGTGTAACTGACTGAATAATCAGTCAGTGAATAAATAGTTCTTGAGCACCTACAAGGGATACAGTGGTGAACAAAGTAGACATGTTCCCTGCCTGCATTAGCCGGAATATAAATGTTAAATTATTTCAAGTACTTATAAAATTATAAATATACTATGTAATGGATTGGGATATACAGTGCTGGGGGAGTTTATGACAAGGAAACCTAACCTAAAGTGTGGAGACAGGTAATGCTTCCCTGCAGAATTAAGCTTTTAGCTGAGACTCAAAGGAAGAGTAAGAGTTGGCTGGATGAAGTGGTGGGGTCAGAGGATTTCACCCTGACATTGGGAAAGCATGGTAAGTTCAAAACACTGAAAGAAGTTCCATGCAGCCTCATAAGAGGTGAGGTGGCAAAAGATGTAGGCGGAGAGGTGAGCAGGGGCCAGATCTTACATGCCTTGTTAAGGGGTTTGGGGCTTTACCCTAAGGTTAAGCCCGGGAGTGAAATAATCCTATCCCATTGGCTGCTATGTGGAGAATGAATTGGAAGGGTCAAGAATAGGAGGATAGGAGGTTTACTAGGAGGCTTTTGTGGTAGTCCAAGCAAAAGATTATAGTGACTTGAAATAGGATGGTGGCAGTAAAGAGAGGGATGGATGGATTCAGGAAGTATGTAGGAGGTAAAATTCATAGGGCTGGTTGATTATATGTGGAGGGTGAGAGTGAGGAGGAGGCTAGCGTCAAGGATAATTTCCAGGTTTCTGACAGAAGCAGCTGGGAAAGTGTTGTCTTTGATTGAGAGAGTAAACACTGAAGAAAGGGGAGATTTATAGGGGAAGTGGAGGCATCTGTGAAACATCTAGATGATGAGAAATTAAATAAATTGACATAAAACTCAGAAGGGATATCTAGGCTGAATATAGGAAGTTTGGGATAGTCAGCATAATGATCATAAGTGGAGCCACAGAAGAGGGTGGCATTGCCTTGGGGATATCTGCAGAATGAGTGTGTAAGAATGCTGAACACAGTGCCCCAGGCTTCTCTCTGCATTTAAAATTGCTGTGCATATATAATATGGCACACAAATTACACCTTTAGTATATATTTCAGAATGTGTACAAATTATATTAGTTGTGTCTAAAGTTAGGGCATATAATTAGAAATATATTAATTTATTTTATTTTTAAACTTTTCTTGGGTGTTACTATGTATGAGGCACTATGCTGTTAAATGCTGGTAATTCACAGACCTAAGTTATAGGTTCTGCTTTCAAAGTGTATGCTGATTCTCTGCAGAGACAGAAAAAGAGACAAGATGTTTTCTAAATGCTGTGACAGAGGTAAGCATGGGATGTTATGGGAGCACAAACAGCCATAGTGTAGGACTGTGAGTAAGGAAATCTTCCTGAAGGAGCTGAGACTTGAACAGAGTCCTAAAAGATGAGTTGATGTCAGCGAGGCAAAGAAGTCAGAGAAAGGAAGGCTCTTACTGCCACTATATCGCTTCTCACGGATGTTGTGTAAAGGTCAAATCATGGGAAGACTGTAAAGGGCCCAGCGGATTTGGCATTTAAAAGGTCAGTGGTAAATAAGTGACAGGTGGGGTGGGAAGACAGATCAGATCATGGTGGGTTGAAGAGTCAGACAGACTCCTCTAGGGTGGGGTCTGAGTTTTAGTGTCTTAGTATCCTCTGTGTCTTGCACAATCCTGGCACTTAGTGTTTGTTGCATTAGCTTTGGACAGAAGAGTGATACCTCCTTCTCTGAGATAAGGTGAATATATGAATATATTTTTAAATTTTTTAATTGACGTAAAATATACATACATACCATCTTTTCTTTGTCCTTTTGACATGTCCTCACTGTGAGCATTGTCCTGTTTTCAGGCACAACAAGATGGTCCAGGCTTATCTTGTGCTTCTGTACCTCAGCGCTGGAACCAGCCATCCTTCCAAGGATTCTGCTCCCTAGTGGGGAATGGTGTTTGGAAGCCAAGACCTAGGTGCTAGATGTGCTCATTGCTGTTGGGGTGTGACTGCTGCCAGGCCCTTTCAGTGGACAGAGCTAAAGAATATTGGTGTGTACACACACTGTCCACATCTATATTTATTTTTATATCTTTATATATTGAAAACCATCTGTTCACACTGACGCCTCCAATTCCAGTACAAACCAAAAGATTAATTCTAGTTTTTCCCTTTCCATGTTTGTAACTGCCTTCACCATTGAGAACTCTCACTCCCGTTAGCCTCAATGTATTAAATATTTACTTACTGGTCAACCCCAAATCACCTGCCATACCTCTCCCATAGACTGATACCCCCTCTCCCCCTTCATCCCAGGCACATGTGACTACCCCTAAAAACTGTTGGTTTTTAGATTAAATTATTCAGAAAAGAAGGGCTGGAAAGGGCTCATTTCTTTTTATGGCTGCATAATACTTATTTTGTATATGTACCATAGTTTATTCAATTCCTATTGAAGGACATTTGGAGTACTTTCAGTCTTATTTTATTATGTTCCAAATAGTGCTACGGTAAATGGCCATGTGCATAAGACTTTTTGTATTTTTGTCAGTGTATCTTTGGGATAGTTTCTTAGAAGTGAGATTATTGAGTTAACGGGTAAAAAGCAGGTGTAATTTTGTTAGATATTGCCATATCCCTTCCTGCCACCAGCAAAGTATGAGAAAGCCTATTTTTACCCCACAGCCTCACCACTAGAATGTGTTGTCAGACTTTTGTCCTAGGAGTGAGTTTAGAATTACATATCTTTCAGGATCTTGGGGTGTTGTTCTTCTCCTTGTCTTGGAGGTTTAGGCTTCTTTTAATGTCTTTGTTTGCTCTTTTGTATGTTGTCCACTTTTGGAAATCAGTTTCTTCTTTAGGATGTGTGTTCTCTCTTTGTTTGAAGGTTGTTTTCCTTAATGGAAAAGACAAACTAAGTAGGTGATTGGTTCAGTCTGCTCAGTGTCATATTTGTTGAATGAATGAGTAAATCTATTGCCTCACTGACTGTCATGTGTCTGCCAGAGCCTTGGATTGTGGTCACCTTTTGGCTGTGACAGTTCAGACATCCCATCTGCACTCAGCACAGAAAGAAGGGGGAGGGACTGGTAACAGCCACTTCGGCGCCCTTCTAAAAGGAAAGAAAAAGCTTTCCAAGAACCACTCGCCTTTTGTGGTCGGGATACTTATACCTTAAATTTTTAGTTGTTTTCAGTGGAAAGGTTGGACAAGATACACAGTCCTTTGTGCTGTCGGAAATGCAAGTCTGACTTCTATTTCACTTTGAAAACTTGTGCATTTACTTTTATAAATATAAAAATTAAAAGTAAATATATGAATAAAGAGATTGTTAAAAACACTCCCTCCAAACCTACTTTTCAGAGATAATTCTTGTCAACAGTTCAGTGCATATTCTTTTACATATGTACTTGATATTTAATCTTTTTTTTTTTCAAAGTGGGAAATGTGTTTATTGTTTGTCTAGTTTCAGGCCTGGTTGGGCGTTGGGAGGCAGGTCTGGGGCCCCTTTCCCCAACATCAGCATGGAGGTCTCAGGAAGATTATACAGATTCATGATGGCCCCAGCCACTTTTATGAGGCCAGAGAATGTCCCACTATTCACCCCCCAGTCAAGGCTTCACTATGGCCATGGCATATCTGATATCTTTGAGGCTAGAGGACTCCATTCTGGGTGTGGTTTCATTCCCATCAAAGCTCCAAAACAGGAGGATCTGAAGATTAATCACAGGCTCTTCCTTCAGGCAGGGCCCAGCCCCTGGGTTGAGGTTGGTCTGTGTTTATGTCGAGGACCCTGGAAGCCAACCTCCAGGCATCAGGTGTCCCCCAGAGTTCCATGATACCTGGGGCACCCAGCAGCCCAGCTCACAGGTGCTTCCACTGAGTGTGTTTCTGTAGCATGTACTGCTCCATAAAGCTGTGAGGGCAGTGTGGGCACTGAAACGGGCACTCCCCTGAGTGCACCCAGCTATGCTGGGCCAGCTCACCTGCATCCTGGAAGCAGCGAGGGCAGAGTGGGCAGCCATGGGGCCACCCACCACCTGCCTGATGAATGGAGTGGTGCCTCGCCAGGTGGCTGGCCCGCTTGAATGCCTTCCCACCGGTGTCACACTCGAAGGGCTTCACATCTGAGTGGGTGATTCTGTGTCGCTGAACGTAAGACATGTACTCGGAGACCCTTGAGCACAGGGGGCAGCTGTAGCACTTTTTCTGGGCTGAAGCCCCATTGGCCCTTGGCTCCCTCTGTGACTCCTCACCCACCAGCACTGGGTATGGGACACCCTGGGTGTCAATGAGCAGGAAGTGGTTGGGCCTCAGAGGGGACGAAGTCTGGGGAGATCCCGTGGAGGAGGAAGATCCAGATTCTGGGGACCGGCCTGTCTGATGGGGAGGGTCCTCCATGGCTTCATGGGAGGAAAGTGCCAGGGGCTGAGGGGATGGCAGCACCAGCATCCAGAGGGGTGGCTGAGGACTCCAGGTTCTCTCTAGTTCTTGCCCATCCACCACCACCCCCAGCTCTTTCTAGCCCCAGTGCTCTCCAGGAGCCCACCCACCAGGTCCGTGGCCCTTGCCTTCTGAGCCTTTCTATGTCTGTACTTGATATTTAATCTTAATTTTTAAATATTACTGTCATCCTTGTTTGTTGTTGCCAGTATGGGGTTATACATACACATACTATTTTACAGCTGGATTTTTTTCACTTAGCAGTATATTCTAGACATTTTTCACCACTAGTGCATGCAGATGTGCCTCATTCTTTCTAACTGGCACATCACATTCTGTACTTGCTATTCTCCTGCCCTTGCACATCCATTATCCACCTTCTTTCCTCTGTGTGCTGGGGGCTGATCTTTATGAACAGCATCATCTGGGCTTCCTTGCCCTCTGGCTTCCAGTTGGGATCAGCTGATAAAGGGCACCCACAGGAGAGTAGAGGGCGAGTGGTGAGAGAGGCCAGAGTGCTTCCCATCCCTCACTGCCCCTTGCCATGATCCTAGTAGAACTTTCTGCTCCTTTGTGGCTATGCTCCTGTTGGCCTCTCTTCTCCAGCCAGCTCTTGCTGGCTCCAGTGACACCCTTCTCTTCTCTGCCCTTCCAGGCCAAAGGGTAGAAATAGCTTCCTGCTGTGGCCATTCCCTGGATCCTTTACCGTCCCTTCTTGGTTCCTTTAAGCCCTACTCACACCGCTGCAAAGAATCCTACCATTACACTTCCTTCAGGTAATCCTTTGCAGGTGCCATCTGTTTCCTGCCAAGACCCTAACTGATATCACTCCAGAGACCTACCATAATTTATTTGTCAGATTCCCTATTGTTGGGCATTTGAACTGTTTCTAGTATTTTGTTCTTATAATCAGTGTTCCAAATGAACATTCATGTACATGTCCTTTTAAGTATTTATTGGAGTGTTACTTGAGGAAAAAGTCATAGAAATGTTGGGTCAACATGTATGAATGTTGTAAATTTCAATAGACACTTCTTAATTACTCCTGGAAGGGTCTACCAGTTTACATTTTTACAATGTGTTGTTTGATTTTTTCCAATATTAAAAAGTTATTGAGGCAATACTTGTGACTTATAACAAATATGTTTAATTCAAAAGTGTATAAAGAGAGAAGTAAAAGTCCTCCCCAGTCCCATCCACTTCTCATCACTGTATCCTATTTCTTAGAGGTAACCATGCTGACAGTTAGCTATGTAGCCTATCAGACACTCCTTACCCCCTTTTAATATTTATATGCTTAGTGTAGAATAAATTGAGTAAATTCATATATATGTATCTATAGGTAAAGCAAACTCATTCATGTATGTGTGTATATGTATCTCTGTCTTAGCTCATTTCTAGACTCCATTCTGTTCATTGATCTATTTGTTTTTTCCTATGCCAGTACCCATCTATCTTAATAATTATAGCTTTGACGATATAAAGGACATGAGAAACCAAGGGGGGAGGTCAGGAGGGGGGGTGTGGGATAAAAACTTAACCTTTTGGGTACAATGAACACTATTCTGGTGAAGGGCACACCAAAAGCCCTGACTTCAGCATTATACAAGATACCCATGTAATAAAAACACTTGTACCCCCTTAATTAATATTTTGAAATATTAAAAAAATTATAACTTTGAATTGGTTTGATATCTGGTAAGGAAAATTCTTATCTCATTATTTTTTGTTTTAAGAAATTTCTTGGGTCATCTTGGGCATGAACTCTTCAGAGTATCTTTATGTCCAAGTTAAAAAAATTGGTTTTGGCCTTGTGAGACTCAAGCAAAGGACCAAGCTGAGCTGCACTATACCTAGATTTTGACCTTCAGAACTCTGAGCTAAATCTGTGTTTTAAACTGCTAAGTTTATGGTACTCTGTTACAGCAGTAGTAAAAACTAATACAAAGGAGTTTAAGCAGGGAAGTAACATTATCAGATTTTGTATTATTAAAAGACTTCTTGTGCTGTGTGGAAAATGGATTTGGAAAATGAAAAATTTGGAGGCAGGGAAACTTGTTCGTGGGAATATAGTTATGGCATGGTCTAGGGTAGTGATTGTGGGAAGGGGATATGATTTGAGATTTATTTGGAGGTTAGAATTGCCAGAACTTGGTCATTGACTGGATGTCAGGGATTGGGGTGGGGAAGCAAGGATGACTGCTGATTTTTGGCTTAGGTGCTGGGTGATGGTGACACTGCTCCCTTGAGATGGGGTGAGCAGGTTGGAAGATGACATGTCATGAAAGTGATAACTCTAGTTTATTCTTCATTTGCGAATTCTCTCTATAGATACTTTATTTTAAGGTAGAGTATATCAATAAGATGGGTATTTTATATTTTAAGAACTAAATTATTTTGTTTTGTTTTTAGGTCATGTAGGAAATCATAAATCATGCGAAGATGGGACTCTTGGTATTTGTGCGCAATCTGCTGCTAGCCCTCTGCCTCTTTCTGGTACTGGGATTTTTGTATTATTCCGCATGGAAGCTACACTTACTCCAGTGGGAGGATTCCAGTAAGTATGGTCACTCTAGCCTGTCCCAGGAAAAGCCCATTACAGGTCAATTACTGGTTTTTCATGTGGCTGCAGTGCTCTCATATTCTTCAGAGTTGGGCAATGAGTGTAAACTGAATGTTTATGGGATTAGGCTTAGAAATTGCTTACCATTTTAGTTGGTATAGGCCAAGAACTTTGATGTTTTTTAAAAACTGTATGCCATGGCAAATATTGGGTTTTTTAAAAAATTTCTATTTTATTTGAGTATTATGGGGGTACAAATGTTTTGGTTACATAAATTGCTTTTGTACAGTTTGAGTCAAAGTTATAAGTGTGCCCATCACCCAAATAGTGTGCATTGTACCCATCAGGTGTGCATTTACTCATCCCCTTCTCCCCTCTCCTACCTACTTGATTTCCAATGAGCTTTATTTCCATATGTGCACATAAGTGTTGTTCGATTAGTACTAATTGAATGGTGAGTACATGTGGTGTTTGTTTTTCCATTCTTGTGACACATCACTTAGAATGGTCTCCAGTTCCATCCAGGTTAATACAAGAGGTATTAGTTCACCATTTTTTTTATGGCTGAGTAATACTCCATGGTATACATATACACATTTTATTAATCCACTCATGTATTGATGAGCACTTGGGTTGTTTCCACATCTTTGCAATCATGAATTGTCCTGCTATAAATGTTCAGGTGCAGGTGCCTTTTTTATAAAATGTCTTTTTTCCTCTGGGTAAATACCCAGTAGTGGGATTGCTGGATCAAATAATAGGTGTACTTTTTAGTTCTTTGAGGTATCTCCATACTACTTTCCATAGAGGTTGTACTAGTTTGCAGTCCCACCAAAAGTGTATAAGTGTCCCTATCTCTCTGCATCCACGCCAGGATTTGTTGTTTTGGGATTTTTTGATAAAAGCCATTCTTGCTGGAGTTAGGTGATATCTCATTGTGGTTTTGATTTGTATTTACCTGATGGTTAGAGACGTTGAGTGTTTTTCATATGTTTGTTGGCTATTAGTCTATCTTCTCTTGAAAAGTTTCTGTTCATGCCTTTTGCCCATTTTTTAATGGGGTTGTTTGATGTTTTCTTGCTGACTTGCTTGAGTTCTTTGTAGATTCTGGTTATCAGCCCTTTGTCAGATGTACAGCATGCATACATTTTCTCCCCTTCTGTGGGTTGTCTGTTTGCTCTGTTGATTGTTTCCTTGGCTGTGCAGAAGCTTTTTAATTTGATCAGGTCCCATTTATTTATTTTTGTTGTTGCTATGATTGCTTTTGGGGTCTTCACAAATTCTTTGCCTAGGCCAATGTCTATGAGTTTTTCCAACATTTTCTTCTAGAATTCTTATAGTTTCATGCCTTAGGTTTAAGTCTTTTATCCATCATGAATTAATTTTTGTGAATGGTGAAAGGTGCGGATCCTGTTTCAGTCTTCTACATGTGGCTATCCAATTTCCCAGCACCATTTATTGAGTAGGGATTCTTTTCCCCAGTGTATGTTTTTGTCTGCTTTGTCAAAGATCAGATGGCAATATGAGGATGGTTTTATATCTGGGTTCTCTGTTCTGATCCATTGGTCTATGTCCCTGTTCTTGTGCCAGTACCATGCTGTTTTGGTTACCATAGCTTTGTAGTATAGCTTGAAGTCTGGTAAAGTGAGGCCTCCCGATTTGTTCTTTTTGCTTAAGGTTACCTTGGCTATTCGGGCTCTTTTCTGGTTCCATATGAAGCGTAGAATTATTTTTTCTAGATCTGCGAAAAATGACATTGGTATTTTAATGGGGATTGCATTGACTCTGTAGATCACTTTGGGTAGTACAGACGTTTTAACAACATTGATTCTGCCGATCCATGTGCATGATATGTTTTTCCATTTGTTTACATCCTCTGTGATTTCCTTCCTCAGTGTTTTATAGTTCTCCCTGTAGAGATCTTTCATCTCCTTGGTTAAATATATTCCTAGGTATTTTATTGTCTTCATTGCTATTGTGAAAGGTATTGAGTCTTTGATTGGATTCTCAGCTTGACTGTTGTTGGCATATAGGAATGCTACTGGTTTGTGTACATTGATTTTGTAACCTGAGAATGTGCTGAATTTATTTATCAATTCTAGGGGTCGCTTGGCAGAATCTTTGGGGTTTTTAAAATATAAGATCATATCATCAGTGAAGAGCCAGAGTTTGACTTCTTCTTTCCCTGTTTAGATACCCCTGATTTCCTTCTCTTGCCTGATTGCTCTGGTTAGGACTTCCAGCACTATGTTGAATAGAAGTGGTGACAGTGCAGTGGGCATCCTTGTCTCATTCCAGTTCTAAGTGGGAATGCTTTCAATTTTTCCCCATTCAGTATGATGTTGGCTGTGGGTTTGTCATATATGGCTTTTATAATTTTGAGGTATGTTGCATCTATACCTATTTTGTTAAGAGTTCTTATCATAAAAGGGTGCTGAATTTTGTCAAATGCTTTTTCTGCGTCTATCAATAGGATCATATGGTCTTTGTTTTTGCTTCTATTTATGTGGTGAATCACATTTATAGATTTGTGTATGTTGAACCATCCTTGCATCTCTGGAATGAAGCCCACCTGGTTGTGATGGATTATTTTTTTGATGTGCAGCTGAATTCAATATAAAAATTTTATTGAGAATTTTTGCATCTATATTCATAAAGGATATTGGTCTGTGGTTTCCTTTTTTTGTTGTGTCCTTTCCTGGCTTTGGTATCAAGACAGTATTGGCTTCATGGAATGAGTTGGGGAGGATCACTTCCTTCTCGATGTTATGAAATAATTTCTGCAGTATAGGTACCAGTTTTTCTTTGTTGGTCTGGTAAAATTCAGCTGTGAAACCATCTTGTCTGGGACTTTTTTTTATTGGAAGATTTTTTATTGCTGCTTCAATTTTGTTACTTGATATTGGTTTATTCAGGAGTTCTATTTCTTCCTGATTGAGCCTAGGGAGGTTGCACGTTTCCAGGAATTTGTCCATTTCCTCAACATTTTCAAGTTTATGTGCATAGAGATTTTTATAGTATTCAGATCTGATATTTTGTATTTTCATGGTATCAGTTGTAATATCTCCTTTTTCATTTCTGATTGAGCTTATTAGAGTCCTTTCTTTTCTGTCTCTGGTTAATCTAGCAAGAGGCCTGTCAATTTTGTTTTGTCTTTTCAAAGAACCAACTTTTTGTTTTATTAATCTTCTGTATAATTCTTTTGGAATCCATTTCATTTAGTTCTCTTCTGACCTTAGTTATTTCTTTTCTTCTGCTGGGTTTGGGATTGTTTTGCTCTTCCTTTTCCAATTCCTTGAGACAGTTCATTAGATTGTTATTTGTGATCTTTTTGTCTTTTGGACATAGGCATTTAAGGCTATGAATTTTTCTCTTAGGACTGCTTTTGCAGAATCCCACAGATTTTGGTAAGTTGTGTCCCTTTTGTCATTTAGTTCAAAGAATCTTTTGATTTCCATCTTAATTTCCTCCTTGATCCAATCAAGCAGTAGGGTTCAGCAGTAGGTTGTTTAATTTCCATGACTTTGTGTAGAGTTGAGTGTTTCTGTTGTAATTGTTTCTAATTTTATTCCACTGTGGTCTGAGAAGATACGTGGTATAATTTCTATTTTTAAAAATTTGTTGAGGCATGTTTTGTAGCCTAGGATGTGATCAATCTTAGAGAATGTTCTGTGAGCTGATGAGAAGAATGTATATTCAGTAGTTTTGGGGTAGAATGTTCTGTAAATGTCTGTTCGGCCCATTTGTTCTAGAGTCCTGTTTAAGTCCATTGTTTCTTTGTTTATTTTCTGTTTGGAGGATCTGTCCTGTTCTGTCAGTAGGGTGTTGAAGTCCCTGGCTATTACAATGCTGCTATTTATCATTTTGATTAGATCTAATAGGGTTTGCTTTGTGAATCTGGGTGCACCTGTGTTAGGTGCATAAATATTTAGGATTATTATGTCCTCTTATTGAATTGTTTCCTTCACCGTTATATAATGACTGTCTTTGTCTTTCTTTACTTTTGTTGATTTGAAGTCCATGTTATCTGATATGAGAATGGCTACACCAGTTTTTTTTGGTTTCCATTGGCATGGAATATTGTTCCCTTCACCTTGAATCTGAATGAGTCCTTGTGGGTTAGATGTGTTTCCTGGAGACAGCAGATTCTTGGCTTGTATTTTTTTTATCCATTCAGCCAGCCTACATCTCTTCAGTGGAGAGTTCAAGCCATTCACATTTATTGAAAGAATCGATAAGTAGGGTGGATTTCTGTTCATCCTGTTCTGTAGAACTTTATTGCTTTGTTTTACCTCTTGAGCCATTGTGGTATCTGGGCTCTGACCTTTAGCTTTTGGGTTATTTTATACTGGTAGGTGTCTATTGTGCTGATCAGTATATAATGCAGATCTGAGTACTTCCTGCAGGGCAGGTCTGGTCTTGAGAAATTCCGTCAGCGTTTGCCTGTCTAAGAAAGTCTTTATTTCCCCCTTATGTATGAAACTTAGTTTTGTAGGATACAAATTCTAGTCTGGCCGTTATTCTGTTTGAGAAGACTGAGAATGGGGTCCCAGTCCCTTCTGGCTTGTAAGGTCTCAGTTGAGAAGTTTGCAATTAGTCTGATGGGTTTTCCTTTGTAAGTTACCTAATGCTTTTGCCCGATGGTTCGTAGGAGTTCTTCTTTCATGTTAACTTTGGGCAGTCTGATGACTATATGTTGTGGTGATTGCCTCTTGGTGATGAATCTCCCAGGAGTCCATTGCACTTCTAGTACTTGGGTGTCCAGATTTCTAGCAAGACCTGGGAAACTTTCCTCAAGTATTTCCTCAAATAGGTTTTCCAGCCCTTGTGTATTTTCTTATTCACCCTCAGGGATGCCTATAATTCTTATGTCAGGCCTCTTTACATAATCCCATATTTCTTGTAGGCTTTGTTTGTTCCTCTTATTTCTCTGTTCTTTCCATTTGACTGATCTGTTTAATTCAAAGGTGTTGTCTTCTAGCTCTGAGATTCTTTCTTCTGCCTCCTCTTAAGGCTTTCCATTATGTTTTGTATTTCCTTGAATGAATTTTTCGTTTCCAGAAGCTCTGCTTGATTTTTTTAAATAATTCGATTTCTTTAGCAAATTTTTCATCCATTTCCTGCATTGTTTTTGTGGTTTCTTTGTGTTGGGTTTCTATTTTCTCTTGTATTTCACTGAGCTTCCTTACAATCCATATTCAAAATTCTTCATCAGTCATTTCAATATTCTCATTTTGGTTGGTTTCTATTGGTATGGAGTTATTGTTTTTTTTGGGGGGGGTGTCCTTTCACTCTGATTTTTCATGTATCCAGAGATCTTTCACTGATTCCTTCTCATCTGGAGCAGCTTTTGCTTATTAGTTTTGGATTTTCTTTTGATTAGATAATGGCATGCCCAGTTTAATATCTGAGACAGTGGGTGGTGCTTGTGGGTAAGACTCAACTACACCCTGTATGACTGAGTCAGTAAATGCTGTAAAGGGTGTACAAATTGACCTCCTTGTCAGTAGATGGGGCTTGCCGGAAGGAACAAGCTTCAATGTTGTTTTTGGGTCCTGTGACCAGCTCTAGTCCCTCCAGAGAAACCCTTGATTGCCCCAGGTGGTGGGTGGGGCTCTGGAACTTCAGGTGAGTCCTTATTCTCTGCCACAGCAGAAGCGGTGGGAGAGTGCAGCTGGGTGGGGCTGGGTTGGGTGAGCCTGCCCTCAGGCTCCACCAAAGCTGGCAAGGTATTTGTTTCAGCAGGGGCCAAAGGTCTGCTCCCAGCTTCTATGCAAAGCCGCCAGGGAGAGGCTACAGTGGCTTCACCCAATCACAGATCTCCCCCCCCTTGCCCCCGAGCAATGCAATTAAGACCTGGGGGTATGGGATCTGGCCTGTGGGCCTGTCCCTGGGTCCCCAAAGATCAATCCATTACCATGCCAGGGAGAAGTGCACTGGTCCTGAGTTGCCCATGGGGTGCCCAAGCAGGTTTGATGTCTCTCTACCTCGGGGTGTGCACTGCACTAATGGAGTCGTCAGGCAAGCGGCACCAGGGAGGGCCAGCAGGCAGGGACCTCACAGTCCAAGCACCCCTTAATCTGCTGCAGGACCCCTAGAGGAAAGGTCTGAGCCCCATTCTCCATGGAAGCCCTGGCGTGGTGGCTCTCTTGTCTCTCTTGGTAGCTGCAGATAGAGGAGGGGAAGGGGAAAAAAAGAGTCTGGAAAGGTTTGAGCCCTGCTGTCTGTGAAAGGCCTGCTGTGGTGGATGCACCAACAGAGAGAAGCAGTTCCTGAGAGCTGTGGCTCAGTTGTCTCTCAGCAGCCACGGGCAGGGCAGGGGAAGAGGAGAAAAGAGTCTGAGTGGAAGAAAGCTAGCACTCTGGTCATCTCTATCCTTCTCTCCAGAAGGCAGGCCACCCAGAATGTCTAGACTCTGGGGTCACACAGATCTCCTGGGACCCACTGGCCCCCTGTGGCTCCCACAGTCTGGGCCAGAGTTGGGAAATGTTTGTGTGGGAATGAGCGAGATGAAAACCGAGGGGCTGAGGCCCTCTGGGGAGGACAAAGGTGCATGGTGGGTGGAGAAGCAGTATGGCGCCTGCCTTCTTGGCTCAGGTCTGCAGTGACGGGATGTGACCCCGAGGGTGCTGGCTGCCTGGTGCTTTGTCCTCATGAAGCTCCCAGTTCACTGGCAGCAGCAGCTTTTGGACTTGTGAGGGTAGAAGAGCTCTCCAGCAGCTCAGGAGCCTGCTGACTGCCAGAGATGTGAGGGAGGGAGAAACAAACCGCCCCACCCACCCTTGTTGCTGGACTCCAAGCCTCTCAGGGGTTGATCTCTGCCGATATCTTGCTCTTTCTTGTTCTGCTCCTAATTCTGGGGGCTAGAAGTCCAAGATCAAGGTGCCAGTGGGGTTGGTTTCTTCTTAACCTCTCTCTTAGGCTTGCAGACGGCTGTCTTCCTCACCCAGGTTTAATGAGCTCAGTTTTTTAATGAACAGAATGCGCTGTTCTTCAATAAAAACACAAACTGTACCCATACTACTAGTTCTTGAGTACTTTTTGTTCTTTTTAATTACTATAGTGTATCGTCACTTTCTTTTGCCATTTATTGCCTTAGGGTTTGGTACTGAAATTGATTTTCTTCTGCCCTTAAAACATTCATCTTTACCTTTTCCTTGAATTTTCAATTTAATATTGTCTTTGTTTTGTTTTCCCTAGAGAAACTTTGTCTACTTAATCTCTTTAGCCCTTGCTGATATTAAGGTTGGACCTGACTAGAATAATGGCTTCTTTTCCCTACGCAGTAACTCCTAATCCCTTTCGTCTATTTGTGCATTTGGTCTCATGTGTTGCATAGTGTCTTTCACATGGTTGGAAACCCTCTGACTTGGTTTCGATTTACCCAATGTTGCCTGTGTTTTGGTTATAGGCTTGCAGTTGAAGGGCTTACATTGATCAGCACCAACCTTTCCACATTCTTTTCTTGGCTATAGCTTGAAGTATTCACACAGTGACCATAAGTGGTTCTCTTTTGTCTGATGGTTATCTGAGCTTGGTGCAGGAAATAATATAAAATCAGAACAGGGTGGCCTGTTCTGATTCCCAGTGATGAGTCTTTTCTAAAGTTGTTTTATTGTTACAAACATCTACTGGATACCTGTGTAGAATTCACTCAAAAGTAGAGTCAATCTCTAGGTATGAGGTTAAAATGAATTGGATGAGTTGGAAGAGGCAACTGGCAGTTGGCCTGATGTTGTATTGAGACCCTAATATGGGAACTATTACAATGAAGTAGGTCATTTATTTCTGACATGGCCCAAACTACTGAGGCAGTTTTAAGCCAATTTTTAAAATATAATGTTGTATCTTTAATTTATTGTTTTGAATAGAACATTTAAGTGCTTCTTAAATGCTTAGCTTAAAATTATCAGTAATTACTTTGTGTTTCAACAGTTTATTCAAATTTCTCTGCACTGATTTATTTTTAAAATCAAGGAGACTACCCAGGATAAGGAGTGTTTATATCAGTGTGGTGCAGAATTCTGTAGTTAGAGGCATTTTCTGTATTCATAATGGTGGATCTATCTGTCTCAATAACATAGATAGAAATAAGTGCAAGGAACAGGGG
Organism: Daubentonia madagascariensis; assembly: GCA_023783475.1. Taxonomy (NCBI): domain Eukaryota; kingdom Metazoa; phylum Chordata; class Mammalia; order Primates; family Daubentoniidae; genus Daubentonia; species Daubentonia madagascariensis. Next base: position 13,888,351 of record JAKFHU010001129.1, on the reverse strand, counting down.
TGTTCTTTTCTGTTAAGAGCTACTGACCTGCAGAAGATATAACCAAGGATCAGGATATTTTCCTAGAGAAATAGGGAAGGGAATTAACTTTATGGAAGACCCATTGTGTGTTAGGTATTAGACAATTTACAAGTTTTGTTTAATTTTATTCTTAGTACAATTCTGTGAGGATGCCATTATCCCCATTTTCCAGTTGAGCAAACTGAAGCACTTAGTTTATTTAATTTACCAAGGTTATACAGCCAATTATTGGAGCTGGAATTGAATTATGGTTTTCTGTCTTTAAATCCTGTGTTCCTTATTTTATTGAAAAGTATGATAAATACTGAAGATAAGATTTAATTCTATATCCTACCTGATGAAGAGAGGAAAAGGGCACAGAGAAGAAGTAGTAGAGATTGTCAGGAGGTGGGTAGAGAAAGGAAACGGAGGAAAAGAAGAGGAAGGGAAAGAAAGAAAGCCCTCCAAAAGAAGATAGAGAGGTTTATTAGGTTTGGAGGTGACAAGGCACTAGTCACTTGGGCTGTAGGCTTCATCAGTTTATTATTAGTTATGGCTGTCTTTTGCATTAATTGGTAGCTGACTAACCAGTATTCATAGCTTTTGCATTATTCTGACTCTCAAGCCTCTTAGACATTTGACTTTAAATAGGTTGTTTAGACCATCTCACCATAGCATATTATTTTCTGAGCTTTAATATCAGAGAAAAGAGTGATAGGACCAACCCTGGATGGCTTACCAAGTCAGAGAGGGGTCCTTTACTCATTAACAAAGTCGAGTTGAAGGAACTTCCCAACCCAGATGATTGCTATGTTGTGAAATTTAGGCTATGGTTTAATAATATTGATGAATATGATGATGAAATGAAAATAGTAATTTATTTTGTGTATACTGTATGTCTGTATTTTAACAGGGTCTTTATATTCATAATATCATTTGATCCTCATAGTTTTTATTGGCTATTATTATCCTTATTTTACAGACGTAGAAAATGAGGCTTCAGAGAGGCTCTCTAATCAGAAGTTTGTGTGCCTTTCATCTGAGGAGCTTGAGGACATTCTCAAGTTTGAAAAATAAATGTCTTTGGCATTATTTTTCCTTAAGTTTTATAGTATTAATAACTTACTAAAATTACCTATTGGATTTCTTCATAGTGGGGGAGAGGAGGCTAGAATTTTTTATTATTAAATTGTTCATTCAAGCCAGGCATGGTGGCTCATGCCTGTACTACCAGCTACTCAGAAGGCTGAGGCAGGAGGATCACTTGAGCCCAGGAGTTTGAGACCAGCCTGGACAACATAGCAAGACCCCCATCTCTAAAAAAAAAAAGAAAAGAAAAATTATTTATTCAATAAGCAGTATGTTCCTATTATGGTTCGTGTACTGTTCCAGGTAAACTAGACATAAGATGAACATAGGCCTTCATGCTCTCAGCCTGTAACATGAGAAAGAAACAAAACAACTATTATAATGTGTTAAGTTCTGAAAGAGAGATCTGTGTGAAATGCTGTGTTGGAGCATAGAATCCCTTCCAGCTGGCAGATTTATGTTCTCATTAATTCCAAGGCATATTGTAGAGGGATACAAACTGCTTTGTTTTGGTCAGCTTAGAGATACATGTGACCTAGGCTTGGTTAAATTGCCAAGGCCTGAGTCAAATGCTTAACCTGAAAGGCTTCAAGTATGAGATTAGTGTAGTTATAACCTGTTTTTAAAAGTGCTGTAAAATTATCATATATAGAGCATGATAAAAATAAATATACATTATATATATATACACATATATATATGTGTGTATTTTTAAAATATATTTTTTAAATTAATGGACAAATCAGCAGTCTTTGGAGTTAGAAAGAGTTAGGTGTGCTTCAGTTTCTTCATCTACAAAATGGGGATAAAATACTTATTTCTCTTTGCTCTGATGCTTTATTCAGGTCCGTGCCTTAGATAAGAGTTAGATAGTTGCCACTTTTCAGTAGATCTCATTCTGATGGACAATTTCATGGTAGCCTTGCATATTTTAATTTAAAATTTTATATATTTCTAATTAGAAAAGCAGATCTTTCATAGGATTAATTTCCTGTGTTGTGGAAATTGTAATTGTAAATGCCACTACATCTAGTACATTATAGCAATTCCCTCTGTGTTCTTGCCCATATTTACAAGATCTCATAACCAAGAGAAATTATATAATATGCATTACTGGTATGATTTCTATGGAGAATACCATCTGTCAAATAAGTTGGAATTTGGATCTGATATTAGAAGGACAGGTTGAACTGAGCTTAATAGACATAGGACATTATATTAACTCTTAGTTTTCCATCTTAAAAATGAAATAGAGGCCGGCATTCCTGGCCTTTGGCTTAGGGAGGCACTCTGCTTCCAGTGATAATGCAGTGACTGGTGTCAGAACCAGCCCTCCCTCTCTATAAAAAGCTATAAAACTGGACAAAGTAAATGATGCAACTATGTTGGACAGTGGACAATACTTAGTAGCTATTGTGAATACATTTAAAGGAAAATACAATGAACAATAAGTAGTCTCAACAGAGAAATAGAATCTAGACCTGAAAAGTATAGTAACTGAAATGAAAATTTCACTTAACAGCAGATTAAATATAACAGAAGAAGTCAGTGAACTTGGGGAGAGTACAATAGAAATTATCCAGTCTGAACCACAGAGAGAAAAAATATTAAAGAGAAATGAACAGAGCCTTAGGGACCTGTGAGACAATATCAAATAATCTAATATATATGAGAAGTGGGCAGAAAAATAATTAAAGAAATAGTGGCTGGAAACTTCCTAAATTTGACTAAAAAACATTGTATTACAGGTCTGAGAAGCTCATCAAACCCTAAAAAAAAGGGGAAAAAAAATCCTACATACATCATAGTTAAACTTCTGAAATCTAAAAATAAAGAGAGGCTGCTCCTGGTGCTACTTGTGCGCTTGTTCAGTGTGGACCTGGTACCTTTCTTTTGTGAAGTGGCAGGTGAGGAGACTCTGTCGTGTGCTGTGGCCTACAAAAAGTCCAAGGAAGCAGTCAAGACTGAGAACAATGATCATTTTAATTTGAAGTGGGGGTGGGGTGGGGGGCGTGGGAAGGATGGTTCTGTCATGTGGTTTAAGATTAAGAGGCATGTAACACTTAGTAAACTAATGAAAGCCCATTGTGAATGATGGGGTTTGTCAATGAAGCAGATCAGATTCCAATTTGATGGGCAGCCAATCAATGAAACAGACTCACCTGTGCAGCTGGAAGTGAGGCTGAAGATACAATTAATGTGTTCCAGGAGCAGACAGGAGGTGTCTACCTAAAAAGGGAAACTGCTACTTTACTCCATAACTCTGTTCTTGCAGACCAACACCACATTCTCAATTAGAAAACTGCAGTTTGGTTCCACCACATCCTGACCACTACAGTATAGTTTTCTCTATTCTTTCATTTTCTCCTTCCCTGTTTCTTTATTATCTATGCAGTAACTGGTATATGTACACAAGCATATTGCTTTTTTCCCCCCCTTTTTTTTTTAACTAAATGGCCAATGGTGTATTTTGATTGATGTGAAATGGAGATGGAATGAGGAAAAATACTGGTTCTGTGAGGACACCCCCTTTCTCCACTAGTGGTTGCTCATCTTTATATTCCAAAAAGCCATTTTGCTCTCACTGTTTTAACAACCTAAAAACCCGTAAAAATCCTTGCACACCTTGTTCAATTGGAGAATTTTAATGTTTTTCATTTATCATCTTAAAACCAAGGACAGTTTTATAACTTTTCTACATAGCTGTTACATGTAGGGCAATCTGTCTTTAAGGAGGTATAAATTATTTAAAAAAAAAAAAGAATCCTAGTTTTCCCTTCAAGTCAAACATCTTGTTGGTTAAATAAAATTCTTGTTTAAAAAAATAAAAATAAAGATAAAATCTTAAAAGCAGATGGAGAAAAGGAGACATCACATACAGGGGTAAGAATTATCGCCATAAACAACAGAGATCAGAAGACAATGAAACTTCATTAAAGTGTTCAAAGAAAAAAACCAAAATCTTGTCATCCCAGAATTCTTTATCTAATGAAAATATCCTTCAAAAATGAGGATGAAATAAAGACATTTTCAAATAAAGACAAGTTAGAAAAATTTGTTGCTAGCAGGACTGCATTACAAAAAATGCTAAAGGATATCCTTCAGGCCAAAGGGAAGTGATCCCAGATGGAAACTGGGATATATAGGAAAAATGAAGCTCACTGGAAATGGTAAATAGTGGGCAAATATGAAAGACTCTCTTTCCTTTCTTCTCATAACTTGCTTAAAAGATAACTGTTTAAAGTAAAAATAATAACCCTGTAAAGTGAGGTTTTGAACATATGTAGAAGTAAAAGATATGACAACACTTGCACAGGGATGGGAGCAAGTGAATGGAATTTTACTGTTGTAAGGTTATTACATTTGTTTTAAAGGAAGTAAGTGGGAAGTAGGAATGTTGTATGTAAAGTGAGAAGACAGAATGGTAAAGTAATCAGTATGAAATGTGAGATCTAAAGAGGGATTATATTGACTCTAAATAGACTCTGATAAGTCAAGAATGAGTATTATTAGCCCTAGAACAACTACTTAAATAACGTAACAAAAAGAGATATGCAGTCGTGCACTGCATACCAATGTTTTGGCCAACAACATGACAGTGGTCCCATGAGATTATAATACCATATTTTTACTGTAGCTTTTCTATGTTTAGATGTGTTTAGATAAACAAATACTTACCATTGTGTTACAGTTGCCTATGGTATTCAGTACAGTAACATGCTGTACAGGTTTATAGCCCAGGAGCAATAGGCTATACCATATAGCTTAGGTGTATAGTAGGCTATACCATCTAAGTTTGTGTTAAGTACACTCTATGATGTTCCCACAATGACAAAATCACCTAACAATGCATTTCTCTGAATGTATCCCCATTGTTAACTGATGCATGACTGTATCTAAGAAGCCAATAGAAGAAATAAAATGGAACACTAAAAAACATTTAGTTAACCCCAAAGAAGGAAGGAAATTTTGACACATGCTACAACATGGATGGACCTTGAAGACATGTGTTAAATGAATAAGCCAATCACGAAAGGACAAATGTTGTATGATTCCACTTATGAGGTTCCTAGAGTAGTCAAATTCATAGAAGCAGAGTAGAATGGTGGTTGCCAGAGACTGGGGCAGAGAGGAGTGGAGAGTTAATGTTTAATGGGTACAGAGTTTCAGTTTTGCAAGATGAAAAGAGTTCTAGAGATGGATGGTGGTGATGAATGTACAACAATGTAAATGTATTTAATGCCATAGAACTGTACACTTAAAAATGGTTAAAATGGTAAATTTTATGTTATATATATTTGACCATAAAAAAGAATTTTTTTAAAAAAAAGAGTAATCAAGGAAATAACAGAGAACACACAATTTATCAGTATTAGAAAGAGAAGTGGAGATATGACTACAAATCCTACATACATTGCAAGGGTAATAAGGGCATATTATGACCAACTTTATGCTAAAAAAATTGACAGTTTAGGTGAAATGAACAAGTTCCTTGGAAAGCACAGCTTACCAAAAACAAGGAGAAATAGAAAATCTGAATAGCCCTATATCTATTAAAGAAATTGAATCCATAATCAGAAAGTTTCAGGCCTAGATGGTTTCACTGATAAGTTCTATAAATTTTCAAAGAAGGATTTAATACCAGTCTTACACAAATTCTCAGTGAAAATAGACAAGGGAATACTTCCCAACCCATTTTATGAGGCCAGCATAATCATGGCCAAAATATGACAAATATATTATAAGAAAACAGAATTATAGACCAATATCCTTCATGAACAACAGATGCAAAAATCCTCAACAAAATGTTAGCAAATTAAATGTGGCAATGTATAATAAAGATAATACGGCATGACCCAGAAAGTCAAGGTTGGTTCACCATTTAAAAATCAGTCAGTGTAATCATCACATTAAAAGAATTGCAGAAAACACATTTGACAAAATTCAAAACCCACTCATACAAAAACTTTCAGGAAACTAGAAAAGGAGGAATCTTCCACAATCTGGTAAAGGCTATCTGAAAAGTTTTACAACTAGTGTCATATGTAATGGGGAAGGACTTATGTTTTCCTTCCAAGATTGGGGCAAAGGGAAAGATGTCCACTCTCATCACTTTTATTCATTATTTTACCAGAGGTTCTGGCCAGTGCAATAAGGCAAGAAAAGGAAATAAAAGGCATAAAGATTAAGAAGTAAAACTATTTACAAGTGACATTATTGCTGGGTACAAAAATCCTAAGGAATCTGTCAAAATAAAAACAAGCCATAACAGTTCTCTTAACTAAGTCATTTTGCAAGGTTGCAGGATACAAGGTCTGAAGGAAAAACAGTTTTTTCCTACTCTCACACACCACTCAACACAACACCTCTGACACCAGATGTGTGTGGGGGTTTCCCCATACACCAAGAAGTTCTTCAGTGGACACCAGCTGGGCATCCTTTAATTTAATTAAATTCTGACATTATTTACGTGGAGTGTCTGCCCCCACTTCAGACACCAATCGCAAGTGGTAGGTTGTCACCTATACTTCTGGCCAACTGGCTATAAAATGGGTTCCCAATACCTACTCTGTGGGTTTGATTAATTTGCTAGGACGGCTCACAGAACTCAGGGAAACACTTACATTTACTGATTTGTTATAACGGATATTCAGAGTATACAGATGAACAGCCAGATGCAGAGTTACACAGGGTGAAGTATGGGGGAATGCACACGGAGCTTCCATGATATCTCTGGGTGCGCCACCCTCTCAGCACCTCTACGTGTTCAGCAATCTGGATCCCATAGTTCAGGGATTTTTATGGAAGATTCATTATGTAGGCATGAGTGACTAAATCATTGGCCAGTGGTGATCAACTCAACCTTCAGCTCTCTAAACACATGGTTGGTTCCCCTGACAACCAACCAGACCCCATCTTGAAACTGTCTAGGAGCCCACCAGAAGTCACCTCATTAGAACAAAAGATGCTCCTATCACTCAGGAAATATCAAGGTGTTTAGGAGCTCTGTGTCAGGAACTGGGGTCAAAGACCCAATATTAGAACAAAAGATTCTCCTAGCACCCCTGTCAATAAGGGTTTTAAGAACTTTGCCTCAGGAACTGGGGGCAGAGACTGAAGAAAAAAATATACATATTTTTAGAGACAAGGTCTTGCTCTGTCGCCCCAGCTGGAGGGCAGTGGCATGATCATAGCTTACTGCAGCCTTGAACTCCTGGGCTCAAACAATCCTCCACCTCAGCCTCCTGAGTAGCTAGGACTACAGGCTTATGCCACCGTGCCCAGCTAATTTAAAAAAACCAATTTTGTAGAGACAGAATCTCGCTGTGTTGGCCAGGCTGGTCTCAAACTCCTGGCCTCAAGCGATCCTCCGGCCTTGGCCTCCCAAAGTGCTGGGATTACAGGCATGAGCCACTGCACCTGGCCCTATTTCTTATTATATAATAATATCACACAAGGTCAGTATATAAAACTCAGTTATATTTCTATATATTAGTGTGCAAAGAGAAAGTATGATTAGATAATATTATACATAGTAGCATCAAAAAATAAAATACTTAGAAAAAAATAAACATATGAAAAAGCTTTATACTGAAAACTGTAAAAATACTGTTGAGAGGAATTAAATATTTAAATAAGAGGTAAAGTAAAGAGATCTAAATAAGGAGAAATTTATGATGCCCATGTATTGAGAGACTTAATATTGTTAAGATCCCCATTTTTTCAAGATTGATCTATAGATTCAGTGCAAGCCTAATTAAAATCCCAGCAGGTTTTTTTTAAAAAAATAGAAATCAACAGCTGATTCTAAAATTTATATTAAAATGCAAAGAATAATTTTGTAAAATAGAAGTTGGAGGGGTCACACTACCTCATTTCAAGTCTTGCTGTAGTAATCAGGACAATATATTATAGTATTGGCTAAAGATCAGTGGAACAGAATAGAGTCCAGAAATAGACCCATGCATGTTTAGTCAATTCAATTTTGATAAAAGTGACAATGTAACTCCATGGGGTAAGAATAGTATTTTTAACATATTATGCTGAAATAACTAGATATCTATATAGAAAAAATAAGAAACCATAATTCCTACCTCACACCATATACAAAAATCAGTTTGAAGTGTATCATAGATCTAAGCATAAAAGCTAACACTATAAAATTTATAGAAAAGGAGAAAATCGTGTCATTGAGTAGGCAAAAATTCTTAGACAGGACACAAAAGGCATTAACCATAAAAGAAATACTGATAAACTGGATTTATCAAGATTCCTTCTGCTTTTCAAATTGTTCCACCAAGAAAATGAAAAAGCAAGCCGCAGACTGGGAAAAATATTGGCAAGATATATTGTACAAAAGACTTGGCTCCTGAAGCTGTAATGAACTCTTACAACTTAGTAAGAAGGCAAATAACCTAGTTAAGCAATTGGCAAAAGACTTGAACAGAATAGTTCCCAAAAAGTATGTAAGTGGCTAATAAGCACCTTTGAATGTTTTTGTCCCCTCCAAAAACTCATGTGTTAGAAACTTAACCCCTAATGCAACAATGTTGAGAGATGGGGCCTTTTGGGAACCGATTAGGTCATGTGTGCTCTGCCCTGGTAAGTGGATTAATGCCATTATAAAAGGGCTTGACAGAGGGAGTTTGGTCCCTTGTGCCCTTCCACCTTCTGCCACATGAGAACATGGTGTTCTTTCCTTCCAGTGGATGCAAAGTTCAAGGCTCTATATTGGAAGCGAAGACCAGGTCCTTCCTAGACACCAAAACTACCAGCACCTTGATCTTGGTTCCCAGCCTCCAGAACAGTAAGAAAATAAATTTGTTTTTTAGAAATTACCCAGTCTCAGTTATGTTATTATAGTAACAGGACCAGACTAGGACACACCTCAAAAGATACTCATCATCATTAGACATCAAGGAAATGCAAGTTAAAGCCTCAGTGAAATGGCACCTCATATCCATTATAAAGGCTAAAATTAAAAAGATTGGGAATACTTAATGTTGAAGAAAATGTGGAGCAGCTCAACTTTCTTATGTTGTTGAATGGATTGTAAAATGGTGCAACCACCAGGGAAAACAATTTGGCAATTTCATATAAAGTTAAGCATAAATTTAGTGCACGACTCAGCAACTCTACTAATAGATATTTACCCAAGAGAAATGAAAACCTGTGCCTAAAAAAAGGCTTGTAAAAAATGTTTGTGGCAGCTTTATTAACAATAGCCAGTACTGGAGACAACCTAAATTTCCATCAGAAGGTGAATGAAACAAACACACACCTTACACAAAAATAAATGTCAGAGAGGTTCAAGATTTAATTGTAAAAAACTAAATTAAAATATAGAAGAAAATGATATTGGGGTTAAGAAAGATTTCATTAGCATGACACCAAGGTCAGAAACCATTAAATAAATGAATGGAAAATGTTGTTATCTTTTATTAAAACTTCTGTTTGAAAGAAATTCTAAGCAAAGTTAAGACAAATGACAAGCCAGGAAAAAGATATTTTCAGTATATATACTAGACAAAGAGATGATATTCTTAATATATAAGGAGTTCATATAAATTATTTGGAAAAAAATTGAATACTAATAGAAAAATTGATAAAATGCATGAATAGGTAATTTCACAGAATGAAAATTACAAATGGTTATTATCATTTACAAAAATGTTTATTCTCACTGATTTTAAAGAAATGGAAACTATAAAATAATGATTATGTTATTTTTATCTTCTATATCGTCAAAGATTTTAGAATGATGATGTCCTGTACATGTGTAAGTAAGCCGTTATTCTTACTTGTGGGTTTCTGGAAGGCATTATAACAGTATATATTCAAAAGTGCAGGCCGGGTGTGGTGGCTCACGTTTGTAATCCTAGCACTCTGGGAGGCTGAGGTGGGAGAATTGCTTGAGCTTAGGAGTTCGAGACCAGCCTGAGCAAGAGTGAGACCTGTCTCTACTAAAAATAGAAAAATTAGCTGGACATCATGGCATGCGCCTGTAGTCCCAGCTGCTTGGGAGGCTGACACAGGAGGATCACTTGAGCCCAGGAGTTAGAGGTTGCAGTGAGCTATGATGATGCCACTGCACTCTACCAGGGGTGACAAGGTGAGATTCTGTCTCAAAAAAAAAAAAAAAGTAAATGCAAAAGTTTAAACATGCATACCTTTTGATCCAGCAGTTTTACTTCCTAAAGAAATACAGAACAAGCATGCAAAGATATATGTGCAAGTGTGCACATTGCATCATTGTTTATAAGAAAAAAATGGAAACAAATAAATGGTAGAGGATTGAGTAAATAAATATTAATAATGGTATATCCATTTGACAGATACTCTGCTGCCATTGCAATGGCTAAAGTAGATCTCTATACACTGACATGGAAAGTATATAAGGATGATCTTTCCCTCTTACACACACGCACACACACACATGCACATATGCAGACCCTCAAATGCACGTACAGGGCAATCCCAGGCTTCATTTGCAGGAAGCTCAAAATCAACATCAGTAAACATTTATTGGCAGTTAGAATATTCCTGGCATATTCTGTGTCAGATCTTTAGGATAGAAAGATGAATATGGTGCTGTCCTGCTCTCATGGTGCTTATAATCTAGCAACCCTGTGACGTTATAATAGGTTACATTTTTCGAACATTTAACTATGTCCTTGGAGCTCACATTGTTCTAAAGTGCTTTGCATGCATCATCTTACTTAACCTACTGGGTATGTTTGATAGTATTTCCACATTTTACAAGTGAGACTAGTGAGGCTGAACAAGTTAATGCCTTGCTGAGATCACACAGATGGGATGGTAAAGTCTGGACTACTCTTCTGCCATTTTACAGATGGGAAAACAGAATTTTAAATGAATTGGTCACTAGCAGAGACAGGGCTTTAACAAAGCTTTCCTATTTTCAGAGTTGTGCTTTGAGTAACAATACTTCATATCTCTAATTCCCCCACCTACTTGCTATACTGTTTTTTTCCTTTGGTTTTTCTTCCTCAATTATTCCCTCATGAATTTTTTGGCCATAGCAAACTTAGGGCAAAAGGCCTCTTATTCTACTTATTTCATCTATTTTTACTTTTCAGTGGAAAAAGAACTAGGTGATAGGGATGGAGTATCTCTCTACAAGCAAATTTTGGAGGATTATGTATAAATCTGCTTTAAAAGATTATTCATATTTGAACAGTAACTCATACATGCCTTGAGGTCTTGTTATTGGAAAATTATGTCAGAAGTGTTATTGATAGAAATATAGGTCAGTACTCATTGTAGAGTTAGTAACTAAACAGTTTATACAAACTGAAGTAATGGCTGAGCTAACTCAAATTTATAATTTAAAAGCAAGAATAACAGTGATCGCACACCATGTCCAATTTGAGACAGCACTGATGATGCACTGATAACAGTGTATTTCAGAGAGTTGTAGGAATCCTGCCCATGTGTGGGCATGAGTGAGAGCAGCTGTGCAGTACAGTTGAGTATTGCATGGTGTGCAGACTGCTTAATGGAATACTGGTTTAGAGTTCACAGTACACTCCAGAAAAATGTTTGGTTTTACCTCTACCACATTTTTGTAACTTAGTAATTTATTTTATAGGTTTCTAATAACTAGGTAAGGCCCAATTTTAAATAAAAGTGAAAGTTTGTCAAATTCCATGTGTCACAAAGAAAGGACTTGCATTTTTGGATCAGTTTGTAGTGTAGACCGTTAGAAGAACCCATCAGTACCACTTGTTCTAAGGGTGTATGTGTAGTGGGAGGGATGCAAAGAGCTCTCCATTCCCTCTCTTCTGCTATCTACTACTTTTGCTGTGCTTGCTGGTCTCATGTTCTAAACTTCATGTTACAGTGCTCTCTTCTAGACTACTAACCCTTATCAATGTCTTTCTCCCTCTTTGGCTTGATGAAAGTGCTCTTTCTGAAGGGAGTCCCCCAGCTGGGTCTCTGGGACCCCAGTTCTTTATATCACAGTCTTCTCAGAATTCACAGGTGCCCTGGGTGAGGAGGGCTGCAACCGGGTCTGCGGATGCTCAGGCACTGCCTCCTGCTGTGCCTGGAGGCACTGCACCCCCTTCCTCCCAGCCCTTGCTCCTGCTTATATCCACTCCCCGGTACCTTGTTGTCTCCCTCTCTCTCTGTCCAGTCCAGCCACCCTCAGAGAACCACACAGTTCATTAGAGAAGTCTGGACCTGTATACACCCAAATTATGGGCTAGCTTCATTTCTCTCTCTAAAGATAGGAAGGTCTTGCCTCCGGCTACTAAGATATTCTTAAAGCCATACTATTAAAAATAGTAGTGTTAATGCTAGGACAGAAAAAGTGACCAGTTTAAACAATAGAGAGCTCAGAGACAAAACCCATATATATAGGAATTTAATACAGCATAAAAGTGGCACCACAAGTGAAAGCAGAAGGGCATACAGGCTCATTAGATGACATTGAATAAAACTGAGTTCATACCTAACTCCAGGTACAAATGTAGATTTAGGATGGACTAAAGATTTAAATGAGAATGGTAAAATTAGAAAGTGATAGAAGAAAATAAATGATTATCTTTATGACTTAGGTGTCTAAGGGAAGGGCTAAACAAAACCTTAAAAGCAAAAGTTATAGGCAAAAAAATTGATGAGTTTGTTTAAATCAAATTAAGGATTTTGTGTTGTTAAGGACATTATTGACAAAGTTAATATACAGATAATATACTAGGAGAAGAAATTTTCAATCTTTAAAATTCACAAGAGTTGGCATCTAGAATATACAAGGAACTCTTTCAAATCAAGAAGAAAAAGGCAGCAACCCTAACAGAAAATGGGCAAAGAATTGAAACAATTTATAGAATAGGAAACCCATAAGGCTAAGCATATGAAGAGATAATCAAGCTCATGGACTATAAGAAATATTCAAATTAAAATAAGGTATCACTTTATACTTCTTAGATTGAAAAAAATCTAGAAAGCTAGATAATGTCAAGTATTAGCAGAAATGTGAGAATCCTGTAACCTATATCCTTTGCAAGTGGGAAAGTAGGTTGATACAGTCATTCTAGAGAGCACTCTAGCAATAATTAATCAACTTAAGTATACACATGTGTTCTGATCTTTCCCTGTAAGTTTATTCCAATTGCCTGGCAAAGAACTCAACTATAGGTTGAAAAATGTTTGGGGCCACAGTTTTATTATATCTCCTGGGAACGTTGCTGCTTGGCAGCATCCCCTTAAAACTGCTTCAACTTAGGGTACAAATGCTACCACTTATAAGAAGGGGGTGGGGACATTGTGTGGTGTATGTTCATATTTATATGTACATACATAAGCATACATATTACATATAGGTTTGTGTACATATGCATAAAATAACTCTAGACACATAAAACCCAAAAACAATAACCTTGGTTTCTTTCTGGGAAGAAAATATAGCTGGAAGGCAAGAGTGGGTGAGTTTATTGGGGAGAGAATATAGGATGAAAGGGGACCAAAGACCAAATCTTGGAGAACTGACAACTAAGGGATGAGCAAGAGGAGGACAGTGTGGGGAAAAGCCTGAAAAGGAGGAGCCTGAGAGATAGGATGGAAAGTCAGAGGAGGAAAAAGGGTTTCAAGAAGGAAGTTGTGGCTGGCGCGGTGGCTCACGCCTGTAATCCTAGCACTCTGGGAGGCTGAGGCGGGAGGATTGCTTGAGCTCAGGAGTTCAAGACCAGCCTGAGCAGGAGCGAGACCCCATCTCTAAAAAAAAAAACAAAAAAAAAAGAATAAAGAAGGAAGTTGTGCAAAGGCATGTATGTGCCCTTTGACCCAGCATTTCTGCTTTTAGGAATTCATCTACAGGGATTCACGCACACCTGCAAAATGGTCTATGCACAGATTACCCACTGCAGAATTTTTTCTTTGTTATTTGCAGCATTGTTTTCAATAGCGAAAGTTTGGAAACAATACAGGTGTTCACCAGTTGGGAACAAGTTAAACAAGTTATGGTTTCCCCATCCAGTCATTACTTTGCTCCTGAAGAATCAGGAGACTCTGTATATGCTGATATGGAGAGATTTCTAAAATATACCGTCAGGTGTAAAAAGCGAGGATCGGGAGTTGTGTTTGGGGCTTAGAATGTTTTAACTTTTATCATTGTTCTGAATGGATATAGTTGCTTATTGTACTCCTTATTGTGGCAAAATACTGGGATTTTTGTTTTGTTTTTCTCTGAGCTCGAGTATTCTGTTATTCTTGTTTTGAGCTTCCTTATTACAAGCAATGGTTGGCATGGAAGAGTGGCAAAATCAAATTTTTAAGTTATTAAATTGGCTGCATTTCAAGCCAGTCAGAGTTGTTTTGTGCCTGGCTGCCAAGTGCCTTTATATGGTAGTTCAGCTTTTTAATGGAGCTTTGATATGTAGCAGTCACCCTGAGCCACAAGAGGGCAGAAGAACCTTTTGATTGCTGCAGGACAGGCTCCCACTGGATATCACTTCTGGCAAAGTCCTGCATAGAATAGTTTTTCAACTCACGCATGAGACTGTGTGCACCTGGAAGGCAGGGCCTGTCATCAGAGGAGGCAGTGGAGGGGTGAGAGGTGAGAATGTGGATTTTTGGAATCATCTATACCTGCCGTTTGTGCATGCCCCCCACCCCCCAGCTTGGATATGCAAGACATTAGAGGCATTATAGCATAATGGAGCATAAAAGTTGAGGCTTTGAAGTCCACCCCACCTAACTGAGTCCTGGCTCCGCTATTTGGGTAATTTATTTACTTTCATTTATTCAATGAGATAATACGAGTAAAGCTCTTAGCACTGTGTTGTGGTGAGCATTCAAGAAGTAACTGCTATAATTATAATAATACCAAGTACCAGCACAGATGAATAATACATCCTTAATAATTTTTGTTATGTGGCTTTTTGTTATATATTTAATAATTTCTTTGATTACAAGCAAGATGGTAATATTTTCTTTAGGACAATTTCAAAGCTTCTTTTCTCAGAGGGGCTCACGAAATGTTTGTGATCTCTCTTATTAATTTTCTTGAAAATAGTTAGTCTTTTAATAGTATAGTACATTCTGAATTTTTGCAGAGTCTCAATTTTGAAGCTTCCGTCCCATTGTGATTTTATGTATTTTTAATTGGAAAATATGGTATTTGTGCCATGTAGTGAGACAGAGTTGGGTGACATAATATTGCATCAAGGATATAGTGCCTGTCTAAGGTGGAGATTCAGTGGAAGACAACTCTGAGATAAAGATTAGTGTGTGGAAAGCTTATGAGATGGTGGTTATGGAATCAACACTCCTGGAAAGAAAAGAAGGGGAGGGGAAGGAGAAGGGACCAGGAAAGGGGAGGGAAGGGAAAAGGGAGAGGATTGTATACAGGGAAAAGCTGGGCTGTGGCTGTCTCCAGAAAGGCCTCAGCCCACCCCATGGGGACTTGTGAAGTTAGGATGGCCCTTCCTTGGCAGTTGGAGGGAGAGGGCTGTGCCCCTGTACTTCCTCCTGCCTTGTCGTTGGATGAGGGCTGCCCCAGGAAGGTGCATGACCCTGGGCCAGGCAGCACCCCTCAGCCGAGGCATTTCTAAAGAGGGCTGCTCCCAGCATCTGGGGAATGAGTCCTTCATCCCCTTGGGGGAATCTGAGTGGCACACCATAGCTTCCCCCACACTGCCCAAGTCACCTGAAAGATAGCTTTAGACAGAATTGCTTGGGAATAACACTTAGGAATAATTGTGTTTTAACTTTAAGAATTCAGGATAATATTATTTTGGTCAAGGTGGACTCTAGTGAAACAAACTACCCCAAAATTTCAGTGATTTAATACAGTAAAGGTTATTTCTCTCTTGTCACAATCTGGTGCAGGTCTGAGGTGGTTGCAGGGGACGGCGGGGGGAATTCTGTTCTACCTAATTCATTTAGGGTCAGGATTCTCTGATGCAGCCCACAGAGGAAATATAGGCAGGCACATGGAGAATCATGCAGAAGGTCTCACTGGGCCAGGCCTAGAGGTCATGTGCTTCCCTGCAGCCCACCTTCCACTAATGAGAACTCAGTCCGAGGTCCCACCTAACCCACCTAACCAAGGAAGCAGCGCTGTACCCAGGAGAACAGGAGGCCATTTGCAAATGCCCTCGCTGCCACAGTGTTATGTTGTTCACACCTCTTTGGGGGCTTGATTTTATTACTACTGGTGAATCAAAGACACCTCAAAAACTATGTGTTTTAGATTCCCCAGAGTTAGAATACTTAAATTGCCGCCATGATGATATCACAGTTTTACTTACCTGGGAGCATTTTAAAAGGCTGAGGAAAGCTAAATTTTACCAAAGAGAAGGGATAGAAAGGAGGAATACAGAGCTGAGAATTTAAGGAGTCCTTGCTCTGGAAAGACAAAAAGAGGCAAAATAATTTCTGGTGTGTGCGTGTGTGTATGTGTGTGTGTGTATTTTTAGTGGTATAGAAGAAAATTGAGAAGCTCCCGATCTTGTCATGTAGCTATGAAAACAAGCTCTTCTCTCTCCTTCAGCTATAGCGGGAGTGTCTTCAGCATGGTAACATATAGATAGTTGGGGGATATGGGATTACAAGGAAATATGCAATTAGCACTGATAGCTCTTTGCCAGATATATGTGAATACCGCCCAAGTAGCCCTTGAGTTGGAGGAAGAGAGGCCAAGGAAGAGATGTCAATTACTTTTTCTGTCAGTCAGCAAGGATTACTGCTGAGTGATCACTTGTTACTTACTGCACTTACTCCAGGCAGTGTGGGCATACAGGAAGAGAGCACCTGGGCCTGACAAGTTCGCACACTGCAAGCTCAGACTCACAGAAAGTAACCGCGGACAAGACAGGGTGATAGGAAGTGTTTCAGAAATGAGAGAGAAGTGACAGTTTTTTTTGAGACCAAGGTCTTGCTCTGTTGCCCGGGCTGGAGTGCAGTGGCATGACCATCACTCACTGCAGCCTTGAACTTTTCTTGCTGTGTTGCTCAGGCAGGTCTTACGGGTGTCAGCCACCATGCCCTGCTGAGAAGTGACAATTTTAAAAAATAAAGTTTAAAAAATAGGGCTGGGTATGGTGGCTCACACCTGTAATCCCAGTGACTTGGTAGGCTAAGGTGGGAGGGTTGCTTAAGGCCAGGAGTTCGAGACCAGCCTGGGCAACACAGCAAGACCCTATCTCTAAAATAAAAAAATTTAAAAATTAGCCAGCCATGGTGGTGTGTGCCTGTAGTCCCAGCTACTCAGGAGCCCAGGAGTTGGAGGCTACAGTGAGCTATGATTGCACCACTGCACTCCAGGCTGGACGACAGAGTGAGGAGACCCCATCTCTAAATAAATAAATAAATAAAATTAAAAAACAAAAGTAAGAAGTGAAGTGGAGGAAGGCTTTGAGAAAGAGATGTGCTCTGAAGCAGGGACCTTGATGGGTAGGATAAGACAGTTGGGGACCTGGGGGAAGTGCTCCAGCAGGTAGAACATGAGAAACATTTCTGAAGCTTCAGTGAGAGTGACATGTGAGGAGTGGTAGGGTGGGAGAAGTGGCGCCAGATGATGGAAAGCCCTGATGTCTGTGTGGAGTTTAGATTTAAGGCCATAGAGCCATTAAAGATTCCTACCCTTAATGGAAAGACCTGGTGGGAATGTGGTGTTTTGGACTTTTGTGTGAAGAAGGATTAACAGAACACAGAGGTTTCTTCTGGAATTTCTATTTGAGTACCTAGAATTTAAATTCTCTACCAGTACTCTACCAGTACCAAAAATTCTGGTACAGTAATTTTTAAGATCAAAATTAATTTGATCTAATTTTTAAGATCAAAATTAAATTAGACACAGTCCCTACTTTTGAGGAAATTATAGTCTGGTTAGGTAAGATGTGCTTTTTAAAAACAAATGCTAAAACAGGTGTTCCATGTCCTAGGGGGAATGCATAGCAGTGCTTACCGTGCTTACCAACCTTTCTAAAAGCCTACAGTCACCCTTAATTGATATTTAAAATAAAATAAATGCCATAATTAAAAATTAATGAAGGGAAATTCTACTGCCCACTGCTGCCCTTGATTATTACAGTTATACAGGGAGTGGCTAATTTGACCTAGAAACACAGCATTGGGGGATGGGTGTAGGAAAGGCTTCATAGAGGAAGTGACTGTCAGGCCTGGACTTGAAAGGTGAATGAATAAGGTGACAAGTGCATTCTAGGCAGAGAGAAGAGCATGAATAAGATGTAGGGGCCTGGAAAAGGGCTGGGAGAGAGTCTTGTATGGAATGCTGAGTTTGGACTCTGAGTTAGGTAGAAGCAGCTGATGAAAGGATTTTAAGCAGGAGAGAAGTATGATTAGATTTGCATTTTAGAAGGCTAACTTTGGCAGCAATGTGGAGGACAGATTGAGAGGGGAAGACAGCCACAGCACCTCACCTGTGGCTGTCTTCATGGGGAACTTCATGGGGAAGTTTGGAGATAGACAGGATGCTGGGAAAGGCTTCATGGTGGAGGCGATATCTGAGCTGAGTGGGGAAGGAGAGGAGGAGCTGAGAGTAGCAGTTGGGGCATTTCTGGCAGAGGCCAGTGCACACACAGTGAAGGAGCATGGCATATTTGAAAACTATGGGAAGATGACCATGGCTGGCATGTAGAGTATAAATGGGGGATAGTATTCATGGGGCAGGTGGGTAACAATTTGGGTCACAAACAGCGTGCTTTGTATGTCATGTTAAAAAGTTTATCAGCTAAATGAAGGCGAAGCCACAGACCATACACAAAGCAAGTCTCAACAAGTTTCAGAGGATTGATAGCATTCAGAGTAAATTCTCTCACCACAGCGGAATTGAGCTAGAAATGAATAACAGAAAGATAACTAGAATATTCCTGTATGTTTAGAAATTAAGAAATAAACTTATAAGTAATCATTGGGTCAAAAAATCATGGAAATTAGAAAATATTTTGAATGGAATATTATTGAATATACTACATGCCAAAACTTGTATAATGCTACCAAAACCAAGCTTAGAGGGAAATTTATAGACTTAAATGCATATGTTAGAAAAAAAAACAAAGGCCAAAAAATCAGTCATCTAAACATTGATTTCAAGAAGTTGGAACATGTATAGCACATTAAACCTAAAGAAGGAAAACAAAATAATAAAGAGTTTGGTGAAAAAGAAAGCAGACATACAGTATAGAGGATTAACAAAGTCAAAAATTTCTTCTTTCAAAAGACAAATAAAATTGACAAACTTCTGGCAAGATTGATCATGGACGGGGTGGGGGAGGAAGAAAAGTTCAGGCACAAGTGCCAGTGAGCAATGCCAGGAACAAAAAAGAGGACAACCCTGCAGGAGCTATAGACTTTAAAAAGATAAAAAGAGGGTATTATGAACAATTTTATGCCAAAAGTTCTGAGAATTTTGTGAAAGTGGATCAATTTCTACAATAATATAACTAACCAACACTGACTCAGGAAGTAATAGAAAACCTTAAAATTCTAATGGAATCAATAATCAGTAACCTTTCCACAAAAACCAAAAAACAACTCCAAGCCCAGATGGCTTCCCTGGAGATTTCTTCAATAGATTCAAAAGAGTAAATAACTCCAGCCTCATATAAACTCAGAGAACAGAAAAAGAGGGCTACTCCATATTCATACTCATTTTTTGAGGCTAGTATAACTTTGATACCAAGCCCCAACAAAGAACTCAAGAAAGGAAGATTACAGGCTAAGCTACTTAAAAACATAGATGTCAAAATCCTGAACAAAATTTTAGCAGGTTCCATAATATATAAAAAAGATGATGTATCATGATCTAGTTGGGCTTATCCTAAGAATATACATGGTTGATTTAACATTAGAGAAATTTATCCATATAATTAATCATATTAACAGGTTAAATTGATTTTAATAGATTAAAAAGAAAAATCATATTTCAGTAGGTACAGAAAAAGCATTCAATAAAATTCCACATCCTCTCATACTGAAACTGCTTAGCTAACTGGGACTAGTAGAGAGCTTTAATCTGAAAAAGAGTATCTGTCCATAAAAACTCAAGCAAACATCTTATTTAAGGGTGCAATTTTGAAAGTTTTCCCTCCAAATGAGAGACAAGACAAAGATGTTCCCAGACCACTTTTTCTACAGTATTGGCTAGATGCCTAGCCTAGCGCACTGAGGCAAGAAAAAAACATGATGAAAATCTAGACCAAGGAAATAATAGGATGGAGGGGAGGGCATGGGTTGAGAGAAATTTAAGAAGACGTCTTGCCATGCCTTGGGCTCATGTGGTCATTTCTTTTGTTCAACAAGTATTGATTAAATATATTGTCTGGTAATGGGGAAGGCAGGAAGGAGAAGCAAAGGAAAGGGGCCTGGCATTTATTCAGTTCCCCCCCTGTGAAGGCTCTGGACTAGATGCTTCCACACGTTTTACCTTATTTCATTCACATATTCTCCTTGCTGTCTTGAAAACTCATGTAATTAGTCATTAGGGAAACTACATGAGAAAAAGGTATGCTATATTTGCATAAATCATTCCCATTGTAAAATACTAGTTCAAGTTTGTATTTCGGTATTAAGAGTATGTTGTAATTTATGTAGTAGTTTTCTTTTTTCTTTTTTCTCTCTCTCATTTTTATCCATATAGCAGGTCTTTGAAGTAGAATAAAGTCTGGCAAATGGTCCTTTTCTAATTTTATAGATAAAGAAGCAAGTACAAAATTACACTAATTAGCTCAATGTCAATATGGGACTAAAACTTTAATCTTTCATCCCAGGGAGTAAATAATTTATACTACAACTTGAAAGCACATAATCAAAAGATTTTTGAAATAGGGTCCTGGAAGCATGGTTTAGGGGATCACACAGAGTACTCTCTAGGAAGAGTCTTTGTAAGACTCAGAGAAAGACAGAGACAGAGACGGGGAGAAGAGAGGAGAGGAGAGATGGGAGAGACGGGGGAGAGAGACCTCCACCCTAGTGGAGAGGCCTCAAGTCCTTAGCTCTGTCCATAAATTAACGCAAACAGCAGATGTTAAAAGTATTGACACAGGAGGGAGGTGCAACCTCATTATGACTTGCTGAGGTAGGAAGGACTGGTGACAAAAACATGATAATGAAAAGGTACATCTGTCCAAAGATCAAATTTAATGGAGAAAACGAAGCAAGCTATCCTGGAGTTGAATATAGGGATAAAAATTATAATACTTGGACAGTTGTTGACTGACTGTTAATACTAGAAACAAAGCATCTGATAAAATCTTGCCTTGCTTCTCACTGCTTAAATGAGGAGAAGAAATTATTCAATTTATCAAACGTTTCTGAATTCCTGCTGCATACCAGGTACTTTGCCAAGTGCCTGGGATATTATGTCCAATGAAGTTCGATCTCTGAGCTGGAAGAAAGCTCTGAGCCCTGATCTGTAGCATGAAGAATCCAAAACTTCCCTCATGGCCTAAAATGCCCTTCATATTCTGGTCTCTGACTGACTGTCTTTGCAGCCTCATCTTCCAAAATAACAAAGATAGCTGCCATCTGTTGAGTTTAAGTGCATCACATGCCTTACCTGCCTTGATCGGATTTTCCTCTTCCTCTTGTTGCTGCCAAATCCAGTGGATTCTTTTGTCCCTCGTTAATTATCCCTGCTCTCAGACACTTCTATACTCTACTTTTCTCCTGGTTCTTTCTCTTGGGGCAATAAACATGCTCGTTTATTGACACATAAATAAAGCCATGGTTGTTAAAGTTGTGATAATTATACTATTAATTTTAGGGAAATAAATTTCTTAGACAAATGAACACCTCTCCTTGTTTTTTACAGAAGATTGTTTCAAAGGTGTATGCTCCTGGGTGTTGGTTCATCGTTTTTCTCTCTTCCCGGAGCATGGAAGTTAAAAGAAAAAATAAGAAGTGGGGAAATATGAGAGGTCAGCTGATTTGAAACTGATTATGTCCAGTAGAGACGGTCCTTGTTTTATGTTCTATGTTTGTAATGATGTGCAGATTTCCTGAAATCCAGAGCACTTGTGACAGACTCAACCTTCCTTCATGAACTCACTGCTCACGTCTGATTCTTTTCATCTGCACTCTGGGTGCCCTTTCCTATCCCAGTGATTTGTTTTTTAAGAAAGGCTTTTATTTTCATTTAGTAGAGTTGTTCAATAAAATGAGAGAATAGCTTTTTCTCTTTTGGCTAATACTGCCTTTGTTCTCGAGTCTTTTTTGAAAAATCACTGTATTAATAAACTTCTTAATTAGGTTCTGAACGCTGTGATAAGTATGAAAGTGGAAGTGAGAAGGGAAGATGTGAGGGGCTGAGTTGTCCCTGTAGGTTCATTCATGCCTTCCCAGTTTCCTCTGTCTGTGGATCTGCAGCTGACCCAACTCCGGTGGGTGTGATTTTGGCTCCTGGTTGACATCCCACCTGCAAGTTTTTGGGTTTTTTTCCTAAAGACTGGAGAGGTCCTGACTCAAGCCTTCTTTGGCATTTCAGTGTTGTCCTACTGAGGTTACTACTTGCTCTGGTCCCTGGGCTCCCAGTTCTGATCCATTGCTAATCCTTTTTATTTATTTGTTTCCCTTTAGCTTTTTGCTTTGGAGAAATCACAAACCAGTGGAAAAGTTGAAAGAACAATCCAATGAACATTAGGATCTTTTCAACCAGATTCCCCAGTTTTCATTTTAACATTTTACCACATTTGTTCTATCTCTGTAGATAGATAGATAGGGGATAGATAGACATTTACTATTTGAAAATAAGGTGCAGAGTTTTTGATACTTCCTCAAATATCTCAGCTTGCATTTCCTAAAAAACAAGGATATTCTCCTACATAGGCACAGTACCATTTTCATACTAAGAAAATTGACTTATTAATTCTTATATCAATTACTTAATAATTAACTTACTAATCACAAGGGGAAAATGTGCTTTGGGTCAACACCTTAACCAGGTGATCCAATTTAACATCGTCAATAGTGGGACAGTCTGTCATTACGTGCCTTCTGATGTGATGCAGTAAGAATTACACGTCACCTACATAGTGTCTGTGCCAAAAATGTTTAACCTGAATCTAATCATGAAGAAATAATCAGGTAAATCTGACACGTAGGACACGCTACGAGCCAGCTGGCTTGGACTCTTCAAAAAAAGGCAGTGACATGAGAAAAAAATGAAGGGGGTGGCTATTACTAATTAAATAGACTAAAGAGACAAAATAGCCAAATGCAATAGGCAAAATGTATTAGAACCCAGATGGGAGGAAAAATACATATAAAAGGTATTTGGGGGGGCAATTGGGTACATTTTAATATGGACTGTACATGACAATATTAAATGCTTGTTATTTATATAAAACCATGTTAGTATTAATAGTTGTTTTGGTGATTCCAGTTCTAACTTGGTTTTTCCTTTTAATATTTTTTTTCTTGTTTCACCGAGCACATGGAACTATGTACCTTGTAATATATTTTAATTTAAAAAGGAAATATTTTCCATCTTATTCCCCTGTGCACATTTTGCAATAAGTGTTCCAGGAGGCTGCCACCTTGCTCTCTGTGCACGTGTGGGGTGGGTCACCAAGTGGGCTCCCCTGTGTGGGACATTCAGAACCTTTGCATTGCTGATCATGGACTGCACTATTTTAGGATGGGGGACATTCTAAAAGTCTATAGTGATTCTATACAGAATTTGGTCCTTTCATTTACAGTGAAAAAGTGATTGGTAGGATTTTTGTTTCCTATGGATTATCTGTTTCCAGATCCTGTTTTACATCATTCATTAGTGTATCATTCAATAAATATTTATTGTCTGCTGTGTGTCAGGTACTGTGCTAAGTGAAGAATATTGTGGAAAAGACGTATGTGTCACACAGAGTTTTCAATCTACGTGGGGAAACCAACACTGAACACAAGTAAATGTTCAGTTACATCTGTGGTAAGTGCTCCAAAGGAAAGATAGAGGTGCTGTGAGAGAGAAGAATAGGAATACGCCAAGCTGAGATGTAACCTCAGAGTATAGCTTTGAAGGTACTTACCCCCGCACCTCCTCCTCAGCCTCTCGTTACGCCCAGTCCCTGTCTGCCTGATTCTAGCACGTTCTCGTCCCTAGTTTAAGAGTGAGAACCGGCTAACTTAATCCATGAGTACCTTGGATGTCAATTTATAAAAATTATTTTTACCCTTGCTGAATAAATGAAGCACTCTTCCCTATTGCCAGTCTCCCTATTTTTCAAGAGAAGCCAGAAATCTGAATTTTTATGAGAAATCTCCTGACTTATAAATGTTAACAAATGCAAAAATTTTCAAACACTTTGTGGGCTAAACCTAATATATCTGTTTGGTTTACAGCTTCTTGAGGGGACACAGAAGTACAGTCACACGAGAATTCTAATTCAAAGACTAGGGAAGTTCCCTTCTTCTTGTCCATGGCCTTGTCCAGCATAGTTATTGAATAAAAGATTCAGAATCAAAAGTTTTTTTTTTTTTTTAGCAAAGTCTCTTTTATTTTCTCCTCAATATAACATTAAGTAATAAATAATTATCACCTTCACTGATTTCCCTCCTTCCCTCCCTCCTCCTCTCCCTCCCTTCCTTAGTCCAAAGAGTAAAGATGCCCCTCTCTTACAAGGGGCAGACAGAGGAGATTTGTCCATGGTCAGACTCCATGACCATAACCTGGTCAGTGTTTCCCTGGAGATGAGGTGACCTGCCTTCCACTCCCTTCTTTTTTTTTTTGTAGATGATAGTTTTCTTGAAATATAATTTACATGCCATACAATTCACCCATTTAAATTTCAAAATTCAGTGGTTTTTAGTATATTCACAGAGTTGTACAAACATCACCACAATCGATTTTAAACATTTTCATTACCCCAAAAAGAAATCCTGTAGCCATTTGCAGTCACGCCCTGTTTTCCCCCAATCACCCCCAGCCCTCGGCAACCACTAATCTACTTTCTGTCACTATAGATTTGCCTATTTTGGCCATTCCATATAAATGGAGTCATACAATATGTAGTCTTTTGTGACTGGCCTTTTTTACTTAGCATAATCAAGGTTCATCCATATTATAGCATGTATCAGTACTTCATTTCTTTTTATGGCCAAATAATATTCCATTGCAGGATAATACCACATTTTATTTATCCATTCATCAGTTGATGGATATTTAGGTTGCTTCGACTTTTAACTATTACAAATAATACTGCTATGAACATTTGTATACAAGCTTTTGTGTGGACATATTGTTTTCATTTCTCTTGGATTTGTACCTAGCAGTGAAGATGCTGAATCATAAGATAACTCTATATTTAACCCATTGAGACCCTGCCAGACTATTTTCCAGAGCCGCTGCATCATCGTGCATTCCCGCCAGCAGAGCGTGAGGGTCCCATCTCTTTTCATGCCTTCCACTCTTATACTTAGGGTGATTGACTGTGGTGACGGCCCGCTACAACTTTTCATTTCTCAGCTGGGCACTGAGAGCTGTGTATCCTCTTTTTTTAATAGAAATATTACAAATTAATAGGTATACAAAATTTCTCATGACAAAATATAAAATCTTTGTTGAGCACCTTTCATTTTTGCTCCGTGTGTGTCTTAACTAAGCCATCTCTTGAGAATGGAATGGTACTATGCTCTTTTAATGACAGCCTATCAAGTCGATCTTTTTCCCAGATAAAAAAAGGAATATCATATAGCAAATGCGTTGAGAATGTCATCCTGTCCAGGCTCTCTGACCCATGTGTATTATACAGGCCTTGCTCCCACAGAAATTCATATCTTTTTTTATTATTTGGAATTTTAAAGCAAATCCCAGACATCACCTCATTTTACCTATAAATACTTTAGTATGCATCTCTATGTTGTTATCTCATGTTAACAATAATTCCTTGATGTCTTCTAATACCCAATCTGTATTCAAATAATCCTAATTAAATTACTTAAGGTCATTAAATATGAAATGTCCAATTTCGAATCAAAAGTGTAGTTTATTATATCTCAAACAAGAAGCAGTACCATAATCAAAGTCTGTGCCTGAACTATCAACACAGTTTTGCCATCTTAATGGCAGCTTGTTTATGCCAGCAGTGAAGAAGCCTGGAGAGCGAGTGGTGATGAAATTGCAAAAGGTGTTTTCCACAGCTTGTTGAGAACTGAATATTTTTCCTTGCAAGAAGTGGTCCAAAGCCTGGAAGAAGTAGTGGTCAGTTGGTGCAATGTCTGGTGAATACGGTGAATGACAGAGAGTTTCCAAGTCCCCTGCTGTAGTTTGAGCAGCGTTGTTTGTGCGACATGTGGTTGAGCGTTGTCTTGCAAGAGGATTGGCCTGTCTCTTTTGACCAATGTCAGCTGCTTAATTGCAAGCATCCTCATCATTTTGTCCAGTTGATTGCAGTAGACATCAGCTATAATCGACTGACCAGGTTTCATGAAGCTATAGTGGATAATACCAGCGCTGGACCACCAAACAGACGCCATTAGCTTTTTTTGATGAATACTTGGTTTTGGACTGTGTTTCAGCACTTCATCTTTATCCAGCCATTGTGCCGAACGCTTGTGATTGTCAGAAACAATCAATTTTTCATCACATATAACAATACAGTGTAGAAATGCTTCACCTTTATGTTGTGACCGCAAAGAAAGGCAAGCTTCGAGACGATTTCTCTTCTGATGCTCGTTTAATTCATGAGGAACCCATCTATCCAGCTTCTTTACCTTGCTGATTTGTTTCAAATGGTCTGATATTGTTGGAATAGTAACATCAAACTTTGCTGCTAATTCACGCGTAGGTTGAGATGGATTCGCTTCCACTACAGCTTTCAGCTCATTATCCACCTTGGTCTCAGGTCACCCACATGGCTCATTTTCAAGACTAAAGTCTCTAGAATGGAACTTCTCAAACCATCGATATACTGTGCATTTATTAGCCACATCCTTCCCAAACATTTCATTGATATTTTGAGCCGTCTGCGCTGCATTGGTTCCACGACGGAACTCATATTCGAAAATAACTCGAATTTTTGACTTCCCAGGTTTTCACAAAAATTGCTCTTAAAAAAAAATGTGAAAGATAATCATGAGCCAAAACATGCGTTTGAAAGACTGAGGATGTACCTTCACAATAAAAATAAAACAAGAATTGTCAAAGTGAAATGCCAGAGATAGCAACTGTCAAACTTAGTACTTAAGGAAATTGGACATTTCATAATTCATATCTTTAAAATGCCTGTCATAGCACTTTGGATCTGGGTCCAAATAAGGTCCACACATTTGATTGTTTTGTCTTTTAATTGTCTTTTATTCTAGATTAATTTTTTGATGGATCATATTTAGATAAATAAAACAATCACAAAATAATATAAGACGGTGTTTAGTAAGGCATTCGGCAGGCTATCATCAAATGTGGGGCATCTAGGTTTCTAATAGACTCTTTGTTGGCCCTACTGGTAGGTATATGAT
The DNA here is from genome assembly GCA_023783475.1 of Daubentonia madagascariensis. NCBI lineage: Eukaryota > Metazoa > Chordata > Mammalia > Primates > Daubentoniidae > Daubentonia > Daubentonia madagascariensis. Next base: position 13,860,823 of record JAKFHU010001129.1, on the reverse strand, counting down.
ATACTATGTAGGTTAGGGAACCAGATCAATTAGATTTGAAGCCCTGGCCCTATACCTGTATGCTGTATAATCTTGTGCAAATTACTTTAGGATTTGTTCTTATTAAAATTATACATGTGCATCATTTAAAAAGACAATTCTATAAGAGTTATTACCAACAAACAACCAACAACAAACAAAGCACTTCCCCATTATCGCCAGTACTTGAGTTGCCACCTCTAAGAGGCATCCACTTTTAACTCTTTTAACTAACAGTTTTGACCTCCAAATCTCTAATAAGAAACTTATGTTGCTAGTTTTTGATTTTTCTATTTTGAGTATTATCTATTGACTTTCTTCAACGGAAGATGAGGATGTAGTACTCTATCCACCACTTCCTCACCACAGACATGCAGCCTATCCTCTCACTCTCTTAATATAATTAGGGCAATATTCAGTTTATATATTATAACCATGGAAATGCTATTCATAGATATCATGATTACTGGTTTTTCACTGCACATTTTGTTTTTCCTGAAGTCATTAAAAGTATTACTTTTTGCTTTCCTTAGTTTTCTATGTATCTATCACTGGTCAACCTTAAACTCTTGCCTAGTTATATAAATCTCCTTTCCTAATATGTTCAAACACATTAGGTAGTCTATCAGCTTCCTTTTCTTGAACTCTCTCTGGGAGACTCTGATATGCTCTGCTTTGTATGGTTTGCTCTCTGTGCAGCTGCACAGCTGTGGTCTTGAAGTCTTCCATCACCACCATCCTCTTGTGGTATATATATATATCATTTCCTGGACCTCATTTTTTTTTATTTACTTCTTCATTTATTGGAACACATCTTGTACTAATTTCCTGAGAAAGGTCTATGAGATCATTTTTGAGACCTAACCTGTGTGAAAATGTCTTTATTCTAACCTCACACTTAATTGATAATGTGGCTGGGTATAGAATTCTAGGTTGGAAATCACTTTCCCTCAGTATTTTGAAGGTATTGCCCCCATTGTATTCTAGGCCTGTTGAGGAGTCTTATGCTATTCTGATTTTTAATTATTTGTATAAAACCTGTTTGTTTTTGTTTTCTCTGGAAATTTGAGTGTTTTGAAATTTCATGATGATGTTCCTTGGTAGAGGGCTATTTTCATATTGTGCTGGACACTCAGAGCACCCTTTCAAGGTCAAAAAACTCAAGCCCTTTAGTTCTGGGGAAATTTTATTGTTATTCCTTTTAATATTTTCTCTTTTTCATTTTTTTTCTTTATTCTCTCTTTCCAGAACTCCCATATTTAGGTGTCATGTTTTCTGGACTTGTCCTTTATGCTTTTTTTTTTTTCTTCTTTGAGACAGAGTCTTGCTGTGTTGCCCTGGGTAGAGTGCAGTGGATTCATCACAGCTCACCACAACCTCAAACTCCTGGGCTCAAGCCATCCTCCTGCCCCAGCCTCCCGAGTAGCTGGGACTACAGGCGCACACCACCACGCCCAGCTAATTTTTCTATTTTTAGTAGAGACAGGATCTCCCTCTTGCTTAGGCTGGTCTCAAACTCCTGAGCTCAAGCCGTCTTCCCACCTCAGCCTCCCAGAGTGTTGGGATTACAGGCGTGAGCCACTGCGCCCGGCCTCTATTCTTTTTTAAATCTTTTTCTCCCATTTTCCATCTCTGTGTTTTTGCTCTACATTCTGAGAGAGTTCTTCAACTTATTTTCCAATCCTTTTTATTTCTGCTATTATGTATTTAATTTTCCAGGGTTATTTTTTTCTTTTTGTTCACTAAATATACCTTTTTAATGATATCCTCTACCTGTTTTGTGAATAAAATTTCTTCTCCCTGAGGATTTTAATGATTTTTTTCTAAGTTTTCATCTCCCTGTACATTTTCTGTTTTTCCACGTTGCATTTATTTTTCATTTGTTTTGGTCTCCTGTCTTTATACTAGACACTTTCCTCTAATACTTTATGATCTTGGCTGTCAGCTCATATTTAAGAATGCAGCTTTTTTTTTTTTTTTTAGTATTATCTTCACTCCCACTTCCAGTAGTACCTGATGCTGCCAGTGATTGAGTCTTTGGGGAGTTCTGTGGTGTATTTCATATTACAGTTTAGCTTTTCCCACTACCAGCATAGGATTCAGCTTTCTTAGGTTTGCTGAGTTCCACTTGTTTATTTGCTTTCCAGCTTCCAACTTTTATTGCTGGTGTCTCCTTTCTTGTTGTCTTTGTCCTTGTGTACTTCTGCTTTACAACAAACAAATAATCTTTTCTGTCATTTTGGGGAATTTGAGAGGGAGCAGAGGTATGTGTGTAATCTAAATCAGGGTCAGCAAACTATGGTTTCTGTGCCAAGTCTAGCCCACAGCTTGTTTTTGTGTGGCCTGACTTAAAAATGGTTCTTACATTTTAAAAAGGTTGTTAAGCAAAATGAAACAAAAAAACCCAGAAGGCTGTGTAACAGAGACTTTGTGTGGCCCACAAAGCCTAAAATATTTCCAGGCCATTTTCAGAGAAAGTTTTCCGACTGCCAATTGAAATCTACTATTTTCAACTGGAAGACTAATTCCTTCCCTCCCAATTTCCACAGCCAATGACCACCTCCCATTTCATAGAGAAAACAAATCTATCAGGCTCTTACTTTCCTGCCCCCATACCTAAACCACTGCAGTTTGCAGGTTACCCGTAGTTCTTTATCAAGTCAAGCTACCACGAATGGCAAAGGTCCTTGAAGACCTCCTTCTTACTAAATTCAGGAGGTGTTTTTTCACTCTGTATTTTACCTGGCTTCCCTGTGGCATCTGATACAGTGTGGCTTCCATTCTCTCTAGCTTACTTGAGCCTGCTCATCCTGAGATCACCAGCAGCCTCCTAATTGCCACATCCAGAGGATACTTTTCGTACCTTACCTTGACCTTTCTTCTGTTACATTTAACGTTATTGCTGCCCATCTATTTCTGGAATATTTCTACTCCCTTGTATTCTGTGATACTGTTTTCTCTTGGTCCTCACCACCCACATCCAGTCAGTTTCCCCATCCTGTCCATCCTCCTTCTGGAGTTCATCCCCTCCACTGTGGCCTCTTGTTGGACCCACATCGTCTCTCACCTGGTTTGCTGCAAAGCTGTCCTAACAGGCTTAGCCACTTTATGTTCCATCTTTCACATTGCCACTAGAGTGGTTTTCATGAAACAAAAATCTCCTGCTATCATTAACTTTCTGAACAATTTGTAGCACCTTTCTCTACTGTCTGTATTTCTGCATGATAAAATCCAAACTCCTAACTTGGTATTCAGAGCACATGGTCTGTTTTTCTGCCTCATTTTCACCCTGTTTCTCCCTTTCCCTCTCTCTCCCCACTTGTCAGTCCTCCTTTCACTTTAGCCAGACCACCACCAATAATGGCGATGATTGTGGTGATAAAACAGCAGCACATGTTGAAGACACACTGTGTGCCAGGCACTGTGCTAAGTGCTTTATGTGCATGTAGTCATTTAATCCTCATGACATCCTTCTGAGGTGGGGTCTGTTAGAGGACCATCATTACAGCAAAGATGAACTCCAAAAATCTTTTAAAAATAATTTTTTTCATAAGATTGGTGTCAAAACTCATTTGGCAGCAAAATCTGACCTGAAATGATGTGAATGTATTTATAGTCCCATTTAGTGTAAAAATTCATTTCATAGCAGAAATATTAATATTTAATTATAGGATGCTGTGCAAAACCTCATAGGGGGAATGTTAAATAATATATGGTTTGTGTAGCATATTGCTTTTCTAAAATCTGAATGTTTAAAAAAAATTTTTATAGAGATAGGATCTTGTGCTCTGTTATCCAGGCTGGTTTCAAGTAAACCCCTGGTCTCAAGCGATCCACCCGCCTAGGCCTCCCAAAGCACTGGGATTAGAGGCGTGAGTCACCACACCAGGCTTAAAATATGACCATTATTGAATTCTAATACTGTCTAGTTTCAGGAGGTTCCGAGAAGAGATTTTGGACTTGTATTGCTCTTTTTACAGATGAGTAAATTAAGGCTCAGCAAGATTAAGTAACTTGCCCAAGGTCATACAGTGGAAAAAAACGACAGAGCCCAGATAAGCACCTTGGCAGCCTGGTTGAAAGCACATACCTTGTCTGCCATGCCATGCCACGCCACGCCATGCCATCAGCCACCTGCAGGTCCCTGCCCTTGACCTCTTCTGGGTTGCTGGCTTTCCTCCCTCCCTCTTCTCTCAGTGTTTAGCCCTTGCTGACTTCCCTTCCATCTCTACTCACCCAGGCTGGGTCCTTTCCATAGAGCCTCAGTTCCTTCACCCCCATCCTCCTGAAAATGTCCCACTGATACCCAGCCCTGACAGAGTCTGCCCATCTGTCTCTCAAATCATGCTCTTGGGCTGTCATTTGAGAGTCAATAGAAAGGCTAATCACAATGATCTCCCAGTTTCAGACTGTGCCATAATCAGTGCTTAGCGATATTGCCTGTTACATTCCCTTTGTCAGCTTCCTTTCCTATTTCTAGGGTGGCTGTCCTAAAACTTTTCCCATGCCCTTGGAGCTCCAAACCTTATCTCTACCATCTTACTCCCAGTTTCAGCACATGCCTAGTTCCATTTTCATTCCAGCTGCTTCTGTTGTACACACAGGAGTTTGTAAGCAGTGCCACCCTCCCACCCTCCCCACCGCCTTAGGAGGGCAGCAGCTAGTAGAATCCCAGCAACTCCTGCACTTCCTGGTCTCCTTGTGGGTGCTGATGCCCTGGGGGTGTCCTGCCCCTGATCCTCAGCCAAGTGCCTTTTGTCTCCTGGCGTGACATAGCAGTTTCTTCCTCAATTTCATGGTGACTCACTTTTTAAAAATAGTCTTTGATGTGTCAAAGCCTTTTTTTGAAAGTCTAAACAGATTGTATTGACTGGTTCCGTTTTAGTCACATGCATTTTTACCTCCTGAAAGAAACCCTAATATATTAATTACGTATGATTTTACCTTCCCGAAATCACACACCTCTCACTTTCCACGCTTCAGTGCCTTTCTTTAGCTGTTCCCACCCTACTAGTACAGCCTGTCCATAAGGTCATCTCACACCAGTGCAAACACTATCTCTTCCACATTGTCCCACTTTTTCCCAGCCAAAAATCCTCCCCCTTGCATCAGAACCCCTATAGTGACTTCTCTAGAGGCTTGTAATATAGTTATTTGTATCTCTCTATTATTCCTCTGATAGTTCATAAACTCTTTGATGTCAGGGACTATGTCTGATCTTTTCATACACTCTTTTGAGTTTAGTGAGAACATTATATATGTGTGGTAAGTTAAATTAGTGAAATAAATCTAAAGAGAAATTTCTTTAAGTAAGTCTACTACATCAACAGCTTCCACTTACTCATTCACAGCTGAATCCTTGCAATCAGATCATTGTACAGAAATCGTTCCCACTAAAGTTACAAATGCCCTCCCAGTGAGTAATTCTGTTTTATCTTTTTAGCCATCAGCTTCTTCCAAATTTTTGCCACATTTAAATCAATTCTCACCTCTTCTGGCTTCCTGTCCTGCTTCTCCTATCTCTGATTATTTTACTATTTTCTCTTCCATATAACCACATCCCCCTAAATTAATGGTTGTGTTTTATTTCTTCTCAGATTTTTTTCTCAATGTATCTTCAATAATCTCATTTACTCAGGTTTTGCTTGGTTGGGATTGGAGTTGGGAGAGAAGAAATTAAGGGACTAAGACTAGGGATCAGATCCCGCCAGGATCTAAGCAATGAAGAAACTAGAACAAGGAATATGTGGCCACGTGGCCATTAAAGTATCAGTTCTGTTAACAGATGTAAACCCCCAAAGTTGAGGGCTCTTTCATAAAGCGAGATTGAAGAACACAGGTTAGACCCTTGGTCCAGGTGGGGCCTCTGCTTCGTCTGAGATTCATACCCTGTGGGTGAGCTGTGCTTGGCTCAGATTCAGCCTGGTGGCAGGTCCACCTCTTATACCAGCCATCAGGAAGGGAGAGAGTGGCCCAGGGTATTCAGGTGGGAGGCTTGGAAGGTAGAGGAGGTGGCTCAGACTGCAGACAGCTCCAGGATAACAAGAGACATGTAAAGAAGAATTTCAGTTATAGGCCAGGCCTTATGGGAACTGAGGGAAAGCCAAGCCCCAAGGCCTTGTGGAAAGATGATCCGTGGTATAGCTGGTTGCCACAGAGACTGGAACTGGGAGAACATTCTGAATATAAGGCAGCCCTTTAAGTTGTCTTGTTGCCCTCAACAGCAGGGTTGTGATTCTTCTCTCTGATGCTCTACCACTAATGTGGGTCCTAAGGCCCCGCATCCAGCCCAGCCCATAGCATCCCAGTCTCTGCTTTTCTTTGTATCTTGTATCTCCTGCCAACCTCCCAACTCTCTGTGCTTCTCAATTTAAATCTCTAAAAGATAGACTCTGCCTCATAGATAGATGATCAGTCTATGAATTGCCTTCCCTTGAGTCAGGTAACCACCGTGGCCCAGTTGGCAGTGGCCAGAGCAGAGGCAGGGTTGTGTGGTTTAGCCCACTCTCCATCAAGCACCAGGCAACAGCTGTGTGCCCAAGCCCACGATGTGGGTATAGTCCCTTCTTATCTCTCACTGATGTCGCATCAGTCACTAAGTCCTGAAGTTCTCCCTTCGGAGCATGTTCAGCATTCATCCTTTTTCCCTATTCCCGTGGCTACCGCCTTGGTTTGGGTCGCCATCACGTCTCACCTGCAGTGTTGCATTCTCTTCCTTATCTATCTCCCTGCCTTCAGTCTCTCTCCCCTAATCTACCTTTTACTATGTTGCCAGAATAATCAATTTAGTTCCCGTATAGCAGCTATATTTATATTTGAAAAATATAAATCAGATCTGTTACTCTCGTGGTTTTAAGCAGGACTTCTCATTACTAATGAAGTATGACACAGGTATCTGTCAGTGTCTTCCTCTCTGACCTCATTTCCCCACCCTCCAGCTTTCTGTGCTCTGTGTTGCAGCAACACTGACCTTCTGGCCTCTTCCTTAATGTGGCAGGGTTGCTGCACCTGCTTTTCCTTCTGCCTGGAGCTCTTCTCCTCTTTATCTGTTCTTAGCTGGCTCCCGTCTCCAGGTCTCAGCCCATATGTCACCTCTGCAGAGCAACCTTCCCGAAACACCCCATCTAATGTTGCCTGTATGTCTACCCTTGGTCTCTGTCACATGGTTTAATATTCTTCATACTGCTCATAACTGTCAGAAATTATTTTGTTCATTTTATTTGTTTTTCTGTCTCCCTGACTAAAATATAAATTCCTCAGGAGAAAGAACATTCTTGTTCTTACTCACTATTGTATCCCTAAGCCTGGTGTGTGGTAGTTGCTCAATAAATATCTGTTAAATTAATAAACAGTGAAATCTCCCTCATTACTCTTTTTTCCACCCCCATGTATCATGCTTAGCTTTATATGTGTTTTTATTTTACCTGTCAGGTTGCGAGCTACTTGAGGGAACAATTTGTTTTTATTCATTCGTACATCTTTAGGGCTTCCCCATGGTAGGTAGCAGAATGTGTGCCATGACAGGTAATACCCCAAAATGTAGTTTGTTCACTACATCATTTGTGCTTTGGAAACCTCTCCAATGGCTGGAAAGACTGAGCTCTTTCTTCATACTCCCTTTATATTCCTTTTATTCGTCTTCAGAAACCAGACACAGGAAACATCTGACCATAATAAAAGATTTCCAGTAAATTCTAGGTTTCCTTATTGAACAAAGTCATGTGCAACAAGGCTGTGTTGTACTTTGGTTTAGGATTCTGTGTGGTCACTTGTATAGCACGCCACATGGCTGCCTCTGGCCTGGGAGCCAGGAACAGCTGGAGCCTGGGATGCTAGAAGTAAAAATGACATATTTGTTAGCTTGAGACGGAGAAGTCTGGATATTCTTGCTCTGTTTCGTGCAAAGCAAACTTCTCAATTTGTTGAGCACTAAGTTTTCCCGTTAGCTGTCAAAGTGGTTTATTACTAAAATAATCTTACATCCTTTAGAATAAGCACAAATAATTAATGGCCAAACTATTTCTGAAGTCTGTGCCTTTAATGCTCAAAGCAAAATTCATCAAAACTTACACAAAACATGAATATGTCACTAACTTCCTCTCGAAATTTCTACCCTCTTACTTGTATCTTCTGAAGGTTAAAGACACATGCTCTTAGGAGCATTCCATTATCATTGGAAATAATATTTGCAAAGACTTTGACTCTTTCTTTCTAGTAAGATTGTCACCTGTTTGGTGCTTACCCCTTGCATACCCTTCTTACACTTTATTTTTATCATAAGTGCCTACTGACTTCTCCGTCTTCCTTGGCTGGAAGGCAAAGACTGTGTCTTATTTGGCTCCATATCTCTAGTATCTGGCATAGGGCCTGTCACATATTGCCACTTGATAATATTTGTGGGAAGAAGGGAAGAAGAAAAGAAGGGGAAAAAAGAGCTCAGTCCATTTAGAGATTGATATAGTTGGGGTGTATTTAAGGATAATGACATATAAGGATGACCTCAGTAACTAAAGAGAAAAGTTGAACAGCTTTTCAGCATGTACAGCAAATAATGAAGGCGATTGAGAACCTGCCATCCTTTGGCATTAGTACCAGTGAGTTACAGGTTAAAATCCTAGAGCTGGATTAGAAAGTTCTTTAACTTTTTTTTTCTCATGATACAAGCAATACATGTTTACTGTAGAAACTTTGCAAAAATACAGAAAATAAACATCACCTGTAATTCTACCACCCAGAGACAACCACTGTTAACATTTAGTCTTTTTTAGTCTTAGTTAAGTTTTAGTCTTTTAGTTTACTTTTAGCCTTTCTTCTTTATATTTCGATTAAAAAGTTTAAAAGAGATTATGTCAGGACTGTTTGTGAGTATAAAGAAGGTAAATTACAATTGGAAAAATACTTGTGAACTGCAATAAAAATTTGAGATGCTTTTTTTATTGTTGCTCATCTGGGCAGTCAATTCCTCAGAATTCCATTCCCAGTTTTCTTCAGGGGGATGTGATCTCTCACCTAGAAAGCTCTAAGAGTGCTTTTCTTACTCTTCCTGTGCTGAGACTCTGGGTGAGCGCTTTTATCTTCCTCAGATGAGGCCGGGCTTGAACCCCTGAAGCTTCACATTACAGGGACGGTTCAGGACTGACTTGAACTGAATGAGAGTCAATACCCAGAATGGATTTTTTTCCCCAACTTGTGAAATATCACTCAGATAACATCACCTTTGAAAGAAAGCAAGGACATTTACTAGTTTATTTCTTAGTTTAATAAACATATTGACCACTTTCTATGTGTCAGTCACTGAGCTAGGCATCAGAGCCTCAAAGTGAACACACAGTCCTTGTCCTCAGGGAACTTTCAGTTCAATGAGAGAAAAAGGAAAGCAAGCAAGGATTATAATACAGCATAACCGGTGCGGTAATGGAAATCCAGTTACGGTCTAAAGAAGAGAGTGAGCAGAATCGATCAGATAAGGCTTCAAGAACAGGGGATGATTGAGTCGGGTCTTAATGGAAAAGTGGAGGTTTTTTATGCGAAAGGCAGAGAGAATGGCATGTCCAGCGTCTGGAGACATGAAGGCACATACCTCTTTGGGAAATATAAGTAGTTTGGCATATCTGGAACAAGAGGTATATTAGAGGTGGCACATGAGGCCCAGTCATGAAGAACTTGAATCTCAGAGCTTGAACTTTATCTTACAGGTCGCAGGAAGCCACTGAAGGGCTTTAACACATTGACTGCCACACTAGAAAAGAATTTTTTTCCTTGGGGCAACAGTGTTCTATTACGAAAATAGAATAAAAACTTCGAAAACAAAACAATCATTTCTAATTTAATGAAAAATTTGTTATTTCTTATTGTTTTGTGCGTGTGAGTTATATGCAACTTGAAAAATAGTTCTTGGCGGCTCCCAAGGTAAAGAGACATGTGAGCATGAGTTAAGTACAACTCACATGGCAGTTAATGTGTTAATCAGGAGCAGACACAGTCTGGTATGCTTTTTGGAGAAATCAGTAGAAAGGATGAAGGGAAATGGGCTAAGTTGGAGGCAGGGGTGTGGTTTGGTGGCTATCAAAATAGTCCCAGCAAAAGATGATAGTCAAACATCCAGAAAAGCAAATCTTGTAGAGAGAGAAAGTAACTTAGTGGCTGCCTAGGGCTGGAGGGGGAGCAGGGAGCGATTTTGTCTTTCTTTTTCTTTTTTTTTTTTTTTTTTTTTAAGCCAGTCAAATTCAGCAGTGGGGGGTTGTATACCAACTTTAGTGACACTAATGTTAATAAGTTCTGATAACCCACTACCATCGGACCAGCCAGGGAGCGATTTTGAATGGGCATGAGGGGTCTTTCTGGGGTGATGGAAATGTTCTAAAATTGGATTGTGGTGATGGTTGCAAAGCTCTATAAATTTTCTAAGTATTGAATTGTACACTTAACATGAGTGAATTTTGTGGTATGTAAATTATACCTCAATAAAGCTCTTTTTAAAAGTAGGGGTAGGGGAGGCAGGCATCTCCTCATTGAGAGGCAATGAGGTGAGAAATGTTAAAAACAAAGTGAATTTATAAGAGTTACACACTGATTGTATGAGATAGGATGGTCATCTATCTGTTCAGCCAAGTGTCCTAATTGTGCTTCTACATTTTTATAAAAAAGTGGCAACCCTACCTTTTTCTCGGTAGATTTTGAAGCATATAGATCTGCCCTTAACTAGCAGTACAGAATATCTACCTCAGAAACCACATCTTCCAGCTCTCTGCTACTCAGTTCTTAGTAAACACATGGTTGTGAGAAAAAATATTTATGCAGGATTGCCTGAGGATTTCGGTAATCCATTCATTTCTCTGTGCATTGTTATTCAGCAAATAGTTGTTATGTGCCAGGTGTTATGCTGGTAAAGTAGTGGTGAGTAGATTAGATTTGGTGCCTGCTTTCATGGAGCTTATAGTCTAGCAGTGGGAACAGATGTTATTTATAGTTGTGATAACTATTGTGTTGAATTTCTGTGTGCAATGAGAGAAAATGACATACAAACTGTGATCTGAAGGATATTGCTGGGGTGGGGGCGTGGCTGTAGACCTGGGTCCTGTGAGCATCTGACGGGCACTCCTTTGTAGTGAGTGAGCCTTTTGAGTCTGGGCTCTCTTGGGTTATCTTGGGACTTACATCATCTTGATGCCCCTTACAATTGTTTTTACTGAACTATACATTGGATTTATGCCATCATTTGGCATTGGCTCATGTAAGAAACAGCCATACAATATTCACAACTATTTATTATGGAAACGTAGCATATACAATCTTCAACATCATACAGCATCCCCTTTTTTAAGACAAGAGAAAGTTCTCTCTGATGACTGTATAGTGTTTGCTTTTATGTTTTGGTCTTTTAGTTGCTCTGAAGCACCAGACTCCGTCTTGCTTCAGGTCTCCGTACATGGCCTTCTCTCTGCCTGGAATACCCCGTTCCATTCTCATCGGGTTTGACCCTCACTTGTCCTTCAGCTGTGAGTTCAAGAGTCACTTCTTCAGGGCAGGCTTCCCCATCCAGCACCCGCTCCCCTTCTGTACTCAATCCGGTTCCTAATATAAACTTTCATAGCACTCTCTTCTTTTCTCTTTTATTTTATCAGTTTCTAATTAAATAATTTGTTCTTTAGTAGCTTTTTTCTTTCCTAGACTGGTAGCAGGGAGATCCATAAGGATAGACACCATGCCTTTTCTGTTTGCTGTTGTATCTCAGGGTCATAGTATAGTAACTGCACATAGTATTTACTGACCATTTGAATGAATGAAAGAATGAAGGCACCGTGGGTACTGAATCTCGTAACTGTTCATCTCCTTTTTCCTTTCCCTGTTTGGAATCTCAGACCGTCCTTGATTCTACCTGCCGTGTTTGTGTAGATCCTCATGGCATGCATTTTGTGCACTAATGTGTCCCCCACTATCTAATATTTTTCCTTTCTTTGACTTCTTCATTTTTTTTCTAGCTTATACTGTAAATTCCTATAGGCCACTTTAAGTTTTTTGGGGGGGAAGAAATAATAAACAATTGGGTGTGTGAGTAGAAGAAAGAGGTCAAAGGGGAAATGTTAGTGCCTTTAACCAGATGCAGGAAGGAAGTTTTATTTTGCTTTGTTTTAATTTTATTTTTACTAGGAGAAGGGAAAAGAAGTAAATTTGTCCCCTAATATGGCAGGGAGTGCCTCTGAAGAATTTGGAGCCTGTCCCTGCCCTGAGACATTTCTCCCAGTGGCAGGAGACAAAGGGTGCTGGGCTTGGCAGGGCCTCCTGGCCCAGTGGGTGGTGGGCATGGGTCTGCAGAAGCTGGCTGTACAGCTGAGTTCCTTCCAGTGGACTCTCTCTTGGGGCAGGGTTTGGGAAGAGCCAGTGGGAGCTTGTTTTTTCACTATAAGAAGGAAAAAGAAATGAACTTGTCCTCTTGTGTTGCAGATTCAGTGGTTCTTTCCTTTGACTCCGCTGGACAAACGCTAGGCTCAGGTACCAATTCTTCCCCCCTATCATCTTTTCAGCACTAAATACTGGCCATATTTTTAGTGGAGCCTAATCGGGAGGGGGGTTTGGGGTGAGGGAAATGGAATATCTCAGAATTGTGGAAAAGTCTCAAGAAGCTTTTCTCGGGACTCATGGTTTAAGAAGCAGAAGAGGAATACAACATCCAGAAGATGTTTCCAGTTTCTTTAACAATGTGCTCTAAGGAGTTGCCGTAAATGCTCCTTCTGCAGTCAGATTTGTCCAGGTTCATATAAAAGGGTAGCTGTTTTCTGTGCACATATCCTATCTCAGAGGCTGGTGCAGAGAGCCCTGAGAGACCCAAGCTCTGTGAATACTGGAGCAGATAACCATCAGGGCTCTCCAGAAGAATGCCAGGCTGGTGGGAGCATCCCAGTTTCCTGAGAACATACACTTCATTGCATGTTTACATGCACGCCCTATATACTCAAGTACAGAACTCTTCCAGGAGAGGAGCATCACGCTTTATTGTGCACTCGTGCCAAAGTGCACGTAGGCAGACACACTCCCTCTCTTCCCTGTGTTCACAGTGCAGGACACACAAATTGGCATACCTGCCCCCTTGACCCAGATCCACCCAGACCCAGTGGAGCTTGGCTCTCCCATGTCTGACCAGGTCACCTGCTCCACACCACTGTGCTTGTTGGCAGTGAGTGGAAAGAGAGGCTGCTTTGATTCTTCACGTTGCTGCCGTTGGGTCCCTATGGGAGCCCCTAAATGACTTTACTTTAGGGGAAAAGCATCTCTGTGCATCAATCCTGTGTTTATTGATAAAGTCAAGTGGGCCTCATACTGTGGGTGCTGCCTGTGAATACCAGGGAGAGACTTTGTTGGCCTGTTGAGGGCAGTTAATTCACTTTGCTGGCCTTAAATGTGATAGATTGACATTTCACAGAATAGCCACAAAGTTTAGGCAGTTGTGGTAGAGTGGGCAAAAGGAAAGATGTTCAGAGAATGTGATCACAACTACCACTGTTTGCTGAGGGCCCACTATGTCCCAATACTTTGCTGAGTGCTTTATATACCTCTCAGTCATCCCTCCCAATAGCTTTGATATCTTAAATTATATAATAGATAAAGAAACTAATGCTCAAAGATGTGAAGTAACCTGTTCAGGGACATTCATCTATCTCTGTCAAACTCTAGAGCCCATACTCTCTCTCTTACCATTTTTCTATCTCATACCTTGCATGCTCGAGGTACCCTCCACCAAAATGCTGAGGCAAGAGAAATCACTTTAAGGTAGAGTGGACAGACAGAGAGAGTTCTAAAATAGACCCCAAAGCTGTATCTATTCATATAGGAAAAGATTGATCAATTTTATTACATTAATGTTAAGAATTCCTATTAATCAAAAGACTCCGTTAAGAGAGTGAAAAGACAATCCAGAGTGAAAAAAGATATTTACAACACAAATAACCAACAAAGAACTAAAAAAACAATAGAAATAAAGAAACAATCCAGTACAGAAATAAGCAAAGACTTGAACAGGCATTTCACAAAAGAGGAAATCCAAATGGCAAGTAAATCTATGAAAAGGTATTTGATTGCATTAGTACTCAGGGAAATTCAAATTAGAATCACAGTGAGGTATCGCTACACATCTACCAAGGAGCAAAACTTGAAAAGCTTGACAATTCCAGTGTTGATAAGGATGCGGTATAGTGGACACTCTGAGTCTTTAATGGTTGGAGGATAAATTGGTACAACCATTTTGGAAAAAACTATAGCAGTATCTTAGCTAAATTTGCATATACACATACCTCATGACCTGGCAATTCCTCCTCTAGGTGTATTCCCTACAGAAATGGATGTATATATATACCAGAGTGTATGTACAAGATATGTATATAAGAATGTACATAAGAGCATTGTTCATAATTTTCAAAAACCAAAACCAATCCAAATATCTAAAAGCAATAGAATAAATATTCAAATTACATTATACTCATATAGGGAACAGTAAAAATGAGCAAACTATAGATAGATGAGATGCAACAACATGGATGAATTGTAAAGACATACTGTTGGATGAAACAAGTCAGACAAAACAGTATATATTATACTTTGTTTTTCCTTTTATATAACATTCAAAAACAGATTAAATTAAATCATATTTATTTAGATGCACAATTCAGTATCAAAACGATAAAGAAAAGCAAGGAATTGAATTCTGTAATACCCAGGATGGTGGTGTTCCTGCGTATGATGAAGGATGGACACATGGGAGCTTCTAGAATGTTGATACGTTCTTTTTAGTGACCTGAGTGGAGTTACATGGGTGTCCATTTTACAGTAACTTGTTAGCTGTACATTTAAGTTTTATGTACTTTTCTATATATTTGTTATATTTTAATTTTTTTATACAAAGGGCATAATCTGTGTTGTCAGGCATGGGACAAGCTGTTCCTAGGAACAGAGGGGTCAGGAAGTAACACTCTAGGTTGGGCTTGCCTGGACAATGAAGAAGGAGGAGGAGGGGCAACTAATATCTGTGGAGCATTTATGGTCTCTGTCCATATGGTTGGAACTCTGTCAAACAGAGTTCTAACCACTTTTGTGTGTACTAACTCGCTGAAGTCTCACAGCAACCCTTTAAAATAGATACTGTTATTATCCCATTTTTAAGCTAAGGAAACTGATATACCTAGAATTGAAGTAACTTAACCAACATCAAATAGCAAGGAAATGGCAGAGCCGGGATTTGAATTTAAGTACTCTGGCTCCAGAGTCCATATTCTTGCTTTCTCTAGTGTTGTGAATTGTCCATGGGACTTTGGTCCTTGGCCTCCATCTCTCTTGGAGTTATAAAAAGATCTTGGCTTAATCTGCAAATAACTGTGGACCATGGGATAAAGCTCCCAGGTTTTTACATGGTTCCCAGTGAAAGCTGGCAAAGAATGAGGATTCAGATATTTTTCTGCCTAATTCTCTCTTAGTGGAAGATAGGTCAAATCGATTTAAAGTCAGCTTTAAATGAGGACTGATTCTCAGCTTACCTAGCATTCAGTATTCCTGACAACACCTAGTGAGCTCCACACCTGGTCCTACCTTATTCATGGTCTCATGGAATATTGGCAAGAGGCCAGCAGTTTTGTGATCTCATGCTTTGCTTCAGTCCTGAAAGGGAATGGTGATGGAGAGGAGCTGGGCAGAGGTCTTCACAGTGGCTGCATTACTGTTCTATGTGGACAGAATTTACACAGCACTGGGCATACCATATTGCCAAAAAAGTTTTAGAACCTTAGCAAGATAACTTGGGAATTAATCCCCAATTTACTTTCTTTCTATTAGTGTGGGTAATTAAAAGTAGGAAAAAATGTTCCAGTTCCAGATAAGATGGAGTGAACACACTCACCTTATCTCTGTCACTGAATGCAGCTAAAGGCCTGGGAAGGATGCATTTGGCAGCTATTTGAGGACTCTGAAACATAAATAGTAGCAGACAGATTGGGGAAGAATACCCGAATTCACTGTATTACCAAACTGGTATGAATTTCCCACCTTTCCTTTAGTGTCTCATGTCTTGGACTCAAGGCACCCCAAAACCCAGGAGTGAACACCAGGGCACAAACAGGAGTCCAGGAAAAGACCTCTAGTTATATCTCTTGGGTGGGAAAATGCTGGCTAAGGCTCAGACAGAGGGGGAAATCCCAAGGGTTGTTTTTTCTTTCCTCTGTTCCCTCCCACCCCAGCCACCAGGAAATCCCACAGTGGTTGTGTTGGTGGTAGGGACAGGGGCAGCACTAGGGCCTTCAAGCACCTAAAACTGAGGGAGGGAACCTTCCTCTCTGATCAGAGGAGATACAGTCCCAAGAGGGTGGGTTGCAATTTTGGTTGCTTGTTTTCTTTCTGCCTTCCTGCTACTTTGCCCCAGATTTAGGCATGGCTCAGGAAATTCATGGAAGCATATGGTAAATAAAGCCCCAGCTTTCTGGCCAGAGGACTAAGAAGGGGAGCACAAGGAACCAGAAAGCACAGAGGAGAAAAGAGGGAGGGGAAACTCAGGAAAGCAACCCCATAAAATTATTTATGAGCTCCAGGCTAATCCGAGCTGTGCATGCATGCATCTGATTCTAAACAACATACCAAAGACTTTCAGAACTGAACTAGGGGATAGACCATTGCCTGAGTCCCAGCCTGGACACTGGGTGGCACACACAGAGGACTCACCTGAACAGGCTTTGAAAATGAGACTGACATTGAAACTGCAACCACAGGAGGCTAGGTGGAACTTGCTGCCTGAACCCAGCTGGGTCAGTTGTCTGCTAAACAAAAATATCAACATTCTCCACTAGATTTAACAAATTAACTGATATGTGAGTTGTATTTAACTCACACTAGTTTTGACCCCAGGGCCTTGTGAAGCATATGTAACTCACACGTCTCTACCTCGGGAGCTGTGTGAACTATTTTTCAAGTTGCATATAACTCACGTGCACAAAACAATAAAAAATAACAAATTTTTCATTAAATTAGAAAGGATCATTTTGTTTTTGAAGTTTTTATTCTATTTTTGTAATAAAACACCATGGCCCCAAGGAAAAAATTTTTTTTCTAGTATGATAGTCAATGTGTTAAACAAGACCTAGAGTCTCATGACATAATATTCAAAATATCTAGGATATGAGCCAAAATTAATCATTATATGAAGAACCAGGAAAATTTAACTCTCATGGGAAATCAGCAGATCCCAATGCTGAGATGACATAGATGTTGGAATAATCTAACGAAGACTTCAAAGTAGCTGTTATAAAAATGCTCCCGAAAGTAAAGGCAAACACTGTTGAAACAAATGAAAAGCTAGAAAGTCTTAGTAAAAAAATGAATAAGAACCAAATGGAGATATAAAAACAGAAAAAGTACAATAATCAAAGTTTTAAAAATCCACTAAATAAGTTCAATAACAAAATGGAAATGACAGAGGAAAGAGTCAGTATACTTGAAAATAAAGCAATAGAAACTATCAAATCTGAACAACAAAAGAAAAAATTTTTAAAGTTGAACAGAGCCTCAGTGACTTGTGGGACAATACCAGAATGTTTACCATCCATGTTGTTGGAGTCCCAAAAGAAGAGAAAGAGTGCAATCCAGAAAAAATATTTGAAGAAAAAATGGCTAAAACTTCCCAAATTTGGTGACCAAGTGTGGTTTATCCTGGGAATGGAAGGCTGGCTCAACATTAAAAAAAAAAAATCAATGTATTATATATTAACTGTTTAAGGAAAAAAACCTACATGGTCATATTAATTGATGAAGAAAAAGCGTTTGACAAAACTCAGCATCTATTTATGATGAAAACTCTCAGCAAACTTAGAAAGGAACGTCTTCAACCTGATATAGGCATCTACAAGAGAACTATAGCAAGCATCATACTTGATGGTAAAAGAGTGCTCTCCCCCTAACATTAGGAACCACTCCTGGAACCTAGCCAGTGCAGTAGAGCAAGAAAAAGAAATAAAAAGGATACAGATTGGAATGGAAGAAATAAAACTAACTGTCTGTCATAGATGGCATGATTATCTACGTTGAAAATCCCAAGGAATCTACAAAAACTCTTAGAACTAATAACTGAGTTTAGCATCCTGTTTAGTATGACAGGATACAAGCTCAAAACACAGAAGTTAATTGTTTTTATATACTAACAATGAACAACTGAAACCCAAAATTTTTTAAAAACCCCACATCTACAGGAGTTCCCCCAAACCAAAATACTTACATATAAATCTAATGAAACAGTTATAGGATCTGTATGCTGAAACTGGTTCCTCTCCCATTTTTCCTTCCCTGTCTACCCAACTGCTCAAGCCACAAACCTAGAATCGCTTTAATTGTTCCTGTTCCTTCACCCTTTCCCCCTTTTTCTATCTTCACAATGTGTCCTTATCCAGCTCTTTCTTTCTGGATGGCACCGCTGCCCAAGGGACCATCTTCTCTCCCCTAGACTAGAAAATATCTCTGGACTGGTCTATCTTTGCTCACTTGTGGTCCCCAGAGGTCCATTTTCCACATTGTAGCCAGAGTCATCTTTTAGAAACATAAATCAGATCATGTGTTGCTACCACTGAAGTCTCTCCATTGACCTCGAGACCCTATTTCCTGGCTCCTACTTACCTCTACAATTTCACTTTGGTTCATTTGCCCCTCACTCACTGCTCTCCAGCTACATCGGCATTCCTGCTATTCCTGGAAGATGCCTGGTCCCTTCCAGCCTCAGGGCCTTTGTACTCACTGTTTCCTCTACCTAGACTGCTCTTACCTCCTGCTTGTTAAATGACTGTCTTCAGGCCTCTGTTCCAATGTCACCTCTGCAGAAAGGTCTTCTGAGACCACTTTATCTAAAGTAATCTGCTCCCCTGATGCCCAGTGCTTCTCTAAAAAGCTCTGTCTTCATTCCTTCTCAGCACTCATCCTTCTCTCAAACTATCATCTTGTTTACTTGCATACTGTTAGTCACCCCACTGGAATGTAGGCTTCATTTGGCCAAGGACCTTGTCTGTTTTGTTCATCACTGTATCACTGGTACTTAGAACAGTGCTTGGCACATGATAGGTGCTCAGTAAATATTTGTTAAATGAAGAGTAGAAAATTAGAAACTGTAATGTTCATCACTTAATGAATACTTAAGGGTTAAATAAATAATGGCATATCCATGCAATGGAATACTGTGCAGTCATTAAAAATGATGCAGCTTTATTTTTATTGACACAGAAGATGTTGAGGATATTGTTGAGTGAACAAAACGGGGATAAACAGCATGTATATTGAGGCCAAATGTAAGTAAGCTTATATACGTACATTCCCATACAGTATTTGTGGAAAGAGATTTCTGGGAAAATAGTCACCAAAGTGTTTGTAGTGATTAACCTTAGGTAATGGGGATTTCAAATGGTTCTTACTTCATTCTTTACAAGTGTTTTTGCATTTGGATTTTTATATTGAGCATTTGTTATTCTTATAACTGGGAAAAATAAGTTATTTTTGTTTAGGGAGGGGGACTCTGTCTTATTTTGTTTAATAATTGCTTCGTTGCTTATCTCAAGTCCTGACTCTTCATCCAAGTGTTAGTCTTCTATTGATAAATGTCTGTATGGACATTAATTTGGATATTTCTTAAGATCAACATGTACAAAACCAAAATGTCTCATTTCTTTAAATATTCAACAACTGACACCCAAACTCGTTCCTCTTGATTTCATATTTCTGCTTTTAGTACTGTCTCTGTGTCACTGACACAAGTTAGATATCTTTTGCCAATTAAACATCATTTTAAACTGCATAGTTAAATAATATTTTCATAAAAGTTCAAATATTACAGGTAAGGCCAATGTATCATTGACTCCCCTCATTCTAGTCTTATTTCCAAAGAAAACAGTTGTGTATAATCTCAGTCCATTATAAATACATGTGTGTTTGTGTGTGTACAAAATACATAGTTTTGTTTGGGGTGCATATATTTAACAATGTATCTTGGACATCTTTCTTTCAATATTAGTATAAATAAATCCATCTCATTGTTTTAAATATTGATAGTATGTCATCTTCATCAAGCCATTTTAAAAACATCTCCTTTACATGCCAACTCACATGAAATTCTTTTTACCTCAGTACTGCCATTTTATGTACCGTTTGAAACTCCCATTTTAAAAATGAGAAAACTGGAGGCCAATAAAGTTTATTTGACCTGTCCAATGTTATTATTATTCATCTGTCTATGTAAAATCAGGTTGTAAAACCAGACCTGCTAACTCTCTACTGGATTTTATCACCTGCACCAGAGCTCCCTTATTTGCATTCACATTGCCGCTTGCCTAGGAGGTAGCCTAGGACGCCATGGCAGTGTAGATACCTTGAGAGACCTGATCAGAGCAGCTATTCAGTCAGTCTGCCTCTCTCTTTATCACTCATTGCTACAACCTAACATCAAAATCCAAATAAAAGAGTTGGATTGTAATATTCTTATTAACTTTCCTAAAACCTTAAAAAAAAATTGCTTGGTAAGTGTCTTAGGTCCATTTGGGCTGCTATAACAAAATTACCTAGACTGAGTAATTTTTAAGCAGAAATTTATTGCTCACAGTTCCAGAGGCTAGAAAGTCCAAGATCAAGGCATGAGTGGATTCAGTGTCTGGAAAGGGTCCATTCGTCATAGATGGCACATGCTATGTGTGTTCTCACAAGGCAGAGGAGCAAATAGGCTCCCTCAAGCCTCTTTCATAAAAGCATTAATCCCATTCATGAGGGTGGAGCCGGCATGACCTAATCACCCTCTAAAGGCCCCAACTCTTACTGCTATTATGTTGGTTATTAGGTTCCAACATAGGAATTTGGGGGGACACCAACATTTAGACCACAGCTGCAAGTATTTATGCCTTACCTACCCTACTAGGTGGTAAGCTCCAGGAAGTTTAAGATAAAAACTGCAGAGCAAGCCACTTTTTTTCCATTTCCTGTGCCAGCTGCTCTGTCAACATGCTGTCCCTCATAATCCTCCTGAAGCTTAGTGCAAGATGCCCTGGCATGGCCTGGACACACTTGATATCATGAATAGGATTGAATTCACTATAGTACTTGTCCCTGGACATCTGCTATTTTCCCAGGACAGAGGGGAAATGAGTACAGTGACCTCTTCGGCTGCAGTGGGAAGGGGCTTCTACCTATGGTGAGAGGCTTCCAGGGCTCCTTCTGTAGCCTGCAATTCTTTTACTCAGGGCCAAGGAGGTTCTACTCTCCATCAGCCCCAGTAGCCCCACATTGGAGAAGAGCTATGCTATGCTTGAGTGGGGACTCACAGTCACAGGGGGACTCCATGTTATCAGACACGTCTTGCTAGGCCTCTCATCTCCGCCACCAAATACACCCATTTGGAGTTGGATTTTAGTTTGTGAACATTTAAGTTATTTACTGGTTCAGTTAATTTAGTCTAGGTCAGTGGGTTTTTCTGTGTTTAGTTTATAAAACTGCTTTTTCTATTTTAGTTTGTCTTTGATTAATTGATCCCATGTTGCAGTTTATTTCCCTGACTTAAGATGATGTGAGAGCTATTTGCACTTTGGCCAGCCCTTCTCAGGCCTCTCCTGACTCGCATGATTCATGTGTGGCATGGCTGGGGCCTCCTGGCATCGCCCCTGGGGCAGGCAGTGGGAGGTACTAATATATAATGCTGTCATGGCAACTGCTCTCCTAATGTGCGGGTCTGCTTTTCTTGTTTCCTCTGAGAGTCAGTGTGGAATAATGTAAAGGAAAGAAGCTTCAGAGTCAGACCCAGCTAGTCCACTTAATGGTTGGGGGTCTTGAACATGTTGTTTCCCCTCTCTAAGCCTCTGTCTCCTCATCTGTAAATGGAGATGATACCTGCCTCATAGGGCTGTAGGGATTAAATTGACAGTACTGAGAGCAGCATGAATACATAATAGATGCTCAATAAATAGTAGTCCCCTCAGTCTTTCCCTCACCCAGCATGTCTGGCAGTCCATTTGCAACTAGTGCCAACTTCCTTCTCCACCCAAGCCACGGCATATATTACTTATGTTTTACTGGAGACTGTAGAGTGTCATTTCTTAAGAAATGAGAGACCTATTTTGGTTAAGATAGGTCCGTGTTCCATTTACTGCTGTGCCCTTTGCACTTAGCAATTCATCATAACCTAGAGATTGGAGCCAAGACCACTTTAAAGAAGATCTGGAGGTGGAACTGCTTCTCTTGTGTGAGTGGAGTTTTCTTGCTTGATGGACTATCCTGCCTATTTGGCTTTTGTGAATTATAATATGAAACATTGTGATTATCTGATAGAACCAAGTTCATATTTTTATGCCATAAAATGCTAAACTGTGTGATCTTCCTCAAACTGGTCTTCATGGGAAATATTCATGGTTGTCATCAGTAGCAGTTATTTAATAAGCATCTGCTTTATGCCAAGCACAGTGACAGCTGATGGGAATTTGTGTGGTTCTTTAAAATGAAAATAGGAATTGGGTCACTCAGGACTGAAAATGCCAGTGCACGTTAGGCTCATAATGTGTGGCTGTATTCCCTGAAATTCCATTCTGGGGCTCAGTAGCCTGAAGGTGAGGCTATAGTAGGACACCTGGCTTAGGGAATTTTCGAGAACGTCTCGCTTTGTCCTAAAATAGGATCTCAATGCATAGCATGGTGCTCCCAACTGCTTGCACATCAGAATATCAGTAGAAAGTGATAACATTTGTGTGCCATAGTACGATAAACAGGAGGGTACCTGGCGTTATCTACATAGGGCATTGTGAAAACATTTATAATTTTTTTGTATTATAGAATTATGAGCAAAATGAAACACAAAGTATTATGGAATATATTAAATGTTGACTTGCTATAAAACATAAAAATAAATCTTTTCAAGTTTTTAATTAAAAACTTGAGCTTGTTTCAGTGTTCATTTATTTTTATATCAGGTTTTATGCCTGGGCAGGCTTCATGTAACTCCTGTCAAGACTTTAATGATGCTCTCTTAAAAAATACTCAGTTGTTATCATCAAAAGAAATTTTGTTCACAAATAACTGATAAAAAATGTAAAACTATTTTTACACTCATTCAAAAGTTTACAACGGCTGAAATTATAAAGAATCCAACAGCTCTTCCTTTTCTTTAATTAAAGTTGTAATGTTGAAATTTCTTGCAGTAGAACAAAATGTATTTCAACTCTAATCTCACTGTTTTTTATATAAAGTATTCCAAGATAGTGTGAAGCAAAATGTACATGAATTCTTAGAGCAGTCCCTGCAACTGGCTTGGAGACCATAAAAGAATACATTAGCTGAAGATATGCAGAGATACTGGGTATGTGTGATGACAGGTGTTTTGGTCTCTACCTGGAGCTGTGCCCCACTGGGAGTTCTCACCTGGCGTACCTGTCCCTGATCAGCAGCCTCTGGGACAACACTTTGTTCCATGAGCACCAGGAACACATGCTCTTCCAGCAGCTCCACAGGCTTCTGTGTCTGCGGGCAGTGGTAGAGGGCTAAAGTGGGTGTTTCATGCTCATTGCTTCTGAGGACTACACAGTGTCCCATCAGATTCTGCTTTGCAGGGGCTTCCCTCATTGGAGCCCCAGCCAGAGGGGCTGGCCCCCATGCTTTGTCCAGCCACCCCAAGGGCACATACCAGAACACATTTGGGAAGCTTTGATGTCCAGACCCATGAGATGAGAACTGATTGCAGATCAGGTCTATCTGCAAGGTGAGGAAATGCCTTCTTTCCTGACCCTGCCTTGGGTTTGCACCCCTCAAGTAGGAATGCTACAGTTATATGCGAGAGGCATTGCTATAATGGTAGTGAGAACCAGGCCAGCCTCTTTTTGAGATGGAGTGTTAGTCTCTTCCTGAAACAGAAGTTAAAAGAGAAACTTGAGCTTTAGAATCACAGTTTGCAAAGTGTGGTCTGTTGGACCCCTGGGGAGGTTCCCCAGGATCATTTCAGAGAGTCTGTGAGGTCACAGCTATTTTTATAATACTATCAAAATTTTCCTTGCCTTTTTTCATTGATGATTCAAAAACAGGAGTGGGTAGAACTTCCAGTGCTTTAGCATGAATGAAAGCAGCGGCACTGAACTGCTAGTAGCCAATTGCTGCATTCTTCATGGCCACACTCAGTTTAAAAAAAGACCAGTTTTACTTAAAATGTCCTTCATGAAGCAGTAACAGTCATTAAATTTATTGGATTTCATCCCTCAAGTGCACACCTTTTTAATATTCTGTGTGGAAGTATGCATAAGACACGTCTGTTGCATACCAAAGTACAGAGGTTGTCTTTAGGAAAAGCACTTGTATGATTGTTTGTGTTGCCAGCTGAACTAGCTACATTTTTTGTGGAACACCATTTTTACTTGAAAGAACAACTGACAGACAAACTATGGTTTTTCATACTTTGGAATTTGGCAGATATTTCCTCAATAATGAAAGTGAACATATCACTTCAAGGGAAGTAACTGACAGTATTTTGTTGCCAGTGATAAAATGTGAGCATTCAAGTGAAAATTAGAATTTTGGGAAACATGTTTCTACTTGATAGTTTCCCTATACTTAAACTAGGGTGGGGGTTTGAGCCTATGTTATGGCCTTACTAGTGGTCAATTTTTGTAAATGTTCCCTCCATGCTTGCAAAGAATGTGCATTCTCCATGTGTTGGATGTAAAGTTCTCTGTATGTCAGTTAGTTCTAATTTAGTAATTGTTCTGTTCAAATCTTCTGAATTTCTCACTGATTTTGTAAGCCTGATTTTTCAGTGTTGTATGTGTTTCCCATTATGATGACAGTAGACCTATTGTGTATTTCTCCTTGCAATTCTGTTCATTTTGCTTTATGGAGGGGTTTCATTAAGTGGTGCTTACTCACTTTGATACATGGCCTCCTTTTGTTTATGTCCAGTTTCCGAGCCTTCTAGGAGTTTATGTGAGCTCTTCATTTTCCTTCCAACAATTTAGATAAGTCTTTTGCTGTTAACTAAGAACACTGACTTATCCCTTTGAAGTGGCAATGGAAGAGTTAATGGTTAATTTCAAAAACATCTGAAAAAGCACTTTATGCGTTCATAGCTCTGACTTGGTGCAGGTGCAGAAGGGCAGAGATTTGCATCAGCCATGTCACTCCCACCTGGATCTGGGCAGCAAATACACAAGTGCTCCTTGGTTACTGCTTTTTGTAATCATGGGCTTTCCAGCCTGGCTGAGGCAGGCAGTCTAAGCCACCAGACTAAACATGTCTCCTTCGCTACACAGCTGCTAGCTTGCTGCTTTGATACCTGGGAGGAGAGTATCTTCAGGTGCTGGGAGAGCTGGATATGAATATCCGTGCCTATTGTGCCTGGCCAACTTGGGATTCTCAGAGTCTTCTGTTCTTAGTACAGATCTGGGATCAGTGAACTGCTGGTGAGACCTGGACTTCCCTACCAGCTACCCCGGGGGTGAATTGTCCCTGAAGTGTTGGTACACTCAAAATAGCATTTCTGTTATAGAAGCTGGATTCATGTGCAGCAATTCCAGGAACACATTTGTATAAAGGGAGATGCTCTGGGATCTGTAACCTTGCCCATCCCAATAGTAAAGAAGCTCTACTCCTGTATTCCCAGAGCATTATGCCCCTGCCTTCCTGGTTGCTTTCATTTCTGGGTTACACTTCCTAAAGATTATGCTCAAGCTTTCCTGCCAGTCAAGGAACTCTGTAAGGAGCCGCAAACAGATTAGATCATCAGTAACATGAATATGTGGGTGGGGCTGAGAGTAAAGCACTTGCTAGTTAAAATCCTTGGTTGGGATGGAGATGGGGCAGTTACCAGTGACTCAGGAAGCTCAGGAAATCTTTGTAAAGAAGGCTAAACCTCAGGCCTTATAAGTGATGGGAGGAATTACTTTGGCTAATTGAGAGTTCTCAAAAGGGAACCCCAAAGCAAAAGCCAGAAACTGAAATAAGGAGTGTGAGGGGCATTAAATAAACAGTGGCAGACAGTTGTGTCTAAGAAGAGCCAGGGGAATCTTTCTATGGGCAGGTGACTATAATATCATCAGATGAACTGGGAGCCAGGAACGTCCAGAGCAAGGGCAGCACTGCTGTCAGAGACAGGCTAGTGAGTGGGAGAGGTGACACTGCTGCCATTGCTGCCACCACTGACATTGACCCCTCACTGCACGGGGTGGAGGAAGACAAAGGATCCAGGTCCCAGGGCTGCTTGCTGGGCGCCCTTGGTCGTTTGGTCACTCCATTCATTATTCCATTCATTCAGCGCTTTATGGAATGCTGACTCTGCCAGGCCCTGCATCAGGCGCCGGAGACACAGAGGTGAGCCTGGACTCTTAGGAGGACTCAGATATGTATGTTAGGATTGTTTAATTGTAAGCAACAGAAACTGACTTGGGTTAACCTTTTTTTTTTTTTAAAAAAGGAATTTACCAGAAGGACATGGGTACCCACAGAATCGGATTAAAAGCCAAACATCCAGCCCTCAGAAAGAACATAAAGGGCAGCTCCAGGAATCTATATTGTAGGAATGAGTGGCCCCTCTCTTCAGCATACTGTTTTTCTCCCTGATGTCACTCAGCTTAAGGGAGAAAGAGTCCAGCTAACCTAGCTTTTGTCAAGTGCCTACACTGTGGACCCAGATCACACTGGCAGGGCCACCACTTGCCTGCAATGGGAGAAGAGCAGTTCCCTGTAGGAAACCCAAGGGGCTTGTTTCTAAAAGGACAAGTGACAGATGTACACTACAGGCTCATAAGTAAGTTCTGTAAGTTTGGTGGAGAGCACAGATAAAGTGGCACTTAAGCCAACAGGTTAGATCAGAGAAGGTGTTGTTCATTCAACATGCCATGTATAGCGTTAGGTGATGCAGCTGTAAGGAAGATAAGAAAACCCTTGGTGGAACTTCTAGACTAGCAAAGGAGAGGCACAAGTCAAATATTCTAAATAAATGTGTAATTACAACTGGAATAAGTTCTGTGAGGTGAAAGTACACTGTGTCACAGCAGCAGTTAAGGGGCATGATCTAGACAGGAAGGGCAAGGGATGCCCTTATAAAAGAGGGCCTTTGAACTACGGTCCAAAGAATGAGCAGGAATTAACCAAATAAAGAGGTGGCTTATTTAAGAAACTGAAAGAAGGCCAAAATAGCCAGAGCATAGGGCACAAGGGAGAAGATAGTGCAAGATAGGACTGGAAAGGTAGGCAGAGGCCAAATCATGAAGTTCCTTGTTGCACTGCAAGAATACCTATTAAATTGAGCTTTGGTGGTAGCTACATCTTGAAGGATGAGTGAGTATTCACCAAGTTTGCAAAGTGACTGAGGGCATTATAGAGGAAATAGCATCTGCAGTAGCTGTCTGGCATAAAGGCTGCCTAGGAAGGAGTGGGAGAAGAAGAGGCTGAGAAGACAGATTAAGAGGTTGCTTCGTGGTCTAAGCAACAGCAGAGACTCAAGCAAAACCAATGACAGTGGTATAAGGAGGAGGGTCTGTATTTAGAACAGAGAGACATAGGGTACACCAAAAATTTCTTTCTTGGAGAACTGAATGATAATGCCATTACCAAACAAGAAAAAAGAAAGAAAGAAAGAAACCAAGGCTGGGGACAGAGTGAAGATAAAATCTGAATTTGTAGTATTTTGGGGTAGAGGTGACTGTGTGTCATTTAGGAGCAATGCATAGGAAAAAACCAATGTGAAAAGGGGTTGGGAAAATATTTTAAGTGAAGGGAAAAGCATGCACAAAGGCCTGGAGATGGTAACAATACTCTGGAGGAAGATAAAATAGTTCAGTCTGGTTGGAGCATAGCGTATGGCGGGGGCGATGTCAGGAATCAAAAAATGAAGTTGGAATGGTCCCAGTAGGCCAGATCATGAAGGACCTTGTAAACCAAGAGATTGGAGTGTATTCTGAGAACAATAGAGTCCATTCAAAGGTTATAAGCAGGGTTGTGACATGACCATATTTATCTTACCGAAAGGTAGCTCTGGTTATGCATCATTAGAGAGGGACGAGACTGGGGCAGGGAGAGCTGGCTGTAACAGGAGGTTGTTGTGGTAATCCAGGTGAGAGGTGAAGCTGGCTTGGTTAAGGATGGTAGAAATGGAGAAAAGTAAGTGGATCTGAGATGCATTTAGGAGATGGAATTAAAAGGACATGCAGGGATGGTTCAACGTACGCAAATCTATAAATGTAATTCACCATATAAATAAAAGCAAGAACAAAGATTATATGATCCTTTCAATAGATGCAGAAAAGGCTTTTGACAAAATCCAACACCCTTTTATGATAAGAACTCTTAACAATATAGGCATAGATGGCTCATTCCTAGAAACTATTAAAGCCATATACGATAAACCCACAGCCAATATCATACTGAATGGGGAAAAATTGAAGGCATTCCCCCTTAAAACTGGCACCAGACAAGGGTGTCCACTATCTCCACTTCTTTTCAACATAGTGCTGGAAGTCCTGGCCACAGCAATTAGACAAGACAGAGGAATCAGGGGCGTCCAGATAGGGGCAGAAGAGGTCAAACTTTCACTATTCGCAGACGATATGATATTATACATAGAAAACCCCAAGGATTCAACCAAGAGATTATTGGAATTGATAAATGAATTCAGCAAAGTCTCAGGATACAAAATTAATACACACAAATCCATAGCCTTCATATATGCTAATAATAATCAAGCCGAGAAACAAATTAAAGATGCTATACCTTTTGCAATAGCAACAAAGAAAATTAAATATTTAGGAATATATCTAACTAAGGAGATCAAAGACCTATATAGAGAGAATTATGAAACACTGAGAAAGGAAATTGCAGAGGATGTAAATAGATGGAAAACCTTACCATGCTCTTGGATAGGCAGAGTCAACATAGTAAAAATGGCTTTGCTACCTAAATTAATTTACAGAATCAATGCAATCCCTATCAAAATACCAACATCATTTTTTGCCGATCTAGAAAAAATAATTCTACGCTTCGTGTGGAACCAGAGAAGACCCCGTCTAGCCAAAGCAATCTTAAGCAAAAAGAACAAATTGGGAGGCATCTGTCTACCAGACTTCAAACTATACTACAAGGCTATAGTAACCAAAACTGCATGGTATTGGCACAAGAACAGACATGTAGACCAATGGAACAGGACTGAGAACCCAATATAAAACCAACCTCATACAGTCACCTGATCTTTGACAAATTCCAGAAAAACGTACACTGGGGAAAAGATTCCCTATTCAACAAATGGTGCTGGGAAAATTGGATGGCCATATGTAGAAGACTGAAAGTGGACCCACACCTCTCACCTCTCACAAAAATCAATTCACAATGGATAACAGATCTAAACCTAAGACATGAAACCATAAGAATTCTCGAAGAAAATGTTGGAAAAACTCTTATGGACATTGGCCTAGGCAAAGAATTTATGAAGAAGACCCCCAAAGCAATCACAGCAGCAACAAAAATAAATACATGGGACCTGATCAAATTGAAAAGCTTCTGCACAGCCAAGGAAACTATCACTAGAGTGAACAGACAACCTACAGAATGGGAAAATATTTGCATGCTACACCTCTGATAAAGGGTTTATAACCAGAATCTATACAGAACTTAGGAAAATCAACAAGAAAAATCAAACAACCCTATTAAAAAATGGGCAAAGGACATGAACAAAAACTTTTCCAAAGAAGACAGAATGATGGCCAGCAAACATATAAAAAAGTGCTCAACTTCTCTAATCATCAGGGAAATGCAAATCAAAACCACAATGAGATATCACTTAACTCCAGTGAGATTGGCTCATATCAAAAAATCCCCAAATAACAAATGTTGGCGGGGATGTGGACAGGTAGGAACACTCATACACTGCTGGTGGGACTGCAAATTAGTACAACCTCTATGGAAAAGAATATGGAGATATCTCAAAGAATTAAAAGTAGAATTACCATTTGACCCAGCAATCCCACTACTGGGTATTTATCCAAAAGAAAAAAAGACATTTTATAATAAAGACATCTGCTCTCGAATGTTCATAGCAGCACAATTCACAATTGCAAAGTTGTGGAAACAACCCAGGTGCCCATCAATACACGAGTGGATCAATAAAATGTGGTATATGTATACCATGGAGTATTACTCAGCAATAAGGAACAATAGTGAATTAACACATCTGGTATTATCCTGGTCGGAGCTAGAACCCATTCTTCGAAGCGAAGTGTCACAGGATTGGAAAAACAAGCACCACTGGTACTCACCATCAAACTGGTACTAACTGATGAACACTTACATCACACAGGGCAATAACATTCATCAGAGGGCGGGCGGGCGGGAGGGGGGTGGAAGGGATGGGAAAAACTCTCACTGAATGGATGTGGGGAGCACAGTTTGGGAGACGACCACGATTGTGGCTCTGACACGGGCAGAACAGGGGCAATGTGTATGGCCAAAATGTTGTACCCCCATGATATTCTGAAATTAAAAAAATAAAAAAAAATAAAAAAAAAAGAGTTGCCTTGGACTTCTCAGCTGATGAGTGCATGTGGATAGGAAAACTACCAGAAGCTGGGGAAAGAGCCACCAGAAAGGGGCAAGCCGAATAATCCCTAAAGTTCACAGAGGGCTGGGAGTTGTGGAAAAACTTCATAACGCATGAGCATTACATAGTATACTCAGAAGGATATGCCTTAGTAATGGGGCAAAATTAGTAATGGTGCAAAATTAGCCTCAGACTAAAGTTCATTCTTGCCTTTAACCCTAACCTTACAAAGCTTAAAAGCAAGCCTTGAAAGGATCAAACTGTTTCCAAGTAATTTAATTGCACTTCAAAAATACTTAAGGAATGTACAAATATCCTGTTCCCAAAAAGGTAAAATTCACATGGCTGGCAACCAATCAAAAATTACTAGGCAATTCAGAAAAGCATGAAAATACAGCCCATAATGAGAAAAACGAATCAGTGGAAACAGGCCTAGAGATGACACAACTGACAGTAGACAGGGACATTACAACATATTCTGTATGTTCAAGAAGGTAAAGGAAAGCATGAAGATATTAAGGAAAGGCATGGAAGAAACTAAAAAAAAGAACTAGACATGAAAAAATATAATGTCTGAGATGAAAAATATACTGGATAGATAATCAGCAAATTAGATATTATAGAAGAAAAGAGTCTTGAACTAGAGATGAATCAATAGAAACTATCCAAAATGAAACACAGAGTGGAAAATTACTGGGAAAAAAAATTAACGGAACATCAGTGAGCTCTGAGACTCCAAATAGCCTAATACATGTGTAATTGGAGTCCCTAAAAGAGAAAATAGGGCAGAAAAATATTTGAAGAAATAATTGCCAATTTTTTTTCAAATTTGATTAAAATCCGAGAAGCCCCATGAATCCCAAACACAGGAAAGATGGTGAAAACCACAGCACAGCGTGAGTGCTCCCTTCTCACCACCCACAGGCACTTGGCATGGGGAAGTAAAAGCAGCCTCCCCTGAGAGCCTCTGGAAAAGCAAAGTCTCACAAGGCACAGCCAGGCTTCAGTTCTGGCAGGAGCCACAGGTAGGTGAGTTGAGTGGTTAGAATGGGGAGTCCAGAGGGCATTTTGAGAAGGAGTTGAGTAGGAGGTTGGTCAGGGAAGAACACTCACAGGGGAATAAGGATAGGAGAAATAAAGTCCGTGGCCTATTTTAACTGGTTATGCCTATTATACCTGGGAGATTTAACTAGGTCTAAATTTTCCAAAGATTATTCCTACTATTCCCAAGGGGCCTTTATTTGTTCAGGACCGTACATTCCTCCTTCTGGTAAATGCTCCTTCTAACCATGTGTGTCATGAGGGACTCATCATTTTCACAAACCCCATCTCCTCAATCCCTGTGATTAGATGCAAGTTCTGCCAACCCTAGCCCTTCCCCAGGAGTTTTGCCATCAGGAGCAGAGAGGCAGGTTGCGGTCCCTTCTCAGTGGCGAAGCTGAAGACATGTGCCTAGACGTTGCCGGTGGCCGTGTTGCCACTTGTGAAGAAAGCTCAGGGGAGATTAAAGCCGACAGAGGGAGGTCCAATGGCGCACCAGTCACTTTTGGTCATCCCTGAAGCCCTCCACACTTTGGCCCTTCCCACAGTTGGTTATATGAACCATTAAATTGCCCTAGTTACCTAAGTTAGTGTAACCAGTATGTTGAACATTGAGGAAACATTGAGGGATAATCACGGACACCTTTATTTTGTCTCCCACTGTTCCCTTAAAACGTTTTCATGTTTTTAATACCTCTGAGGTAATAAAAATCCCATGGTCACACTGAGTTGCCAATTCCAAAATTAGAGTGTCCTACCTTATGTAACAGTCATAGCTTTCAGTTCATGCAAAGCTGCAGTGACTTCTCCTCCCTGCGTCAGGGCAGCAGATGCCTGACCAGGGAAGGGCAGGCTTGCTTCATCCTTCCCCTCTTCCTCCTCCCCAGTTGCTGGCTGCTGCTTCTGACCTCCTGCGCCTGCTGTGGAGAGAGAGAATGTGAGCAGAATACACCTAGGCTAGTGTTTGCACTCTCTGGACCTGGCAAGTGTTTAAAGCTGACTCTGGTGGGGTGCTCTTGTGGGTGTCTTGGGGACCCCTCCTCTGCAGTTCCCCTGATGTAGGTAATGCTCTCGCCTCAGCCTTGCCAATTATTCCTCCTGGGAATCCTAGTGGCTGCCCCTGCTTATGTTGGCTGAGGGCCCATCAGCCCTCTGGAAAGGACCTCAAACAAGCCCATACCAGCTCCCTCAGGCATCCTTTTCCACCACAGATTCTGGGAGTGCAGGCCAGTCCCTGTGCAGCTCTCTCCTGCAGCCAGCCAGACCATCTCGTGTCCTTTAGACTCAGGAAGGAGCCCACTGTGTTCCCCATACCTTAAAGCCCTTCGTTAGGCTTCTCTCCCCAGGTAAGAGAAAAGTACTCATCCTGCCCTTTAAGGGAGGCAGGGTTCATAACACAGCTTCCCCCAAAGGAATTTTTCATATTCTCTCTCCCTTCATCTCTGTAACAACTGGTTACTTTAGAGGGCCTTTAGAATTATGTGACAAGTTTTCAGATATTTCCTTTGAAAGTCTGCATCGTAGTCTAGCACCTAACTTTGGTGTCTGAAATTTATCACCTTAGAGGCTTAGCTGAAACTTTCTTTTTAGCATCCTGTTACACTAATTTGACTTGGATTTATGACTATTGTGACCAAATAATGCTGATAATAACAGTCAACAGATATTTACTGAGTACCTGCTATGTGCAGCCACAGCCCTCATAAGCTGTCAGTCTAGGGCAGTTTACAAGCTTTTAGCCCACAGGCTGAATCCTGCCCATAGGCATATTTTGGTTGATCCACATAATCTTTAGATTTTTCTTGAATCCATTGCCAATATTTACAAACTGAGAAATTTCACCTAAAATAATGCAGATTCCTGGCTTGAAAAAAAATCAGAAGATCTGCTGACACAAAGCCTGCATTGCTGCCTGGCATGGTGAACTAGAGCTACAGAAGTTGCCCCTCAGCCAGCATGCAGCCTCTAGGTGGACTCTATCCCCTCTGGGCTCCAACACTGGACCCAAGTGCCAGTTGTCATTTCTCATCAGTGGGCTCACACAATTACCTTTTCTTAAATTAAAGAACGAAGGCTGGTCATGGTGGTTCATGCCTATAATCCCAGCACTTTGGGAGGCTGAGGCGAGAGGATCGTGAGGCTAGGAGTTCAAGACCAGCCTGAACAACATGGCAAAAAAAATCTCTGCAAAAAATAAGAAAAATTAGCTGGGTGTGGTGGTATGCGCCCATAGTCCCGGCTACTCAGGTGGCTGAGGTGGGAAAATCAGCTGAGTCTAGTTTGAAGTTGCAGTGAGCTATGATCGTGCTCTAGCCTGGGCAACAGAGCGAGACTCTGTCTCTAAAAATAAAATAAAGAATAAAGTGAAATATTTCTAGTACTCATGTCTCTTAATAAAAGAGAGAAAACAACAGACCAAGACAGCCATGGAAGGGACAAAATTTCTTTAGAAATGCAATGTGTTCTTATGTGCTCAATATGCAATTTGTGTATGTGTACAAAAAAAAACATAAGATGTCATTGGAAAATAAACCATAGATACAATTATTTTTACTATATAGAAAATATGTGGGTGGGGGGGAACAATGAATTGAAAAAAAGACATTTCAACAAGATTTGTGTTTTTTTGTTTTTGTTTTTGTTTTTTAAGAGACAGGGTCTCACTCTGTTGCCAGGCTGGAGTGCAGTAGCATGATCATAGCTCACTGTAACCTCCAACTCCTAGGCTCAAGTGATCTTCCTGCCTCAGCCTCCGGAGTAGCTGGGACTATAGGCGTGCACCACCACACCCAGCTCAGTTTTTTATTTTTTGTAGAGACAGGGTGTCACTGTGTTGCATAGGCTGGTCTTGAATTCCTGGCCTCAAGTGATCCTCCCACCTCGGCCTCCCAGAGTGCTGGGATTACAGGTGTGAACTACCATGCCTGGCCAGGATTTATTTTTTAATACAACTAAAATAAGTGGTGTGAGCTGCTGCAAAAGGACATTATATCCTCCCACTTCCCTCATTTGGGTTATGTTCTTGCTTGGCCCCTGACATCTGAGTTTGCAACAAGGGAAAAAAACATTCTCCGGCCTCTCTGGAAGGAATCTGACAAAGTGTAGATTCACTGTCCACAGGAATCTTAGCTCAGGTCTGAAGAACAGTAGCACGAGAGTTGCCCCATGGTTGTCATCACACAGGGAAAAAGTGACAGGTATTTGGCAAGTTGATGAGGTTTCCTTTTCATGGAATGACAAAATGGATTGTTGAAAAAGTATTAAACTCTGAAACTAACTCTTTTTGAAAATTGTTTTTAGATTTATTTTAAATGTAAGCCTTTTTTGTTTTTCTTACTGAATTTTGTAAGTTCTTGATGTATTAAAGAAGGTCTCTCATCCATTTGTCTGAGAGCAAAACCAGAATTATTTTGAGGCTTTCAGTTGCCCAAGGGTATTCTCTTGGGAGGTAAGCCTTCTGTTGAGTTATGTGTTGAGTTATGTTGAGTTATGTATCTTCAATTGTAAGAAGAGGATTTATTCTCTTACAGCAGCTCAGCAGATTTTGAAAGCCATGAGTCTGGCCTTAATTGGCCTTGCAGAATGACTCCTGTGAGGTACCTGTCAGCATGTGTAACTTCCCTCTCTTGGCCATTCATTTAGTAAAGGCTGAGTTCCTTGAAAACCTTTCTGCCTGGCCTTTCCAGCCAGTGTTTTGGCCTTGGTATTCTGTTTTACCCTCAGATTGAGCCAGGCCAGCTGAGAACTGCATTCATAGGCCGCCTTATTTTGGTATAGACACACACACACGTGCACACACACACACTTTGCCATATTGAGCAGAGCTATAAGAAACAATCCCATGACACTTCCTGTCATTTTCCCTTTACAAATATTTTTGAGGACACAAGATTCCCTCAAGTCTTAGTACCAAGAATAGCTGTGATTCTCCTGTTTATTTTGCGGATGCTATGAACCATGAGATCAGTGCTTTGCACTTAATTTTAGCTGTGGGCAGACAAATCTTGGGGACAGCTCTGTAATTCTCCTCCAGCAAGCACGCAGGGCCTTTGGACACTCACTGTTGGTGTTCCCTTTACCCCAGCTGCGTTTTATTTCTTTTCCCATGCTTATTTCCTCTTTGGGCCCCAGATTCCTCCTTTTTAAAATCTTGTGCTCCATACAATTTTGTAGGACTGCATCAACCTTGTTTTGGAATGAGGTGAGATATAAAGAACTTAAATTAAGTATTAATGATTAATCATTTATTGCAAACATCTTACCAGTTTGTTTAAATTTTATTTTAAACTTCTTATTCTTTATGTAATCCAATCTGTCAGTTCTTTGTGATTACCATGAAGAGAATTGTTGCTGTGGAGTTGAGGACCCCTTGTCTGCCACATCTTCACCCCGTAGTGAACATGGCTGATTCAGCAAATATTGTACTTAAAGCTTAGAGGAAGCAGAGATTGCTTCTGACCCTCTGATGTCTCCAGGGTCCAGTTTCATGGTTTACAAATTTCAGTTCTAAGTACTGCATTTATGCAGGAAGGAAGTTATATAACATAGGACTGGTTGGCCGAGAATGCCTGGGAAATACCTGGTGTTGAACCTGGTCCTTCACAAAACAGGTGTTCTACTGGCATTTTGTGCCTTCTGTATTTGAATTACATTCTTTACAAGCCTTACATTCAATTACAAGTAGTTGAATTACATTCTTTTCTAAGGGCTGTATGTCTCCGTGGTCTAGGTCTCGGATGCAGTCTGCTAGTGTCAGCAGTGGCTTGACTTCAGTGACATTTTATGCTTTTCTCTTCTTTTTCAGAGTATGATCGGTTGGGCTTCCTCCTGAATCTGGACTCTAAACTGTGAGTAGCATGAGAAGATGCCTTGGCTCTGTGGTAGAGAGGTCTGTGAGAGCTGGGGTCTCACTCTGAAGGGTCAGCTCTCATCAGCCCTGTGGTTGTTGGGAGATTCCCTGGGGCCCCTGTCTGCAGGATCTTTGCACATGTTGCAGTCTGCAGGGACCTGGAGAGGATGGGATAGTGGGTGCAAACATAAGGCCTTGGATTTGGCTGGCACAGGCAGTTCATTATAGAAGGTGGCCACTGCCAGGAGTTTGAGGGACAAGGAGGCTCCTGGAAAGGCTTGTCCTACAGGGTGGAGGACAGTTGAGTCAGAGCAGGAGACAGTGGCCCCTCAAAGATGCTCTGCCACCTGGCATGCACAGCCTTCCACGTCAGTCCCCTGTCTGCCTCTCCAGCTTCAACTCCAGTCACTCCTACCACAGGTGAACCCTCCTTTTCCCCCTACCTTTGCATGTGCTTGTTATCTGTGTCCCTGTCCTAACTAGTCCACTTGGAAATCTCAAAGACCACTTCCTCCCCACACAAAATTGTCTCTTCCTCTATGCTTCCTTTGAATTTTCTGCCTCTTGTTCCCAAGTATCTCACTAGACTAGAATTAACTGTGCAATAATTATTAATTTATTAAGGGCACAGGCCCAGAGCCAGGGAAAGCTTGGTTCAAATCCCAGATTGACATTTATTCTCTTTGTGATTTTGGGCAAGCTACTTAGCCATTCTGAGCCTCAGTTTTATCTGTAAAATGAAGACAACAATATACATACTTCACAGGGTTGTTGTAAGGATTTAATCAAAATGATTAATTCATAGCGGATTGTCAGGTACAGAGTATCTAATCCTTCCAGGATTCTTCCCTTTTCTGGCCTTCTTGGTCTCTCTGTTGCCTAGATAGTACTGGCATATGTTTGTTAGGTGCTCATGGATGGATGGATGGATGAGGGGAGGATGACTCTGCACTTCCCTATTTGACCAGCAAGCCTTGGGTTGGAGCTGTATCCACTATGAGAGCTTGAGTCCTGTGCAAGACCAATCACCTGGTTGATACTCAACAGAGGCTTGCAAAACCACCTTACTACCTATTGTGGCTCCTTTCTGTTGTTATTCATCTTTCTGCACCCATGTCCCCTGTCCTGTACCAGTGAGACATCATGAGAGATCAGAATTGTGTCTCTTTCCTTTCCTCTCTTGCATCAGGCCTTGTCCACAGCTGCTTCTGATAGTGATGGCCACACCTACATACAAGACATCAAACCAGGGGCTGTATGGCTTTCCCGCTGAATAGCCTGGCATCTAGCCCCTTTTCTTGCTATCTGGCTTTTTGGCTCTGGTGCCTCATACTATGAGTTCAGGCATTGTAACTGCCAGCTTTTACACGGCTTGGAGGCAACTATGAGGGAAGAATGGTCTGCTCTTTATACCAGGCTAGTAGAGAGATGTCAGCCACATGTTAACATCTTGGGAATGGGGCTTGATTGTGCTAGAAAGTCACAAGCTTCACACTTAGAAAGTTCTTAATTTAGTGCTCTGGGCAAAAAACAAATCAAATATAAGCCATAAGCAAGTGAAATGCCACCAGAACAGAAGAGATATAGTAATTACCAAGTTGAATCACATTGATGAACAAAAGATGTGTTATCTAGGACATGTTAACTACAATATTTAAACTGTCTTCAATGGTATAAGGAGGAGGATGAGGAGGACACTCCTGCCCTGCTGTCCTGTTGGGCGGTACAGAGTAGGCTGTTTAGTACCAGGCTAATTCCATGAACCATTTGAGTCAGTTTGGTCTTTAGCACAGTGAATTAGCTTGGCCTCATTTGATTTAACTCACAGTCTAAGGTACAAGCTAGAATTTTCCTGCCTCTTGCTGCAAAGGCTTGTCCAATCCAGTGTCATCTTCCAAAGAAAGCACAGATATGTGAGAAAGTTTTCTACTTGTGTCCAGGGAGAGGTTTCCAAATTAAGGATTCTACTTTTAGGGGGCAATTCCTCAGAAAAGTTCAGATCTCCCCTTACAGAGTCTTTCTCTGGTTGTGTTGTATTCTATTTCTGATGTATTGGAAAGGACCTGAACTTGGATCAGAACTGGATTTGAATATTGCCTCTGCTGCTTAGTGTTACATAACCTTAGATAATTATTTTAGCTTTCTGAATTCGAATTTTTCTTTATGAAAAATGTAGACAATAACACTCATTTCCTATGGTTTTATTAAGAGTAAAAGAAAGCATTCTTTAAAGTATGAATAAGTATACAAATGTAAGGCATTCTTTTTATTTATCTTGATTGGGATTTATTTAGCTTCTTGAGTATAAAAATTCATATGTTCTGGAAAATTTCTAGCCATTTATCTCCTATTGCCTCTGCCCCACTCTCTGTCTACTGTTCTTCTGAAACTGATTAAATTTTGGACCTTTTCATTCTAGCCTTCAAGTCTATTAACTTCTCTTCCATGTTTTCCATTTTTTGATCCTTTCCACATTAAACTGGAATCCCAAAGGACGCAGCATAAAGATTACCTAGAACTAAATCTACACCCCTAAGCCAGCACTTCAGGAAGGGTTACCATAGCTCTGAATAGATTAGGGCAAAAAGTTAGTTAAAAGAAAAAAAAAAAAAACCTTGATATTTTTTACCAGAGTTCTCATCACTCATGTGATCTAAGGAACCTCAAGCCATGAGCTTAGTTTGAGGTATTCTGGACTAGCAATGCCTCCAAGCACCTGGCAGAAGCAAATGCAAACTCTCTGTAAAGAAAGACATATGAATTCTTCATAAATAACTGTACAAGGAAACAAGCAGCTTACAGTAAAAAATAACTAAACACACAAGGAAACAAGCTTCCATTACTGAGAACCATGAAAAACAACAGATAACAGAGGGGGACCCACAAAGATTTCTGAAATTGGAATTACCAGACATAGTGTATAAAGCAATTATATATCCTGTATTTAAAGAAATAAAAGACAAATCATGCCACTGCACTAGCCTGGGCAACAGAGTGAGACCCTATCTCCAAAAAAAAAAAAAGAAAGAAAGAAAGAAAGACAGGATTGAACTATATGCATAGAATAGGGAACTATAAAAAGTAAAATATCAGATTTGAAAAACAATGAACTTCTAGAATTGAAAAATACAATGAGGGAAAGAAATAAAAGGCATCCAAATTGGAAAGGAGCAAGTCAAATTGTCCCTGTTTGCAGACAGCATGATCTTATATACAGAAAACCCTAGAGACTTACCAAAAAACTCTTAGAACAGATAAACAAATTCAGTAAATTCACAGGATACAAAATTATTATACAAAAATCAGCATTGCTATACACAAACAAACTAGCTGAAAAAGAAATCGAAAGGCAATCCCATTTACAATAGCTACAAAAAAATAATGAAATGCCTAGGAATAAATTTAACTAAGGAGGTGAAAGACCTCTACAAAGAAAACTATAAAACACTGATGAAAGAAACTGAAGAGAATACAAGCAAATGGAAAGACATCCCATGCTTATAAATCAGAAGAATTAATATTGTTAAAATGACCATAATACCCAAAGCAATCTACAGATTCGATGCAATCCCTATCAGAATACCAATGACATTCTTCACAGAACTAGAAAAAAATCTTAAAATTTGTATGGAACCACAAAAGATGCTGAATAGCCAAAGCAATCCTGAGCAAAAAGAGCAAAGCTGAAGGTATCACACTATCAGACTTCAAAATATACTACAAAGCTGTAGTAACCAAAACAGCATGGTACTGGCATAAAAATAGACCCCTAGACCGATGAAACAGAATAGAGAACCCAGGAATTAATCCATGTATCTACATCCAACTGATTTTGGACAAAGGTACCAATGATACTCATTAGGGAAAGGACAGTCTCTTTAATAAATGGTCCTGGGAAAACTGGATATCCATATGCAACAGAATGAAACTAGAGCCCCTCCTCTTACCCTATACAAAAGTCAATTCAAAATGGATCAAAAACCTAAATGTAAGACCTGAAACTATAAAGCTGCTAGAAGAAAACATAGGGGAAATGCTTCAGGACATTGGTCCGGGAAAAGATTTTATGAATAAGACCTTAAAAGCACAGGCAACAAAAGCAAAAATAAACAAATGGGATTATATTAAACTACAAAGCTTCTGCACAGCAAAGGAAACAATCAACAGAGTGAAAGACACCTACAGAATGGGAGAAAATATTTGCAAACTATTCATCTGACAGAGGATTAGTATCCAGAATATTACAAGGAGCTGAAACATCTCAACAGCAAAAACACAAACAATCCAATTAAAAAATGGGCCAATGATCTGAACAAACATTTCTCAAAAGAAGACATACAAATGGTCAAGAAATGAAAAAACGTTCTACATCACTAATCATCAGGGAAATGCAAATCAAAACCACAAGGTTCATCTCACCCCAGTTAGGATTGCTATTATCAAAAAGACAAAAAATAAATGCTGGTGAGGATACGGAAAAAAGGGAGCTCTTATACACTGTTGGTGGGAATATAAACTAGTAGAGTTGCTATGGAGAACAGTATTGAGGTTCTTCAAAAGCTACAAATAGAACTACCATGTGATCCAGCAATCCCACTACTGGGCATTTATCCAAAGTAAAGGAAATCAGTGTATCAAAGGGACATCTGTACCCCTATGTTTATTGCAGCACTATTCACAATAGCCAAAATATGGAATCAACCTAGGTGTCCAACAATAGATGAACAGATTTTTAAAATGTGGTGTATATACACAATGAAATACTATTCATCCATAAAAAAGAATAAAATCCTATCATTCGTGGCAACATGGTTGGAACTGCAAGACAGAATGTTAAGTGAAATAAGCCAGGAACAGAAAGTTAAATGCTGCATGTTCTCACTTACATGTGAAAGCTAAAAAAAGTCGATCTCAGAAGTAAAGAGTAGAACAGAAGATACTATTGGCTGGGAAGGGGGAAAGAAGGGATAAGGAGAGATTTGTTAAAGGATACAAAATTATAGCTAGACAGGAGGAATAAGTCCTAGTGCTCTGTACCACTCTAGGATGACTATGATTAATAATAATATACAGTTTCAAATAGCTAGAAGGATTTTGAGTGTTCCCAACACAAAGAAATGATGAATGTTTGAGATGATAGGTATGCTAATTACCCTGATCTGATCACTACAAATTATCTTTATCAAAACATCACTATGTACCCCCATAAATATATACAATTATTATGTGTCAATTAAAAAATAAAAGTATTTAAAAAATAACTCAATAGAAGGGTTTAGCAGCAGATTAGATACAACTGAAGACAGAGTTAGTGAACTGGAAGATAAATTAGAAGAAATTATTTGTAACAGAGGTTGCAAACTTTTTCTATAAAAGGCTAGATAGTAAATATTTTAGGATTTTGGGGCCTTATTTTTTCTGTCACACGACTCAACTCTGCTGTTGTAACATGAAAGCATCCATAGACAGTACATAGACAAATGAGTATGGCTATATTCCAATAAAACTCATGGACACTGAAATTTTAATTTCATATAATTTTATGTCATTAAATATTATACTTCTTTTGATTTTTCCCACCCATTAAAAATGTAACCAAAATATGTACAACTGTGATATATCAATTAAAAATATTAATAAATAAAAGTAAAAATGTAAAAGACATTCTTAACTCATGGGCCACATAAAATACAGGTGGTGGGTTGGCTTTGGCCCACAAGTGGTAGTTGGCTGACCCTTAATTGAGAATGCAACACAGATGTTAGTATATCTGCATGAGAATTGTCTCCTCCTCACAAGTCTTTTCTATTCTTGAAACCCTATTGCATAGAAACAATGTTAAAATAACTGTATGTCCAGCAATATTCCAAAAATCTGGAAATAGATGTTTTGAGTTTTTTTGTCTTTCCTATATTCTTTTAATTATGCCTTTCTGGAATAAATAGATTTGTTTGTATCTCCTTTGAGAATTCCCTGCTTCTTGTAGCGATATGACAAAATCACTTGTCAGTGCTATGAAAATTATTCAGAATACTTTATGTGCAAAACCTAGTTTTTTAACTGCAAGGTCTGTTGTTCAGAAAGGCAGAATTTTTTGGTGATTAAAAATGTGGGCTATGGAGTCAGACATGGATTTTTGAGGCCCAGTTCCACATCTTATTAGCTCTCATCTTGAGTGAGT
Organism: Daubentonia madagascariensis; assembly: GCA_023783475.1. Classification (NCBI taxonomy): domain Eukaryota; kingdom Metazoa; phylum Chordata; class Mammalia; order Primates; family Daubentoniidae; genus Daubentonia; species Daubentonia madagascariensis. The sequence continues at coordinate 13,818,184 of JAKFHU010001129.1, read as the reverse complement.
TATTTAATCACTTTCTTGATTTCCTACTATAAAGTGGGCATAATAGTAATAGCTCAAGGATGAGATTCAAGGTATCCTGTGCCCTCATCATTATCTGGTAAACTGGGAAGGATATAATCCAGGAAGGAGACCTGGACCTCAACTTGCCTTCTGCTCCATACCCCAGATTTCATTTCTTTGCTCATTCAATTTGCAGATATTTCTTGAGCACCAACTGTGTGCTTGGTAATTGGGATTTGGCTGAAAATTCTAAGCCATGTGCACAGCCTCATAAGCTTGACTATAAAGGCTGTCTTGTGAGCTAGAGTCTTAGTGAATGGGAAGAGAGTAATTGAGAACAGCTAGGGAGGGTGAAGGGGTGGTATTGCTGGATAGCATGAGCAATGAACAGATTTTGGTGGGTTTTTTTTTTTAATAAGAATGACATATCTTGGAAACATAAATGGAGTACAAAGAGGATATCAGGGATCCCAAGGTGCATGGGATATGAAGAAAGAGCAACCTCCCTTGCAGAGGGCTGTAAAAATGGTATTTTCCAAAGAGACCCAGGTTTCTATGAAAACAGAAGATGAAAGGAACATTCACTGAAGAGCCTGAGGATATAAAGGTACAAGGCTTCATGGAACATAATGGAAAGCTAGAGCGTGGGGCAGGAGGAGGGAAGTAGGAAACTGGGCCAAGACGAAGCAGAGAGCAGTGACTCAAGGATGAGAAAACTGACAACCATATAGTTGGGGGAGTGAACAGAATAACTAGGATGTGAGACTGGTGAGTGGGTGGATGTTACTGGCCTCCGGGTTGCCCAAGAATTGATCCTGTCTTCCTGGGGTTGGGCACTCCGGCTGCTCAGTGCACACAGCTACAGCCTGATTGGATGATACCTCTTGGGACTCAAGTCTGGTCGCCTGGAGCCTGGGAGGCTCCAGGCTCTCTGAAAGGGGTATGCTGTGGTCTGCTTCAAAGTCAAGGGTCCTGGGGAAAGGCTCAGGGGTAAAGCCTCCTGCCCCAACACCAAGGTGAACACTTCTTCATTGAGTCAGCAAATTTCTTGAGCAACTACTATATATCAGGCAATATTCTATGCTCTGAAGATATATTAGTGAACAAGATAATATACAAAAAGTATTGTAAATAATTAAAGTTTTTAGTATCTTGGAATGTGGTAAATGCTGTGGAAGAGAATAGAGCAAGACAAGGGGATGCTGTTGAAGAGATTGCAAGGTTAAATTGGACAGTCTGGGTAGGACTCATTGAGAAGGTGATATTTGAGCAAAGACTCAAAGGAAGAAAGGGAGTTATCCCTGTCCGTATCTGAAGGCAGAGCATTCCAGACAGAACCCTAAGGAAATTTCAGTCTCAGTTATGAGGAATATGACACCATGAGCCAGGAATGTGCCCATTAGTCCATGGGAGAAAAAAGCCATCTGGATGCCTTGGAGAAGCCAGATCCTGGAGTCCAGGTGTGTGTTTCCTGAGCTAATGTGAGCCTTTGGGAGTGGATTTAATTAAATGGAAGTTTCATCTATTTCAGCTGGGTGTGGGTAGGTGCTCTGTGCTCTGGGAAAGCTCCTGTCTGCTGCCGCAATGTGGTGTTTTATAGTCACCATGTGGGTGAAAGCATGGGGACTCTAACACTCAGTCTAATTTCATAAGGGAGTGCATGTGAAGACACAAAGAGATGAAAACCAAACAGCTTAATCCCCAGAGCCTAGTGAAGACCAGGCCAGTTGTGAAAGGTGTATAGACATGGGGCAGTCTAAGTACAGCCTGAGGTGAGTTTACTAATTCCAAAACAGCCTGCCAAGTTCCCCTGGCTGCAAGGGGAAAGCATTTAATGAGCTCCTACTGTGTGCCCAATGTCGTACTAGGTACTTTCTATGTTACCTGTTCTTTACAGCAGTCACTTAGATGATCTCATCCAGTATCATGGCTTTAGATGTCATCCATATGCTGATGACTCCTAAATTTATATCACTCCCAGTCTTCTTTCCCCACATTCCAGACTCATCTATCTAATTGCCTTCTTCACTTGGATGTGTATTAGGCATCTCGCACTTAGCATGTCCAGAACCTAACTCCAGGTTCACACCCCTGCCTCCCAGAATCTTCCCTGCTCCAGTAAATGGCAACTCCATCCTTCCAGTTGCTCAGGTCAAATACTTTAGCGTCATTTCTTTGACATTGAAATCTAATCATCAGCAAACCCTATTGACTTTACCTTAAACATCTTCAGATCCAACTACTTCTCACTACCTCCAGGCCAGGGGTAGTGAACCTTCAACCTTAAGGCTACATGTGGCCTTCTAGTCCTTAAGTGCAGCCTTTTGACTGAATCCAAATTTTACAGAACAAATCCTTTTATTTTTATTAATACATTTTTGTTCATCTTTTATATTTTCATTTTATTTAAAAAATGAACATATTTAATATACCAAAGGATAAAATAACTTGCAATGAAATAATCCTCCCAGATCGACTGGCACAATTAGAACATTAGTAAACCATAAGGGCTAAGCTGACAGCTGCTACCCTCATGATTTAGTTCTAACTTCCCCTGCCTGACTGGCACCACTACCGCACGAGGCTGGTTGGCGAGAGTTTCTGGGAGTTGAGAATGCCAGTCTGTTATCAGCTTTTGGCAACGGTGCACTGTGTTTCTGTTTGAAGTGGAATTTGTGAATAGTTGCATGGCTCGACAATATTTTTAAACTCTGCTTAACAGCCCATCATGTCAAAGAAGACCGAGAGAACGCCGAAGAAAGAGAACAGATGTTTTAATGAGGATTGGGACTTGCAATATTATCTTGTTTCTGCTAAAGATAAGATGATTTGTTTGCTTTGTGATACTGCAGTATCAACACTAAAGAAATTCAGTGCTCATCAGCATCATAACACTCATAAGGACCACAAATATTTTAAATTAGAGGGAGAAGTGCAAAAGTTTGTATTGTAGAAATTAAAAGATGAAAAGCAAAAGCAAAGACAATTCTTTCAAGCAGCAATAAGACCTGGAAATAATGCCACTGAAGCAACTTATAAAGTAGCTTGTGTACTCGGGAAGCCATTCAGTGATGTAGAAATTGTGAAAGAATGCATTGTTGAAGTTGTAGGATGCTTAGACCCCAATAACGTTTCAAAGTACAAACGACTGCCTCTTTCAAGGAGAACCATAACTGATCAGCAGCATGAATTAGCCTTCAACTTAACAACTTCATGCAATACTTCAAAAGGAAAATATATATTGCTCAATCGCTTTGGATGAATCAAGTGATACTATTGACTCAGCGCAAGTTTTATACTTCATTCAGGTCATAACAGAAGATTTTCTTTGCTACAAAGAGTTACTTGCTTTGGGCAGGCACTCTTGCAAACAGAACACAGGGAATAGATATCTTCAAAAACTTTCAAGATAAATGTCATGAAGTTGGACTGAATTTGGTAAATTTAGTGTGTGTATGTACAGAGACGGTGCATCTTCCATGACAGGAAAATGTGAAGGATTTATTGCACAGATTTTAAAAAAGTATTAACAGATACAGATGCTCTCGTTTCTTTTCATTGTATCTTGCATCAGCAAAATCTCTGTGCCAAATCTATTTTAAGTGACACTTTGCAAAAAGTTATAAGTATCGTTAACTATATTTGTGCAAATGCAACACAGCATTGTCAGTTTTGTACATGGTAAAGTTGAATGATGAGGTATTCAGTGTAGATTTGCTGTATTGTTCTAAAGTGCGTTGGCTATCTCAGGGACAGGTGTTAGCCAAAATTTTATCTCTGTGAGAACAGGTAGTTAAATTTTATGAAGAACAGAGTCAGCAATGTGAATTACTGAAAGACGATTTCTATAGGAATGCAGCATTTCTGTGTGATATCATGTCAAATCAAAACAACTTGAGTATTTCTTTGCAAGGTAAAACTAAGTCTACATATGATATGTGGCAAAAAATCCAAGCATTTCAAAACACTTTTTTTTGAAAGTGTCTTTTCAAAACACTTCTTCAAAAGGAAATTTGGATGAAGATTTTTCCCAGTTAGCAAAGATCATTGATGAGCAGGATGATATATGCGAATCATTTGAAGAATACACAGCTGTTACAGACCTATTAAATGGAGAATACAATGAAAGTTTCACTGACTTTGAGAATCATGACATCACACTCAAATTAGCATTTCGGCCTCACCTAGTTGATATCACCAAGGCACCTAAAGAACTACAGACGGAATTGATTGAGCTCTCAATAGATGACATTTTAAAGTCATTGTTTGATGCTAAGAAAGATCCAGTTGAAATATGGAAAAATGCAGTAGAATACACATGCCTTTGGCAACATGCCTGAAAAATGCTTTCTTGCTTTTCAACCACTAATTGCTGCAAATCTACATTTTCCTACCTAACCCAAATCAAGACGCCCTTAAGGTCACAAATGACTGATACCCGTCTAGAGGATCAGCTGAAACTGCAGACCTCCATGCTGCAACCAAATATTCAAATACTTTCCCACAAAAAGCAGACACAACAAAGTCATTAAAAGGTTAGTTAACTTTAAAATTAACAAATACTTTTCATTTTTTGGAATTATTAAGTACATAGTAGTTAAATTTTTACAAAATAATGTACATTTTTAAGTATATCTAATTGAAGTTTGTTGAAAGTGGCCTTGTTTGATTACAGCTAAATTAATGCGACCTTCCAACATGCAAAGGTCCCTGACCCCTGCTCCAGACCATCACCCTGTCCAAACAACCATCTTCTCCCACCTCATTTTTGCACTCCTAACTCATCTCCCTCCTTTCATGCTTGCCTCCCCGTGGTCTACTTCCACACTGAAGCCAAAGTGATCCTGTTAAGATGCGAGATAGGTCTTGTTACACCTGTGATCAGAACCATCCAGTGGCTTCCCATTTCTCTTAGAATGAGAGCCAGAGTCTTTCCATTACTCCCCAAGGCCCTGCACGGTCTATGCCTTGGTTTTCTTGCTATACTTCTTCATGTTTATTATTTCATAGTGGGCTCCTTGCTATGACTCAGATACTCCAGGCTCATTCCTGCTCAGACTCTTGGTATTTTCTCATTCCTTTCTCTAGAACACTCTTCCCCAGATACCTGCAGAGATTGCTCACTCCCTCACCCTTTCAGACCTCAGCTCAAATGTCACCTTCTTAGTGAAGTCTTCCCTGCCTACCCCATTTAAAATTGTAACCCCATCTCCTATTGGCATGCCCCATTCCCCTTTACTGTGTCATCTTCTCCAGTGTTTATCACTGTTGGATGCTGCATATATTAATATTTTACTCCTTTATTGTCCGTCTCCACCCACTAGTGGGTTTTTATCTATTAATATTTGGTTCATTACTTTTTCCTAGCACCAAAAACTGTGCCCTACTGTATTACTTAGTGATTGCTCAATAAATATTTGTGGCATGGATGAAGGAACTGGTGGACAACTCTATGAAGTAGATGGTATTTAAATGTATTTTAACAAAAGAGAAAGTGACCATAGAAGGGATGAGCAATTTACTTGTGTTCATAAAACTCCATGTGATCAAGCCAGTATTTGAGCCCGTCTCTGCCTGGCTCCAAACTGTCTACTTTTCCTACTATTCAAGAAAGTTTTCTAGTTTTTCCAAACCCTTACTGTCAGTTTGATCCTAAGTTTGAACAACTCTACTGTAAGCTTTGTAAGGGCAGGAACAATGAACGTCCTGCTCACAGATGTATTCACAGTGCCTAGTACAGTGTTTGTGGTGCATAGCAAATATTCAATAAATATTTGTTCAATCAATTAAGGACAGAATGAAGAAGGTATAAGCAAGCGAGTATAGTGTCGCCTTTAATAACAAAACCCAGATCCTCCAAGTATCAATATGGGAAGATCTTTACAGAGCAAGGAGTGCAGTGGTGAGGGCTGTCAGATGGCCCTGGCTGCATCCAACCCTGAGTTTCACCGTCACCTGGAGGGCCTCTCTCTTCAACAATTGCTGCCACCGTCACATTGACTTCAGAGGGCACAGCTTCTCTTTAATGCTTTAAGAAAGAGAGAGAGGGAATTTTTTTTCTTGGTTCCTCTAAGCAAAGCTAAAAATATTTCACCAAAGATGAATAGAGGACAACAGAGAAGTATACCCTATGCATACAAGAAACCCAAAGAAGTAGTCTGATTTGCAAAATGCAGAATTATAACCAGCTTATGAACGTGCCAAAATATTTCCTAACCTCAAAAACACTATCTTTACCCTGCTTTCCCCTTCCAGCTATTACCCCATTTCTCTGTCTCCCTTTAGAGCAAAACTCCTAAAAATAATCTGTGTTCCATGGCTCCAAGTCCTCTCCTCCAGTTTTCTCTTAAACCCAGTGAAACTAGAGCCCCTCCACCTTCCAGTGAAACAGCTCTTGTCAAGGTCATCAGCGACCTCCCTGTTGCCAGATCCAGCCGTCAGTCCTATGGCCACACCTTCCTGGGCCTACTGCAGTGTTTGACGTGGTTGGCCCCTGCATCCTTCCTGAGACCTTCCTTCCCTTGGCAACTGGGGCATCACACTCTCTTGATTATTTTTCTATCTCACCAACTACTCCTTTCAGTTTCAGCCTCCTGCAGTTCTACTCCTCATCTCCCAAATGTTGATCCTTCGAATAAATGCACACGTCATTCAGGGCACCCTCCACTGGAAGTCATGCGGCAGCTCTTCCTGCTGGTAGAGTCCAGACTTGAGCCAAGCGCTCAAGGCCTCCACGTCCTGGGCTGCCTGCCTCTGCCACCTCCTCTTCCATGTAGCATTTGTATGGTGCTCCAGAGGATGGCTATCCTCTCCAAACGTGCTTTCTCACCACATCCTCACAAGATCCTGGGAAATTACATGGTTCCCATTGAGCATGGGGAAGTGAGAATCAGATTTTCCATCATTTGCCCAAGGTCACACAGCTTGTCAGTGTCCTCTGTGAGAGTTTCTGATTCCAGAACTGATGTTCTTTCTGTTTACATTTCTTGGCCTGAATCCTTAAACACGGCCCTGCTGAGTGAAGCAGGGGAGTGGAAGTCTGGTTCCTTCTTTTGGGTTCCCCTATGTCCGTCTGGATGTCCTCTTGAGAGTGCAGTGGTCACACTCTTCACCCCAGGGCCTGGTAGTCACGTTTGCAGGACAATGGGTGCTCTTACTGGTTGAAAGGCCAGCTGCAGAGTAGCAGAAGAACAAGGGCTAAATGATTTGATCAGACATCTGTGGGGCCTCCTGGCATTTGGAGTGTGAGTGCGTTAGAGGGACTAACTAACTGTTCTGGCCTCAGGGCGTTGGCAACCGTTGATCTTGGTGGTTTTGACCGCTAACTGCCCCAGAGGTCCCAGCCTGCTGCATGACTCAGAGTCCCCAACACTCTGCCTATTCTTCTCGCACTGGGATAGTCAGGAGGCCATTTCTAAGGCATTTTAATTTGGTAATAATTTGACTTGGGCCACTGTAGCTGGAGTTGTATGTTTTAGAAGTTATGTTGCATTTTCTAAATGAGGGGTCAATTTAGAGCCTATCATCCTTGATATCCGACTGCCTTGCACTGCTGTGGAGAGAGCAGTATCTCCTGCCGTCCCTGCAGGGTTCTGGGCCCCTCTTCTCCATTACACATGGCCTGAGCCCATGGACCCTGGACTGTCCCATAGCCCTTATTCTTCATGCACCTTGCCAAAAGTTGATGGGGTGAACTAGAGAGAGGAAGGGTGTGGCCAGAGGTTTGTCTGTTTTTGGACCTTTATTTCTGTAACATACTGTGTGAAGAAGGGCAACTGCTGTCCACCTTTCAACTTGTTTGTGAAACTTTCTGGAATTCAGAAAGACCACAGGAACTCATAGTGCAAGGCAGGGAAGCAAGTTGTGGGATGGGGGGCTTGGGGACAGGGCAGGAAGGGACTCAGAATGCTTCACCACTGTGTATATCCTTCCAAAGAGCTGTGTGAGGCCTTCTTGACCCTCTCCTCTACCCTGTCTCCAACTGCATTGACCACTCCTGTGCTATTGCTGGACTCTGCACATTCCTCTGTGATCATGTTGGTGGCAATGTCATGTTAGGAGCTCCTGCACTGGTGTTAGACGTGAGTTCAAATCCGATGTCTACCACTTGCCAGCTATATGATCCTAGATAAGTCTCTTCATCTTTCTGAGTCTCACGTGTAAATTAATAATTCATAGCACCTGCTCACAGGGTTGTTGAAAACATCTAGAATGTTTTCATCACTGTGCCTTGTCCAAAAGCTTCTAGTAAATTCAGTAATTGCACTGAAGTTTATTTTTCATTTCTGAAATATAATCGTTTACATAAGAAAATATTTTTCTTTTGTTAAAACCTTTGGCTTTCTTTTGCCTACCAAATAAAGTCCCAACTCCTTGGCTTGTCACTCAGCATTTGGATTTGCATTTTAGGCTTTGAATTCATTGGTAGGGAAGGCTTAAAAATGTATGTTTCTAAAAGAAATTGCACATGAATACAGATGAGTTTGTCTGTATTCAATGAGCAGTTACTCTGTGTAAGGTCCTGGATTAGGCCCGCAGGGGTCCAGGGGTGAATCAGACATGACACACACTAGGTAGTGGCATCATCGCTCTGGCAACACTACCCCATATCCACCCCACCCAGTCACTGCAGAAGGCAGCCCTGAGGGCAGACTTGCCACAGGGCCCCAGCCCAGTAGAGCAGCTGGGCACCAGCATGTTGGCAGCAGGCCCAAAGTGGGGGTGGAGGATGCTGGGACTTAAAACTGGCAGCCAGCCAGGGCTCACTCAGGTGCCCCAGCATGCAGGGCCTCTAGCCGCAGCAGTCACTGAGCCCATTCACTGAATATATCCTGTTCTCCTGTTGTGATTTTCTCTGAACTGCATGGGGCAGGGTTTTTGGTGGCAGGGCAGTGACTCCATTCCCACATTGAACACTTAAGGACATTGAAACCCAAAGATGTGAGGTGGCATGATTATAGTCATACAGCAACAAAGTTGGAGTTAGAACACAAGTCTTCTGAAAAATATTCAGCCTCTGCTTGTGGGTTCCTGAGATTACCTTGGCTGCAGTGAGACCATCAAGGTCATTTCCTCCGTTCAGAAAGTTACAGGGGTCTCCTGTGTGCCCACCTCTGTGCAAGGTATGGGGGCGGGGAAGGTGGGCAGGCTTAAGTCAGATTCTGACCTCAGGAGTTTACAGTGTGATGAAGGAGACACACTGGCAGCGGTTTCAATCGAGAATGGCGAGTGCCAATGGCGGTAAGCGTGTGATGTGGGTGGCAGGGGGAGGGACTGTACAAGCACAGAGGAGGCACTTAGCTCAATCTGGGGGTCAGGGAATCACTGCCAGTGAGGCTGACATCTGAGCTTTGTTGTGAAGGACCAGTAGGCATTGGTTAGGTGGAGAAGGACAGGAATAACATCCCAGGCAGAGAGCAGGGGAACAACCTTACCTAAAATAGCCCCAATAACACACATATATTGTGTCTGTGTTCGGTCCCTGTGAATGGTTTCAACTGGGTGGATCATAGTTTGTGTGGTGAGAATAAAAGCAGATGAGGCTGGATGTGTGTGAATGTACAGAGAAGGTGGAAAGGGCAGGGCCTCTGACCTATCAAGCCTGAGCAGCTCTACCGAGTGCCACTCCCCGAGTCCTGGAGCCCAGATGGAGCTCCTGACTTCCTTGGTGTTAGGCTTACTGCAGAGAATCTGTGTGAAATCTGTGTGAAATTGAGGGGCCTGGCTTACTTATCTACCTATTCCTTTAGGGTTGGGGGGTTTTTGGTTTTGTTTTGTTTTTTTTCTTAATACCCTGAAGCCTTGGTGTGGAAAAAGGCCTGAAGTGCTGATTATAGGGAATGAAGCTTTGTTCAAGGTTTAAACACAGCTCTTCATGAATTATAACCCACTGACTGCTCAGTGCCTGGCAAGCTGTGACTTTCCCTCTCTTCCCCAGGCCTGCTGAGTTGGCCACCAAGTACGCAAACTTTTCAGAGGGAGCCTGCAAGCCCGGCTATGCCTCAGCCTTGATGACGGCCATCTTCCCGCGGTGAGTGCTCCTGTCTCCTTCCACTGCCTGGGGAGCCTGGTGTGTGGCCTGGGAGTCGGAAACCTGCCCCTCGTGGCCAGTCATGTTCTCCCCAGGAAACAAGCTTATGTCGTAACTTCCCTCCTGGGTCCTGGAATCTATGGGTGCCTGGAAAGGACTTTGCTTCTAGTTGGCTCCTACCCCAGTCCCTCTCGATGCCCTTGCTATGCCTTAGCCCCATCCTACCTCTTGGAACTTGCGCCTAGACGCACAGCTTGTTTCTGCAGAGGGGTAACCTACATGTTTGCCCCAAGGAAGCCAGGTATCCAGAGGCAGCCAGACAAGGCTGCAAGCACAGAAGCTCCTAGCCCTAGTATCAGTGACCAAACAAGCTTTTTTGGAAGGTGGGACCAACTAGCTGGCTTCAGGGAGGCATACCCAAATAAAGCAGGGGACAAGGAGGAGTTTCTGAGGTGGTCGGAGTTTTAGCACCTTCCCTCTCTGTCCATTTTGCATTGTGAAGCTCCTGACTTCCTTGGTATCAGGCTTGCTGAAAGAACCTCTACCTAACCCAGGGAGTTCCTTTTACCAAATGTTGCTGAGGGGCCTTGCTTATTTATCTACCTTCTCCTTTTGGGTTTCCTTTACCAAATCCTTGGTGGGGAAAAGGGGCTGAAGGGCTGAGATTGTCTTGTCTTGGAGTGCAGTGAGACTCTCAGGGTCATTGTGTTCCTTCAGAAAGTGAGAGGAGCTTCTGACTCAGAGGGGCTGGGGAGAAGGCTGCTTGGGACCACCGGGCATAAGGGCATAGCACTTGGACCACCAGAGGTCCTAGAGGTGGCCTCTAGGCTTGGGCTCTGCTATCTGGGGGAAGGACTTGCCTCCGACCCCTTAGAAGGCTGAGGTTAGAGCACACAATGTGCTTGCAAAGTAGTGCTGAGAAACAGCTGGCCCCAGAGTAAATCCAGGATATTTGGTTTTATGCTCCTTTTCTTTTCTAACGTGAGCAATCCCAGTTTAGCAGGGACTATGCTGGCTCAGTATCTGGTGCTCAGATAGAGATCTCTTTGTCTTTCTGAATTGAGTCCAAATATTTTGCTTCCTCCAGCTATTTATTGAGTGCCTCTGTGTCTGGCTGTGTGTTCTATGTTCTTACGCATGTTTTCGCAAGCCTACAAGACTCAGTCCCCTGGCCCAGACATCTGTGAGTTTTCCTTGACCTGTATGTAGGTTTCTTTGACTTTTTCTAATTGAAAGTAATACAGGCATGTGGTTTAAAAAGAAAAAACTCAAATAGTACAAGAGGGCCACTCCAGACCCTTTCCTCAGAGATAGCCAGTATTACCATAAATGGGAACATACTGTATTTATTGTTCGGTACCTTGCTTTTTACTCCTAACAATGTATGTTAGACATTACCCTATTACCAGCATATATAGATCTATCTCATTTTTCAAATGATTGCATAATATACAGTTATATGGCTATATCATAATTTTACTAAAGGTAAGGTAAAGGTTTGAAGTTTGAGTTACATACACTAAAGTTTACCTTTTGAGTAGTTTTATGAGTTTTGACAAATGCATGCTTTTTGTAACCACCTACAACAATCAATAGTACATTTCCATCACCCCCAGAAAGTTCCTTTGTGCTCCTTTGTAGTTAACCCCTGCCCGCAACTCCAGCCCCTGGAAACCACTGACTGTTTTCTATCCCTGTAGTGTTTCCAGAATGTCATGTAAGTGGAATCATATGGTAGGTAGCATTTTGAGTCTGCTTCTTTCAATTTAGTACAATGCATTTGTGATTCATACATATGTTGTATGTATCAGTTGTTTGTTCCTTTTTATTGCCGAGTAGCATTCCATTGAATGGATGTGACACAGTCTGATTATCCACTCAAAGATTGAAAGACATATGGGTTGATTCCAGTTTTGGACAATTATAAATAAAGCCACTATTAGTGGCATCATCGCTCTGGCAATACTACCTCATATCCACCCCACCCAGTCCCTGCAGAAGGCAGCCCCAAGGGCAGACTTGCCACAGGGCCCCAGCCCAGTGGAGCAGCTGGGTACCAGCATGTTGGCAGCAGGCCCAAACATATGAGTATAGGTTTATGTGTGAATGTATATGTTCATTTTTCTTGAGTAAATACCTAGGAGCGGAATGGCTGAGTCCTAGGGTAAATGTATGTTTAACTTTGTAAGAAACTGCCAAACTATTTTCCAAAGCAATTGTACTATTTTGCCTTCCCACCAGCAGTGTATGAGAGTTCTGGTTGCTGTATATCCTTGCCATCAATTTTTTTATTTTAGCCATTCTAGTAGGTTTTAATTTGTGGTTTGCTAATGACTGACTATCTTAAGTATCTTTTCATGCGCTTATTTGCCCTTCTTTTATCTTTACAGAACTGTCTGTTCCAATCTGTTGCCATTTTTTCATTGACTGTTTGTCCTCTTATTGAATTATAAGAGTTTTTAGAATTTCTGATAGAAGCCCTTTGTCAGATAAGTGATTTACAAATATTTTCTTGTCTTTCTCATCATTCTCTTAACAATGTCTTTCATAGAGCAGAAGTTTTTAATCTTGATAAAGTCCAATTTATCAATTTTTTTCTTTTATGGATTGTGCTTTTGGTGTTATGTCTAAGAAATCTTTCCCTAATCCAAGGTCAAAAAGCTTTTTCTTGTTTTCCCCTGGAATTTTTATAGGTTTAGCTCTCACACTTAGGTCTGTGAACCATTTGGAGTTAATTTTTGCATATAGTAAAAGGTGAGGGTTGAGGTTCACTTTTTGCATTTGAGTGTTCTGTTGTTCCAGAACCATTTGTCAAAGACTGTCTTCTCCCCATTGCATTACCTTAGCATGTCTGTTGAAAATCAATTGAATATATATGTGTGGGTCTACTTCTAGCCTCCCTGGTCTATTCTGTTGATCTAGAACTATCCTTGTATCAATATCATACGTACATGGACAGTCATGTGTTTTGTTACTAAAGACAGTTTTATTTCTTCCTTTTTAATCTGGATGCCTCTAACTCCTTTTTATTGCCTTACTGCACTGGCCACACTCTTCAGTACAAAATTGAACAGGTGAGATGAGAGTGAACAAACTTGCCTTGTTCCCAGTCTTAGGAGGAAAGCATTTAGTCTTTCACCATTACAGTGTTAGCTGTAGGTTTTTCACAGATACCTTTTTTCCCCAGATAGAGGAAATATTGTTCTAGCCCTAGTTTCTTGAGAGTTTTTATTATGCATAGATGTTGAATTTTGTCAAATGCTTTTTCGGCATCTTTTGAGATGATCTATGGCTTTTCTTTTTCAGTCTGTTAATATGGCAAACTACATTGATTGATTTTTTTGCCATTAATTGATTTTTTAACGTTACACCAGCTGTTCACTTGTAGGATAAATTCATTTGGTCTTGATGTATTATTGTTTTTATACAGTGCTGAATTCAATTTGCTAATATTAAGGATTTTTATGTCTCTAGTCATGAAAGATACTGGACTGTAATTTTCTTTTCTTGTGATGTCTTTAGTTTTGGTATTATGGTAATGCTGATCTCATAGAATAAGTGGGAAAATATTCCTTCATCTTCCTATAAACTTTGTGTAGAATTGGTAACATTTTTCCATAAATATTTGATAGAATTGCCCAGCAAAATATAGGCCTGTCTGAAGAAAAAACAAACTTTGTCTCTCTACTGTCACACACCACTGAACACACTTCTGACACCATATGGTGGCAGTTTTTCCCACACACCAAGCAGTTTTTCAGCAGATACCAACTGGGTGTCCTAGAATTCAGTTCAGTTCTTCCACTGTCCACCTGGAGATAGCATTAGATCCCACAGGTTGAAGGCTCACTTCAACAAGACTGCCCCCACTTCAGATACCAGTCACAAGTAATAGGTTGTCATCTATATTTCTGATCAACCAGCTATAAATTGAGGGTTCCCAAGACCGCCTCCTTGGGTTTGATTAATTTGCTAGAGTGGCTTACAAAACTCAGGGGAATACTTTACTTATGTTTACCCATTTATTATAAAGGATATCACAAAGGATACAGATGAACAGCCAGATGGAATAGATGCATAGGACATGGCATGTGGGAAGGGATGTGCCAGTCTTCAGGCACCTCATGCGTTCAGCAATTCGGGAACTCTCTGAACACTGTCCTTTTGGGTTTTTATGGAGGCTCCTGTAGATCCTATGGAGGATTATGTAGACATGATTGATTACATTATTGACCACTGGTGATCAACTTAATCTTCAGCCCCTTTCCCCATCCCCAGGGTCACGGGGACGGTACTGAAAGTTCCAACCGTCTAATCACATGTTTGGTTCCCCAGCCCCCAACCTAAAGCTATCCAGGAGCCCACCAAGAGTCCCCTTATTAGAACAAAAGAGACTCCTATCACCCAGGAAATCTGAAGGAATTGAGGAGCTCTGTGTCAGGTGCTTCTGTCACTCAGGAAATTACAAAGGTCTTAGGAGCTCTGGGTCAGGAACTGGGGTCAAAGACCAAATATTAGAACAAAAGTTCCTCCTAGTGCCCCTGTCTACAAGGATTTTAGGAGCTCTATGTCAGGAATCAGCAGCAGACATCAATATATATTTATATATATTAATAAGAAATACATATATTTCTTATTATTTCATAGACTGCAATTATCTTTGTGGGGAGGTTTTTTAAATTAAGAATTAAATTTCTTTAATAGATCTAGGGTTATTCAGTTTTCCTATTTCTTCTTTGGTAGTGTGTCTTTCAGGGAAGTTTTGCATTTCATCTAAGTTGTTTAATTTATTGGCATAAAGTTGTTCATAATTTCCCTTATTATTCTTTTAAGGCCTAGCATCTCTATAGAGGTCCTCTCTTTCATGCCTGACATTGGTAATTTGTATCTTTTCTCTCTTTTCCCTAATCCGTCTGGTTAAAGGTTTATCATTTTTATTGATCCTTTCAAAGAACTAGCTTCTGGTTTCATTAGTTCTTGTCAATTGCTATTTTTTTCCACTGTATCATTGACTTCTGTTCTTATTTTCCTCTTTTTTCTACCTTCCTCTTTCTAGAAGTTTAATTTATTCTTTTTTTGTTTGTTTCATAGGGTAGAAGTTTAGATCATTGATTTGATTCCTTTCCAATACAGCATTTATAGCATTGTAATGCTATAAATTTTCCTCTATTTACAGCATTGGCTGCATCCTACAAATTTTGATATGTTGTATTTTTATTTTCATTGAGTTAACAATATTTTCTAACTTTGTTATTCTACGCTGACCCATTAGTTCTTTTGAAGTGTTTTGCTTAATTTCCAAATATTTGGAGGTGTTCCAGATATCTTTGTGTTATAGATTTCTGGTTTATTTTTGTTGTGATCAGAATATATTTTGTATGATTTTAATACTTTTAAATTGATTGAGACCTGAGTTATGGGTCAAAATTTGATTTCTCTAGGTGAATGTTCTGTGTGTGCTTGAAAAGCAAATACTCCTGTTGTTATTGGATATTCTATAACTGACAATTAGGTTAGGTTGGTTCATAGTGTTTGTCCAGTCTTCTATTTACTTACTGTTTTTTTGTCCACTTATTCAAACATTTACTGACATAATGAAGTCTTTGTTTATCAGTTTTTGCTTCATGTATTTTGAAGCTCTGTTATTTGGTACACATACATTTAGGATTACTGTATCCCATTTCTAATAGATTCTTTTATTATTTTGAAATATCCCTTTTTCCCTGGTAATAATCCTTTTTATGAAATCTTCTTTGTCTGGTATTCATATAACCACTCTTCCCTTTTTAAAACTGGCTTTATTGCGTATATGTTTTTCCATCCTTTTACTCTTTTTTGGTGGCCTTGAGTTATCTCAGAGCTGGTTGGGAAGCAGTCCATCCTTTTACTTTTAACCTGTGTCTTTATATTTAAAGTAGGTTTCTTGTAGACAGTACATAGTTGAGTCTTGCTTTTGTATCCAATCTGACAATGCCTTTTATTGGAATGTTTGTAACATTTATGTACCATTTATATTTAATATAATTATTAATATGGTTGGGTTTAAATCTACTATGTTGCTATTAGTTTCCTGTTTGTTTCTTCTTTACCTTTCTTTTCCTGCCTCCTTTTGGATTAATTTGGTATGATTTATGATTTCATTTTATCTCTATTATTGGCTTAGTAGCTATATCTGTTTGGTCTTTGGTTTTCATGGTTTTTCTAGAGTTTACACTATGTATCTTTAATTAATAATCTGTTTTTGAATAATAGTATATACTTAGAGTATAACAACCTTACAGCAGTATACTTTTATTTCCCCTTTTCATCATTTGTGCTATTTTATCATATATTTTACATCTATGTATATTATAAATCTATACAGCATTGTTTTATTAATATTTATTTTTGTCTGAAATAATAAATTATTTAAAAGGAGAGGGCAAGGAAACCTACAGAATAAGAGAAAATATTTGCAAATCATATATGTGATAAGGGATTAATATCCAGACTATATAGAGATTCCTAAAATGCAACAACGAAAAGCAAACATTTTGAAATGGGCAAAGGACTTAAAAGACACTTCTCCAAAGAAGATACACAAATGGCCAACAAGCACATGAAAAGATGCTCAACATCACTAATCATTAGGGAATTGCAAATCAAAACCACAGTGAGATACAACCTCATACCCATTAAGATGACTACTATCTGAAAAACAGAAAACAACAAATGTTGGCAAGGTTGTAGAGAAATTGCAATCCTGCACACTGTTGTGGCAATGTAAAATGGTGCAGCCACAGTGGAAAACAGTATGGCAGTTCCTAAAAAAAAAATTGAAAATATTATATGATAATCTAACAGTTCCACTTCTGGGTATATGCCCAGAATAATTGAAAGCAGGGTCTCAAAGAGATATTTGTACATCCAAATTCATAGTAGCATTATTTATAATTGCCAAAAGGTAGAAGCAACCCAAGTGTTCATTGACAGGTGAAGGGATAAATAAAATATTGTATATATATACACAGTGGAATATTATTCATCCTGGTAAAGGAAGGAAATTCTAACATATTACAACATGAATGAACCTTGAGGACATTATGCTTAGTGAAATAAGCCAGTCACAAAAAGGCAAACATTGTGTGATTCCATTTACATGAGGTATTTAGAGTAGCCAAATTCATAGAGACAGAAAGTAGAATGGTGATTGATGTGTGCTGGGAGAAGGGAGGAGTGGAGAGTTACTGTATAGTGGATATAGAATTCCAGTCTTGCAAGATGAAAACCAGTTCTGGCTATTGGTTGAACAACAATGTGAATTGTACTTAATACTACTGAACGGTATACTTTAAAATGCTTAAGATGGTAAATTCTATGTTATGTGTATTTTACCACAATTTAAAATTTTTTATAAGTATTTTTAATGAGAGGGAAATGTCTTTTATTTACCCACAAATTTTTTCTTTACTGTTGATCTTTCTTCTTTTGTATAAATACCTATTTCTACATGGTATCCTTTTTCTTCTGCCTGAAGAACTTCTTTTAACATTTCTTGTGGAGCAGATCAGATAGTTATGAAGTTTTTCAGCTTTGGTTTGTCTGAACAAGTCTTTAGTTTACCTTCAGTTTTGAAAGATTTTTTTGTGGGGGGGGGCAAGGTATACAATTCTAAATTGACAGTTTCCCCCCACTGCTTTAAAGATGTAACTCCATTTTCTTTTGGCTTGCATAGTTTCTGACAAAAAGTCTTCTGTCATTCTTATCTTCAGTCATATGTAGTATTTCCATTTTCTTCTGGATGCTTTTTGAGATTTTCTCTTTATCACTGGTTTCCAGCAATTTGGCTATGGTGCACTTTGTTGTGGTTTTCTTTATATTTATTTGGCTTAGGGTTATTTAGCTCCTTGGATCTGTGGGTTCATAAGTTATTGTTTGTTTGTTGTTGTTGTTTGTTTTAATCAAGTTTGGGCCCTTTTCCCAGATTTTTTGAAATATTTTTTCTGCTCCACCTCCTCTCCCAGGATTCCAATTATGTGTATGTTATATCATTTGTCCCACAGGTCACTGATGCTCTGATGTTTTTCTTTTTTTCGATCTTTTTTCTCTCTGTGCCTAATATTGAATAGTTGATATTGCTATGTCTTCATGTCCAGTGGTTTTTCTTTTGTAGTGTCTAATCATCTGTTAATCCCAATTAGTGTATTTTCATTTCAAATATTTTGTTTTTAACCTCTGTAAGCTCCATTTGGGTCTTTTTAAATCTTCCATTTCATTTCTTATTATGTTTGTGTTTTCTTCTGCCTTCCTGAACATATGGAACATATTTATAATAGCTGTTTTAACATCCTTGTTTGCTGATTCCATCATCTTTGTCATTTCTAGGATGGTTTCTATTGATTGATTTTTCTCCTGGTAATGGCCCATGTTTTTCTGATTCTTTGGAATGCCTGGTGATTTTTCACTGGATTCCAGACAATGTGAATTTTACATTGTTCTCTGCTAGATTTTGTTGGACAGGCATACCTTGGAGGTAGTGCAGGTTCAGTTCCACACCACTGTGATAAATCAAATATCTTATTAAAGCGAGTCACACAAATTTTTTGGTTTCCCAGTGCATATAAAAGTTATGTTTATACTATACTGTAGTCTATTAAGTTGCAATAACATGTCTAAAAAACAACTATGTTATCTACCTTAATTTTAAAATACTTTATCACTAAAAATGCTGACACAAAGACACTAGGTGAGCATATGCTGTTGGAAGAATGACACCAATAGACTTGCCAGACACAGGGTTGCCACAAACCTTCAATCTGTAAACTGCCTCCTCTCCCGCCCCATGTAATATCCATAAAGTGAAGCACGATAAAACCAGGTATGCCTGTATTCCTTTAAATAGTGCTTGATTTTGCTCGGGCATGTAGTTAAGTGATTTGGAATCAGTTGTATCCCTTTGAGGCTTGCTTTTAACATTGTTAGGGCAGGTCTTGAGTAGACTTTTGTCTAGGGCTAATTTATCCCCATTACTAATGCAGTACCCTCTGAGAACTCTACCCAATACCTCCTATCTTGTGAGGTATTTCCACTCTGGCTGATTATTTCCACTCTGGTCTGTGTGAATATGAACAATTCCTGGCCCTGTGTGAACACGAGGGATTTTTTTGTTCTACTCCTTCCTGGTGGTTCTTTCCTCAGCTTCAGAGTTTCCTCTCATGCATGCACAGATCAGTATTTAGCCAAAGATTTTAGGGGAGCCCTTTGCAGATCTCTGGAGCTTTCTGGATAGCTCTCCTTTATAGTAGTCTTCTCCAAAAATTCTATCCTCCTTCCTCCCCAGACTTTGATCTGTTTCCTTAACTCAGAAAGACCACTGAGCTCTATTTAGATCCCCCATCCCTGCACTGCAAGTTGAACACTGTCACCAGGCAGGAAGCTAGGCAATTGTGGGGCTCACTTCATTTCTTTCCCTTTTCCCAGAGATCAATACTGTGCTTCCTGTTATCCAAAGTCTGAAAATTGTTGTTTCATAAATTTTTACTAGTTTTCTAGTTTAAGGTAGGAGGGTAGATCCTGTCCCCATTCTTCCATCATGGCTGGAAGAATTCCTCTCATTTTTTACATAGCATTCCATCATCTAGATGTACCAATGTTTAGTTAATAAATTCCCTATTGATGGACATTTAGGCAATTTCCAGACTTTACTATTAGAAATATTACTTCAGTGAATAACCTTTTTTTGTACATCATTTCCCACACGTGAGATTATCTAGAATAAAGTGATATTTCTGGATCAAAAGTTATAGACATTTGTAATTTTGAGAGTTATTGGCAAATCACCCTTCTTAACAGTTTTTGGATTTACATATACACATAGTAGTTTATAATGGTGCCATCCTTTTGTTTTTTCGTATTTTACAGTTTTATTATTTATATTTAAATTATTAATCCATCTGATTTTTGTTTTTGTTTTTTGGTATTTGGAGTGAGGTTGGGATCTAGGTTTCTTTAGTTTTTTTTCATGTGGGTAGCTGCTACTTCTTAATATTTTGACCAGAAAACACTTAGGTAAATTCAAGATTTTGATTTCTATAGCATCAGTATTTTGACAGAAAAGGACTTGGTGCAACTCTTTTTTTTTAAATATATTGAGTAAAGAGATGCAACTCTTTTGATGTGTTAATTTTGACACAATCTACAAAAACAAACCATTAAATTTTTACCTTTTTTTTATTACCAAGTGCTGAGTGAAGCACACATTCTCTTTTCCTAAGCCTCACTCCTCCCTGAGTCCACCCACGCATTGACCCCCACTCCTGGGTGCAGGTACGGGAGCAGGCAGTGTAAGGTAAGGGGTGCCAATATGCCAGACTTTCTGGGCTACAGAGTCCTGCTTCTCTGGGAAGCCAGCCTGTTCCCTCTTACACCTTTGTGCCATCTGCTGGAAAATCCTCCTTTCCTCCCTCCAGCCTTGCTCCCTGGATACATCTTCCTCTGGTGAGAAAGATGAGTAGAGGGCAGCAGAGGTTCAATGGGACTCAAATTTATTGAGCACCTGCTCTCTCTAAACTTTGGACTAGGGCTTTTCATCTGTTTGGTCTCATGGAATGCAAAGTCTTCCCTTACCTCCAAGTACACCCATTTGCTATGCTGTGTACCACCGCAGCACCTCACACAAAGCTCTGTTGTTGTACTTGTGATTATTTACTGCTATTCTTCTCCCACAGTAGGCTGTGAACTTCTTGGCATAGAGACACGGTCTTGTTCATGGCTGCTGACACCTAGCAGAGCCCTTAGCACATAGTGGACACTTAATATTTGTTTTGTGAATGGATATCAATTTCTGCCCTCTGGAGACTGAAAGTCTGAGGATATGCGAAATGCTGATGAGACACTCTGTTAGTGGAGAGAGTTACTAAAGAAAAATAATACTATGACATATTCCAATGCATGATAGGTTAGAAAGAGATGAGATTGGGAAACTGAAAGTTCTCACAGCTTTCCCACTTCACAGGCTGTATGATCCTGGAAACATCTGAGCATTACTTACCTCATTAGTCCAGAGAACCAAATGAGATGATGTATCTTGAGGCTGTAAGTGTTAGAGCATTCCAGCAAACGTTAATGTTAGACCTTTATTAAGTAAATTCTGTTTTCTCAGTGGTTTTCATTATAATTAGACAAGTTTTTCAGGAAGAAATAAAGATCCTGGAGTAGGTCTCAGTAAACATTTTAAATGTTGATTTAAAGAAAAAATATGACTTATAAAACTGACATACCTCATTTTCCTGGCAATACTTTGCTTCTTACATTTGAGTGGCTTTTTATGCTTTGGGGAAAGACATGATTAAGTATCATGCCTTTTAGTTGGGGCCACTCAGCGCTGGTAGAAAGTGAGGCATCTGCAGGCTAAGCCTGTGGCCAACAGTTTGAGCAGAAAGCAGAGCCCTGATCCATGCCTGGGCCATGCTGCAGAGTGGTAATTGCACCAGGGACAATGACAGCTAACATCTATTGAGTGTTTACTTTGTATCAAGTCCTGTGCTAAGACTTTTTCCTATTTCTTTTGTTTTAATTCTCTGAACAATCATATGAGATACGTATAGTTTTTAGTCTAGTTTTAAATATGAGGAAATGGAGGCATAGAGAAGTCAAGCAATTTGCCTGAGGTCACACAGACAGGAAGTGATGAAACTGGGTTTTGAACCCAGGCACTCTGACTGCAGAGCCCACAGGCTTAACTGCTGCATTCTACTTTCTCTCACAGCTGCTGTTTCTTGGACAGGCTGGCTAGTGGTCCAAATACAGAGGTCTACCAGATGCCTGGTGGTAGCTAATAAGATACTGATGTAGAAATTGTCCCCTTGCCCAGCTCTACAGAGGAAAACCACGCTTCTCTTGAGACACGTTTTGCTTTAGGACGGCCAGGGTACATACACAGTATCTGTGACTGTGTATGTCTGTGATTCTCATACTGCTAAGGAACCATTGCCATGGTCCAAGCTGGCTGAATTCCCCGGAGTACAAGGATGGTTGTTGAAACCTTGCAGCGCTTTCTGAGGCAGGAAGTCTAGAGTGATGACACAGAATCCCAGCTGCCTGTTTTGGGACCCTTGTGTGAGAAGGTACTGGAGGCCTGTTGCACTGCCCTGGGGGCTTTGAAAGCTTGTGGGCTCCTGGCCAGGGTAGCTCGGTATCAGGTATCCCTACATTCCGTAGCCCCTCCCTCTCTGCCCTTCCAGAGAAGGATCCTGGAATTTTTATCACAGCAACAGCAGGAAGGGGTGGGAAGATTGAGAGGCATCCTTGCTAAGCTTTGTCCCACACCATAAATTACAGAGGAAAATAGGGACTGTCCATTTCTCCACTTCTGCAGAATCATTGTCCTTCCAGACTGGGAGTAAATTGGACACCCCCCACCCCTGCCAGGAGCGTGCAACACTTGCTACAATTGCTTTCTCCACTTCCTCATGTCCCTCTAACTCTTAATCTGGGTAATCTAGCTTTCATTTCCACCCCACCCCTCCTCAAAATGCTCTTGTCCAGATCACCAAAAAGCACTGACAAATCCAATGGATAGGCAGACTTTCTTTATTTATGATGTCTTTGAAGCACTTGGCAGTATTGATCTCTTCCTCCATTGTGAAACTCTCTTCTCATTAATTCTTTGTCTAAACACCCTCCCAGTTCTCCTACCTTTCTGATTGTTCTTTCTCAGTCCCTCTTGCAAGCAACCTCCTTTTCCTGTGCCCATCCTTAAATGTTGATGTTTACTGGGGTTCAACCATGGCTCTCCTCTCTTCTCATTCCACTGTTTCAGCTGACACATGTATTCTGATAACTGTCAAATCTGTTTGTAGCCCCAATCTCTGCTAATTTCTAGACACAAATACCTACCTTCCTGCTGGACAGCTCCACTTGGGTGACTCAGAAGCATCTCAAACTCATTGTATCCAACTCACCAAATTTCCAAGAAATCTAATCAGTACAGTTTGCCTATTTCAGTAAATGACACCACTGCCTACTCTCACCCAAACCAGAAATCTGGGAGTTATTCTTTCTCCTTCTCCTCTCAACCAAATATCCAATTATTCATTGAACATTTCTGTAATACCTCCTCTCTGAGGTCATTCCCTTTCCCTGATTCTCCAGCCTTTCCCACATCCTCGGGAACCTGGATCTTTGTTTTCTTTACTGGCTCCTTCATATCACTATTTAATCATATTCAAGCTTCTCTCGTCCCTTAAAAAAATTGCCACGTTGACTCTACTATCCTATAAATCTAATGATAATAGTTACCATTTCATTTATTCAACAAAGTGCCAGACATTTTTCTAGGTGCTAGAGCTTCAGCATTGTATAAGATACATAAAACCTCTCCCGTCTAAGACCTTACATTCCACCGGCAGACACAGACAACCTGTGCATATGAAATGTCACACCATTTTTAAAACACTAACTGTGTGCCAGGCACTGTGCTAAACACTGTATATCCATTGCCTCATTTAGCCTTTACAATGAGAGCCATTGTAATTCCAAGAGACACAATCCTAGATGTCATAATCCCAAATGTTAAAATCCCAAAAGATCAAAATTGTAGAAAAAATTAAAAATTCTTTAAAAGATATTTATTTACATTTTTTAAAGGGGATTTATTTGAAAAACTTAAAAAACATGACAGAACACTTCATAGCCTACTTTATACCATAAAATATGCAATAATGACAAATATTAATATCTTTGCAACCATAAGTATTCAGGTGGGCTGAGCGTGGTGGCTCACGCCTGTAATCCCAGCACTTTGGGAGGCTGAGACGGGAAGATCGCTTGAGGCCAGGAGTTTGAGACTAGCCTGGGCAACACAGCAAGACCCCATCTCTAAAAAAAAAAAATTTGTTTTAATTGGCTGGATGTGGTGGCACAAGGCTGTAGTCCTAGCTTCTGGGG
Source organism: Daubentonia madagascariensis (assembly GCA_023783475.1). Classification (NCBI taxonomy): domain Eukaryota; kingdom Metazoa; phylum Chordata; class Mammalia; order Primates; family Daubentoniidae; genus Daubentonia; species Daubentonia madagascariensis. The sequence goes on along the minus strand of JAKFHU010001129.1, from coordinate 13,794,228 downwards.
AGGCTGAGGCAGGAGGATTGCTTGAGCCTGGGAATTGGAGGTTGCAGTGAGCTATGATGACACCACTGTACTTCAGCCTGGGTGACAGAGTGAGACCCTGTCTCTAAAAAAAAAAAAAACTCAGGTATACTAATGACAGTCACACGGGTATAACATTTATGAGCAGATGAACCATATTCATAAAGAAATAAGTCAAAGAGGGAAATGTATAAATGTATATCACTATGGTTGGTAATTGAGTGCACCCAGCTTTATAACTGTGGTCATCTGAAATACCATGATGAACAACCTAAGTCTTTTCATGAGATCAATCAGAAACTGTGAGGGGTCACCACTGCATATGCAGTTGCCCAAAGAGCCGAGATGTTGAGAAATTTTATCTTTCACAAATGCACATGTACAAAAAGGACATCTCTTCATTTACTCAGGAAGTTTTAATGTTTTTACATACATGCACAATGCTTACACATAAAGTCAATGTTGTGATAATGAACTTTCATGGAGTCAAACTTGCAAAAACCCTTTATAGCAACCCTGTGAAATAAATGTTGTTATGCCCATTTCATAGAAGAAAAAGCTGTAAGTTAACCAAGGTCACAGTAGCACAAAGGCAGGAATCAAACCCACCTGCCCTACCCTGTGTCCTGAATCATAACCCTACAGGGGAATGCAGATTTCTTTTGTTTGGAGAATGTTTTAAATATTTTCAGTGGGTACCCCCTGCAGTGAAATCCTTGGGTTCTTGGCCTTTCCAGGAGGAGTAGAGTGCTCAGTAGCTAAAGCTTCTCTGCAGAGTGTACAGTGTGTCTAGCCTGCATGGACTAGACAAACTACATACCTGTCCTTGACCTGGTCTCCAGCTTGAAGCTGGAGGAATTGCCATCTGTGTCCTCTTGGTTTCTCTGCCATCAATTTTTTTTTCATGTGTTCCTTAGTATTAGGTGTTCTGATCTCCTCTGGGAACCAATCCATGTTCAGCTTTGAAATTAATTCCACATCTTAGCTTACCCTCTCTGCTGCCTCCATTATTCAAGGAATTCATCCCCCCCAGTCCCCTATAGCTATACACCCCATCTCTTTCCTCGTTGCTCTGATTCCAACCCTCATAGTTGGGGCCACAGTAGATGGACATAAGTTGTATTTTCTTTGGAAAAGTCTCTTTTCCAGATGACTAGGGACCCACACTCCTTTGCAAAGGTGAATATTGCAGACCCACCTGTTGAGCTTTTCCTGGTTATGAATTCATCTGCTGCAGAAGAAGAATACACACACACACACATACACACACACACACATATATATGAGCCCATTTTTAAAAAATTTTTTTATTTTAGAGGCAGGATCTTGCTCTTTTGCCCAGGCTAGAGTGCAGTGGTGTCATCATAGCTCACTGCAACCTCAGACTCCTGGGCTCAAGCAATCCTCCTGCCTCAGCCTCCTGAGTATGGGGGGCTAAGGGTGCATGCCACCACACCCAGCTGATTTTTCTATTTCTTGTAGAGACAGGGTCTCACTATGTTGCTCAGGCTGGTCTCAAACTCCTGGCCTCAAGTGATCCTCCTGCTTTGGCATCTCAAAGTGCTAGAATTACAGGTGTGAGCCACCATGCCCAGCCAGGGCTTATATTTTATCTGTGTGTTTCATTTAATTTTTCTAGTGATTCATTTTTATTATATTTTATAAAATTATCACTCTTGACAGAAAAATTTAAAAAGCAAAGCCTTCTTCAGAGAGGGTTTGAGAAGTGTTAGACTATAATGGAAATAGCACAGGCCTTGGAACTGAATAGAACTGGGTTGGCTTAACCTCTCTGAGCTTTCTTCCCCCATCTGTACCTACCTACCTCAGGGTTAAGGGAGATAGTGTGTGGAGACAAACACATATCCAGGTATATGTGCTCTGCAAGAGGTGAGGACCTTAAGCTGGAGGAGCGATGAGAGATTGATTGTGGAGACTTCCTGGTAAAGGTGATGCCTGAGCTATGGTAGGAAGGGTGGGGCTTCAGCAGCAAGACCAGACACACTGGTGGGGGCAGCTTCTTCCTTGCAGACCCAGTTCCAGGCTCCGGCCTGAGAGCAGGAACCCTAGAGGTGCTTAGAAGTGCAGTCCCTGGTGAGGGCAGGCAGGCAAGCAGGCTGCATTCCTGTGGTATTAGAGTATTAATCTTGTCAGATTAGCAGTTTTGCTTTTCTTGGTTCAGGTACAAGATGCCCACGTGGGGAGCTTTGCTGCTTGTGAAGAGCAAAAGCTGGTGAAAGCACAGAACGTGATCCTGGCTCTTCTCCCAAGCTGTGTGCGGCCCCAGGCCAGGACCAGCCCTGTGCAGGCTCCTCAATGAGAGGGAGGGCCCACATCTGAGCTCCACCCACACAGGTCCCAGGGGGGAGGCAGAAGCTTGGCAGAGAGCAGTACTTTGTCCTGCTTTCCCTACTCTGTCCTAGGGAGGTAGGTCACTGTCTGATTGGCCTCCCCAAATAAACAGCCAGAGCTAGAGGGGAGAAGCAGGGCTAAAGCCTCACCTCCCCGGGTGGAGGCAACATACCCGTCCATGCCCACCTTCTGTCATGAGAGCTCTCTGCTCTCTGCCCTGACACAGGCAGAGTCCAGACCCAGGCAAATGAAGTAGCCAGAGGTAAGCCACAGCCCTACCCAGGAAGCCTGAGTTCAGTGCATCTCTCAGGAGAGAGGTCTGGGCTGGAGGAAAACAATTGAGGTGTTCCATATGCAACCCCAGAGCGAGATGATCATCCAGGGGTGATGTGGAGAATACTGGGCCACATGGCCTCTGCTCTTGGGAGCCCCTGGTCAGGGAAAAACATGCCTGACTGGTGGCAGCATCATGATAGCAGGCCTGTTGACAGCTGGCCCTGTGACATCTTTGTGACTCTTGTATTGGGATAAACTCATTCTCCTTCCCTGGGTTCCAAGGGCTTAGTATGAGGAAGTTTCCTGCAGCAGGACAACTTGAGAACATAGTATGAAAATAGATGATTGGAAAAAACACGATGACACTTTTCACTCTGGTGCTCAGCCCCAGAAGCAATGACCTTTTTTTTTTTTTAACATAGCAATTGCCTCTGATGTAGCCAGTTCTGCTTGTAGCCTAGAATGAAGAAAAGTGCACAAGGCAGCAGGGCAGAGTGGAGCAAACCATGCCCAGCACTCAAGGCTGTGGGGAAGACTGCTCATCCAGACCCAGCCCTGTCTCCACGGGGCTCGCTCTGACAACGCCACTGATCCTCCTGGAGAGGCATTCCTCTGCTGCCACTCGGATTACTGGGAGGAAACATAGGGTTCAGGGGCTGCAGTCTGGCCAAGGAGAGCTGTCAGCACAGGCACAGCTGCAGACAGGGTGCAGATTTAGGAGGAAAGGGTGAGCTGGCCTCCATCTGTCTCTGTTCTGGCCCTCACTCAGGGACTCCACAGAGGATTATTGGCTAAAGGAAGAAAGGTGGGACCAGCCATTTTCTGCCATGCATCTGGATCCCCAGGGCTAACGTCTATAAGCAGCAGGTCTCTTCCTTGTCCGGCCATGAGCCCCTCTCTGGGCAGGGCTTCAGAGCTGGGTACAGAAAGGTAGTGTGGGGACATGGGCCACCTGGGTTACAGCCATTGTGTTGCTTATTTTTTCCCCAGGCCATATCTAGGGCTAATTACTGGCTATACTTCAAACCTTTTCTGAGGGTGGGCCTGGATTTCAGGAAGGAGAGAGCTTGATAGCTGGGGCAGAAGTGGTCTGACCATGTTCAGACTGTCATCTCTTGGCACTGTGAGGAAGCTGGGGGAGGGGGGAAAGGCACGTCTTTGCTACCTGACCTCACCACTGGGTCACTGATCCCTGTGGGGTCACATACTTTGTGCTATCTCAGTAAAGACCAAGTGCCACTGGGAGCTCCCCTGCCTCAGACTGGGCAAATGAAAAGAGCTTAAGTTTTGGAGTCAGGCAAACCTGGATTTGAATCCTAGCTTTGCCACTTAGCTAGCTGTGTAACCTTGGACATGTTCCTTAGTCATGCTGAGCTTCGGCCTCCTTATCTGCAAAATCGGAATAACAGTCTCTACCTCACGGACAGTTATGAGAATTACACAAGATGATGTCTGTGGGGCATGTGGCCTGGTGCCTGGTCTGCAGCGAGCGCTCCCTCAGGGGTGGTAAGTGTTGTTGCTCTTCTGTCCTTACGCCCTGACTTCCTTGACGCTCATAGAGACCTTCCAGTAACATGTCTTGGCTGGGAGCTGTCAGGACTCGTACAGACTACGCATACAAATCCAGGTGATTGGCATTTGTTGATACAGGAATACCTGTACATATCGGGAAGTGTGCCTTTTGTCAACTCCAGCCACACAGGATGATACTGATAACTTGTAATTTAGTAAAAAAAAGCTTCTGACCACCTGACAGAGCTGTCAGAGCACCAGGGAACTGATGCCTCCTGGTGCCCTAATGCCCGGGTGGCACTGTTCTGCCAAACCATAGTCTTCTACAGCTTTGTGCTGTGCATGCTATTCCCCCAACCTGGAATGCTCCCCATGTTCTTTGCCTTAAGAACCACTAGTTTTACTTCAGTGAACAGCTTGAATGTCACTTGTCACCAAGCACAGCAGTCTCTACTCAGAGAACTGCTTGTGGCAGGCTTCTCCCCTCAGGAGGGGCCTGGACAAGACAGGCACTCAGCTTGGTGGGCTGTCCACATGCACATGATGTCTGGAGTGTCCCTCCTCTCGCCCTGCACCTTTAAAACTCCAACTCAGGTGCCACCTCCCCTGTGAAGCTTTTCCCCCTTGGGGCCCCCATAGCCCTTCGTGCATCTCCATCTGTAACACTTCTGTGTACACCATTGCAGTTCCCTCCTGAGTCCTCCACTGATCCTTGTCTAATTTTCACCTTTACTTTAGCCTCTGTCACCACTTGGTGACTGAGTGAATTGGGGACAGCTCCCATTTCCCTTGCCTTTATCTGTCCTAGTATGACACTCTGCATGGCCAGCTTAGGCTTGGGGAGGGAAGTGAGCAGGTGACCCTGGCCTGCTTGTGTGTTCTGCTACATCCAGGCCCACCGTGCTGCTGGGCCCAGCACCCTGGGCTTCCTTCCCAGCAACAACACCACCAGCATCAATAGGGACTCTAGGATATTGTAAATTCTAGATATTTTTCCCTCAGAATATTGAGTTTGACAGCCTCCCTCAGTTAGCTCAAATAATTGGGTATTGCATGTCTGCTCACTCACATAATACATTTTTACTGAGGGCCAAGCACTGTGTTGGACACTGGGGAAGTGGTTTTGAAAAACGCAGGTAGGATCCCACCTCACCATCTGGGGGAAGTAAATTGAAGTTGTACTCCAGGGTTCCAGTGACGTTCAGGTCAGGTTGAAGGGCGAGAGACTGGGCTGAGGGCTCCCTCATGGCTGCATCGCAGCCCCTGGCCCTGGTCTGGCCACAGCACACACTGTTGCTGAGTGCACAGGGATGTGGGGAGGCTGGACGCCTTCCCGGGCTAGAGGCGGTCACACAGAAGCTCTGTGGGCTGTGGCAGGAGTGAGAGGATGGCGGCTCTGGAGCCTCAGAAATACTGGCTTGCGAATGACTCTGCATGGACCAGGGTTATAGACAAACAGAAATGACATCTGAAAACACTCCTCTGAGCAAATCTTCTGGCACGTCACCCAAGTCAAGCCCAAACAAAAGGCTGTTGATGACATTTCTTCCACACAAGTCACGAAAGCTTCAGACAGAGGATATGCAATTTCTGTGTCTGCAATTCAGAGGCTGTAAAGAATGAAGAATGACTTGGGGAAAGCATGGCTCCATCATTACACCAGCATCCACCCCCTAGAATTGGGCATGTCTACACAGCATGTAGTCTTAATCCTGGGAGCCCCCTGCAGAGACTCCAGGGAGGCAGACAATGCCTTCAGGGTGTGGGAGAAAACCTCCTCCACATCCTCTACCTCTGTGGGCCTCCAGCCAGATCCACACCTCACAGGTCCCCATCTGGACCCTGCCTGTAGGGACTGCTTGCCTTACTCCTGAGCCCCAGGGACCCTAGATAGATTCTTCCCCTTCTCCAGCCCCTAAGCACCCACTGTCTGCCAAGTCTTGTGCAGAGGTCTAGAGGACAGTGACAAATAAGAAACAGCTGCTGCCTCCGAGGACCTACAGTGAGTGGACAGTGTGGTGACTGCAGGGATAGAGCAAGCACAGGGAGCTGTGCATGCTCCCATGAGGTCATCTGACCAGACTGCGAGCAGGAGAGGCTTCCTAGAGGAGGTGACACCTGTGCCAATGGTTGGAGGACGGTTAGAACCTGGCCAGGCAAAGAACCTAGGAAAGGCTAGGATTCACAGTGTGGGAAGGAGACACCCTTGTGAGTCATTTGGCCTGTTTGGAGGACAAGTCCGAGGGTTGTAAGAGGCATTGCACATCACGCTGGGAAGTGTGCGCTTTATTATGAGGTCAGCCAAGGTCAAAGCAGGGAGGAAAGGGCAGCATCGGATCTGTGCTTTAGAAAGTTGCCTGAGTTGGGGAGAAAGGTTTGTAGGAGGTGAGGCTGAGAAGGAGGCGTTCGGGAGGCAGTGGTAAGGGTGAGGACGGGTCTGGCCTGTTGGGGAAGAGAAATGATAGTGTTAGGTGTCTGATGTAGGGATGAGTGAAAACAGATCCCCAGTTCCTGTTTCAGGCAGCTGGCGAGATATTGGTACCATTTCCTAACATAGGAAACAGGAAAGAGCATGCTTGGGGGGCAGCTATTGAGTTCATTTGGGGAGACACTGAGCTGGAGGTTCCTGTGGAGCATCCCTGTGGAGATGTGAGCACCCAGGTCCTTCTAGGGGTTTCCTCCCAATTTCTTTCTATTGTAAACAGCATTGCTATGCACAATGTTCCTATAAATAAGTCTTTATGCAGTTCCTTGACCGTTTCCTCATGTCTCTGACATAGCGAAAGTAATTTTTTCTTAACATCGCACTAATTTGTTATATCTGTCCCTTTTTATTGCCAAACTTCTCAGCTTGAAACCTGTTTACCTAAACTTCCTTCCCTCTGCTTCCCCCATTAATTATTTTAGAAGCATCTCCATATACTGGGTACCACGCTGGGTACTAAGGATGGAAAGTAATACATAATCCCTACCCTAGAACTTTAGTCTTGAGGGGGAGTCAGATGTGGAAACAAAATTATGCAGAGTGTTGACAGACAAAGGATGCCACAAATACACAGAAAGGAGACCCCTAATTAAAGTGAGGGGTCAGAGAAGGCTTCAGGTCCACAGGTTCCAGTCCCCTTTGTCCCGAGGGGGATTTCTGGGCTCACTCCCTTCTGCCGTTATTGTTTGTAGGACCTCTTAGCCTTCATTCTAATCATCCACTTCTGGCATTACAAGGCCCAAGAAGAGCCTTTCATTGGTTCATTGGTGGTTGGTGATTCACCATCATTCAGTTGAAAACTTTTCTCTTTTTTTGTTTCTGTTCTGCATTTGGCAGGGGTGGGTGCTGTTAAGTGTCCATGGGTAGGATATATCCTGTCAGTAGCTCCTCAAAATATGGTCTGTGGACCTGAAGTGTTTCATGGGCCCCTCAAGCCTTTGCGCAACCAGAGCCAGGGGGTCATGCCTTTTCCTGGTCTCTTGACCTCCTCTGGAATCATCATTGTCTGCCCTGTACTCCCATATTTTCTCGACACTGCCTGTTCTCAAAGAAAGGGCATGTCATGGCCCCCTTCAGCAGCAGCCTGGGGACCCCCCCACCCCCACTATAAGCCTGCAGCACTGGGAGGATTTGTAACAGAGAACACCTGGAAAAAGCCAGCTTTTAGGAGGAAGGTGGTCAGAGAAGGATTTTTGAAGGAAGTGATATTTTATTCAAGTCTTAAAGATTACATAGGAATGAGGCAGTTGAAAAATGATAGAGCAGGTGTTCTAGACAGAAGAAATGCATAAACTAAGTATATGAGGCACTCAAGGACATTCAGAGAACTGCAGGTGGTTTGGCATATTTTGGACATAGTGTTATGTCCTAGATGCTGGAAGACAAGGCTAGAAAAGTCATCCAGGGCCAGATTGTGGGAGACCTTACAAGTTACTCCAAAAGATTTTAGATTCTATCCTGAAAGACATGGGGAATTATTGACATGTTTTAGGCAAGAGATGATAATGACATGATCAGATTTGCTGTTTCAAAAGATTTTTCTAACCCAACATGGAAGACAGGTTGGAGGAGGGAACTTGGAAGCACGAAGACCAATTAGAAGACTGCCACAACCGGCGAAGGCCACCCCATAAGGATGGCGGTAGAGACTATTTGAGGAACTCTGAGGAAATGCAATCAAAGTGCCCCTTCTCTCCTCCCAGAACATCTTGTGAGACATTCTCCTACCATCAGCACATGTCATGATGACATCGTTATCTGTCTCCCCCTCAGGACTGCGTATTATTCCTCTTTGTGGCCAGTCCTAGCACCTGACAGTACCTGGCACTGATTAGGTGCTCAGTGAGTACTTACTATGCCTTCAGAATTTATTTGATGATTAACTGAGTACGGAAGGCCGGGGGAGGGAAGAATCTGGAAAGACTCCCAGGTTTCTGGCTTCGAAGACAGGAAAATTGGGGGTGCCATTCATTGGGATAGGGAACCCAAGAAGAAGAGCAGTTGTTTCTAGTTTTAGATTTCTGACTTTTGGCAGAAGGAGAAAAGAGCAGAGATCATGAATTTGGTTGTGGGCATAATGAGTTTGAGATGCCTCTGGGACACTAAAGGAGAGGTGTAGATAGTCATTTGCATATGTGAGTCTGGAGTTCAGGGTGAGAGGTGAGAGCTGGAAATAATGCAGTGGGAGTTATCAGCATATAGATGAAGTTTTGGCAGCGGATGAGGTCGGGCAGGGAAAGTGTTTTAGATTGGGCCCCACACTGGCAGCTTACAAGCTACATATACCTGCAGACATGCTTTATGTGGCTGGCACAGTGCTTTAAAATAATGCGAATACTTTTAGGCAGTGTAGAACTCTAGCTTGCCATAACCCTGCCCCTTGTTATTATCTTACATCTGGCCCAATTCACATATTTACAGGACCTTGGCTCTTGTAGGCATTTGAGTTTGTAATTTTTGGAGGAAGAAGAAGAAAACAGAATGGCATAACTCTAGGGAATACCCAGCATATAAGGGATGAATAAGAGGACGAAATAATGGAGGAGAATGGGAAAGAATGGCCAAAGGGATTAGAGGAAATCAGGAGAGAACAGAATTTTATTTTCTCCAAAATATAGGAGGTAATATAGGCAGTGTATAATAAACTATGAAATGTGGATTCCATTTGATCCAGCAATTCCACTTCTAAATATTTTACATAAGGAAATAATCATATCTATACGTGCATTATTATAATATGTTTGTTGCAGCATGTTTATGATAATAGCAAAAAATTTGAAACAGCCTAAATGTCTTTCAGCCAAGAATGATTAATACAGTCTGTCCATATGATGAAATAGCATGTAGTCAGGAAAAATGATGTCAGACAGTATTTACTGACATGACCTCATAATTTATTATTAAATTTTTTAAAAAGCAAGTTATGGAACAGTGTATATAAGATAATTCCGTTTATGTTAAATGTCTATTTATGGAAGGAAAAGTCTAGAAGCCTTCACACACAAATCACAAGAACCTCCCAATAGCTAAATCTAGTAGACCTTTCTCTGGCCTCTGTGCCTTTGACCTCTCTCTGGCCTCCATGCCTTATTAATTTCTTGGCTTTCTGCTCCTCGTCTTTTTTCTCTGACTTTAATCCCGTAGGCTGGCATTCAGGACTGAAAAATGGCAGATTCAATCCTGGGAGAACCCTTCAAAACTAGCAGCTTGTTTACATCCTGGCTACACCCAAAGCAGGGCACTTACTAGGCGGTTCTTCTTGGAAAGGAGCAGTTAGGGACAGTATTTTCCTGGCCCTTAGTCCCTTTGAACCTACACATCTCTTCTGGAATAAACCTTTCCCCAGGTCTCTGGGTACATGTTTCCTCTCCTTGCCCACCTCTCCCACCCTCTAGCAAAGTTGCCTGGCTAGCCCCTCTCTCCCACGCCTTCTGTTCAATCAAGGAGTTATTTTTAACAGTGTTGTGTATACCATGCTTAAATCCTGGCAAAACACCAGAGCTTTGCAAGAGATACCCGAGATGGAAATAGTCTCCCACAACCTCCCCCCTTTCCAGAGCTTTCCTTTTAAAGAAAGAAAATAACTTATCCAAACTGTAGACAGCCTGACCAAGGAAATCCCTAGACACTAGCACTGAGTGGCTGAACTCGCAGCCTTGGCTGTGAGGTTAGACTGGAGGCTGGACCTGCTGCCACTGCGGGCCTAGCTTCAGCCAGGGTGAGCCCAGGGAGAGGATGATTCTTGCCACTTTCCGGGGCTTGGTGGGTCTAGAACTCCTGTGTCTCAGAATCACAGAGACTGCCTAGCCCATCCCCCATTCCTGATAGCTAGAGGCCCTTCACCTACAGACACAGCCCATCCATGTCAAGTGCTCAGTAACTGGAGAGTTTTAACTATGAAAAGTCAAAGTCTGCCTTTCTGCACTTCCCCCTGTGGTCCTGGTTCTGCCTGCCAGAGCCACACAGAACAAGTCTAATCCTTCTTCTCCATCAGTTGTTCAGAGATTTGAAGCTGGTGATTCTGTGACCTCAAATCTCTTGCCAGACATCTCTGTCCCCATAAGGAATCATAAGAGGCCCCTCTCCATCACAGTGGTTTTCTTCTCTGGGTCAGTTCCATTTTATGACTGTTCCCTTCAGGAGGCACCCAGAATAGAGTTCTGCTTGCTCCAGGGCTGGCCTGACAGAGAGGCTAAGAGAAGCATCTCCCCATTTTTGATGCTCCTTATAATGACTAACACCCAAGAGATGCTACTTTTTCAGTGGTCATGTCACACTGACCATAAGCCTGTTCTTGACATGCCACTGCCCATCCCCTTCCTACTCAGCATGTATGATGCAACGTGTGGGCCCAACCAAGCCTGGCTAGGTAGCTGCCACTATGGAGCTTTTTGAATCCTCCATGGGTCTCCAATATAAGCTATTCCTTTCCTTTCTCTTTGTCTTCTGTTGATTTGATGATTGGGCCATTCTATCCTCACCTAAGCAGTATACATAAAAACTATGTTAGGTGACTGAGGTACACCTAATATAGAAGCTTGCCACTGACCCTGCAGGCAGTGAGCAGGATTGTTCACCAGCTTCCGTCTCTCAAACCATGTTGCTGTCCATCTCACACCTGGCCGAATCCACCTGAAAGAGCAGTTGCCACATGCTCTTCTGGGACCTTGTCACAGTCCACATGTGGTATCTGAGAGCTCGTGCAAGGACTCATCCTGTAAAGAAGAACTGCAGAGTTCTAGAAGGAGTACCCACTGGGTACTGGAATCAGAAATCACAAGTTTCAGACTTGGCTCAGTGCCTTCTCACTTTGGATAAATCACTTCAACTCCTTGAACCTCAGTTTCTTCATCTGTAAATTAGGGGAACTGCCTATCCTGCTTACTTCAAAAGGATTTTGTGAGGATAAAATGATATAGTATAATGAAAAACAGTAGGTAAGTGTTAGGTGATGATAATTATTTTATAAACATGTATTTAATATCTACCAATACACCTCTGTGAGTGACACAAGTAGGAATCCCAAACACCCTGTTGCACCTTGATCCAGCAGGAGGTTTGGTATGCCACCAGGCCATCGCAGTCACAGGCCATGTTGGGAGCAAGGGAGCCCAGGCCTAGAGGGAGGGGAGCCCAGGACAAGCCAGAGCAAGGGCTTCCAGAGGGTCTGAAACTGGTCTGGTCTAGTGTCAGGACATGTGTTGAGAGTAAGAAGCTTAAAGCCCGAGGGAGGCAAGGCAGGAACGAGACCTCAGGGCTGGAGCTGGCGATAGAGAAGCCCAGGGAGAGCTGTGTCTTGGGGGTGGTGGGGTGGGAACTGGCTGACATGGAGCTGAATCTGAGGTAAGGGCCTGTGGCTCGTGCACATGGACTGTTCCCAGGAGAGCCTGTGGAGGGAGGAGGGGACAGGTTTGGAGCTGGGGAGGGTGGGGCTGTGGGGGCAGAGGGGGTGTCCACAGAGTGGAAAAGTGAAAATACAGATGAGCATGATGGCACAATTGATACAATAAAGGTCCCTGAGGACGGTGAGGATGAGAATTGGCCTAGATCTCAGGAGGGATGGGACTTCTGTTTTGTAGCAGAGGAGAGTGACAGACATATAGATAGGCCTGTCAGTGCAGAATAAAAAGGGTCGAGGGATTCCCTTCTGGGGTAGCAGGATTAGAAGTCAGAGAAGAGTGGAGGATGTTTGTCAGGGCCACTGTGGAGAATGGAAGAGGTTGCTAACTAGGACAACCCGAAGACTGGGAAGCATCAGGGCAGGCCAAGTGGAGACCATGGGTCTGCGGTGGCTCCAATCTGTGTGCTTGTGTGACTTAGTTGTCCAAGTATAGGGGCAAGGATCTAAAAGAAGTAACCCCCGAGCTAAAAATCTTGGCCCAGATTGTGGTGGTGCTTCCTAAAAGATTCCTGTGTAGGAAACAGCCTCTGTTCCTAAAGTGAGGAGAAAAGTGCTGGGGTTGGGGCAGGGGCAAGACTCAGGCCATTCCAGAAGGGTGCAGCCATGGCCAGAATGGACTGTGCCAGGTGAGCACGAGCAGCTGGCCAAGGATAGTTAGTTCCCCAGACCCTCCTGCATGTGGGGACAGCAGCAGTCTCTGGTGGATGGTGCACTCCAGCCTCCTTGGGGGGGGCGAAAGTATTATCATGGCAGGCTATGTAGTGTAAGCTGGAGGGGCCAGAACTGGTAAAGAACCCTGGAGAAGGGGCTAGGGAGACAGCCAGGCAATGCTGATGCAGAAACCTTTGAGACTGAGACATTAGCCCAAGGGTGAGGGCTGTTGGGGCTGTATTGATGGGGTACGAGGCACCACAGCCCTGGGCCTTTGATACGAAGATCTGATGTGAGGGCAGGACTTCTGAAAGCCTCTCTCAGTCTGTTCTGGAGCCTTCAGCTTCCTGAGCTAGAGCAAAGTGACATCTAACCAGGGAAATCAATGCCTGGGAGCAGGGCAGAGCCCGGCTGAGGGCTAAGGGTGCTGCTGAGGGTATCGGTAAGGCAGTTTCTGCCATCACCCCTGCCTCTGACAGGCACTCCCTGAGGGAGAAGGAGGGCGTGGCTGATACCAAAGTTACTGAGCAATGTGGTGTGCCAAGAGCTTGGCATGTCTTAGCTCATTTCATCTTCACAATAATCCGTGAGGTGGTAGGTAGTATGGGCTCCGTTTTACATTCATTCATCCAACACATATCTAGTGAGTGCCTGCTAAGTGCCAAGTACTGTTCTTGGTGCTAGAGGGAGGGCAGTGAGCAGAACGTTGACAAGCATCCCTGCCTCTATGGTGCTCATGTTCTAGTGGAGAAGCAGGCAAAGAAACAAGATAGGTAAGTGAAATGTATAGTATATAGTGGGAAACGCTAGAGAAAACAGAGTGGGAGAGGGGAGTAGAAAGGTATGGAGGGGTTGCCGCTTTAGATAAGGTGCTTGGGAAAGGCCTTCATGGGAGGTGACATTTGCATAAAAACCTGAAGGAAGTTAGGGAGGGCTGTGCTGATATCTAGGCGAAGAGCCTTCCAGGCAGAGGAAGCAGCCAGTGCAAAAGCTCTGAGGCAGTATCTAAAAACAGGAAAGAGGCCTATGTTAAAGGAGTGGGAAACAGTAAGAGATGAGATCAGAAAGTGAAGAGAAGTCTGAATCATGGGGATGTTGTAGGCCTCACAAGAATGGAGGATTTTGAGTAGAGGAGTAACTTAGGTTTTAAAGGATCACTCCAGCTGCCTTTGATGAAAACAGACCGTTGCAAGGCAGGGAGTCTAATCAGGAGCCTGTGGTAGTAACGTACAGGAGAAATGATGGTGACCTGGACCACTGTGGAAGCAGTGGAGGGGCTAAGAAATCATCGTGATCAGGATATGTTCTGAAGGTAGAGCTGACAGGTTTGCTGCCAGCATAGACATGGATATGAGAGAAAGAGAGGCACCTAGGACACCTGACTTCAGGTGTTTGTCCTCAGCAACTGGAAGAATAAGGTGCCGCTTACCAAGATGGAGAAATGACTGCAAGAAGAGCAGGGTTAAGGGGGAGTATTAGGAGCTCAAGTTTAAACATGTAAAGTTTGAGACCCCTCATGGACATCCAAGTGGAGATATCCAGAAGGCAGGGGAACGTGCATGTGCAGTTTAGGGGAGGGGTCCAGGCTGTGAAACTGGATGAGATCACCACAACAGGGAATGTAGGTGGAGAAGGGAAACCAGGACTGAGCGCTCAGGACATATCCATGTGCAGTGGTGCAGGAGATGAGGAAGAAACTGCAAAGGAGAATGAGAAAGAGGACTGCCCAGTGTGATAGTAGGAAAATCAGGAAAATGTGATATTCTAGAAACCAAAGAAAGTATTTCAAGAGGAGTAATTAACTGTGTAATGTGTCGCTGGTAGGCAAGGTGATCGTATAAGTTACTGTACAAACTAGGACACTTTTGAGAGTGAAAGTGGACAATATTAATCATTCCAGAGAAGAGACATAAAACACAAGATTGTCCCAGGCAAATCGAATGTATGGTCACTCTATTGGTAGGTGGTTAAGTAAGCATTGACCACTGGAGATTTAGCAACTTGAAAGTAATGGGTGACCTTGAAGGATCATTAGGATGGGTTCAAGAGAAATGGGAGGACAGAAGTTGGCAATGGCAAGTGTAGATAACTCCGGGCGTGTTTCTGTGAATAGAAAGAGATAAATGAATCCAGGGGGTAGCTATATGCGTGATTGTTGTACCATTTTTAACTTCTCTATATATTTGAATTTTTTATACTATATAAATTTGGAAGAGTGCAAGTTTTAAAACCTTAAAAAAGAAGAGAGGAAGAGCTTGTTATGGGAGAAACAACATATTTGTCTGCTTATGGTAATGATCCAGAAATGTGATGTAGAAGTGAAGACTTCCTGGAGCAATGTCCTTTAGGAAATGGAAAGAGATATGGTCTAGAGGGCACAAAAGTTGGCCTTAGTTACAAGTGTGGCTAGTTCAAACAGAAAAGAAAGTAGAGAATGTAGGCACAAATGCTCGCAAGTAGTGATGTGGAGCTGTAGACATTCTATTCTGATTGTTTTAGATATTTCAGTGCAATGATAAACAAGGTCATCTCTTGGCCATAAGAATGAGGGAGAAGGTGTTGGAAGTGTGAAGAGAAAACAGGAAGTATGAATAGTCATCTAGGAGCATGGGAGAATGGGCTAGTAACATATAATACGAGTGCCAGGCAGCATAAGAGCCTCACTTGAATTTTGAGTGAGACCAAGCAGTGTGTGTTTTTCTCCAGCCAGCCACATTCACCCATGCCAGGTGCGTGCCCAGAATAGGTAGGAAGTTGAATTTAACCGAAGTTATGTCTTCACCAGGCAAGAGAGGAGCAAGGAAACTGAGGATGAGTGCAAGGGAGTGATTATAATGATTTATTTGGAATTTAAGCTGGGTGAGAATTGCAGTAAGAACATAAGAAGGAGAAGGACAGTGAAGAGATGGCAGAACCAATGGCTTGATGACCCCCGTGTTAAGGATTGTTGGAGTTTAGCTACAAGAGCAGTGAGCTGTAGATACATGGATAGGTGGAGGCGGTCAGGGAGTGAGCTTGAGATGGAGATTGGAGAGGGCTTTAGTTATTAGTAATGAGCTTTGCGCAGTGGCAGTATCACAGCCAATGAGGTTTATCTGAGGCACAATTATTGCTAATGGTTATTAGTAATGACCCGGTCTAGGATATAATTTAGAAGTAAATAGCTGAGACAGAGGCGAGAATAAGATCACTTGAGGAGGGGAGGTCAAGGCAGGCCTGCCTTGGAGTTCACCACTTTCTAAGTTTAGAAGGAAGTTCATCTCTCCTGTTTCCTGCTTTTTGGGGAAGGAATACACTAAAAGTATTGAGACTGATGATAATTGCTTTCGAGTTTCTCTTCTTCACTTTATTTTTGACTGAGCCTATGGTTGAGGGGAGAGAGACCTGCCAAGGAAGGGGGTGCTGGACTTGCCAAACACAGGGATCGTGATTGGTTTGTAGCCATAGAAAGCCAAGACTGGCTGAGGTCATAGGACAGAACCTCAGGGGAGAGAACCAACCAAACATCAGAACTGGCTTGGTGTCTTGGCTGTCACGTGTAAGAGATTAAGTCATAGAGACCATCAAAAGACACTACGGCCGGAAAGACGAGAGATGTAAGCCTGAGTCAGTACTGTGGAGCTTCTGGGGATGTTGCAAGGAGACAAGATAGACTGGGACTTGCTTATCTCCCTTTCCTCTACCAAGCATTGGCAGCGCCATGTCTTGGGGTGGTGTCATGTGCCTAGAATGACCTACAGCAAGTCTCTGTCCTCCTTCCTGGTGATCGACTGGATGGCCGTGGGTTGCTGATTGTAGTAGGGGGTAGGAGAGCTCCAGATAGATGGTTGTGAAAGCAGAAATTGAATGCTGCAGCCCAGTTGTTTATGTCTGTGATAGGCCCCTGCCCCACGTGCAGGGCCCCTTGTTGTGGCTGATTACCTATAATATGCTAAGTGCTATTTTAGGTACAGAGGCATATGGTGGGTTTTTCCCTTTGTTTTTTTTTTCTTTTTTTAACAAACAAAGAAGGCATGTGGTGTTAAAGACAAAGCACAGTAATAAGACTGTCAGTCTCTTGGAGCCTCCCCAGTTTGCAGGGGCCAGGACTTGTGCAGAGGTGAGAAATGGCACGAGTAGTGGGAGTGTTTGTATGGGGGCTGGAATTCTTATTGTGGATCGGTTCTCCTGTGCATCTTTACAGTAGGTCTCTGACAGGTGAGGTTTCCATCTATCACTAGCTTAACCCATCCCGTTTGGCAGTTGATCTGGTGTTTGGGGAGAGATAATTCTGCCCCTGCAGCCTCACCCAAGATCTCCAAAGTCATAAATAATGCTGGCACCCCTGGACTAAAGAAGGCAGCTACAATATTTTCCTATAGGAACAGAGTCCCCAGCTAGGGTCAAGGGGGACCTGCATGGGAAATTCCAAGAGCAGTCTGCATTCATGCATTGCCCACCCTGGGGCAGTGACAAGGAGTGTGATGTGATTGAACCACGTAAGTGTAGGGGCTTCAGACTTCCCTGGCCAGCACAGTTGGCACAGCCATCCCACTTCCCCTCAGAGAGACACAAGCTAGGCCCCAGAGGCAGTGAACAGCCAGATAGGTTGCCTCTTAGTCTGTAACTTGGATGCTCTTCACTAGAAAAAAAGAGAGGAAGAATAGGTTTGGGGGAAGATAATGGGCTCCTCTTTTTGACATGTTGAGCCTAGGTCCAGTAGGATATCTTGGGCAAGATGCTTCAGATGCAGTTGGACATATAAGTCTTGAGCTCAGGATATAGATCTAAGTTTGAGATGGAGATTTAGCAGCCACCAGTTGGGTATTGGCATCTGAGTGTCTGGAACCTGAACCCTCACATTTTCAGTCTTTTCTAGCAGTCTAACAGTCACATTTTCTAGCCTTTTCTTTCCAAAACCTTCCTGGGACTGTAAGCAGTGATAAGATGCAGAGCAGGTGGTGGTCGACAGTGACTGCCCTTGTGCCCCTCCCCTGAAGGTAGAGGCTTTCATCTGACAGGACAGTATCTGCTCATTCACTGTCGTGTTGTCTCATTCCTGAGCAGAGAAAAAAAAAGTGACTGAAACCTTCCCTTCTAGGAAAACCATTTATCTGTGGGGTTCAGAAAGTAACATACCTGTATAAATTACCTGTGGCTGCCATAACAGATTATCCTCTCACAGTTCTGGAGGCCAGAAGTTCAAAATCAGCATTCCTGGGCCAAAATCAAGGTGTCAACAGTGCCGTGCTTCCTCCAGATGCTCTAGGAGATTAGCTGTTCCTTGCCTTTTCCAGCTTTGGTGGCTGCCAGCATTCCTTGTCTTGTGGCCATGTCACTTCAGTCCCATATTGCCTCTTCTGTGTGTGGTAAAATCTCTGTCTGCCTCTCTCTTCTAAGGATACTTGTGAATGCAGTTAGGGCTCACCCAGGTAATTCAGGATAATCTCATCATCTCAAAATCTTACTTCACTAGCCAAGTGTGTGGCACACACCTGTAATTCTAGCTACTGGGGAGGATGAGGCAGGAGGACTGCTTGATCCCAGGAGTTTGGGACCAGCCTGGACAACATAGAGAGACCCTGTCTTTACAGAATATAAGAAAAATTAGCTAGGAATGGTGGTGTGCACCTGTAGTCCCAGCTACTCAGGAGACTGAAGCAGGAGGATCACTTAAGCCCAGGAGTTCGAGGCTGCAGTGAGCTATGATTGTGCCACTGCACTCCAGCCTGGGCAACAGAGTGAGACCCTGTTTCTTAAAAAAAGAAAAAAAGAAAAATCTTACTTCATGAAGTTTATGTTCTACCAGAAAAACACAGGCAGTAAACAACTAATAAGTAGATTACAACAAGATAAATTCCATGGGAAAAAAGAAAAAGAGTATGGCAAGGTGACAGGAGCCGTTTGCAGTATTAAACAGTATGGTCAGGGTTGGCCCCATGGGGAAGGTGACATTGAGCAGAGACTGGAGGGAGGTTGGGAGGTGAGCCAAACAACTGTCTGGAGGGAGAACATTCCAGGCAGAGGAAACAGCTCAAGCAAAAGCTCTGAGGCAGTAAAGAGTATGGCTGTGGGACTGTGAGCAGGAGAGCGGTAGGAGATGAGATCAGAGAGGAAACTGGGGACAGCGGACAGCCTTGTAGGCCATGGTAAGGGCTTCAGCCTTTTTTCTGAATGAGATGGAAGACACTGCCCACGTAGGAAGCTTGATCTTTGAGAGGAGAATGGACGTTTGCTCAATTTTATCAAGAAGGAAGGAGGAGGAAGTAGAACAGGTATGGTGGCTTTGTGGATGTGGGGGGAGTCAGATCTCTCATCTCACTCAGCAAATATTTATTCAGCACCTATTATGCCGGGCACAATGCTGAGTGCTGGGGGACATGCCAGGGAACAGAATAGGCAGCTCCCTCTTCACATAGAGTATGCATTCTTTCTCCATGTAATACAAATGAGTGCACGTGGGAAAGAGGAAGAAATGCACAAATAGTGATTAAGTGCTTATGGAGAACATAAAACAAGATGATAGAGAATAACTGGAAGAGGAAACCCAGTTTAGACAAGAAGAGTTGGAGAAGGCCTCTCTGAGGAGGTAACATGTGAACAAAGATCTTAATGAAAACAAAGAACCAGCCTTGGGAAGATCCAGAGCTGTTCTGGAAAGGTCCAGACACAGAAAAAAGCTTGTTGTATTCAAGGACTAGGCAGAAGGCCAGTGTACTATAGCAGGGTGAGTAAGATAGAGGACCTGAGATGAGATGAGAGGTAGGTGAGGCCCTGTGACCTGGCTTTATTCAGAGGCAGAGGGAAGGTTCTAATCAGAGGAATGGCACGAGATGATACGGTTGACGACTTAGAAGTATCACTCTGGCCTCTCTGCGAGAAGGGCAAGAGTGGAAGCTGCTCCCTGACCATTGTGGTGGTCCAGAAGTGGTGATTTGGACCTGGATGGTAGCAGTGGAGATAGGTAAGTGGGTGGACTTAGAATGTGTTTAGAGATTGTCTTAACAGAACTTGCTGATGCATTGGAGGAGAACCAGCCAAGAAAAAGAGATGAGTCAAGAATGACTCCAGGGGACACCATCCAATTGGCAAAAGAGAGAATTGTTTGTAAAATAGGTGTTTCTTTTTGTAGAATGTGAGGATCTGGGGAAATGGGACTAACAGAGGAAAAAGAAGGACTCCTAGGTTTTGGCTTGAGCCACTGCATTAGCTTGGCCCTTGCCTTCCTCACCATCAAAGCCAGCGCCCCACTCCTGCCCTGTGGTCTGTGTGTCAGTGGTATTCTCACCACTTCTTTGAGTTCTGTCACTCTTCTGTCCCCTCATCAGACCTGCTACAGCAGTGCCCAAACTTGGTTGGATCCATCCAACCACGTTCTCTGCTTCTGCTTCTGGGTGGCTTGACACCATTGCCTTGGTGACAGACAAACACAGCCTTGGCACCACTGCGGCTTCAGGGTCTCCAGCCTTTGCAAACAGCTCAACAATCCTTGTTCCTGGTTGACTGACCATAGTGACTCTTCCAAACTTTTATCATTCATAAGTCACTACAGTCCACACCTGTACACCCACGACCCCAAAATCCCCATCCCCAGAGATTTCCCAGAGAAAAAAGTCTATCTGGTGAGCATTCTGTCAGGTTTTCCTGACCTCTGAACTCACCTATCAGAGTAGCCATGTTCACATTCTCCTCCCTTTTTCCAGGGCAAAGATATTCTGCCTTCTGGGTTCCTCCCCTCGTACTCTGGATCCGTCTCCTCCCCTCCTCTGGGGCTTTCATCTCCTTCCTGTCCGAACACAAACATGCTCAGTTCTTCCCCATCCCACTTCACTCTCCAGCTTCCAACCCATTTCCATCCTCTCCTTCACCACCAAGTTTCTTTACAAATTGTCTGATCTCTCTTGAACACTTTCGCACTCTTCTTCCTTCACCCCTGCAGTCTGATTCTGTCCCCTCCCCATCCCCAGTAGTGTGTTCTCCTAAGGGGCCAGTGACTTCCATGAATTCCCAAAAGCAATGCGGGAAATAGGAATGTGGATATAAATAGTGCTGATCCATGAAGTCATTGTGAGGATTAAATAAGATAATGCACAGAGAACACTTAGAACATTGCCGGGAATGCAGTAAGAGCTCAGTAACTGTTCGTTGCTGTTATTACTGTTGTTATTATCGTGGTGTTGGTCATATATTTCACAACTGCCTCTCTGCTTGCCTGAATCACCCATTATCCACAAAGGCAGGGACTCTGAGTTCTTTATTGTCATATTCCCAAGGACTAGTTTAGGGCCTGAGATAAGCTAGGGCTTAGCACACATTGGAGAGAGGGATGGTGGTCACTGGGGACTAATGGGACCATGCCTTAGGGCTCTGGGTTATGTGGCTTCTGCAGACAATCTGGCCATTATCCAGGCTCTCTCTGCGGGAGGAGCGCCTGCCTCTCAATTTCTGTCCCCCACCTCCCCACACTCCCCTCCGTCCTTCCTCCACTCGAGGCACAGGCTGTCAGCAGAGGCAGTGGGAGCCTGTCAGCAGGGGCCCAGGCATTGTCCCCTTGAGGGCCTCTGGCTCAGCCTCTCCTCTCCTCCTTCAGCACAGGCCTCCCTGCCTGTCATATGTGTCATGCGTGTGGCTCCAGCCTGTCTGGACACAGAAGTGGCCACAGTCCCTAAGCAGGCGGAGGGGCAGGAGTTGGCAGGAGTTCAGATGGGGGCCGGGGGGCAGTGGCTGTGAACGGCGGAGACATCACCCGAAGCCTGGCACTTTGGAGCAGGGAGATCGGAGTATCCATGAGCAGCCACACAAAAGCAGCCCCCAGACCTCTACAGGTGAGCAGGAATTTGGCCTGGATTGGCCCTAGAAGATCCATACAGTGGAGGCTGTTACCCCAAGCTGCTCCTCCCTCTCGCAGCCCACTGGCATTTACTGAGCACCTGCTGCGTGCTAGGGGTGCCATACAGTCTGGTGGGGATGAGCATCTGCTATGTGCTAGGGGTGCCATACAGTCTAGTGAGGAACCGTGATGACATTAGCACGTGGTAAGTGCTAAGAGGTCGGTATGCACAAAGAACAGTGGTGACCCAGAGAAGGGCTTGCTCAGCCCTGTGTGACTCAGGGAAGACTTCAGAGGCATGGAAATGCTGGAGTCAGGTCTTGAAGAATAAGAAGTTCAGCGTGTGAATGAGAAGGGGAAGAGGATACCAGGCAAAGGGAACAGTGGTGTGGAGGCATGGAGGTGTCAAAGAGCCTTGCAGATTCTAGAAATGATAAATAATTGGATCGGGCTAGAACACAGGGAAGGGGAGGAGAAGGGAGAGGTATCTAAGGCTGGAGAGGTAGACAGGAGCCTTGTAAACCAGACTAAAGAGCTTAAACTTGATCCTATGGGTAGCAATTGCATTTGGTAGAAACCCATATCAAACTAATTCAAACAAAAAGGAAATTTATTAGTTTACATAACTGTTAAGTTCAGGACCTGAAATATCTTCAGGCCTACCTGAATCTAGGACTCAAATGGTATCTTTCTCCCTGAATCTTGGCTCTGCTAGCCTCTGGGTATCAACTGTTCTGCAGACAGTTTTCTCCATGTAGCCACAGAAGATGTCTCCAGCAGTTCTAGGCCCAGGGTTGGCAAACTTTTTTATTAAAGGGCCAGTTAGGTATTTTCAGCTTTGTGGGCCATACAGTCTCTGTCACAACTACTTAACTCTGCTTTTGTAGCACAAAAGCAGCCAGGTATCATGTAAATGAATGGGTGTGGCTGTGTTCCAAAAAAACTTTATTTCTAGTAACAGGCAGCTGGTCTATAAGCTGTAGTGTGTCCGACCCTGTTCTAGACTTATATGGTTTTTATAGCTCACTATCTTAGAGAGAAAGAGAGACTCCCACATTTCCCAGTGTCCAAATATGAAATCTCAGAAAAAACCTTGATGTATCCCACTTAGGTCGGGTGCCCATTCTTGAGCCACTTACTGAGAGGAGAGGTCTCCTGATCAGTCAGTTTGCAGCAGCGGCGGAGGTTAGCTCAAGCAGGACCATATGGCATGGAAAACGGGATGCTATTACAGAAGAAAGGGAAAGAGATGCAGATATCCACTGCAGGTGCCAACAAGAAAGAGCATGAACTGGTGCCCAAAGTTACCAGTGATGACCCAGCTTGAAATTGGCCCTGACACAGCCTCAGGCGCCAGGCCAGCCCTGCAGTGCTGATGCATGCCCTGCCCAGCTTTTCTCTTCTGTGCAGTGTTGCACCTCTGCTGCTCCATTTACACCCCGTCAGAATGCACTTGCCCACTCCTTCCTCACACATTGCTCTACCTGCCTGGGTGGGACTCGAGGGCAGAGTCACTGGGCGGAGGGGTGCCAGGTTGAAGCTCCTCTGCCAGCAGTGAGCACTGCTTCCCTCTGTCCAGCCTCAGCAGTATCTCCCCTTATCTTAAGGGACCGTTGCTTATGGTTCCCTTCTCTCCTGTGCCTTTGCCTATACTGCCCTTCCCAATATTCTCCACCAGGCTCACATTTATTTGTCTTTCAAGGCTCAGCTCAATTTTGTCATCATCTTCCTCAAGTCTTTCCTGTACCCCCAAGTTGGTCTATGACCTTTGTACCCCTTGCTATTCCAAAATATAGGATGTGGAGATGAGTTTTCTTAAGATTTTTTATTTACCCGTGGAGGCACCTTTTTCAGTTGGGTTGGTGGGAACTAGGAGGAAGCTCCTACCCTGGATCCGCTGGTGCCCACACACAGCCCTAATAAGACCTGGTCAGCTTTCCTGCCAGTCTCGGGGTACAGGCTTGATGTTCTGGGCCATCGAAAATGGTTTAGGTCAATGAGCTGGGGTTGGGGACATTCACCTACACTGCACCTTAGCCACATTGTTGAGTATTAAATGAGCTGGAGGATCCCTTAGGAGGGCCCAAGGTTGCCTTTTCTGGCTGGTCAGAGTGACCCTTCTGCCTAGTCATAGTCCTCTCTTACTCTGTAGGTCTGTGAACAGGGCAGCCTTGTGGCTCCTGGGGTTCAGAGGCACAGGGGTCAGGTGTCCCCTTAGCATGTGCTCTTCTAGGGCCCCAAGTCCCCAAACTACTAGGCTTTTTTGGGGAAAAAAGATGGGCAGGTCCCAGTGAAACTTTCGTCTCCTCCTTCTCCTGTTCCTTCTCACGCACTCATACACACCCTGCTGAAACCTGATCCTGAGGCCGCCTCCTGTGCTGGGGCTCTGGCAGGGCTGGCGGGCTGGGGCCTGTCTGCTGGAGCCTGCCCCACCCTGCCCTTCTACCCCCTAGGCCAGGGCAAGCAGGGCAGGCATCCCATACCCCCCGCTAGTCTGACTAGTCACTCCACACCTAAAGGGCCACTTCCACCCTGGCCAGGCCCCCAAACTGGCCCTCTGGTCTGGACAGAAGCGCCTGGATTCTGTTCCAGGTGTAGCATGAGGCTCTGCCCAGGCCACCTGCAGAATTAACACAAACACACACACACACACACCCCCACACACACCCACCCCTCCACCATCACCCCACCCCCACATTTCCTGTTGTTTATGGCCCCTGGCTCAGCTTCCAAGGCCTCTGCAGGCACTAAGCCTAGCCACTGCACAGGGGCGGAACACAGTGTGTGGGGGTGGGGGGGGACACTAGAGGAAGAGTGCAGGTCTGCCTGGGGCAGTCAGGGACACTTTCCAGAGGAAACAGATTTAAACTTAAATGAATAAGAATGATTTTTTCCAGGCAAATAGAGAGGGAAGGGATTGGGGATTAGGGCAGGGGCATCCATTTCAGGCAGAAAGATTGCATGTGTAAAGGCATGAAGAACAGCATGTTCAGGGAGCTACAGATAGTGCGTGACTAGGAGCATGTAATAGTAGTCTCAGGGAGTGAAATCCAGATTATATTAGATGGGGCGTGAATAGGAGATGGGAAAGTGAAGAGAGAATATCCACTGCTCTTTCTAGAAGTTTTACCATGAAGGAGTAAAGAGAGAGGCCGGTAGCTAACTGGGGTACATGGCCAGGAAGCTTTGTTGAGTTTGTTTTTTTGTTCTGGCACGGGAGAGATCTGAGCCTGATTGTGTGCTTAGGGAGAAACAAACAGGAATGGGATCCAAAGCATGATGGAAAGATCAGCTTTGGTGGCATAAGGATGGGGCTAGGAGGCCAAATTTAAGAACTGGCAAAGGGGCTGGCAGATTTGTGAGTAAGGAAGCAAGAAGCTGAGAGAGTTCCTATCTGGTGTTGGTTTTCTCTGTGAAGTGAGAGAAGCGATACCTGCTTGGAGAGTTGAGAAAGGGTAGAGTTTATGGAGAGTAGAGAATGTTTGGAATAGCTGCTGAGCAAAGTTGAGGGCCCAGCTTTTCATGAATTTGTGGTGGTATCAGTCCACGTTAGTGTGTATGTGTGTGTGTTTGTTCATGCATGCCCTTGCAGCACCTTGAATATAAAAGGTACAAAAGTGTAGGATTAGATTAATCTCCAGTTGGGTTTTACCTAATGAGTGGGGCAAAAAGACAAGGGAACCAAGGTCCTGGCAAGAGAGAGATTGAAGAGTTGGATGAGCTCCAGCTGGGAGAGATAATAGACTGTAAGTATGACTAGAAGTCAAGCGGCTTAGGAGTGAAGAAAGCAAAGGAGAGAAAGAGATAATCAAACATTAGAAAGATTATCTGAGAGTATTGGAGATTAATGTTTTAAAAGTGATGAAAACTTCCAGAATGTGGATGTGGAACTGAGCAGCTGACATGGAGTAGAGATGAAGTAAATCATCTGCAAGGCCAGAGTTTAGGACGTGGAAGTTTCTGAAAATAATGAGCAAGAATTGGGTTTGCATGGAATGTAAGACAGATGCTGAAATCGTCAATGAATGTGGCAGAGTTTTATTGACAGCTTGGTGAAGGTAGACAGTGAAGGTGTGGTGATGTAGCGACTGAGATGAGGATGATGCTGGGGAAAGCTGTGGTGCTGGCTGTGGTTTTTACAACTTCCAGGATCCACCACTGCCTTTCTGGGAGCTCTAGGGTAACAAGAGAATGTGGAGGGTACCAGGCCCTTGTTCCCATCCTGAAACCTAATCCCCATCACCATGAAAGCATGCATGTGGCCAAGGGGGGGAGGAGGAGGAGGCTAGAGCTCAGCACAGTTATAATAAGGGAACAATAGAGAATTTCCTTGAATCCATACAGCTACAATCAATGATCAAGAGGGAAAACCAGGAAAAAATAAACATGCCAATCTCCTAAGAAAAATGAAGAAAAGCCACAGAATAGTCCTAAAACAGATAAAAGAGACTTTGTTAGTCATATGGAAATAGACAAAATTGTACCCAATCTTTAAATTAACCAAAATGGATCAGAGATTTAAATGTAAAAAATGAAAACACACAAGTACTAGAAAAAAGTATGGATGAATTTCTCTGTAACCTGGGAATAAGGAAAACTTTCCTAAAACTCAAAATCCAGAAGCAGTAAGGGAAAAGATTGACAAATTTGACTACATTTAAAAAACAAAAACTATTACAAAAATGGAAAAAAAAAAAAAAAGCAAGAAAAGAAAAAATCATCATAACTCAAGTAAATAAATAAACAAACTGGGGGAAATATTTGTAATTGTATCTCAGAGGATTTATATATTTAATATATAAAGAGCTTTAAAAAAAGAAGATAAAGACCAATACACTATAGAAAAATGGACAAAAGATATGAATATAATTTACAGAAAAAGAACTGCAAGTGGCCCTTCCATATATGAAACAATGCTTAATTCCACTCATAATAAAAGAAATGAAAATTTAAATGACAATAAGGTACTATTTTTTTCGTATCAGACTGGCAAAATTGAAATGTTTGGCAATGTACTCTGCTGGTGAGGCTGTCTGGGGAAATGGCACTTTCATACATTGCTGGTTGGTGTTGCAAAATAGTACAATCCTTGTGGAGGAGAATTTGGCAATATGGAACAAAATTACAGATATGCATTCTCCCTTTGGTCCAGTAAACCCACTTCTAGGAATCTATTCCAAAGATACATTGGCAAATAGAAAAGACAGATGCATAATGTTATTCATTGTAACCACTATTGGTGGAATCTACTTTACAGGCCGGAAACAACCCCAAGGGACTGACTGAATAAAATATGGTACATAATCATAGTGGAGTATTATTCAGTATGTAACTATAATGGAGCGATCACCAGGGTATATTGTTTAGTGAAAAAAAATCAATAGGCAAAACAGTATGTATGTATGTTACATTTTCAGTGAATAAAGATGGGAATAGGAATATATATGTATACACACATATGTATTATTTATTTGCTTATATCAAAAAACAAAAGGACAAAATAAAAACTGATGAAAATGAATGCTATGTGGGAATAGAAGTAATAGGAGGCAGACAGAGAGATGAAAGCTAGACCTTTTGGAATATATTTTGTTTTGTGTGAATTTAATTGTGTAACTACACAAAGCTTTATATCATCATAAAACAAAATTAAATTTAAATGAAGTAAAAGCACTCCCTAAAAAGCAAAAGCAAAATAAAACAAACGAACCTAACTATGTATCATTGATAAATTAAACTCAGCAGAATTATTTCAAGTGGCAAAAGCAAAATAATTTGTCTGTACTTCTAGTTGGGTATACACTAAGGCAAAAAGAACTGCAAAGAAACCTTAAATTGTTTTTAGTAATGATTGTGTTAGTAATAATACTGGTATTGTTACTCTGAAACTATTATATATATTTTCTGTATGTACATGTTAGGATATAAGCAAATAAGTAATTATGTTAATGTCACTAGAAATAAAATGTCAGCTTAAGAGAAAAGAGATACAAATATAAAATCAAAGAAGGTAAGTAAACAGATGCATTTTATGCTATGTGAATTATATATCAATAAAGCTGTTTAAAAAAGAATAAGAAGATAATTTCAAATGTTACAATCTTAAATTTGAATTGGGAATAACAGTATAAATGCATGATACGTTTTTTTCTTTAAAAAATTATTTCCCAACAGCCCGGTGGCTCATGCCTGTAATCCTAGCACTTTGGGAGGCTGAGGTGGGAGGATCACTTGAGGCCAGGAGTTCGAGACCAGCCTGAGCAAGAGAGAAACCCTGTTTCTGATAAAAATAGAAAAATTAGCAGGGCTTGGTGGCACACCTGTAGTCCCAGCTACTTAGGAGGCTGAGCAGGAAGATTGCTTGAGCCCAAGAGTTAGAGGCTGCAGTGAGCTATGACGGCATCACTGCACTCCAGCCTGGGCGACAGAGTAAGACCTTGTCTCTTTAAAAAAAAAAAAAAGAAAGACATGAAAGAAATGTGCAAGATAAGCCTGGAACATCTTTTCATACAAGAAAACCAAGACATTATCAAAGATTACTAGGGTGTGTCCAAAGGATTCAAAGGCTGAAAAGGCTCCTCTGGCCAAAGATGGGATAATCTGAGCATCAGAAAGAATAATGATTACAATAGATTGACGTGTATCAAATATGTTAAAATGTATGAATTCCTAATGATTAAAAGAGAAGAAAAGCTTCATTAATCACCTTTGGAAAGTGCTAAGGAATCAGCTCATTATTCTGAAAACTGGTAAATAAAGGGAGAAAATCAAGCATTTAACTCATCTTTTCTGTATGACCAGTACCTGAAGATAACGAAAGAGTTGATGACAGAAAGTTTATGGAAGTATTCTAGCATGTCCTAGAGAAAGAATGGATCTAGGCAGTGATCCTTAATGGCTGCTACAAGCATTCTGTGCAACGCTGCTGGGAACTTTATAGGTTCCAGCCCAGAGTGCTTGAACCCAGTGATCAATCTTAACATCATAGGGAAGTACCCATACATATGTACCTCCCGAGGGTAACCTGGAAGACTATTAAGTCTTCTTGCCCAAAGAGTAAACTAGATCTGACCACTGGTTTACAGAGTACAGGAGACAGAGGAACATACTGAACAATATCTGAGTGCAATCAGGAAAAGATGGAATGTGGGGCACTCTACAGGACAAATAACCCATTTTCTTTAGCAACAAATTGTAAGGAGAAAAAGAGAAAGGAGAAAACCTATGGATTTAAAAGAGACATAGAGACCAGCCAAATACCATGTGTGGACCATGCTTCCATTCGTACCTAAACAAACCAACCATTAAAATAAATAACAACAAGAACAACAAATAGTAATGAGACGGTAGGAGAGATCTGAAAACTGATTTGATGTTTGTTGCTATTCAAAAATTATGGTTAATTTTTTAGGCATGATAATGTTTTTAAGAGGACTTGTTTATGTGTGGTTATGTTTTTAAGGTGCCCTTATCTTTTAGAAATTAATGCTGAAATATGGATGAAATGGCATAATTCCTGGGATTTATGAAAATATTAAATACAGAAAGTTGATGGAGTATAAAAGAAGCAAAATTAACCATGATTAAAAATTACTGAATCTGGGCAATGGTCTTTGAGGAGGGGGAGTTCACTGTACTGTTTTTTCCTACTTTTGTGTAGTTGAAATTTTCTATAATAAAAAGTTTAAATATATATACAAACAGGAGGGAAAAAGAGTGCTCTTTGCAAAGAGGTGCACCCAACTAGCAGAAAGAAATGTTAGAGAAAAGCTGGCTCAATCGTTCAGGGAATAGAAAGAGAAGCTACAGAAAGAGCATCCAAAACATGAAGGCCTCATAAAATAAAGGGATGAAGTGGGAAGTGTTTGAAAACAGATCATAAAAGCAACAAATGAATAGGTTACACACTAGAGGCAAAGATTTTTAAGAAACTCTCATCAGGTCCATTTAATACTTTTTGTCATGATCTGTCCCATGAACTTTTTTTTGTCCATTAATAATATGGCAACTCCTGCTTTTTTTGGTCATATTTTCATTTGTTCATCTTTTTATGTTTCACTTTTTTGGCCAATTCATGTTGCATTATCACCAGTTTACAGGTTTTGTTGTTTGACCCAGTCTCTGTATTAGGAGAAAGGCAGTCTACACAGCAGTCTACAAAATAATATGGGAAAAAGAAAATCAGTTGGATATATACCATAAGGTTGTTTCTGTATTGTTGGATCATGACTTTTTTTTTTTTTTTGGAGAAAGGGTTACACTCTGCCGCCCAGGCTGGAGTGCAGTGGTGTGATCCCAGCTCACTGTAACCTTGAACTCCTAGGCTCAAGCATGATTATAGATTTTTTTTTTGTTTTTTTTGAGACAGAGTCTCACTCTCTTGCCCTGGGTAGAGTGCAGTGTCATCATCGTAGCTCACTGCAGCCTCAAACTCCTGGGCTCAAGCAATCCTCCTGCCTCAGCCTCCAGAGTAGCTGAGACTGCAGGTGCATATCATGATGCCCAGCTAATTTTTCTGTTTTTAGTAGAGACAGGGTCTCACTTTTGCTCAGGCTGATCTCAAACTCCCGACCTCAAGCAATCCTCTCGCCTCAGCCTTCCAGAGTGCTAAGATTACAGGTGTGGGCCACTGTGCCCAGCCTGGATATTTTTATTTTGTGTGTGCTTATCTGTATTTTTTCCAAAATTAACAGGCTACACAAAAAAACAAGGTGTTTTTAAAAGTAAAAGTGAGTATAATGAACTGTCTAATCATCTGAAAAAAAGGGGGTAGAGAGAGGAAAAGGAAAAAATATGCTGA
Organism: Daubentonia madagascariensis; assembly: GCA_023783475.1. Classification (NCBI taxonomy): domain Eukaryota; kingdom Metazoa; phylum Chordata; class Mammalia; order Primates; family Daubentoniidae; genus Daubentonia; species Daubentonia madagascariensis. Next base: position 13,763,924 of record JAKFHU010001129.1, on the reverse strand, counting down.
GATTATTTGGCCAGATTTCAGGAGATTTTATTAGCATATGACATCCAGTACATATTGGGAAACAGATAAAATCCTGCCCAGGCTTGACTCTGAGAAACTTTACTAAAATGTTATAGCTCGGTCCTGACACAGAAGGAGAGGTCCTTGGTGCAGGTTTAGCCAGGGACCTTGTTTCCTTTGATATAACACATAGATCATGGCCAGGATCCTCAATACCTCTAGTAAAACATCAAATATATTAATTTACTTAGATTTTATATACCAGGCACAAGAAATATGCATTACCCTTTTACACAGAGGGCAAGCATGCTGATTTAGTTGTTGGGACCCAGAAGTCTAAAGGGAAGCCATGATGCAGGAATGGCCTTTCAATGCTCCCAAGTGCTGACATCTTCTTCCTAGCAAGAGTGATGGGGGAGGGAGCAGGATTGAAAGTTTTCTGCTTCTTTCACGTTCACGTCAAAATCTCTAATAATGTTAGGCCTCTGAATGATAACTGATATTATTCCTCCTGGGAGTGGTGGTAATAATGGTGTTGGTGATGATGGGACTGAGAAACGGATGCTCATGGTTACAGTCTCCTGGGGGGTAAGTTCCAGCTTCTGGGCTCGAAGGGCCTCTCCTGTAGTCTCCAGTTATTCAGAGGGCTGATTTGGGTTGAGTTAGAAATAAAGAGACAGAGTCACTGAGGCCTAGGCCTCCACACACTCATGCTTGGCCAGAAAGGTCCTAAGCAGGCCCGACAGCAAAACTCCCAGCACACAGGAAGTCCTGGCCATCTTTTGAGCTGCAAGGTGCCCTGAAAAGGGTCTCCAAGCCAGGGTGCCAGGTTCCATGTGAAGTCATGTTCTTCAAGCATCTCTGAAGAGCATAAGTCCTCCTGTAGCTTCCCCTCGGTGCCTCACTTCCCGTTGCATCCCTTCCTCCCCAAGCCTGCCCCCTGCCCTGCCCAAGAAGAGTGCTCAGCATCACTCCCCCTCCTTCTCTCCCCTCTTCCCTCCCATCTCTCCTCCTGGTCAAAGTTAAACCTTCCCCTTAAATTGTGGATCCCTCTGCCACCCCCACGGAAACTTAGTGTTCCCTGTCTCCTCCTCCCCACCAACCAAGGCACTCGTATTCCCTCTGCTCTGAATCCTCTCTTCCCTGCCCTGCCTCCTGGGACTCTGCTTTTCTTTCTCTTTCCTACCAAACTTCTGTCTCCTGTGGCTTTTAACCTGCCTTGCCCTCTCGCCATGAATTCTCCTTCCTCACCCTGGGTGGGCTACCTCCCAGAATTCTCTCCAAAATTATCTCCCTGCACTGGCTCTATTTTTGGATATTTTTCTGCTCAACTGGACAGTGTCTCATCTCCCTGTTCCCAGATTGCAGGAACAGTGTGGGCAGCAGTAACTATTCGATGGATGCCTGGATAAACTTCCAGAGAGCTTCCAGCTCTGAGTGTTGATCCTTGCTGAGCAAATCTTCTGTCTGAATTCCTACAGCTAGCCACATAAAGACTGACCAGGCCTGCTCCCTCAGACTCAGGCTCTGAACAAGATCTGTCAAACTCCTCAGCAGCCACCCAGTGAACAGGCTGGGGGAGGGAGGGTATGCTGGAATGTGAAGGGTTCCAGCAGGTCCATAGCCAGGACCGGACGCACAGAAGAGCCAACCAGGACTCCAGCCCATTGCGTTCTTGTGATCCTCAACAGCCTCTGTATTCCAGGTTCTCCAAGCCAGCACCCATGTTCCTGGATGAGTCCTTTCGCAAGTGGGCTAGGATCCGGGAGTTTGTGCCGCCGTTTGGGATCAAAGGTCAAGGTATGTTGGGAACCCTGACCTACATTAACATCACATCCCCCAGACTGTCTCCCTATCCTTCAGGACAGGGCTGTATGCTCAGAAGTCCTGGTGCCAGGGACCCACCCATCCTCCAGTCTCAACAATTCCTTCTCTCCCTCTTTCCCTTCCTTCTTTTTTTCTTACTTCTTTAATAGAATATTTACTCAGAGCCCACCACTTTGCCAGGGGTAGGTATACAACAGTGAAGTAGACAGAATTGGTTCCAGTCTTCGAAAAGCTCCAGTCTAGTGGAGATACAGATACTCAGAGTGCAAGACAGTAAGGATTCTGGTGAGGGAAATACAAGAGCTGTGAGATCACAGAAGGGCTGCCAGAGACACTAACACTAGAGCGCTAGGTACGGTGGGGAAATTCCCAGAAAAAACAGAGGCCATCACCCAGGAATGCCCCCAGGCTCCTCTGTCAGCACCTTCTGATGTTTCTCACCTGAACCTAGTCTCCCCCAATCCTTTCCTATCCTGGCCAAGGCTAACCTTTCCCCCACTCTCTCAGAAACTCTCCCCTTCCATTGCCTTAGGGACCCACTGACACAGCTCCCTTCTCACTGAAGACTTTCCCATCCCTAATAGTTTAACAGTTCTGCTTCTTTATCAAGTTCCTGCACTATTTCGTGGCATGACAAAAAAGAATTTGGGCTTTAGGGTCAGACATAGAGGGATCAGATTCCCCTACTGCCTCTTTACTAGCTGTGACCTTGGACAAGTAATTTCACCTGTGTGTGCTTTAGTTTCTTCATCAGTTAAATAGAGAGAGACCAGGCATGGTGGCTCACAACTGTAATCCTAGCACTCTAGGAGGCCGAGGTGGGAGGATCGCTTGAGGTCAGGAGTTCGAGACCAGCCTAAGCAAGAGCGAGACCCCCGTCTGTACTAAAAATAGAAAAAATTAGCTGGGTATGGTGGCACATGCCTGTAGTCCCAGCTACTTGGGAGGCTGAGGCAGGAGGATTGCTTGAGCCCAGGAGTTTGAAGTTGCAATGAGCTATGATGATGCCACTGCACTCTAGCCGGGGCAAGAGAGGAAGACTCTGTCTCAAAAAAAAAAAAAAAATAATAATAATACTATTGTGTAAGGTTGTAGTCAGAATTAAATAAAATAACTGTTAAAGAGGTGATGTCATTTGGCCAGGAGACTCAAGAATACCTGAACCCTCTGCTCTGCCCATCCCTTCCTGAAAAGAAGACAGTGGCCAGCAAAAACACTGTGAAATGGACCTTTGACCTCAAACCTCCAAGGACAAATCTAAGGGGCTGGGTGGAACCATATGAAGAACTCCTTTTCCCTGGGCGCAGGTAACCAAGCTGCCCACTCTTTTCTCTGATCCCCACTCGAGATTCTGATCGTACAGCTTCCAAGGCCAGGAAAGTCCAACACGGAGCCCATCAGAACTGGAGGCCTGGCGGGCACCCCCCACAGAGACCAGCAAGAAGAGAGTACCTGGTAGTGTGTGCCCTTTCTGCTAAGGTTCTCCTCCTGGAAAACAAATCCCAATTCATATCCTTGACCTTGGCCAATTAGTAGCAATATGCTTTTTCTTAGAGGTGAAATTGGGGGTGGGAAAAGGAGGGAATCTGTGGCCTTCCCCGAAGCCCACCATAAGATGTATCTGAAGGCACTTAAAGGTTTATTTCCTTCCCCATTCTCACCCAACCTCTGGAAAGGTTAGCCGTGCCTACTGCCTCATCTTTCTCACCATTTACTCCTATAGAATATCTCCACCACCCACCCCCACTCCAGTGACAGTGATCAGTGCCCCCGTGAAGTCCAAAGGATACTTTTCAGTTCTTAACTTGACCTCTTGGCTGTATCTGACAGTGTCTCTGCCCCTTGTTTAAAAAATTATGTTTATTTTTAATTTTGAAGGCATCCTTTCTTCACATGAAATATTTCAGGCATACAAAAAGTATAAAGATAAGAAAAAAATATATAAAGAATAATATAATTAGCACTCACGTACCTTCCGTAAAATAGGAGATACAATTAAAGCTTCTGCGTAGCTCTTCCCACTTCATTCTCCTTCCCCAGGAGGCCCGTATCCTGGTTTTGGTGTTAGCATTCCTATGCCTTGTTTACATGTTTTACTACATATTTATATATCTATTAAAAGTATGGTATTGCTTTTACATGTTCTTAAATTTTACAAATTTCATTGTAGGTATGTGTGTGTGTATAGTTGATTTTTTTTTGCATATGTTTTTGAGATTTATCTATATTGGTATATATAGCTCTATCTAGGTCACTGATTTTTTTAACTGCTGTGTAGTATTCCATGTACCACATTTTATCTATTTTCCTTTGGTGGACATTTAGGTTGCCTCCAACATTTGCCATTACAAACAATTCTGCAGTGAACATTCTTGTAGAAGTCTCCTTGAACAAATGTGTGAGTTTTTCAATGCTGTACCCCTAGAAGTATAGTTGTAGGCTCTTAGTCTATGCACATCTACATTATTATTTGATATTATTAAGAGGTTCTCCGTTGTGGTAGTACCAATTTACTTTATCACTAGGTCTTTATGTACATTATCTTTTATCTTCCTAAAAACTCTGCAAAGTAGGAATTACCATGTTCATTTTAGAGATGAGGAAACTAAAGCTCAAAGAAAGTGATTTATATATGGTTACAGGATTTGATTCCAAAGCCAATACCCTTATTATACATTACATATTATATTATAATGCTCTCATTATACCAGAGTTTGAAAGGAGAACAGTCATTATTGCCAAAGCCAAGAGAGGCCAAGAAGATGAGGTCTGAGTAGTGGGCACGAGATCTGAGAGCACAGAGGTCACAGGGGTCTTTGCTGAGAGCAGCCTGAGTGGGGTGCCGGTGGGTGCATGCTTAGGGGGTGAAGAAGCAAAGAGCAGGATTAGAGATTAGCAATGTAAGAGGGAGAAAGTGAGGGGAAGGCAGTGTCAGAAAATGAGACAGGTGGTCTGCCTGGGTGAGCTCTTCAGTCATTGGGTGTCTCCTCATTTGTTTCCTGGTGTCTGCTTGGTGGGGACAGAGAGGTAAGCACAACATGGCCTCTAGCTGTGATTAGGTTTTGGGGGAAACAGATGCTTCAGCTTCCAGGCAAGCCTTTGGCCTGGGGGTGCATGTCCTGGGGCTTGACTACAGAGCCTCTGAAAGCCAGGTGAGTCTCCCAAGGAAGGTGCAGGAGACCTGGGAAGGAACCTACATACTAGCACGAGGGCCTGGCTCCCGGTGGAGATATGCTTGCCTGTTTTCCTGCCTTCCTCTCCTTTTTCAGGCAGTGGCCCAGCCAAACCTTGTGTCCAGAGCTCCCTCTCCCCACTTCCACCTTCACTCTACCCGCAGGAACTTACGCCTTCAAGTAGGATTATCAGGAAACATTTTTATGGAAACTTAAGTGACCCTCTAACAGGAACTCCTTCCTCTGTCCACAGACAATCTGATCAAAGCCATCTTGTCTGTCACCAAAGAGTATCGCCTGACCCCTGCCTTGGACAGGTGAGCCACTCAGTGCCCAGCCTCCTGCCCCCGGCTGCCTGACACATGCAGAGGTGGTGAGGCCAGTTGGCCATCCCTGCTGTGAGCAGGTTCTCCAATATGTCCACACATGCACATACAGTACACACCCCGGGGTGGGCGGAGCAGAGAAGTGGGACCACTCTACTGGACTTGGACGCCTGTGGGCTGTCAGCATTTGGCAGGACATCCCGGTCCTCAGACGTCAGAGGTTTGAGGGTGAGAACTGAAGATGCTGGGCCTGGGATCAGCCCTGTGACGGGACTGAGGTCTGGGTGGAGTGGTGGGGGAGGTGATAGGGCAGGGCTTATGTCCAGGAGGTCGGTTCAGGAGAAGCAAAGTGGGTAGGCTCCCTGGTGGCTGCTGGGAGCCTAGGGGCTTCTGAGTTGAGAATAAACTGAGCTTTGAGTCCTGGCGCCTCCATTACCGTTCCCCTGTTCTTGCTTTCTTGCTGGCTTAGCCTCCCGCTCAGACCACTTTCCCTCCTCGCTGAAGGCTGCCTAAACCCCACTAACCCTTGGGGAACCTTCACCCTCGAATGCTGTCTTACCAGAGCCTACTCCTCACCGCTCAGGGCTGGACCCAAGCCTTTCCACGCCTGTTTTCCTGGAGAAATCTCAGGAACTAGGGATGCCAGAGAGTCCTGGGGCCCGGCTACCCACAGTGTGGTTCTGGCCTCCTCTCAGAAATGCTGCCAGAAGCCCATGGGTCTTATTCCTGTCTCCCAGCCTGGTCCTGGCTGAGGGCATGGGGTCAGGGGCCAAAGGGGCAGGAGAAGAGACGTGGCGGGCAGCCCACTCACAAAGTCTGCCTCTCTCCCCTCAGCCTCCACTGCCGCCGCTGCATCATCGTGGGCAATGGAGGCGTCCTCGCCAACAAGTCTCTGGGGTCACGGATTGACGACTACGACATTGTGGTCAGGTGAGCTCCCCAAAGCAGCACCTTGGACACCTGAGTGTCCTGGCCCAAACCCTGATCCTGAGCCCATTGAGAACTATCTGTCCATCTGGCCAGTTGGGCTGGAGGTCAACAGAAGCCTCAAGAAACCTGGGTTGGAGGGCTTTGAACAGACAAGTAGGTGGCACCAGGTGACCTGGACTCCCCATTCTCTGCACCTGGGGTATTCTGGGGTGTTGGCGCCTCCCCAAACACAGACCCAAGGCAGGCTGTGACTGGGCATGCTCTCTGTAGACTGAACTCAGCACCAGTGAAAGGCTTTGAGAAAGACGTGGGCAGCAAAACAACACTGCGCATCACCTACCCCGAGGGTGCCATGCAGCGGCCTGAGCAATATGAGCGAGATTCTCTCTTTGTCCTCGCTGGCTTCAAGTGGCAGGACTTCAAGTGGTTGAAGTACATCGTCTACAAGGAGAGAGTGGTGAGCTCCCCTGGCACCAGCTCCTTCCCTTCCTGCCCTGGCCTTCTCCAACTCCCAGGCAGTCTCTCCCCCTTAACCCAGCAAAGAACAAGTAGGAATCTTCAAAAGAAGCATTAATGACCCAAAGCTAAAAGACACCAAATGGAACCAAGGGGCAGAGAGGCCAGGGGATGCCAGGGTCACTGGCCAGACTCCTGGAGCTAATGTGCCTGATATCTGCCACCTGCATCTGGGTACCCAGGTGCAGGTCCTTTCTCAGCCTTCTCTCACCAGACCCCAGCAGCCCCAGGGGCCCTTCCCTGGCCTTAGATCCCCTGGGGAAGGGAAGCTGTCTCTAAGGCCAGGCTCAGTATCACTCCTGACCTTCAAAGTCTACGGCCCTGACCTTGTAGCTGCTTCTCTGACACCCTCTTATGCCCTGTGAGGTCTCTCTGACTCTGGTCTTGTGGGTCCTGGCCTCTTTCTCAACTGGGGTAGGAAGGCCTAATTGGGGCCCTGGGACCAGTCATTCTGTGGGGGCAGCAGATTCCTCAACATGAGAGTGCCAGCTCCCAAATTCATAAGTCCTGGCCTCTCTCCACTTTGTACTTTTACCACTGACCTGTAACTGGGTCCCCAACCTTCCATTGAGTCTGGTTCTACTCTTTAGGAATGATCAGATTCTGTACTTACTGTTCTAGACAGGCAAGGGTCTGGGTCCATTTCTTTAGGGAGTTTATGTGGCAGTGTAGGGTGAGACTCCTCTTTAGTAGACCACCCACTAAGTCCCCTCCTGAGACCTCTATTTCCAGCTCTGGGCCTACAGGGACACCCGCCAACTTGTCCAGGTCCATCCCCCCTTTCTCCTCAACCAGCTGTCACCAGCAACCCCAGAGGAAGGGTACTGCCAAGCTCAGGCCATTCACTTTCCCATACCCAAGCCTCTTCCCAGAGGAGGATGATAACAGACGGCCCTCCGCCTCCAGTAAAGAGCTAGTTCTTTCTGGAGATTTAGGGAGGAGTTGGGGGCTGGAACAGGTTACTGCCTGTGGGGGTCTCAGTGCAATTTGGTTTAACTCCACAGCTCTTTCCCAAGCAAGGCCAAGTGCAGGCAGTGACAAGTAGGTAGCAAGCAAGAGAGAAGACAGAAGTCAGGTCCAGAAATTCAGGTAGGTGGGACAGTGGGGAAGGGGAGCCTATCTATCTCAGAACCAGGCAAATGAGGCAGCTGGGCTCCGCTGGGTCCAGTTCTGCTCTCCAAAGGGAAGGAAAGGGCCATGCAGCAAAGTGAGCATTTGGCTTCAGCCAGCCCCAGCTTCAAGCAGGCCCACTGCCAGTGCAAACTAGGCAGAGAATGGGGCTGGAGGAGCACCCCGCTGTTTTCAGAACCCTGGGACCTGAGACACTAGTGTCCTCACAGCCCTTCTCTTTGCCTTGAGGGCAATAGAATTAGGGTCCCAGATGGGCACTTTTAAGGGGGAAATGGGAGGAAATTAGGTCTGCCCTGGTGAACCCCAGCAAGCCTGGGGGCTGCTTGCTCACTCTGGCCATCTGCCCATCTGCCTACCTCCTCCTGGCACATGTTTCCTTCTGCCCTTGGACACCTGTCAAAGCCTCCCTCAGAGCAGGAGCTCCCAGGGGCAGGGCCTAATCCCATTGGTTTTTACCCTTCAGTGCTCAGTCCCCATAAATGATCTGGAATTGGCTCAAACACCAGCTCCTGCTTCCCACTGGGCAGACTGGGAAAAGTCAGGCAGTCCAAATAAGGCCAGGCCAAGGGGGTAGGTCAGAGCCAGCCAGGTAGGTGTTATCCCATGTTCCTTCCAAGAACACCAAGGTCAGTTAATTTAAGGCTCTTACTATTCATCCGAGGGAGTAAGAAAAGAAAGAAGAAAAGGAATGAAGCCAACTAGAGTCGGAGGACTCACTATACCCAGGCCACTCAGGAAGCAGACAGCAGGGCCTTGCTTTTCTCAGGAAGACCAAGGAGCTCTCCGCCTCGCCTGGCCTTGGCGGCAGGCAGATCCAAGGTACCAGAGCAGTGGGATGAGGAAGTATGGGGTGTGCACAGCCACACACTCGCCTTGCTAATGTCCATGTCTATCCTGGCCATGTGCAGGGATCCAGGGCCAGCCTTGTGTTGGTGAGAACTCCTTCCCAGGGTGGGTGGGGGCGAATGGAGAGGAGAGAGAGGAGACAGAGAGGAGTCCTCTGAAGTGCTGTGGACCTTCCCTGGTTCCAAAGTCAAAGATCATTTGGGCCTTTAGAGTGAGCTTCCAGAGGGATGCCAGTGATGCCCATGGCCTCCCCTCTCCCAGCACCCAGAGGGGACCTACCCAGGCCCTATGGCTGCCCCAGGGCCTCCTCTTTAGTGCCCAAGGCTAGTGTGTTCTCAGCACCTCTACCATGCCCTCCTTCACTCCTCTGGCATCTGAGACCTGGGAAAATGTGAGAGAGGCTGCTTTTCCAGATCCTGCCAGAGGCTTGTCCTGCTTCTGCAGTGGTGTTTCTAACCCTGCAGCCTCTGGGCTGCCGGAGAGCTATCTGCACCTGTCTGAAGCCTCACCTGCAGAATTCTGGCAGGAGGCAACTCTGTGTTCTGGAGCCAAACCCTGGCTGGGCAGGGCTGGAACAGGTATTAGGCCTCAGTCACAGCTGCTACGTGAGCTTGCTATGTGAGCAGTCACAGCATGTAACTTTCTGGTACCTAGGAGTCCTGATGGGATATGGGAAGGGAGATGTGGGAAAGGAAAACCAAACAACCTGTGCCAGGGCTGGCCATACTCTCTTCCACCATCTGGGAGCTTTCCTCCTCACTGTTTGTGGCCATTTGGTTCCCTGATTCACTGGACGGTAGCACTGATAACTCCCAACAAGTTACAAAAAGGCCTTTTATCTACCAGATCCCAGGAGCCTTAACCAAGCCAGCAAGCAGGTATAGGAGCCCCCAGCAGGCTGTGTGCACTCAGGGCAGCTCAGAAGAGAGCCAAAGGATGGGTGAGAGGAACACTGAGGCTGGAAGGGAGGGTGGAGCCAGGGACGTGGGGTGCAGCTATATGTAAGACCCTGGTAGGAGGAAGCAGCCTCCGACTTAGGTGCAAGTCCTCTCAGAGGGGCCTCGGCAGTGGTGCCCTGCACTTGCTTGTCTACCAGGCATTAGTGAGGTGTTCTCTGTGCAGGCGCTGCGCTGGCCCCTGGGAATACAAAGATGAATGAAACACTGTTCCCGGCCTGAAGTAGCTCACAGTCTAGTGGGAGAGACAGTCCTAAAACTAGAGTTAGAGTGCAGTGTGGTAGGTGCTATGGTGGGGAGAGGCCTAAAGCAGCCCTGGGAACAAGAGAAGGCCTCCTAGAGGAATCACTCCTGAGCTGGACCTTGAAGGAAGAGTTAGGAGTGAGTCAGGTGAACAGTGTTACAAGCAAAGGGAAAAGCATGTGCAGGGACCGGGGAGACCATGCTGCATTCTATGTGGATAGAGCATGGCACAATGAAGGTGATGTGTCAGGACGTGCTGCCTAATGTCTCAGACACTGTGGCCTGTGCATTCTCCTCCTGGTATTGGATGAAGGATGGAGACACCCCATCCACTGTCGGGAGGAAGGAGCCCTGGGGTGTGGAGAAGATGGGACATGGGAGAGTCAGAGCTTCCCATCCTGTCACTCAGGGTCCATCTTCCTGCCTCTGCCAGCCTCCCTCACTACACCCCAGGATATCTGGTAACCCAGGGCCACAGAAGCCTTCCCAACCCCCTTTGCTGCCTCCTCCTCCTCCTCCTGCCCCCTCCTCCTCACTTCAGAAACTGGAAAGCTGGCCTCATTGCTGAGCAGCCTCTGACAGGACATTGATTCAGCGAGATTCAGTGAGGCCCAAGGCCTGGCTGGGTTGGTGGGGGTGTGGCCCCCCGCCCAGCAAGGGGAGGAGAGAACAGAAGGATGGGGGAGGGAGTGGTTGGCCTCAGGACAATCTTGACCTTCTAGCTGTAGTTCAGTCAGTCCCTGGGGAGGAAGGAAGGAAGGGCAGAGGCTGGCCAGGGCCCCGCATTCATGCATAGGGGGACTGGGTCCCTGAATTGGGGAGCAACAACACGGTTTAAGAGGGGAAAATGGCTTAGGGCTTGGAGTTACACAGACTTGAGTTTAAATTCAGGCTCTGTCATTATTAGCTGGGTTATCTCAGGCAAACTACCTAGCCCCCTTAGATTTAGTTTCATCCATACAGTAGATGAGTAGTACTATGCATTTTTCAGCATTGTTTTAAAAATTAAGTAAGATGAAATGTAGAAGCACCTAGCACAGAGAACTTAAGTTCTCAGTCTATGGCAATTATTAATTATTATTTGTTATTTTTTTATTGGTGGTCTTGTTGCTGTTAGAAAAGCCCAGTTGCACTGGGGAGTGAAGCATTTTTCTGTCTAGGCTGTGGGGCTTGGCCTCGGAGGTGACCTAGAAGCAGATGTCAGAGGCCAGGCCTAGAGGAGGGAGAGTAAGGAGGCTCCTGGTGAAAGGCAGCGGGGTGGGCTAATAGCCGGGAAGCCCACAGGGCAAACAGGGCCACCAGGTCCCCAAATATGAGGCCTTATTGGACCAGGCCCGAGATGGGGATTGAATGTCCATCTGCACCTGAACCCATACTCTGTTCAGGCCTGAGAGAGGTGCAGAGCCTTCAGATGGACTCTGCCCAGAAGGAGCCCAGCCCGGGCACCAGCTCACCTCTGGGCAGACTTAGTGCAGGCCTCCTGCTGCTGGGCCAGCAGTCCCGGTCCCCACCACGCAGTCTCCTCACCACGACCGAGACCAGCTCTCCTAGGATCCCATTTCCTTTGCAGCGTCACCAGTGGACACAGCTCCTTCTCCCCGTGAGGGCCAGGAAGACTTCACGCTCACCCGCGTTACCGCGCCCTAACCATTGCTCCTCTACGCTCAGATAAATGCTCAGGAATTGGGACCCCCCAGCTCTTCATCACTGTCATTGGTGACCTCTTGGTTACTCTGCCTCATAATTACCATCATTGTCCTTCTCCTCTTCCTGTTTCTCTTCTTCTCCCTCTGCCTTCCGTCAGCATCGCCATAGCAGCTGCACTTACCAAGCTCTTCAGTTTGCCAGCTTTCCTTGAATTCCTTCGTGCGGTTGTCATAATGACCCTATTAGATGGGTGCTATTATCATCCCCATTTTAGAGATTAAGAAGCTGAGGCACAGAGAGGATGAGTTACTTGCTTAAGGTCACACAACTAGTTAAGTTGTAGAGCTGAATTCAAACCCAGATCTGACTGCTCCAGGGATCTTCCTAAGAAATGAATCTGACCACACACCTTCCTGCTTAGAGTCCTCTGTTGATCAGCTCCTGCCTGCCAGGGCCTATGGAACAAGAAGAGCTGCTGTTTACCGAGCTCCCCTCTGTGCAGGCCCTGGGCTACATGACTGAGGTGCATTATCTCCACCTGCCATCTCAGCAGCCCTGTGAGGCAGGTACTATAAGTAGCAGTAAGTAGTAGAGCCACATTTTGGACCAAAGGTGTCTCACTTTAACCATCACACTATGACACCTGTCATTCATTCATTGTTCCATTCATTCAGCAAATCCAAATCAATCACCAAAATCTCGTGGAGTCTTGTGCCGCAAACACCATCTCACTCCCTTGGCAACTCCCTCTCCCAGTGCCTTTCTCCCTTTCTCTGCATCCAGCCAGTCCAGAACCAGGGGTTGAATGTCACCCATGGGGACAGAAATCACAGTTAAAGCTGTAACACATGGTGGTGCCACCTTACTGGCGTGTTGGTGCTGCTTCACATTCCCATGTCCTGTCCCTGGTCGTTGATCTCAGAACCCTGCCCTCACCAGCCTCAGTTCTGCTGTACCTCCGTCCCTGTGCCAAGCAGAAATCTCATGTCCAGCTGCACAGGGCAGATAAAGGTCATCATCAGCCAAGAGCTCAGCTTCCCAGCTTCCAGTCACAAATGTAGCTGCATCCCCACCCGTCCCTACTCTCCTGTTCCACTGTCCTTCCTGTGCCTCTCTCCCCTTCGGGGTCACGTCTCTCCTGTGCTCTGGATGCTGTCTCCTCTCACCTCAGGAGCTGCCTTCCTTTGCTTGTCTCTCTTCTCACGTCCTTGCTGGATCCTCCTTTCACATCTATAAATTTGTTCGGGTCTCTCTCACCTTAAAAGTAAAAGCCCTTGGCCAGGTGCAGTGGCTCACGCCTGTAATCCTAGCACTCTGAAGGCCGAGCCAGGAGGATTGCTTGAGCTCAGGAGTTTGAGACCAGCCTGACCAAGAGCAAGATCCCATCTCTACAAAAAATAGAAAAATTAGACAGGTGTGTGGCACTCGCCTATAGTCCCAGCTACTTGGGAGGCTGAGACAGAATTGCTTGAGTCCAGGAGTTGGAGGTTGCAGTGAGCTATGATGATGCCACTGCACTCTAGCCTGGGCGACAGAGCGAGACTCTGTCCTAGAAATAAATAAATAAATAAAAGCCCTCTCTTTAGCTTGTGTTCACCCTCTCCTTCCCTTCCCTTTCAAGTTTCTGGGAGGAGTCATCACCTGTCCTAGGATCTCCATGTTTCCCCTTCTATTTCTCAGCCTTTCCAGCCTGGCTTCCAAACCCTTCCCTCTGATTCTAAATTCGATGGACTTAACCTCTGCCCTCCCTTTAAAGGAGCAGCTTGTCAGCAAATATCCAGCGATATTTACTGTGTACCAGACTGTGCTAGGTTCTAGGGACAGTCCCTGATTCTTACAAGCTCATAGCTAAAAGCCTGGGAAGCATCCTTGATTCCACCATCTCCCTTGCCTTCCCTCTTCAGCCATTCAGTCTCTAAATCTTTGATTCTCCCTTCTAAAAATGTCTGGCTGGGCATGGTGGTACGCACTTGTAGTCCTAGCTACTCAGGAGGCTGAGGCAGGAGAATCCCTTGAGTCCAGGAGTTCAAGGCTGCAGTGAGCTATGATCATGCCTGTGCATAGCCACTGCACTCCAGCCTGGACAACTCTAAAAAAAAATGTCTGGCATGAGTCATTTCAGCAGCTTCCTTCCTCTCTGCCTCTAGTCAGTTCTCCATCCATTCTCCACATCTGTATTACAAGGAATCCTCCTAAAGTGTCCATCAGGTTGCTTCATTGTCCTGTTTCATGGTGCCTCATTGCCTAGATGCAATGGTGGTCAAAATTCCTTCTCATACCAGCAGCATCAATATTGCCTGGCAGCTTGTCTGAGATGCATTTGGTGGGGGAGGGAGCCTTAGATGTTCTGTTGGGAGGTGGTCCCAACAGTCTGTTTTGACAAGCCCCCCAGGTGTTTCAGACACAGGCTTAAGTGAGAACCATTGGCATGCAGGATAAAATTCAAACTCTGTAGCACAGCACTCCATGATCTGGCCGCTTACATCCCCTCCCTTGTCCTTGCCACTCTTTCGTGCACCCAACATGTACTCTCTACTCTGAATGTACCAAAATATATATCCTATTTCACACCTCCCTGTTCTTCCTCCTCCCCTCCCAAGGCTGTGTGAGATGTTCCTCTTCTTATAAGCCCCGGAGGGCAGGACCTGCCTTGTTTCTGTCTGTAAGTCCATCTCCTCTCGTAGCATTTGAAGCATAGTAGGCATACATAAACAAATAAATAAATGTGGAAACTGAGGCCCAGAGTAAGGCAATGTCTTCTGGGACAGTCAGGATTCCAACCCAAGCTTCTGACTTGCAGCCAGGGCTCTTTCCTCCCAACTAGGCCGCCTTTTTCTTTCATTGCCCTGGGGGGTCATTCTGTTAGATTCAGACCCTTGCATCCTTTTGCTCTCTTCTTGCCTCTCTGGGACATCTCATTCCTCATAGTCATGTTTGATCTTCTTTCTGCAGTTCCAAGATCATTCTCCTTGATAGAGAAGCAAGAAATAAACCGTCCCCATGCTCTGCCCCTTTCAGTTGTCTGTCGGCATCACATGGTCCACCCCAGGCTAGCTCCTCTTTTTGTTCATTGCTTTTTTCCAAATATAGCTTTCAAAAAGATTTTTGACCCTCTCCTCATAGCACACATCAAAATAAATCCCAAATGGACTAAAAAGTAAAATATAAAAATACAGCTAAAGGGAATTTTGAAGAAAGAATAGAAATCAAATCCCTGGAGGGAAAGAACTTTCAAGGCACAGAGATGCTAGAAGAAATCAAATTTGATAACATATGAGAATTTAAACTAAGTTAAACAAACAAAAATACTGTACCACAAAACTTTCAAAAATATATTTAGAAAATATGACAAAGTGTTATCATTATGAAAGTTAACAAGAAAACCCTTAGGATCCCAGCATATAGGTAATGGGCAGGAGACTGAACAGATCACACAGAAAGAAATATGACTAGTAAACAACACAAATATGCGTAACCTTCCTAGCAGTCAGAGAAATTCATGTGAAGGCAATAGAATACCATTTATCACCTATCACATTTTTAAAGAATGTGTTTAAATTATAATATATGATGCTGACAAGAGTGCAGTGACAGGTGTTTTCAAAGGCTACTGGTCAGAGTATAAATGGGGACAAACTTTTTGGAAAGGAAATGACACTTGGTACCAAGAACCATGCCCCAAAGGAAGGAAAAATCCACACACAAAGATTTTTATTACAGTGTTACTTATAATAGCCAAACTCAAATATGACCTAAGGGGTTTATGTGTAAATTATTGTTCCATACTTGACAGAGGGTAAAGCAGCAGCCCAGCAATCCTCCGAGGGTACGGGCACCTGGCCCAGCCAGAACAGTCACTCTTCCCTGGTTCCTTCACTATGGGCAAGGTCAGTGGGCACAGCACAGACCTCGGTGTCAGGAACTGAAACCGGTGTCTTCCTCTGCCACAGCCCATGTCTTTGAGTTTCATTTTCTTCTTCTGTGAAAGCTTCCCTGCGTGGCTACATGTTATGCTGTGGTAAGAATTGAATGGGACAGCACACATGACAACATTGGACATTGTGCTCATCTGCAGAGACAGTCAATCTCACAGAAGTAAGATTGAGAACAGAATGCCCAGACACAGGACCAAGAGAGCAACAGGGCCTGGGCACAAGGGTACAGATGCCACCTGGTCAAGAGAGTCAGCCACCCCATCTTTTGGCCTCCAGGATACTTATATAAGCCCTGGGGCCAAGGGCTTGTTCCAGCCTCTTCTTGTAGAAGCTGGCCAGATGAACGTGAGTGTTTCAGACACAGAGAAAGAGTGGCAGAGTGTGGTGTATTTAGTGAATTAAAAATAATTCAGTATAACTGTGGCATGGCATAAGTGTGGTACTGCCCTTTGACCTGGGAAGAAGGGGTATCTGCCCTGGACCCCACTCCGGCCCTCCTGTGGCCACACTCCTTGTCATGGAGTGAAGAGGAATATGCAAGGCCAAGAGGGATATGCCCACCCAGATCCATCCTCCTTGTGAGACCATTACCAGGTACTGGAGACCTCAGAATCTCTCGCCTTAATGGTGCCAAGTCCACTTCTAACTTCCTGAGGGCGGAGGACTGTTTGCAGAGGCTGTGAGGAGAGCTTTGATGTGTGGGGTAAGGTGTCTACACACATGCACAAGACTTCTTGTGGGGTGGGACCAGGGGTGGGCGGTGGGCTGGCGCTCATTCTCCCTGCACCATCATGGTCCAGCACAGATCTCCAGGGTCAGAATTCTAAATTCAAACCTGGCCTTCCAGGTCATTTTTCAAGGAAGGATAGAATATATTTTATTTAACAGCTTGATACCTTGATTTATAATTTTAATTATTTAGAGTCTAAATTTTAGGCATGTGGTACATGGACATCCATTTGTAATTTTGTGTCTGGCCCCACAGATATTAGAGATGGGCCTGCATGGATATGGTGGCAATGGCTGGAGATGAGGCTGGGTGAGCAGGGGACAGATGGTGAAGGGTCTTGTAAGCCAAAGTCACATCAAGGAGCTTGAACTTTATCCTGAGGACTAATAATAGCAGAAACTAACATGAGCTGACTTTATGCCAAACATATTATATGCATGACTTTTAATTGTCATAATACAAAAACACTATAAAGTGGGAACTAGTGTTATTGCCCTTATTTTATAAATGAGGATAATGAAACTTTGAAAGAGTAAAGGACTCGCCTCGGGGCACAGAGTTATAGTAGTTGGGGTGTCGGGGTTCAAAATCAGACCTACACCCATAACCATCGACACAAGCTGTCTCAGTGTGCGGTGGAGAGCCACTGGAGGTTTTAAGCCTGAGAGTGTCAAGATCATATTTGTGCAGGGAAGTGAATGAACAGAAGGAAGGCAAGATGAGGCAGAGAGACATAGTGGCTATTAGAGTGGCCCCTGAGAGTTGGTGGCCTGTGCTAAGGCAGTGGCAGTGGGAAGCACAAGGAGCGCACATATCTGCCTCACTCTTGCTGCTGAAAGCCAGCCATGATTGACCTCTCTACTCCCAGGCTTCTGAGTAGCAGAATTCCACAAAGGTGCCAGAAAACGTTATCGTTATCGCAGGAGCCTGGCGGGGAAGGCGATTTCTTCCCAGATGTTTTCCCCATTGCTCCTGGCTGTTCTGAGAAGAGCAGAACAGATTGCCTCAGCAGGAGACTGGCAGCTCCACACAGAGGAGCTGGGTCCAGACTTGACTGAGGCAGGGACATTCCTGAAGGAGGAGGGATTTGACAAGGAATGCAGCCTACAGCTAGCCCTGAGAAGAGGTTTGACCGTGCTGGGCCAGTGGCATTGGCTGGCTTTATAGGCCTCTGTGTTGTGCGCTGTGGGTCGGGGAATGAGATGTGAGAGGACTTGGGCCAGATTTGGACACATGCAGGCATAGGTCCATAGGACAGGACTGTTGTGCTGGTGGCCAGCCTGGCAGTGTCACCCAGCAGCAGGGAGGTCTCCAGGACCTACTGCCCCCCTGCAGAGAACCAGAGGGAAAAGCTAGCTCCCCATTGGAGCGTGTGGCTGTGTGTAGGTGTGGGTGTGCACTGGCCTCTCCGAGGCTTCCCTTGCTGACCACACCCTCTGCTCCATGCCCGTGGCTCCTGTGGCAGTCATAATAGCTAAGATGCATGGAGCTATCGCTGTATACCAGGCTCTGTGCACAGCATCTCATTTAACCCTTACAGCTATCTGGGAGGCAGGTCTTGTCATCCCTGTTGTATGCGCGAGGAACTTGGAGCTTAAAGAGAGGACGTGATGTGCCCTAGGTCACAGATGTGGAATCAGTTTTCTATGCTCCAAAGCCTCTGCAATGATATGCAAAATGTTATATGTTTGTGCCTGCATACATTTTTATGAGAAGAGGAGCCATAGCTTTTTTTTTTAGGAGATAGGCTGAGGTTTTGTTGGTACTTGATATGTTTATGGTTGGGAAAACACAGAAATGCCCAAATCATATTTTGGTCTTATTGTTTCTCCTTTCCCTGAAATTTCTGAGGAAACTCTACACCAGGACAATGACAACTGGGAAAGAATCGAAGAAGCACTAAATTGTTGGTGTGTCAGGCTCCCAGTTCTCTGATGAGGGGCTCCCTGGGATGTGAGGGCTAAGCACGGGACTCCCTTCCCCAGGGTCCCAGCATCACTCTCGGCCGCTGCTGCCTAAGAGACAACCTAAGGCAGTAAGGACTTTGGCGCATTAAGCACGTGGGGCAGAGGCAGAGAGATGGCCTGCTCCCAAGGAGGCAGGCCCTGCCTCAGCCTACCCACTGCTGCATAGATGCCAAGAAGAGCTTCCTGTGTGACAGAGACTTTTCACCTCCCACCAGTAAATGTGACACACTCAGCATCCTCAAATCTAAGCAGTCAAATTGGTAATTTCTCCTCCCAAGAAAGAGTAAAGGTAAGAAGAAAGGCAGTAGCTTTCCCCTCTGTGCTGGAGCTTTCATCAGAGTCTCAAAGGGGTTTGAAGTTAATAAGCCAGTTTCCTATAGTTTCACATAGTGATTCAATATGGGGCTTTTAGCACATGGGACAGGCCAAGAAAGATTGTTTCAAAGAGGCCATCTCATGTCACAGAAAGAACTGGATTCTGAAGTCAAATCCAGATCAGGTTCTCGCCAGCTGTGTGTGCAGCCTGGCAAGTCCCCTCACCTCTCTGGGCATCAGTCCCCTCTATAAAACGGGATGTGGGGCACCAGAGTGGCCTCTAACTCACCTCAGAGCTCTCAGAGGGTGGAGGGGAGGTCTCATTCAGCTCTGATCCCAAGCCCCCAGACTTCCTGAGGTGGGCACTGCAGTGATGATATAAATGGTGTGGCAGAAAGAACACAGTCTTGGAGTCAGGACACTCAGATTTCAGTCTAGGCACAGCCACTTGCAGGCTGCGTGACCTTGAACATGTTACTTCATCTTGGGATCTGTACCTCTGAAGTGGGTGAAAGTTGAATAGATGTAAATAAAATGATGTCTGTGAAAACCAACCTGGAGCCTCTCACACAGCCCCCACTGTGCCCAGTCCTGCCTCTCCCTGCTCCTCCTGTGCAGCCCCACGCTTCTCCCTCCTCTCTAGGTGTGGATGGGGCAGGCACAGGCAGGAACCCTGGGTGGGAAACTGTTGGTGCTTGCCAGGCCCTAGAGAAGGGACAGGGGCTATGCTGTGCTCGGCACAGGCTGGCACCTGCCATTTCTCTCAGTCCACATCTGGCCCACCCGGGAGGGGCTTCTCCCCAGTTCTGCCCAAGGTCTTGGCCATTTCTCTGCCCTTCCTTTCCTGCTGTGTCCCATTATGCATACCTTTACCTGCCTTATACACACACAGCTCTCCTGGAGGCAAAGGAGCAGGAATAACGTGTCTGCCCACTAAAGCCGACTGGGGCCAAGACTGAGAAGTTTACCCCAAGACCTGTCCTTTGAGCTGACCCTTGCAGGACAGACAGAATTTGCCAGAGAAAGAGATGTTGCCACAGAGGTGGGAGACATGAGGAGGGAGTGGCTGAAGCAGAGACAGTCCACTGAAGGGACAGCAGAAGAGGCTGAAGAGATACTGGCCAGTGGGGAGCCTGGGGTGGATGTCACATCTCCTTTAGTAGCCACCTCTGATGCCTCCTCGCTGCCTGCTGGGATGGGCCCTGGGCCACACAGGTGAATCATGTGAGCCCCTGCCCTGTGGGACTAATGTGCACTCAACCTGAATTATCTCATTTAGTTCTCACAGCAGCCCACAAGATAAATACTAATAGTCTCCCTAGTTTATCCATAAGGAAACGGTATGTTCCTTGCCCAGGGTCTGCACACAGTGAGTGACCACAGCTGAAGTTAAATCCCAGGACCAAGGATCTTAAGTGCATATTTTACTGCCTCTCAAAGGTTAGAGGTCATTCTGCCTTGGGATGGAGGGGGTCGGGAAAGACGAGAGAGAGGCAGGTGCTGAGTCTTAGAAAACGAGCAGGGCAGATTGTGTGGATCCAGGTGGGAAGGATGTTAGAGACAAGGAGCAGCACCAGCAAAAGTGTGGAGGCCTGAATTAGCAAAGGGGGACTTTAGCTGGGCTAAAAATGAAACTGGCTAAGAAGCTTGGATCTTCTGTGGGCAGTGGTGATGTGATCTGATTTGTATATGGAAAGATCATTCTAGCAGAGTGAAAAGTGGTCTGGGAGGCAGAAGCAGTCCATTCTAGGCCCTTATCACATGCTTGTTGAATAAATGAATGGAATTCAGCAGTTATTTATTGTGTTCCATTTATGTTCCAGTCACTCTACTGGGCTGTGGGGTGCTTAGCAGCCAACAAGACAGATGCTATCAATGGCAGTCATTGGGAAGGTCCAGACAAGAGATGATGAGACCTGGACTTGACGGGGTAGCTATGGGTTTGGGAGCAAGGGATGGATCTGTGGGATTCCAGGAAGAAAGACTTGAAAGAACTGGATGACCAGTAAGACAGGATGGGTTGGAAATTTGGAGGAAAATCCAAAATCAATTCCCAGGTTTCTGGTTTGGAAGACAGATGGACAGCAGAGGACAGGCAACACAGGAGGAAGAACAGATCTGAGGAAACTAGAAACAATTCAGACGTCCAACAACAGAGGATTGGTTACATAAATTATGGTACATCATGAGACCAAATTCTTAGAAAACATAATTTTGATGTCTATGACATTCTGTCACATGGATGTATCATGTATCATTTAACCAAACCTCTGTTGTAAACTTCTAGATTTGTTTTTCTGGTTTTTCACTTTTATCAATAACACTGTAATAAATAGATTTTTACAAAGGTCCTCACCATTCTGATTACTTTTAGAAGGGAAATTTTGAGGTCATAAGATATAAACAGCTTTGAAGCCTTTGATACATATTGTCAGATTGATTTTTAGAAAGGCTGTACTGAATTTTACTCCTATAGCAGTGCAGGAGAATTCTACCTCAGCGTGCTACCACAAGCACTAAACTGTATATATACACATACACACACATAGACATATTTCAGTGGGTAAAAAATACTATCTTTTTATTTTAATGTGCATTTCTTTGTCATTAGTAAATGAAATTTTTTCATGCTTATTAACCTTTTTTAAAATGTCCGTTACCAATTTTTATGGGGTCTCATTGATTTTTCATGAGTTTTTAAAATATACATTTATTATTATTTGTGATAAATTTTTCCTCTTTTGTTTCCCTCTTAATTTTGTTTATTACATTTTTGATGTACCAAAGCACTTTAAAATGTTTATGAAGTCAAAATCTATTTGTCTTTTTATTTCTTCCATTGCATTAATATTTAGAAAGTTCAATGATAAAATATACATCTAAATTTTCTTTTATTTTTACTTTCTTAACATTTACTTATTTTGTGTATGGTGTGAGGAGAGAAAGTAAATGGATCTTTTTCCCAAATGGCAAATTTTCAAATATCAGTTGTTCCCATTGGTGGTGAAGTTTGCTTTATCATAACCTATACCTGTGTTGATCTACTTCTGGGCTATCCTGTTTCAGGATTGTAATAGGTGCGAACCCATAATATACTCTAATACTTAATTTTTAATTTGGAGGTGTTATTTTTACCTGTTAAATCTCTTGAATGGGTATTTAGAATCCTTTTGATAAATTTCAAAAATCCTACTGGGTTTTCTCTTAGAATTATGTTAAGCCTGTACACTAATCTGGGAGGAGTTGGCATGGTGTTAATATTCACCCTTCCCATCCAGGACTATGATTTGTCTCTCCCATTTTTTAAGTTATTTTTTTATATTTCTCAATAAAGGATCATAGTTTTCCTCTTATAGGTTTCATACTTAGGTTTAATCAGTATTTGATATTTTTTGTTATGATTGCAAATGAGATCTCTTTTTTACTATATCTGGTGAATGTTTCCTATTGCTGTACTAAATTATTTTATCCATTCTAAGTTTAGTTGATTTTTTTTTCAAAATATTAAGGGGGTACAAATGTTTTTGTTACATGGATACATTGTATAATGCTGAAGTCAGGGATTTTAGTGTGCCCTTCATGAGAATAGTGTTCATTGTACCTGATAGGTAAGTTTTTATCCCTCACCCTCCTCCCACCCTCACCCCTTCTTGGTTTCCAATGTTCTTTACATCTCTTTGTGCCTGCATGGGCCCATCATTTAGCTCCTGCTTGTTAGTGAGAACATGTGTTTGTTTTTCCATTCCTGAGATACTTCACTTAGGATAATGACCTCCAGTTCCATCCAAGTTGCTGCAAAAGACATTTCATTCCTTCTTATGGCTGAGTAGTACTCCATGGTGTGTGTATGTGTGTATATGTGTGTGTGTGTGTGTGTGTGTGTATATATATATATATATATACACACACACACACCACATTTTCTTTATCTACTCATGAATTGATGGGCACTTAGGTTGATTCCATATCTTTGCAATTGTGAATTGTGCTGCAATAAACATTTAAGTGCAGTTATCTTTGTTATAAAATGACTTCTTTTCCTTTGGGTAGATACCCAGTAGTGGGATTACTACATTGAATGGTAGGTTTACTTTTATTTCTTTGAGGAATTTCCATACTGTTTTCCATAAAGGTTGTACCGATTTGCAGTCCCACCAACATTGTATAAGTGTTCCTTTCTCTTTGCGTCCACGCCAGCATCTATTGTTTTTTGACTTTTTAATAATGGCTGATTCTTTTAGGTTATCTAAAATAAAATAACAAACTCACTGAAAATAACAATTAGGTTGAAGCCCATGGTTATGTAATGCCTCCCGTCTGCAGGGTTGGCTTGTGACTTCCTCCAGCAGTGTTCAGGAGCCCAGCTGTAAGGGTAGAAAAGGGGATGAATGGATTGATCCCCAGCTCAGGGTTTCCCTAGGCTGGGGTAATAGAAGGACAAGGGCAGAGTATTGGTGCAGCTCACAAGAGTGTAGTTGAGTGATAGGCTTCAGGGTCTGGATTAGGAAGGGCTCATGTCCTGAACCAAAAGTCAGGGCTGAGGGCTAGAGGTCTCCATGTGGTTGGGCAGGGGGAAGGGAAAAAGTTAGAAGGAGAGGAAGTCGTGGCCCAGGAATGGACACTAGGATGTCAGGTTTCAGAGGTGATACCTTTCCAGTATGGTGCAGAGATCTTTGATGAAAGAATTATCCTGTTTTACAGTTAAAGAAACAGGCCTGGAGAGCTTGTTACCCAAAGTTACACAAATCTGGTCAGTGGCAGAGCTGGGATTTGCGTGTTGTTCTGCTGTGCTATGCTAGCTCACATCCTGTCCCCATTTTCCAGGTTCATTTTAGAACAGTTGACTGAGAGCCAGGAGAGACAGCAGCCGGGAGGGGGAGCACAGCAGAGCAGGCAGGAGAGAGGGCAAGCTCACCCAGGCCCCTCTTGCTGCAACGGGGAGGTGGGACAGTGGGACCCTTGGGTCTTCTCACTGGCCCAAGAGCCCCCTCAGGCAAGCCCTGTGCCCTGCCTCCACTACATGCTGTGGCCCCACCACATGCTCGCTCTTCCCCATCAGTTGCCCTTGTCCCTGTCACATACCCATGTCCCCCCACATGAAAGGGCTTCCTACACCACAGGTTCCCCACAACACACTTCATGCCCCCCACCTTGCTTCTCATTTACCTGTCCACACTTGGGGTCCCTGCCACTCCCGCAGTCCCATCCTAGCTGTGCCCAGCTCATGCTGTCTTTTGCCATGTCCACAGAGCGCGTCGGATGGCTTCTGGAAGTCTGTGGCCACTCGCGTGCCCAAGGAACCCCCTGAGATTCGCATCCTCAACCCGTATTTCATCCAGGAGGCTGCCTTCACCCTCATCGGCCTGCCCTTCAACAACGGCCTCATGGGCCGAGGGGTGAGATACCCGGACCTCTGGGAGAGGGAGGAGACCTGGGTCAGAGGTGCCTTGGCACAGAAGGAGGGGGTGGCAGGGTGGTAGCAGTGCTCCTGTGAGACAGTTTTCTGGGGAAGAGGGCTCAGTCCTTGGGATTAGGGATTAGCTCTGGGAAGCTTGGCTGAGGTCTCAGCCGACTCAGCCCTCCAGCTAAACCCTATATGCCTCCTCTCCTCCTTTCTTCCAGAACATCCCAACCCTCGGCAGTGTTGCAGTGACCATGGCACTACATGGCTGTGATGAGGTGGCAGTTGCAGGCTTTGGCTACGACATGAGCACACCCAATGCACCCCTGCACTACTATGAGACCGTGCGCATGGCGGCCATCAAAGAGGTTCGGGGCTCAGCATGGGGTCCATCCCTGGGTAGGGGCAAGGGAGGAGGTGCTTCCAGCACAAAGGACAGGCTCTGCCTGCATGTGCACAAATGAATGGTAAAGGGGTGAGCCAGCAGCTGGTCTGGCCACTCAGAGCTCCCTAGAAGGTTCTGCCCCACCTTCAGCTAAGTGGAGTCACTGAAGGTCCATCCCTGCATGCCGGCCTCTGACCACCAAGCATCCTATGTGCCCTCTCCCTAGCCTCCCACTGAACCCAGCACCTTCTCCCTCAGTCCTCTCCCTAAGGAACGTTCCCCCCGGGCACCCTCCCTGCCTTTGTCCTGCACCTCCCTTCTCCTTGGTGCGTTCCCCAGCTATCAGACACGAGTCTTGGCACCAGCTCAGAGTCATCCTCTCTACTGCAACTCCTGCCTTCCCCCAGAGGACCTCCTTGCCCCCCAGCCAATCCACAAATAAACATCGCCTCTGTCTCAGGACGCACCCCTACCTCCACCCTTCCCCATGGCCACACACTGAAGCTCTTTGTCACCCAGAATTGCTTCCCAGGTGATCCATACGTACAGGTGTGCTAAAGTTCTCCCAGCCTGTCAGTCAGCCTCTCCTGGCATCTCTCCCTTCACAGCCCAGGTCCTGTGTGGAAAACCTGAACCCCTCTTCCCACGCGTCGGCTTCAACCACTAGCCTGCCACTGATCCCAGCTGAAACCTGGAAATCTTGGGCCAGTGCTTGGAACAGCTTCTGTGCTGCTACATCTGAGTGACTGGGGGTTGTTGAAGGGAATCTCCCATCTGTGAAGATTCATGTTTCTGTAAATCCAGAGACTCTGGTCTCACCTAGCCCTCATCGATCTTTTTACCTGTCCTTCTCCACTGCCCCCCGCCCCCTACTATTTCACTTGCCACAAGCCGTCCACCCTCCCTGCCCTCCCCCTGTCTGCTTGGCTCTGCTGGACTGCCCGCTGTGCACTCCTCACTCCCACCTGGCCCTTCACCCCTCGCAGCTGGCTCCCCCCACCTGACCCAATTCTCACTAAGGGCGCCAGTGACCTACCTCAAGGCTGCCAGATCCAGTGGACACATGTCATCTTTCCTGATCTCTCAGAAACACTTTTTGTGTTGACCACTCCTTCCTTTTTGAAACCCTGCTCTGCTTAATCTGCGGAGTCAGTAAATTCGAGTGTCCCTCTTACCTCACTTGCCCTTCTTGCTCATGCTCTTCCTCAGGGTCATCCTTCTGGCCTGCCCCTTAAGAACCAGCGTTAGCTAAGGCTCCACCCCACACGGTCTTCCCTTCTCACGCGCATGTTTCTCTGGAGATTTACAGGAGATTTACATCCCCCTCCATGGCTTCAGTTACCACCTATATTGCATTGGCTTTTTTGGTTTTGTCATAGTCCATTCAGGCTGCTAAAACAGAACACCATAGATTGGGTGGCTTTTAAACAACAGACATTTATTTCTCACAGTCCTAGAGTCTGGGAAGTCCAAGATCAAGGCATAAGAAGATTCACTTCCTGGTTCATAGATGGTCGCTTTCTCGCTGTGTCCTTATGTGTCAGAAGGGGTGAGGGAGCACCCCTGAGTCTCTTTTATATGGGCACTAATCCCATTCATGAAGGCTCTGCCCTCATGACCTCATCACCTCCCAAAGGCCCCACCTCTGAATACCATCACATTGAGGATTAGGTTTCAATATATGAGTTTTGGGGGAATGCAAGCATTCAGTCTATAGCCTGTTCATTCAGGCTACCTCAAGTAGTTGGAAGTTATTTCATGGATATATAAGGGACTTGGGGATCTCATGGGAAACTAGAAACAGCCTTCCAGCTGGCCTCGTGTCACCTGGAAGGGGTTTGGGAGTGAGAAGCTCATTCTGGGTCCAGGACGGTTCTGGGACTGTCCTGTCCCGCTCAGCAGTGGCTCCAGCCCTGCCTCATCATTACCATGGCCCTGTCATTCTTCCATCTCTGCCTCTCTTTACGCATCTTCTTGCTGCTTTGTCCCTGGCTGGCACCCACTCCAGACTGCTCACACAGCTTTTATCTGCCTCCTGGCTTCTGTTTACTTATGTCTTTGGTCTCTTACATATTCCTTTTACGTAAACTTTATGTAAAAGTTTAAGCAGAGGGTAAGAGCCATAGATACAGGCAGTAGCCAGATCCCAATGAGCTTTCTATGCCTTGGCAAGGAGTTTGGGCTTTATTTTGAAGGCAGTAGGGAGCCATGGGGGAGTTCTAGGCTGTAGATTAGCAAGTAGTCGGGTCACTGTGGCTGCAGTATGAAGTGGAGGGGGCAAGGCAGGAACACAAACTAGTTGGGAGGCCAGTGCCACAGTCCAGGCAAGAGATGATGACTCCCGAACCAGATCTTTGGCCATGGCGATAAGGAGAAGACAGAGGCAAGAGACGGGATTTTAAATCAGTAGGGCCCGGCGGTTGCCTCAGTGCAGGAGCGAGGTAGAAAGACCCACCTTCCCTGAAGCCCTCTCTGGTGGAAGCTGTTGCTTTTCTTCTACCTCCCATACCTCCGTTTTCAGGCCATTGCCCCATCCTCGTCATGTAAAATCTGTCTGGTTCTGAGGCTCACGGCATCTGCTACACCACCGTCCATGCAGAGTGCTTCAGGGTGTATGTTCTCCAATCAAATGAGCTGGGTTCACAACCTAGGTTCAGAGCCTAGACTTCTGTTTCCTTATCTATAGAAGGGATGATAATAGCCCCTACCTCCTAGCGCTTGGAAGAGATCAGATGTGATAATGTGTAAAAAAGGCCTGCCACATGGTAAGCACTCATACATGCTAGCCACCGGTATTAATATTTTACCTCTACTTATCACTGTTCTTTACCAACTCCCTGGATGAGGATTCACTGAAAATGCTGGTGCCTGGGTTTAGGACCCCTCTGTTACCTGGGGTGTCTTCAGCAGCACCCTGGCCTCCCATTGCTTCACCTACACTCGATTGGCTCATTCTCCAGGCCCAGCGGGAGCCTGTGGGGTGTGAAGACAAGTGGAGCAAGGATTGAATGCTGGGGATGTGTAGGGGATGTCAAAGGAATTCGTAAAGAGACAGAGTAGAGAAGAATCAGGAAGGTGCAGCATCATGAAGACCAAAGGAGCAGTGTTTCCAGAAGAGAGTGTCTCCAATGTCAGGTGCTGCAGAGAAGCCCAGTAACATGAGTACTGAGAAATGGCCATGGGGTGTACCAGTGGGAGTCCACTGCTGCCCGTGGTGAGAACAGTTTCAAGAGAAGCAGAGTAGGAGCCAGATTGCAGTAGTGAACAGTGAGTAGAGGGCAACAGGGACCTCAGGTGTTGCTCATGGTAAGGGCCCTCTCAGGACACTTGGGTGAAAGGGGAGGAGGGAGACTGAGCAGTAGCTACGGATGAAGTGGGGTCATACAGGAGTCTGCCACACAGCAGAGAAATTGGGCTAGAAAGAGAGGTCTGTGAGTGGTGAGCACAACTGCTGGTTCAGATACAAGGAGGGCATGGATGAGATTTCCCAGGGAGAGGACAGAGAGTAAGAAGTGCAGACTGTCAGGGCAGAACGCTAGGAATACCAATATTTAATGGTTAGGTGAAGGAAGAAGAGCCAAAGAGGGAGACCTTTCTGAGAGTGTAGGCTGTGATGTGAGTGGGCATCCATATCCAGAATCTAGGGTCCAGGTGCGGCTGGGGACCCAGGACAACCAGAATCCCGTGCCAGCCATAGGCAGTGCAGAGCTCCGGGAAATGCACAAGTTGTCTGCGTGGAAGGAGGAATTAGGAGAAGAGCACCAGAGGGGTGGCATTGCCTGTCCAAGAGAGCTATACCCCAGGGCAGACTTTTTTTGTTTACTTTTTTATCATGGAAATTGTCAAACATATTCATACACGTAGAGGATGATATAATGAACTCCCACATACCTGTCCCTACCTTCCCCGTTTATCAACACATGCCAATGTTGTTTCATCTGTTCTTCCTCTCATGCTCCCACCCCACTGATTATTTGGAAACAGGTCTTAGATATATCATTCCAGCCATAAATACTTCATTAAGTTTCTCTAAAAGATAAGACTTTTTTATTGTTAAAAAGTTAACAGTAATTTCTTAATATCAAATATCCAGTCCTTTGCTCATCTTTAACCCTCAGTGGCTCCTACAGGGTGCTCTTGACCCTGACCCATCAGATTGGTTACTTCTCCTCTGGGTAGTGGTGAGGGTGCAGGGTATGAAATGAGGCTTAGGAGTGTCTACACTTGCTTGACTCCTGGCCCTGCATTCCTCCAAGCCTCTGTTTTATTATCTGTAAAATCTAATTTCATTGAACAAATATTTATTGAGCACCTACTCTGTGCCTAACAGTCCCTGCCCTCAAAAAGAGCCCATGAGCCAGATACTCGAATCTTCTAAGAATGGGGGTGAGTCACCCAGGGGTCTGAAAGAAGGAGGGCAATTTGCCGATGGCAGAATATAATGACAGGAGCCTGCGGGGGGAGGGTGGGGGGTTTTAGGGAGTCTGGAGGGACTGGGTGTGAGGAAGACCCTGCCCACCTTCAGGTGCTGTGGCGTGTGGGGGAAGAAACAGTCACCACTGGAGTAGGGTCTGGGGGCACTGTCCTTCAGGGCAGCAGGGCTTGTGGTTAGCACAAGAAGTTGAAAGGAATGTTCAGAGAAGAGGATTATAGGGAATTTTGCTAATGACTGCCTGAGTTTCAAATGGAAAAGATTTGGAAGATTGGAGAGGGTTGACTGGGTCAGAATAAGGGCAGGACAGAGCCATAAGTTCCTAGCCCCAGTAAATAGTAGCTGTTCATGTAGTTAGGTGTAATGAAGTTCAGTGCTGACAAATGCAAGAGGTCAGTGGGGTACAAATTATGATAAGGACGTTGGCATTCATTCCTTCATTTATTCAATCAAGCCTTTTTCATCAGAGCTTCCTGGTAAGAGTAGTGGGGTTAGGAAAGAACCCTATGCTGAGTGCAGTCTTCCCCCAGGAAAGCCCTAGAAAACAGCATCTTCTTTATAATTTCCACATTAACAATAAGATTAGCCTCTTCTGCAATTTTGGAATATATAAGGTGTTATTTTTAATGATAGTCAAATGTTCTCACCACAAAAACTTGAGAACTATGTAAGGTAATGGATATGTTAGCTTGATATAATTATTCCATAATGTATACATATATCAAACCATCACATTGTACCCCATAAATATATATAATTATTATTTGTCAATTAAAAATAAAAAATGTTTTTGTTTTAAAAAGATTAGCCTCTTCTCCTCAGGTCCCTTGGCTCCTCTGACCTGGGAGGTAGGATTTCATCAGCTGCCCCCAGGCCTGGAGGGTAGATTGCATCAGGCCAGAGAATGATTCAGCCACCCCTTGCTGTTGGACTTAAGTGACTCACATTGCCTGCCCTCAGGGTGTCCAGAACCTAGCTGCTGCCTGACAAGAAGTGGGTTGAAGTCTGTGGGAACAAGGTCCTTCCTCCAGCACTAAGGAGGGTGGTTGGGAAGATTATACCTCCCAAGAATTGGAAGAAGTCAAGAGGCATAGTTCTCCTGGGACAAGGAAAGGGACACAAAGGCTGTTTTTTCCAAGTCTTGAGAAGGGAGAAGGATGAGTGTTGCACTCCTAGAGCACAGTCATCATTATCTTGTAGGCACAACTGATTATAAGTATCTGCCTTCAGATTTCCACAGTCACAGAGCATTGGAGGATGGTGATTGGAAGAGGACACTAAGCCCGGGAAGGGGCATTAAAGGCAGGGCTGTGTCCCAGCAGCCATCTGGGCTGCCCACCTGATCACTTCTCCATCTCTTTCCTTCCAGTCCTGGACACACAATATCCAGCGAGAGAAAGAGTTTCTGCGGAAGCTGGTGAAAGCACATGTCATCACTGACCTAAGCAGTGGCATCTGAGTGGGCCCAGCACATGGCCATAGAGGGCCAGGCACCCCCAGGAGCAAGCAACAGCCACCACCGCCTATGCAGGAGTCTTCAGACCCAGAGAAGGACAGTGCCAAGGAGCCCCAGGGGCAGCAAGGCCTTAGTGGAGCAGCCAGAGCTGTGCCTGCTCAGAGGCCAGCCTCAGAGACCAGCGCCCAGCCTCACTCTCAGCCTGGGTCCTCCAAGCCAGAGGGCCAGCAGGCCACTGGCTGTGCCCAGCAGGCCCGGCATGCAGGAGGTGGGACATTAGGCAGCAAGGCTGCTGCTGGAATCATTTCTCCAATCAGTGTTTGGTGTATTATCATTTCATGAATTGGGGGAGGAGGGAGGGTAGGGATAATTTATTTTTACATAAGGTTGGAGATGTCAAATTTGGTCCACTTGCTGTGCAGAAAGGGGCCCACTAGAGGGCCCATTAGGCAGTGGTACCAGCAAGCTCCCTGCAGGGTGAGAGTGCCATGACCAGGTTGTACCTTGCTCCAGGGCTACAGGGGGGTGGGCAGGATCTCATGCCAGCCCCCCAGCTCATGACACTGTTTGGCCTGCCTTGGGGAGAAGATGGAGTATTCCCACTCACCAGTTCCTAGCTGTCCCACAGGGAAACTCTGGAGCCATCCCTTGGGAGCCAAGAAGACAGCCCCCGGGCTAGAGCAGAGAGAATTTTAAAGCTTAAGTGTTGTGGCCTGGCTCAGCCTGATGGGAATGGCTCCCCTCCTCCGCAGCTACAACTGATCCATAAGATAGTGCCCAGGCCTGGACTGACCAATTTGTCAGATGCTCTGGGTTTCAGCAATGAGGCTGACAGGTCTTTGGGTTCTGCCTTTAGCCTGGACCAGAAGGAATTGAGGCCCGAGGTCCTTACCCAGGCTGTGGCAGCCATCCCAGGCAGCCCTCATGGAAGCAATAAAGCTCTTCCCTCAGCCTGGTCTCCTTTTGCTTTCTGTGACTTTCCTGGAAGAAATAGGAAACTGGGGCCTCAGCAACTATGCCAACCCAAGGGCCTTCTCTCCAGCCCACAGATTCCCAAGTCCCTTTCACTTCTCGTGTCAACTGCTGGCCCTGAGTAGCCACCTAAGGCTCTGGAGCTTCTCCTGTCCATATGGTCCTATATCCTTTTTGCCTTGAGAAGACAGACCAGAGGTTTCAGGGCCTGCCCCAGAGTCAGCCCT
The DNA here is from genome assembly GCA_023783475.1 of Daubentonia madagascariensis. NCBI lineage: Eukaryota > Metazoa > Chordata > Mammalia > Primates > Daubentoniidae > Daubentonia > Daubentonia madagascariensis. Next base: position 13,732,509 of record JAKFHU010001129.1, on the reverse strand, counting down.
GATGTCTCCTAGAGGAGCCAGGAGGCAGAGAATTGGAGCCCAGAGCCCCAAGATAGTGCCTCTGATCGCCACAGCTCCAGCTCTGCAGTGACAGAGATTCCTACAAGCACAGGAAAGATACACTGCTGAACCCCTGGCATGCAGAGGCCCACAGACCTTCCCTACTCCTGACACCCCTGGCTGTGCTCTGGGAAGGATGTACCCCACCCGCACCCTTAGCACAGAGGCACACCCTCTCCCCTCAGCCTGCCTCTTCCCACATAGAACAGGAAGGCACACAGCCCAGTTCTAGGTATCCTCTGTTGAACTTTAGAAGGGACATCCCCCTACCACCTCACCCCCTTAGAGCCCTAGAATCTGATCCCTCCCTTGCCCAGCATTCCCAGGCAGGCCTGAGAACAGACAAACTGACACCTGCACTTGAGGCCTTGGCGTGTGCTTCCTGCCAAACATTGCCACTATGGCCCCTGCACCTCTCACCTGCCCACCCCAGTCCAAGAGTCCAGGCAGCCCTGGGTCCTCTCACTGGTGAGCCCTAAGGACAGAGAGTCCTGGCCGTCCCAAGGACCACCAATGTCCCAGTGCCTCCCCACTTCCTGCTGCAGTCTGTCCTCAGGCAGAAGCCTCCTTAGCTGAGGGGAAGCAAGGCCCTGACTGACAGACAGGCAAACCCAGAAATGCCTTCTATACTGTGCTGGCAACAGGGCCTCTATGATGCACAACTCCAACGCATGTGTTCCTGCCTGCACAGCGCCCCCTGGAGTTGTACAGGCATAGGCCGCATGCCTGTAAGTAGTGGCCCTGGCTAAAAAAGCCCCAAGGAAGGTGCCCCAATTGAGCAGCCAGTTGTGGGAGGCAACAGAGCAAGCTGCTCACCGCTTGGCCTCCTGTCCCACAGGGGTCCTGTTGAGCCTGCAGACAGCCCCCTACCACCAGCAGGTCTCTGCAGTCTGACTTCTAGCCCCAGCACTGCGGGAAACTACTCTTGCAAAAAGTGTGGTTCTGAGCCCTGGCCACACACCAGAACCACCTGTGCGAATTTGAAAACTGCACATGCCTACCCCGAAATTCTGATTCAGGTCTGGGGTGGGACCTGGATATGGGTGTATTTTAAAGGTCCCCAGTGGTTCTGATACACAGCCAGGGTACAGCTGGTCCACACACATTCCCTGAGTACTCTCCTCCCCACCCACAGCTTCCAATTGTCAGTCGGTCCACAATTCCCAAATTGCCAGTCCCGCGCTCTCCTCCACTTGGCTCCAGGCTACAGATTCAGCTGCTTCCGAACATTTCCACTAGGATAACGCGCAAGCCCTTCCAACGCAGAGTGTCCAACACTAATCTCAGGAGCCCCTGCCTCTCCTCTGGGGAGCCCCAGGCCCCAGAATGTACCCCCTCCACCTAGACACCCAGGCCAAAGGCATACCTTTGCCAGGCCTACCTCTTCACCCTGTCCAATCAGGCACCAACTGAATTTCAAAAGGGTGTGTTCCAGATTGGGCTGAGTGACTTTGCTGCTCCCCCCATACCCTGCATCAGACCTCACCCTCTCTCCCCAGCAGCTTCCTTACTATACCTCCACCTCTCATCTGTCTTGCCTGTCTCCAGCCAGTCATCCACTAACGATACATCTGATCACACCTTTCTGCTCAAAAGCCTTAAGTGGTCCCCAGTGTCATAGGTATAAAGACCAGACCCCTTAGTAGGACCTTTCCATCCATGTTACTCACCCAACCCCCACCCCACCTGCCAAATTGCCATAATTAGGCATTTGAAGTGCTACCCTCCAGCTCCTACTTGAAGCCTCAGCTCAAATGTTCCTCCTCTGTGACCCTCCCCTTCAGCCCTCACACCCCCTTCTACAAACACTGCCCTCACTGTGCCGCAGTGACAGCCATGTTTGCAAGTGTGTCCCCACTCCAAGCCCCAGGCAGCTCAGGAGGTGAGCAGAGCAGTGACTAGAGCAGAATCAGACCTTGAACGCCCCAGGGGGGAGCCTGCTGACCCACGGAGGAGGATGAACCATTGATGGAGGGATAAACTAGTGGTGGAGCAGAGATCAGTCGCTGCAGGGCGGCCAGCCGGGCACCCCACCCCCTGCCGGGTCTGCACGCACTAGCGGGCGGCAGCCCAAGGCAGGGACTAGCCTGTCCCCCCACCCTCCCCGCCCTTGCTCTCTCTCTCCCGCCCTCGGCCCAGCCTCCTTGCTCCCTACTTCGCGTGTCTACAAACTCTGAACTAGTTTCCGCGCCTCTCAGCCGCCTGAATTCTCCACTCTCTGCATCCAGGGGTCCCCTCCCAGCGTCTACCCCCCAACCTTGGACCTAGCCAAGCCAGGGGCCACCAGATCCCTCGAGTGGAGCGGCCAGGTGAGCCCTGAAAGGTGGGGCGGGGCGGGGGCGCTCCAGGCCCCACCCCAGGATCCGGTGACGCCGGGGCTGGAATTTGACACCGGACGGTGGCGGGCAGGAGGCTGCTGAGGGATGGAGTTGGGCCCGGCCCCCAGACACGGCCCACGGGCTCCGCCAGCAGCAGGTCCCTCGGGCCCCAACCGGAGCCCCACACCCGAGGTAAACCAGCCCGCCTGCCCATCCCTGGTCCCAGCCCTGGATGAACGCGCCTGGGGCTAGAGGGAGTGGGCAGGACCATCCCCCTCCACTCCTTTCTCACATCCTCCCTCTCCTGGGCCCGCAGCACAGCTCTCTGCCCCTCCCAGCCCCTTCAGTCCCTCTTGTCGCTTGTTGGACTGTGCTGGCCCAGCCCGCCTGCTGTAATGTGAGGCTCCCGCTGCCGCTACAGGGCTCAGACTGGCTGCCAAAGCCACACTTTTGGCTAAAAGAGGTGCTGCCAGGTGCACAGCCCTTGGCACGAGCCCTTTGAGCTGCAGGAGAAAGCCCACCACTGGTCCCAGGAAAGGTGCCTAGAAGAATACGGTGCAGGACCCCCGTGGTGAGTAGCCAGCTGGTGGATGGGGAGACGAGGGCTGGAGGAACAAGTGGCACCAGACCGCAAGAAGGGAGAGGTAGGGCCTAAGCTGCCACCAAGGGACCTGCTCCTGGGCTCCCCCTAGCGCAGAGGGCCCTTAAGGCTGCCTTGCCTGGCTTTCCGTCCATCAGTGAGAATAGTCATTGGCCTGGCCCTGAGGGCCCTGAATCCACTCAGCTGACAGGTGCACACCTGGCCTTGGAAGACCACCCCAGGAAAGTCTGGGGAGGTCTGTCCCACAGGTGTGCAGGAATTCTGTGTGCTAGGGGGTGGGGCTGAGGGTGACAGCTGGGACCCAAGAGAAGAATAGCTAACGAGGGCCTGGGAAGGCTCTGGGGCCCCAGAGGGGTGTTTGGGTGTGCCAGCCAGTGGGGGCTCAGGAAGGCTGGCTGGGATCAGGAAGGATGGCTCATAGGGGAAACTTCTAGGAATAAGGCTAGGCTGCTAGATCCACAGGAGGCTGGAAGGGGGTTAGACCTTGACAAGCTCCCAAGGTGGCTCAGCTCTCAGAGACCAGGCTGGTGTGGAAGCCCAGCTGGCCCTCCTGGGAGTGCCTCAGGCCCAACTCCAGTTGAGGGTACTGAAAAGCCCACCCCTCCTTTGAGTCTGCAGACTTGGCAGACTCTGCCCTCTGGTGGCCATAGGAAGCCATGGCCCAGGCCCCATGTTTTCAGAGGGCCCAAGAGCCCTCAACATCTGCTGGCTCTCGAGGGACATCTGTGGTTCTAAGAAAGAACTCAGGCGCCTCTGGGTCCAGAACAGAGATCACAGAGGAACAAGGTGCAGCAGCTCTGGGTGGGCAGCAGAGGCTGAGGCCTGGGCCTCACTGTCGTCAGGTAACTCTCAGAGTGACCAGCAAGTGCCCTGATTCTCTAGGCATCAGCTTCCTCCCCTGCAGCATGGGGTGAAGGCTCCCTGTAGGACCAGCTACTACCTTCTCCAGCCAGTCTTGGAAGCTCCAGCCCAACAGCACAGAACAGGAAGGTTCGGGGAAAAGAGGACCTTCCCTCCCCACTGGCTATGTGGGTCTAGCCTTATGACTTTAGACCATCTCTGAGCCTCTCTGAGCTTCGTTCATCTGGAAAGGGGAGATTAAGCCATTTACCTGATGAAGTTGTGAAAGAGGGAACAGCTGCAAACCACCTAACAGTAGTAAGGTTCTCAATGCAGCTACGTCTCCTGGGTTGAGTCCAGCTATTCAAGCCCCTGTTGAACTGCGGTGGAAGGATGACCCCCTCAAAAGATAACTCATCTCTCAACTTCCAAGGTGCCTCAAGAGGAGGGTGGGGGAACAGGTCAACAAAGGCTGATGGGAGCTCCTGGTGTTGGTAGAGATGGAACTTGGACTTGGAGGACTTTCTGCACTGTCCCACTGCACCTGGCCTAGGCGGCAGGTAAGTGGTTCTCCCAGTGACTCCCACCTGATGTTAAGGAAAGATGGCTTGTTTTAGGAGGGAGAGCAGGAGGTGGCTTGGGCAGGGGTCAGATGTGGGAGGGGAAATAGTCAGGGAGGTGTCAGGCATATGGGAGAAGGAGCAGACTTTTCTTGATGATCAGTGCCTTCAGGTGATTCCTTTCCTGGGCTCCTGGAGGCAGCAAACTCATTATGTTTGAACCTAAGCCCTTCCTGCGCTCCCCTCCATCCAGCTAGGAGCCCGTCCCCTCTCTGATCTCGGCGCCAAGACAGCCCTTCCCTGAGTTCCCTCCTCCCTGACCCACCAGGTGCCCTCTTTCCCCCTGAGGTTCCGCTTTGTCTCTCTGCGCAGCCTGCCCTGTGGCCGACCCTGGCCGCTCTCGCTCTGCTGAGCAGCGTCGCAGAGGCCTCCCTGGGCCCGGCGCTCCGCAGTCCCGCCACCCGCGAAGGCCCAGCGCCAGTCCTGGCGCCCCCCGCCGGCCACCTGCCGGGTAGGTGAGCGGGCCAGGGGGCGTGGCGGAGGCGGGGCTGGCCTGGGACACCACGCTTGACTCGGTCTCATTCCAGGGGGACGCACGGCCCGTTTGTGCGGTGGAAGATCCCGGCGGCCACCGCCGCCGCAACCTCCCCGGCCCGCACCAGCGCCGCCCGCGCCCTCGTCTGCTCCTCCCCGCGGGGGCCGCGCGGCGCGTGCCGGGGGCCGAGGCAGCCGCGCACGGGCGGCGGGGGCGCGGGGCTGCCGCCTGCGCTCCCAGCTGGTGCCGGTGCGCGCGCTCGGCCTGGGCCACAGCTCTGACGAGCTGGTGCGTTTCCGCTTCTGCAGCGGCTCTTGCCGCCGCGCACGCTCCCCGCACGACCTCAGCCTGGCCAGCCTGTTGGGCGCCGGGGCCCTGCGGCCGCCCCCGGGCTCCCGGCCCGTCAGCCAGCCCTGCTGCCGACCCACGCACTACGAGGCAGTCTCCTTCATGGACGTCAACAGCACCTGGAGGACCGTGGACCGCCTCTCGGCCACCGCCTGCGGCTGCCTGGGCTGAGGGCTCTCTCCAGGGGTGTGCATATTGGACCCTTACCCGTGGATCTTCCTGCCTGGGACCCTCCTGCAGGGCCATACTAGCCAGGGGTCTCAGTCCTCAGCTGCGTGAGTGAGGGACATCAGCCCTGGAGACATGGAGAGTGACCGACCAGCAGCCCCAGCGCCCTCACCCTGCAGATCCCAGCCCTACAGATACCAGAGACCTCAGCTATGGAGACCTTAGGAACCGCTTCTCACAGACTCTGGCACTGGCCAGGCCTCGGACCCCTCCGGAGAACCCAGCAGTGGCTGAGGCAGCCCCTGCCCAGGCCCTGGGGGGGATGGGGCAAAATTTGGAGGAGACACATTGCAGTTCCTTGGCTGAAAGTACCTGTGCTGGAGCTGGCCTTGTACTCACTCGTGGGAGCTGGACCCTTATTTATTATTTTTAAGTTATTTATTTACTTCTGTGCTTTGTCAGATCTTTTCCTGGGCAGTGGGGGGATGGGTAGAAAAGGCTGGATGGAGATCATGCCCTGATCATCCCACTGGCACACTCAGGCTGACTCAGCAATCCCCGACCTGGCCTGGATCTCTTGACCCCACCCAGCTGCTCTGGGATGGGAGACATGGAACACAGGCAGGGTGCATGGCAAAGGTGTATTGACTAGTCCCGGCAGGCCTGCTCACAACCCCCTGCACAGTCCTAGCACTTGGGGCCTGAGATTACCTGTACGTCCATGAAACAAGCAGCCCAGGGCATGAGAGCATCCAAAGAAAGACTGAGGCTGGAGAGAGGGTATGGTGGGATGCTGGTTCAGGGGAATGAAGCACAGAGCTCCACTAGGATAAGAAGGCAGGAAAGGACTGAGGGCCCCAGGGGGAACTGCTCTTGGGTGATAAACAAGGATATTCATTTATTTGTTCAACAAATATTTTATTAAGGACCTATTATATGTCAGGTATTGGGTAGACACGAAGGATACAGAAGTGAAAGGGACATGATCCCTGCCCTTGAGAAGCTTAAACCAGGAGAGACAGACAATAAACAAGCAATTACATTAATAATTATTTAAATTCAATTTGGCAAATGGTATGAAAAAGGACAGGAAGCTAAGAGGCACACACCTTCATCTGGAAGGAAGGAGAGGTTAATGCTGATCCTGGCCTCTCACATTGTCCCCAAGTCATCTCCAAAAGGTCAATGCAATCCCCTGAGCTTTTCTGCTGCATGTCCTTTGAAACGTTATTTCCTAGGTCTTCTGCATTTGTACTGGGGAGAACTGTGTGATTTTCCTTCTTTGGAAATAAGATAGGGACATATATTTGGAAAGGATGCTAAGTCTGTGGAACTGTGGGACATCGAAAGGGGTTGTCAGGAGGCTGTGGCATGTGCTGGTGTGGGGCTGCGGAGGGAGGGCCAGGATGGATGGACTCGAGAGCCACCAGCACGGAGGCCGTAGCTACAGCCAGGGCTGACGAGAGCACTATAATTGTGAGATGGGCTCGAGGGTGGGACCCCTCAGGCATTTAACACTGTTGACCGAAATTCCTTCCAATCTGCTTATGTGCCTACCTGCCTGCTTTGGCACAGGTGCCCCCTTAACCCAGGCTAGAGTGAGGAGCTGGCAAGAGCTCTCTGAGGGCGGTGCCCATTGCTTGGTCAAGAAGGAGAAACATGTCTGTGCTCCCACTCTTCTGTGTTCACTGCCCCAGTTCTAGGCACTCCCAAAACTTTGGTGCTTTTGCTGCTTTCAAACACTCCTCGGCCCCTCTCTCTACCTCCAAACTGCTTCAGGATCCTCTGTTTCCACCCTCATTTCCCCAAAGAAAATGGTGCCAGTGCCATACAGTTTATAGAAGGCTGGTTGTGGGCGGAGAGGGACATTTTATCAATTCTGAGGTCACTGGGGCCAGGTAGCCCCTTGCTGGTTAGACTTTGAAGCCTACCCTGGTCCCCAAACCCTCTAGGCCCTGCCACTTAATAGACATCACTGCTCTCAGAGCCACTTAAAGATACCGAATGAAGCCACCTCTGACACTGCTCATAATGAGAGGGCCTAAGCCAAAGTGCTGGCTCTTGACACTCCCCAAATTGCCAGTTCTTGAGGGAGTAGGGTCCACCCCCAACTGGAGGCTGTATTCTGGGCCCCAAAGAGCCTGTGCCCAGCCTTTCACAAAGTCCCAGATGAAAATTGCTGTTTCATCTGTTTCAACTGCTCCAAGAAGAACACATTCCCCCAAGAACTAGCCTCAGTTTGCAACTCAGAACAATTCAAATCTCTCTTTGGAAAAAACAAATAAATAAAGTTGTTTTCACCAAAGGAAACAGGCTGGAGAGCTATACCTCTTTACCAGATAGGGGCTGTAACCTGTCGTGAAACCACACTAGGCAGCACATTGTAGCTCCTGGAGCCACCAGTGGCTCTGGTATCTCCGTTTCTGACTCTGGTCTTTGCTTCACATTTCAAAACTATATTTCCCATTCAGTGGTCTTTCCAGAACTAAGGCACGGTCTCCTTCAAAGGGGTATCAAGTCACCACCTCTTGCAAGACAGAAAACTATAGGCAGCTTTGAAATGACAGTTTTTCCAGCTCTAGGGAGCACCTGAAATTTCCCCCTAGTTTCATTTTGGCCAGGAATCATGGTTCCAGGTTCCATGTACTTCTGCCCACAGCCACCTAGTCCAGCAGATGCCCTTGCCAATGACTTTTCTCCATTTTTGTCCAGGGATTGTCAACTTTTCCCTGACTGGAGACCCCTGTGACACAGTGTGTGTGGCCTGGCAAACTGAGGTCTCACCTGGAAAAGGAGAGGCTGAGTAGAAAGTCAAGCGATCAGAGAAAAGACTTAGGAGAATTTGTGCCATGTGATCATGCCATTCTTGTTCATAGGAGTGGTTCTTAACCTATTTTGGAGTTGTGGAGTCCTTTGAGAATATGATGAAAGCTATGGACCCTCTCCCCCCATCCAAAAGTTCTAAAAAGTCACTGATATGTAAATCTGGTAAACAATTGTAGGAAGGTCCACTGACTTTCTGAAGCTTATTATTAATGTCCTCTTATAGTTAGATTAATTCCTCCATCTGTACTCAGGAACCCCTATCAGGGCTCTCTGTCTCAATTATTTACAACCCTTCCCATCTTCCCATTATTCAACATTTTTCTATCTAATATCTTTTTTCCCTCTATACTTGCTCAAATATATACCATCATAAAAAATTGATACTGTGATTAGTGTGTGTGTGTATATATGTTAATATATACACATTTATATGTGTATCTGCTTCCACCTCTCCTTCACCAAAAGAACTCTTGCTGAGGTCACCAGTGGCCTTGTCATTTCTAAACCCAAAGGCCATTTCTCAGCCTTTAGTCCTTTGAACTCTTGGAAACATTCAATTGTATCAATCCTCTTTGAAAACCAGTTGTGATATTGTGAAACATATACTTGGTCTTCGACCCCTTTTCCTAGCATACAACTCCTGAAATCCTTGAAATCTCCAAAGTGATGTCTTTTTGTATGCTAATGATTGACTGTTAGCTTCAGGATATGGGCTTGTCACCAGAAAGTCCAAGGCAGGATTAGAGGGCTGGGACTTTTCTGGGGCCGAAGGTTAAGTTCCTCACCAACGGCCAATAGTTTAATCAATAATGCCTATGTAACGAAGTCTCCATAAAAGGCCCAAAAGGACAGGTCCTGACAGCTGAACACTGGGAAGTTACTGGAGGGTGGTACCCCAGGGAGGGCATGGAAGCTCTGTCCCCCCTTCCCCCATGCTTCGCCCTACGCATCTCTTCATCTGTACCCTTTGTAATATCCTTTCTAATAAACTGGTAAACGTGTTTCCCTGAGTTCTGTGAGCTGCTCCAGCAAATTAATCAAACCCCAGAGGAGGTTGTGGGAACACCAACTTGAAGACGGTTGCTCAGAAGTTCTGGAGGCCCAGGCTTGCAACTGGTATCTGAAGAGGGGGACAGTTTTGGGGACTGAGCCCTTACCCTGTGGGATCTGATGCTATCTACCTGGAGATAGCATCAGAATTGAATTGGAGGACATCATGCTGATGTTTGTTGCTTGACCTTTGGGGAAACCCCTCCCCACATTTGGTCACAGAAGTCCTGTGCTGATTGTTGTTGTGTTGGTGTGAGGGCAGAGGAAAAACACAGTTTGCGTTTTTCCTGAACATCTGTCTTCCCTTGACTCTCTTGATCCCATACTCTCCCGGTTTTCCTTCCACTCCTCCAGCTGCTTGTTCTGACTACTTTTGGGTTCCTCTTTCCCTCCCTGCCTCTCACATGTTCCTCAGGGCTCTGATGTTGGCTCTCTTCTCTTCCTATTATACTCTCTCCCTGAGCAACATTATATACTCCCATGGTTCTAGTGGCCACATCCACACTGACTATGGTCATATTTTATCTCCATCCTAGAACTTTCTCCTGAGCCCCAAGTCTGTAATTCCAATACTTCTACCTGCATATCCTTGCAAACTTCCAGCTTAACATATCTGTCCTGGATGTCTTCTGTTCACTCCTTCAGATCCGTTGTCCACCCTTCTCCACCTGCTCTGCACCTTACATAATTGAGCTTCCCTGCTCTCCAGCTTCCAAACTGCTTCAAATGATCCCTCCTCAGTGAATTCACCAATCTCCATCCAGGGGCACAAGCCAGAAACTTGGGCAACATCCTAGACTCCTTGAGCTCTGTCATGGCTCTTACTGGTCACCAAATCCTCAGATCTTATAGATCCATCCTCTTTTCTCTATCCCCAATGCCATTCTGTTGAAGCCTTCACAATTTCTTGGATGCCTTATTGCTTATCTTCCTAACTGGTCTCTTTGTCTCCAGTCTCATCTCCCTCCAGTCATTCTCAACACTGCAGCCAGAGAAGTCACCATTCTCTTAACATTAAGTGAGCACTGACTGTCATGCATTGGGCCAGTTGCAGAGATTCCAGAGATCAGTGAGAAACACATTTTGCCTTCAAGAAAACTATAGTTGGAGGTGGAAATGGGGATGGGGTTGCCAGAGTTAGCAAATAAAAATACAGGACATCCAGTTAAATTTGAATTTCAGTCAAACAAAAATTACTATTTTTTAAAGTATGTCCCATGCAATAATTGGAACACACTTATACAAAAAAAGTACTGTTGCTTATCTGATATTTGAATTTAACTGGCTGTCCTAAATTTTTCTGGCAACCCTAGGTAGGGGTAAACAAGTAAACAAAAATGCAACCAATCATTGCAAGTCCCCCAGGAGAAGTATGCCTAGAGTATAGGTGTGTATGTCAAGGAGGGGGAGGATTCTGCAATCACAAAGGAAGAGGAATGAGTCCTACCTGGACAGAAGGGTAAGAGGGACCAAGAAAGTCTTTGTGGAGGAGATGACATTTGAACAGAGTCTTGAAAAATCAATATGTTTGAGCTATGTAAATACTTGTTAAAGGGAAAAAAAAAAGAAAAATTAGTATGTTTGCACAAGGTGGATGAGAGGCCTTAGACCTGTACTGGTTGTTGTTTATTGCCTCTCAGTTCTAAATTCACCCTTTTCACTGTGGCCATATCCTCTCCAGCTTGGTTTGGATCTCAGCCCTGGATGGGGTAGAGGGCTGAGAGCCTCTTCCTTGGGCTCTCTATCTCAGCCCTAAGATTCTGCTACCATTATATTCTTTACAGTTCTCTTTACTTCTTATTAGCCAGTCCCTCAGTGCTTCAACACCCTGTTACAGTTCAAAATTCTTACATTAAACTTTCTCTGTGTGTTTACTGTGTGGTGTCTCTCTCCTGATTGGACCCAGACTGAGACAGAGCCTTCTCGACAGAGGCAGTAGCATAAATGAAGTCAAGGAAGTGTGAAACAGCTAGGTGTGTTCCCAGGATTACCAGCAATTTCACGTAGAGTTGGGGGAGGTTCCTCATCAAGACAAAAGGCTAGAAAGATTATAAAGGGCCTGAATGTTATACCAAGGAGCTCGACCTTTGCTGTGCAGGGAGCCACTGAAGGGTTCTAAGTGGGATTGGTTAGAGATGCATTTCAGATGGATCACTGGCCACTGTGTCTAGTATGGATGGAAGAGGTAAGGCAGGAGCCAGCTAGAGTTGCAACGGTTAAAGCTGTTCGGCAATAATCGCAGGCACCTTGATCTAGGGCAGAAGCAGTGTGCAAGGACAGAAGAGATGTGAGGTACAATAAACAGGACTTGGTGACAAACTGGTTGTGAGGGCTTGATGAAAGAGATGGTTTCCAGGTGTCCGTCTTGGGTGACTGGTAAGGAACACAGGGGATGCAGTAATTTTAGCATGTGATAGGAGTAAGATGTGGGGGAAATCATGGGTTCAGTTCAACTTAAGGTGCCTATGACACCTTCAGAGGGCTAGGAGGCTGGAGGCAGCTGAATATGTGGGTCTGGAACTCAGGACAGTTTGGGCCAGAGAGACTGGGAGTCCCAGCTTGAAGCCTAGGGAGTGGTGAGCTAAAGAAGAAGAAGAGGAGAAGAAAAGGAGAACCAACATTTGAAGAATGGGTTGAGGAAGAGGTAAGGGACAAGACAGTGAAGGAACCAAAAAGGAGTGGTCAGAGTGGCAGGAAGAAAACAAAACAAAACTAAGAGGGGGAGAGAGTGGTCAACAGGACCAATTGCAGCAGAAAAATCAAGTCACATAAGGACTGAAAACTGCCTGTTGGGTTTTCTTGCAACATGGTGGGCTAGGGACTAGGACTAAACTTCTTGCTGAAAACAATTTAAAATACTAGACCAAAAAAAATTTTTTTTAATTAAATGCATCCATAAGCTGGCAAAAACATAAGAAACACTATGGCCAAAAAACAAAACAAAACAAAACAAAACAAAACTAACAAACAAAAAAACGTGGAAGCAGGATGCTATAAAAGTAAGCAAAGCCATATAGTTGGCTTTTACCCTAAGGGCAGTTGCCATACCCAGTGACCCTGAGCATTGGTTTGTGAGGGGTCTCTGAACTTATGAGAAAAAAGACAAAGCCCAGGGCTCACTCACCATGAGGAGTCTATTTAGAAATTTCTCCATAAGGCCAGGACCCCAAAGGGCTATGCCTACACTATGAGGGTGAATTAGAAATAGACATGCCCCTCTCCTACCTAACCTCTCTCCCTCACACCAGAGGACTATAGAGAAAATTGCCTGCATCCAACCTAAGTGCTAAGTGGAAGGGGGAAAAATCTCCCCTGAGAATTAACTATAAGCAGGCCCTTGTCTGCTTTTGCAGACCAAATTCACACTATTTTGGTAGGCTGAAAAACTTCAAAGTTATCATTTATTTGACATGGACATGGATTGGTAGTGGTTCTAGGTGACCAATGAAAGCTCCCTCTTCTCCTCTCCTGGGCTTTGGGATGTTTTCTCCTGAATCTGCAGATGCCTCCAGTGTTGTCACAGGTTCTGGCCCCTATATGTCCTACTCTTATCCCTTATTAAAGAACTCTTCTGTAACTGGCTCCCAAAGATTCATCCCCAACTTGGCTCTAAGCTATCCTGCACTGCCATCCACAACTCCTGGAGATCCTCTTTGATCTGGCCTCCAGAAATATCCCCAATCTCCCCAGGGCCTACTTGAGTCCATCTGTCCTAAGTAGCATGTTCAGGAGCCACTGCTGATGAGACTTGGCTTCTTTCTCCACCAGTGGAACCCCTAGGGGTGAGGAGAAGGAGCCCTAGATTGGAAGTAGGAAGAAAACTCCTACTGACCAAGTTGTGGCCTGTGGGCTGAGCTCTATTCATGTATCATCTCAATTTGTCTTTCACTGGAGGAATTACCATTCTCTCTCTCTCTTTTTAAAGTAAAGTGTGTTTCAGAAGCCAAGGCATCATGGCTAGAAAGAGGCATAAACAGGTTTTAAACCCAAGCCTAAGTCTAGAATTTGTGCTCATAACACCCCCTTCCCAAAGTTTCCACCAGTGAAACCTCCAACCAACACCGGCCCAGGGTACTTCACACCCTAAGCACAGGTCTGGAATCAGTTACTTTATTTTGGCTTCCTATTTCCTCCATCCAAATGTCTCCTGCCTCTCCTCTTTCCTCCAACCCTTCCTCCATATTGCAGACAGATTTTTCTAAAATGCAAATGCAATCATCATTGCCCACCTGAAACCCCATCATGGTTTCATATTGTACTTAGGATAATGTCCAAACTCCTAAAAGAGTCTGTTGCTCCCAATTTGTTTTTTCCAACCTCATCTCCGTTACTCATACCCTCCCCCTTCCTCACTCCACATATATTCCCTTAAACTGAACACAAATTACTAGCTGTTCTTCAAACAGTTTCTTGATAAAGATTTATTGAATGACTGGAGTCCCACTGGACTTTGCTTACCAGCTAAGTGAGCCCCTCTCCTCCCCAGGCTCTATTCTTCAAGATCAGATCAAGTTTCCCCCCCTCAGGGAAGCCTTCATCAACCTTCTCGGCCTCAGCAGCTCTTGCCAATGCCAGCTTCCTCCATTTGAACACAACTACAGAGGTCTCTCCATTTTTAATTTTTTTTTCTTCCCTGCTAGGGTAGCTGGCAACAGTTAATAAAAGGACAACTGGAGGGGTGAGAAGCAAGGACTACCGGGCCTGTGGCAGACTAGATTCACGGCTACGCTCTGCCACCCCAGCTGTGTATCCAGGAGCAAGATAAGCTTAACCTTCCCCAACTTCTGTCTCCTCATCTCAAATGAAAATGCTGAATAAAAATACCCACCTCAGAGTCGTTAAGAGAATTGAACCTAAGGTATGCAAAGTACTGTTCCTAGCACTTAAATGTGAGCTACCCCTATTCTAATTACACATAAAGAGAAGTTGCTTCCAAAACCTTATGAAATTCCCCGAGCACTGTCCATGGTATGTGGTTTCCTGGTTGCTAATTGGGTGATCCCGAGAGCCCTCCTGTTTTTATTCTTTAGGCGCGCCAAGCCTCCTCTCCTCTTCTCTGGGTGGTGCTGACGTCTTCTTCCCAGACTGCCCCTTTCCTGGACCGAGGATGCCCCCGCAGCGGAGCACCAGAGTGACCCGGGCTCCCCACGTGCCCCCATCCTCTAGCCCGGGCTCCCTCCTCCATCCACAGGACCTTTGAGTCACATCCTCCTAGGGAGTTGCACCGCAGCGCCCCCCACCGGTCTGATCCGGAGTGCCTGTCAGCCACGGTAGGCCTAGGACAGACCGGGCCCCGCTGTCCCCAACCCACGTGTTCCCGGCCTCCTCCGCAAGGCGCCGCCTTCCGGCCTGGCGCAATATGGACTACATTTCCCAGGGTGCGCAGCGGCGGGGCCTAGGCTCGGCGGGGGCCTGGGGCGGCGCGCTACTCCGTCGCCTGCTCGGGGGCGCGCGGGCTGGCGCAAGGACAGGGCCAAGGACCCGGAATGAGTTTCCGCGCAGTTCCGCTGGGCCGTGCCGGGCCGTGCCGGGCTGTACCGGGCCAGGGGAGGCAGGGGTGGGGGTCTGAGTTGACAGTGCCGGGGACAGGCGCTTGGGGCAGCCCGCGCCTTGCTGAGGTCCCCGCCCCGTCCCGGCCGGGCTGGCTTGTCTGTCAGTCACTGGGGCGGAGGCAGCGGCGGTAGCCGGGCAGGAGCCGGGCGGAGAGCAGAGCGCGGGCCAGGCCGAGCGGAGGCGACCTGCCACAACCCCTCAACTCCACGGACTCTTCGCCCCTGACTCGCGAAGCTGCACCTCTGCGTTTCATTGGACGCCTCCATAACCCGCGAAGGGCTCTCTCCCCCGTGACCCCCCAGTCCTTTGACCTCCTCGTAGCACCAGAGAGCTCACCCAGACGAGGGTGTTGTGGGTACAGGCCATCGACCCTGTGACCCCTCACGGGCCAGGGGCTCGGTTTTTCCCACAGGCTTCCCTCCCCTATGACTCCCTCCTCACAGATTCTGGGGACAGAGCCGTGACCTACCACTAGGACCTCCGCCTGCGAGCTCCTCACTGACGACTCCCTCCTCGGAGTCCCTCTCAGTGGGTCTCCTAAGAGCAACCCTTTTAGTCTCTGGCAAGCCCCCCACCCCCAAACGAGGTGGGGAGGCCTCGGCAGCCATGCCCGCCCTGGGCCCACCCTCACCCCACCACTCCCTGGGCATCCAAGCCGGGGTCTAGCAGGGGGTCAGCAGCCAAGGGGCTGGGGCAGGAGACAGATCAGGGTTCACCTCCCTGCGAGGGAGGGAGCAAAGATGGAGCGGCGGGAGGAGCAGCCGGGGGCTGCAGGGGCTGGAGCAGCACCAGCCTTGGACTTCACTGTGGAGAACGTGGAGAAGGTATGATGGCTCTGGGGTGGGCACTCCAGTGACAGAGCAGAAGTTCTGGGGACTGTCACTAATGCCAGAGCTCAGGCTTGGGCTGGATGCCTGCTGGGATGGTGCCCCCAGAGCACCTGGCATTTGCTGTCTCTCTGGGCAGGCAGGACAGCAATGTTGCAGTGCCCTAATGGGCTATTTTTGGCTTTCCTTAGAGGTGGGTCGTTGTGGACAGTTACTCTAGGGTCTTGGGATGGTCCCTTCAGGGTGCTGATGGCTTAGACTTCCAGCCAGACTGGCTATTCTCCAGCTCCATGGGAACTGCATGAGCAGTGCGGTAGGAAACCAGGAGACCTGCCGCTCAGTCCCCGGGAACCATACTGATGCTGAACCATCCTGGACCTGACTCTGTTGAGCCAAGGGCTCGGAAAACAATCTGGAACCAAAACAATCTGGGTTATGTTTTCACTCTTCTTTGGAGAAGGGTCCTTCCGTTATCGGATGAAAGCCAGACCAGTCCTGGGCAGGCAAGAATGGGGCTGGCTCCCTTTGTTTTGCGATGAGTCCAAGGGTCCTGGCTCTGCTGGCAACCTTACAGGGTTCTTTCCAACTCATCTGCCCACATAGCTCCCTGCCATGGCCCTCCTAGCACCCCCACTGCCCAGTCCATTTTCTCTGAACTGCTTTTCTGGTTCTTTTCTGCATCTGCTCCCTGCAGCCTGGAATGCAGGAATGCATGCACCCTGGGATGAATGGGGAGATGGGGCTACCTTGCTGGAAAGCAAGGGATGGTTGCAGATGTTCACTTGTTATTCTTGACCCCTGTTTGCCTTAACAAACGGTGAGGATGTATCCTTTCTGCCTCTGTTTTCTGCCTGCTTTGGCATCCCTGAGGGGCCAACAAGGGACAGTGGTCATAATTGCCTATCGGGGGTACAAATAGAGCTAAGCCTACTTGGATGGAGCTTGCTAAGGAGTCGGGGTCCTGGCTTCATTCTCCCATCCCTTGAGGCTGGGCAGTGTTGGCATGGTGGTGCACTGTTCCATGTGCTACCAGGGAGATAAATCACTGTTTTCTCATTTCGTAAAGTCCCACTGGAATTGGGACCCTGGGGGGGGGTTCTGCTAGTTGAGAGCTCCAGGCTAGGCGTTTGCCAGGGCTGCAGCTATGGCCAAGACTTCTCTGGATCAGCTTGTTGGACCTTCACATATGCTCTCTGAGGGATGTTCTCACCCTCCCCTCCAGTATGTCTCTGCCCCAGGGCTGCCTGGCAAAAGTCTTAGTCCTGCTCAAATTTCACACTGGCTTTGGTGCCAGCACCTGGAGTGACCTAGGGATGATCCTAAGGGAGCTGAAAGGAGCTGTTGGAGTTGATAGGAGCAGCTGCGCCTAGGAGGGTCAGGGCCTCTCAGGCTTTTTCATGCTCTTCTCAGGCTTAGCTTCATCCCTGTGGAGCCATTCCTTCCACCTGGGCCTTGCCCTCAAGTGCCTCTCCTTTGGGGAGCTCAGCCTCCTCTTTTTCTGCTTTCCTGTGGAGATTCCCTCTTTGAACCTATAACGTTTTGCTATAAGAAGAAGAGGATATGGTAGAGCATGGGCAAGGTTCAGGCTCTCAAGATATCAGCAGGACCCCAGGCTCAGGAAACATTGCAGAGCCCTGAGCTCTCCCTGCTCAGCCCCCCAGTCAGGGAGAGAGAGCAGTCTTGCAGGACCAAGTCACGCCTCTGTTCTGGGCTCTGGCAGGATCCAGAGTGGCCAGCACCTGTTCAGTCCTGTGCTGTCCTGCAGGCGCTGCACCAGCTCTACTACGACCCCAACATTGAGAACAAGAACCTGGCTCAGAAGTGGCTGATGCAGGCCCAGGTCTCCCCACAGGCCTGGCACTTCAGCTGGCAACTATTACAGCCTGACAAGGTGCCTGAGATCCAGTACTTTGGGGCCAGCGCTCTGCACATCAAGATCTCTCGCTATTGGAGTGACATTCCCACTGACCAGTATGAAAGCCTAAAGGCACAGCTCTTCACCCAGATCACCCGCTTTGCCAGTGGCTCCAAGATTGTGCTGACTCGGCTGTGTGTGGCACTGGCCTCACTGGCTCTCAGCATGATGCCTGATGCTTGGCCATGTGCTGTGGCAGATATGGTACGGCTCTTCCAGGCTGAGGACTCACCGGTGGATGGCCAGGGCCGCTGCCTGGCCCTGCTAGAGCTGTTGACAGTGCTGCCCGAGGAGTTCCAGACCAGCCGCCTTCCCCAGTACCGCAAAGGCCTGGTGCGGGCCAGCCTGGCAGTGGAGTGTGGGGCTGTCTTCCCGTTGCTGGAGCAGCTGCTACAGCAGCCCAGCTCACCCAGCTGTGTGCGTCAGAAGGTGCTCAAGTGTTTCTCCAGCTGGGTGCAGCTGGAGGTGCCGCTGCAGGACTGTGAGGCACTCATTCAGGCTGCCTTCGCTGCTCTGCAGGACTCGGAGCTCTTCGACAGCAGTGTGGAGGCCATTGTCAATGCCATCTCACAGCCTGATGCCCAGAGGTGAGCTGGTCCCCACCTGCCCAGAGAGGGAGAGCCTCTTGGTTAGCTACACATCCATCCATCTGTTCAATAAACACTAATTGAGTGCCTACTGCATGCCTGGTCCTGTGCTAGAGATAGCAAGGAACCAAACAAGACATGGTCCCTATCCTCATGGTTCATAGAGGAAGGCAGACATTAAACAACTAATCATCCAGTGAATTATTCAATTAAAATATTTGGCTCTTTTCTTTCTCAACCAGTCACCAAGTCCTAGCTGTTCTGCTCCTGACCATATTGCAGGAGCAATAGACAAATCTATTTTTGTCCATTTCCATTACTGCCACCCTAGTCCAAGCTGTCATCATCTCTCTCCCCAGATTACTGCACAGCTTTCTTACCAGTCCCCTGGTTTTTACTCTTGTACCCTTCATTGTCCCAGCAGCCAGAGTGATCTTTTGAAAATGAGGATCTGATCTTTCCTTTCTGATCACAACCCTTCAGTGGCTTCTCACTGCTCTTAGGATGAAATTCAGAATCTCTAATGTCATTCATAAAGGTGCTGCCCCATATGGCATCACCAGCCTCATCTCGTGCTACTCACCTTGCTTTCTACACTCTCACATGGTCTTTTCAGTTCCTTGAATGTCCTATGCTCCTTCTAGCCTCTGAACCACCACGTGTACTTGACACGTTACCTCTGCCTCATCTTAAACTTCACTTCCATAGGGAAGTCCTCAATGATTTTTAAGACTAAGTTTGGTATTCTCTGTTATATTATCCCCGAGCTTCCAGATAAATTAAGGTATGTCTCCCCATTAGTCTCTCAACTCTGTGAGGACAGGGACTCTGTCATTTTACTTTGTCACATTGTGCCTGTGATAATGATACACAGTAGCATTTGATATTTTTTGAATGATGAAGGTAGGAGTTGCCTGAGTGGGGAGGGGTGGGAGTGGAGATTAGGGGAGAAGCGGGGAGTGTTCCAGGCTTCAGGAACCACAGCAAGTACAAAGACCTGTGGTAGGCAGCGTCATGGTACATTCAAGGGCCCAAAAGAAACTGAGTGTAGTGAAGTGTTTGGTGAAAGTTCTTTGAGCACCTGCTGCGTCAGGCCCTTGTGCTGAGCACTGAAAGCACATAGATGAATGTACACATAGAACTTCTGTCTGTCAGGAGCTCACAGTCTAGGGGACATACAAATGGGCAAGTACAGTCAATGTGATGAATGCTGTCTTGGAGAAAGCAGGGGGCTCTAAGAGCCCAGAGGAGACTTTAACCCAGTCTAAGGGTTGTGAAAGGCTTCCCAGAGGAAGTGACAACTGAGCTGTGCTTGGAAGGCTGTGTAAGAGTTAGCCAGATGGAGGTGATAGATGGGGAGGACATTCCAGACAGATGAAAGAGCTTGAGTGAGGGAAGGGTGTGAAAGAGCCTGGGGAGTCTGGTAATTTGTAAATCGTTGGGTGTGATTAGACAGCAGGGTTTAAGGGCCAGAGTTGTAAGAGATCTGGGCCTACATCATGCAGGACCTTGTTGACCAAACTTAAGATTTTGGTCATGATCCTGAAGATGATGTAAAGACATTAAAGGATTTTAAGCAGAGAAAATGGCCTGCTGAGATTTTTGGTATAAGTTGCATTGGAAAGGGCAAGACTGGAGGCCTGACATTGACATTTCAGAGATAGGGCTTTGGAGACACTTGGCAGAGTTGGAGGGAAAAACCGCTAAAAGAGACTGCATGGAGGAGTAGTTAATGTGGCTAATGTCTCAGGCCTTGGCATTAGTCACGTCTGAATTTGAATCCCAGATAGTTCACTTACTAGATCTGAGACCTTGGGTAAGCCCTTTCTAAGCCTCAGTTTCCTCATCAGTAAAATGGGGGTGATCTTATCAACCTTACAGAGTTGTTGTAATGGTTTAAATAGGATAATATGCACAGGGTCTGTCCCTGTATTCAATAAAGAATATTTTGACTCCCTGAGTAATGGGAGTTTTTTTATGGCCTCTGGTGGGAGAGGGAGAGTCAGCAGCACCCATCTGTACATGTAGGTCACTCATATGTTACATATTTTAAATTGGGGACTGTGTGTGTGATTGTGTGTTCTACCATTCTGACATATATGATCTAATATATATGTGAGAGCAAAAAAACTTTATTTTTTAAAAAAAGAAACAGATATAGTTACTGTTAAACTGGTTAAGGCTATATACTTTTAGAATTGGTCATAAAGAAGTACAAAGTGAATCATGTAACAGACAGCGGGCCTAGTTGATTAGTGGCTAAAATTGAAAAAGGGTTGGTACCTTTTATATATATATGTATGTGTGCATATGCATACATATGCACACATACATATACACATACATAGATAATGTGCTTCACCATTGCTTTTTAAAACTTTATATTAAAACATTGGGGTTGATTTAAAAAATAAAAGAACATTTTGGTATGAGGATTAAATAAGAGAATGTGTGTTGGCGGTTATTATGATACCTGTCTCCTAGGTTCTCAGGTTTTCCAGCTTAAGGTGGATACCAAGTCCCAGGTCAAGGCCTCTCTTGGCAGCCTGAAGCTTAAGTGCTGGGTGGGCTCAGACAGTTGGTGACTAAGGGGAACTGATCAGGGGAAGTGTGTGGGTGATGTGGGGTGTCCTTGGATACACCCAAGTTTACCCGCCCAGCCAGTCTCAAGGGCTTTGGCAGGTAATTGATGCCCCTTCTCTTCTGAACGAATGAGAGAGCAAGGAGCCAGTGAGGTAACCCACAGCCGCCTGGGCGCCCATTGGCTGCAGCCCCTTGGTTGCTTAGCAACTCTCCCCATTTTCTCAGCTCTGCTCCCAGAGCTCTAATTGCAGGTCTGGGCTGAGCTCAGTGTGAGCAGCAGCCGAGGAGTCCCAGCAGCCCTGCCCGGCTGCTCAAGTTGATCAGCCTCAGCTATGATCCTAAAGACATCCTCCCTGTCTTCTCATCCAAACCTAGAAATCTCTGGGGCCTCAGACTTGTTCTTCTGTATACTCACAGGTCTCAGACATAGGTGTTCAGATGGTAGGAAATCTATCTCCATGGGTGAGCTACACCCAGCCCAGAGTAAGATCTTGGACTTTGCTCTGTCCAGTCTAGTTTCCTAGCTTTGGCTTGGGAAAGTCACCTTCAGTGGCTCTGATTCCTGGGTCATCCAGATACCGCCTTCCCCAGGTGTCCTGACATGGCCCCTCCCCTGGCTGAGCTTATTCTCAAGTCACCCTTTTTCTGCTCCTCTACAGCTGCTGCTGCTTCCTGGCTCTCTCCTTTGAAATGTACTTTTTTTCCTGAAATATGTTTTTAATCCCGGAAAAGCTTTTCACTGGGGGTTGGGGGAGGAAAGAAAGTAAAGTAGGCTGTTGGGTGTTCCCATCACTTATGACTGGAGATATAGGCTGAGATCTGCATAGATCCTTTGGGGAAATTCTGGTTGGGCCCTGAAAGAGAAGCAGACCTCTAGCAGTTTAAGGGCTGTTTCAACCAGGAATCTGCCTCTAAGTTGCTGTATGACCTTGAGTAATACTCAGCCCTTCTGGGCTACATCCTCCTTGATTTGTCCTATTATGAGGCTCAGATAAGACAAATTAAGAACCTTTACTGAGTACCTGCTATCTGCATGAACTTTGGCAACCTTGGAATACAGTGGAGATGCTATGGGAGTAGGGCACTACCTCCTGCTCCCATCTCAGCTGCTGGGGAGCTTGTGTGCCACAGCCTTGGCCCTGCCCCTGCTTTTTGTGCCAGAGTCTGGCCTGAAAATGTCCATTGTTTGGTGGTGCAGCCCGTGTCAGGGTCATGAGACTGAAGCTATCCCAGCTGTCTCCAGGCGGCACCCTCTGGGGCTATCTCTGGGCCGGGGGTATGCTGGTATGGATGACTTTTCCTGCAAGAATGTGGACATGGGAATGTGGAGAAGGAGGCCTGTGTCCCTAGGCTGGTTGCCTCTTTTTGTCCTCCTCATCCACCCACTAAGGTTGTGAGGCTACTGCCTAGCAACCTGCTTAGGGCAAGTCCATATAGAACTCCTTCTAGATTCTTAGTCCCCTCTCCCTACATAGATTGCTGTGGTAATACTATAATTGACAGCAGAGGGGCCCCAAGTATCTGATCCCGCCTGAGAGTATGGCTTCCTCTTCTTAGTCTGATCTCCACAGAGCAGCCTGCTAGGAAGGGGTCCAGTGGGATAGAGCTATCCATCTCTCAGTCTCCTTTGTATACTGGGCTTCCTCTGCTCCTCCTTTCAGTGTCATTGTGCTTTAGGGTTCTGACCTGGACTTTCTTCTTTTCTCTCATGCAACATATTCTCCCTGGGCAATTCTCATCTCTTCCCATAGCTTCAATTACCAGCTGTTAGCTGATGATTCTCAAATCTATGTCTTTTGATCTAACCTCTCTGCTGGGCTTCAGGGTTTTATATCCAGTTCTTTCTGGATCCTTCTACCTGCATATCCTTCCAGGTGCCTCTGAGTCAACATGCCTAATATGGAACCTATCACCTTCGCATCTCCCAATAAAGGCGTTACTGTTTCCTTCAACTCACCCCTCCGGGTCTCAGTAAATACCTTTACCATCTACTTAGTTGTTTAGCCAGTAACCTGAGAGTTGTCTTTGACTCTTTCCCATACTTATATCCAATCAATCATCAAGTCTTGTCCATTTTGCCTCTTAGCTCTCTCTGAGTTCATCATCTACTTCTCTCCTTTCCTACTGCCACCAGATGACACAGCAGTTGGGATTTGGTGGTAGAGGGTGGCTTTAAACAACAGAAATTTATTCTCTCACAATTGTGGCGGCTAGAAGTGTGAAATCAAGGTGTTGACAGGGCCATGTTCCCTCTGAGACCTGTAAGAGAATCTTTC
Organism: Daubentonia madagascariensis; assembly: GCA_023783475.1. Taxonomy (NCBI): domain Eukaryota; kingdom Metazoa; phylum Chordata; class Mammalia; order Primates; family Daubentoniidae; genus Daubentonia; species Daubentonia madagascariensis. Next base: position 13,709,462 of record JAKFHU010001129.1, on the reverse strand, counting down.
CTTTCTTCCTCCTAGCTTCTGGTGGTTTGCTGGCAATCTTTAGCATTCCTTGGCTTCCAGCTGCATTACTGCAGTCTGTACCTTCGTCCTCACATGGCGTTCTCCCTCTGTGTCTCTGTCTTCACATGATGTCTTCTTATAAGGACACCAGTCATATTGGATTAGGGGCCCACCCTACTCCAGTGTGACCTCATCTGCAATGACTGTTTCCAAGTAAGGTCACATTTTGAGGTACTGGGGGTTAGAACTTATCAAAAAACATATCTTGATGGGGGGGAAACAATTCAACCTATAACAGTCTGCCCTCTGGCCCCCTCAAACTTTGTGTCATTACCACATGCAAAATATATTCACCACATCCCAACCTCCCTGAAAGTCTTGACCTATTGCAGCATCGACTCTCAGTCCAATTAGAGGACACAATTCAACCTATAACACTGACCACCTCATGCTTCCTTCCCAGGGTTCTTCTGGAGGTCCCTGACCTAAAGTTCTTCCCCAGATGGGCAGCGTCAAAGCTGCCATGTAGGGTCTGACCTTTTTTTGCTTAGGATTTGATATGGGGAGGATGACTTTGATAGAAGACAGGGAGATTGTGCCTTTCTCTCAAAACTGGTGAGGAGGGTGCAGATAGTTCTGATGGATTTTCTCGCCTCATGTCTCCAGGTATGTGAACACACTCCTGAAACTCATCCCACTGGTGCTGGGACTGCAGGAACAGCTGCGACAGGCAGTGCAGAATGGGGACATGGAGACCTCCCATGGCATCTGTCGAATTGCTGTGGCTCTGGGCGAGAACCACTCCCGGTGAGGAGTAGGTTAGCTGGGGGTGGGATAGCAGGGCCTTCTAAGAGTGGGGTTATGGAACCATCTTGAGAGAGACAGAGCGACCTTACTATGTCTCCTTCTCCCCAGGGCCTTGCTGGACCAAGTAGAGCACTGGCAGAGCTTTCTGGCACTTGTCAACATGATTATGTTCTGCACGGGCATCCCTGGCCACTATCCTGTCAATGAGACTACCAGCTCCCTAACCCTCACCTTCTGGTACACACTGCAGGTGTGTCTGTGTGACCTCCAGTAGGACTGGGTGGTGATGGAAGAAGGTGGATTATAAGCTTCTATGGCTGCTGGTGAGGTGGCTAATTCTCTTCCCTGGCTCTCTCAGGATGACATCCTGTCCTTTGAGGCAGAGAAGCAGGCTGTGTACCAGCAGGTATACCGGCCGGTCTACTTCCAGCTGGTGGATGTGCTTCTGCACAAGGCCCAGTTCCCTTCTGATGAGGAATATGGATTCTGGTCCTCAGATGAGAAGGAGCAGTTCCGAATTTACAGGTGATGGTAGCAGGCCAACCCTAGCTCTAAATGGAGTCCTGAAATAATGAAGGCAGTGAGGGAAGGAGCCCAAGGCCATCCTTCCTGAATTCTGGGGCTCCTTTCTCTATTCTCTAGGCATTTTTTCAGGGTTGTGAGGTACTGGGGTAGGCTCCTGGGCTTGGGGTCAGGATCCAGGCAGTATAAAAGGCCTTCATCTGCTTCTCAGGGTGGACATCTCAGACACGCTTATGTATGTCTATGAGATGCTGGGGGCCGAGCTGCTCAGCAACCTCTATGACAAACTGGGCCGTTTGCTCACCAGCTCAGAGGAGCCCTACTCCTGGCAGGTACCTCCCAAGCCTGATTCCCTCAGCCCTCCCAGACCTGTCACACCCTCCTCCTCAGCCAAGCCAGTGGCACCCTCTTTCCCCAGCACACAGAGGCCCTGCTCTACGGCTTCCAATCCATCGCAGAGACCATTGACGTCAACTATTCTGATGTGGTGCCTGGGCTCATTGGCCTCATCCCACGGATCAGCATCAGCAACGTGCAGCTGGCAGATACTGTCATGTTCACCATTGGTGAGACCTGGCACACGCCCATGACCACATACCCAGACGACAGCACCCATCCCCAGCCACGGCCAGCATGCTGGGTCCTATCCAAAATGGGAGAGACACATGCCCACATGTGCAGTGTGCAGCCAACTGACTTTCCTGGCAAGTCTAGGCATCCTTCCTACAGTGTACTGAACTGCAGTTCAGTGAGGCTAGTTCACTGTCAATGAAACAGCAGTGCTGGGCCTTTGTTGAGTAATCCTTTCCTGCTTCTCAGCTGTAAGGCTCATGTTTGAGCATGCACATGCATATTTGTCCATTCAGTTATCTGAATGAGCAGTGATCTGTGCTGGGGCTGCAACTTGACCCTGCCAGGAGCTCTGCCTGCCTTGGGTACATGTACAAAGCCAGCCCAGCCTGCCTCAGAGTTCCTCCTTTCTTCCTTCTTCCTCCAGGAGCTCTGTCTGAGTGGCTAGCTGACCACCCTGTCATGATCAACAGTGTTCTGCCCCTCGTACTGCATGCCCTAGGCAATCCTGAGCTCTCTGTCTCTTCTGTTTCCACCCTCAAGAAGATCTGTCGAGAGTGCAAGTACGACCTGCCACCCTATGCTGCCAACATCGTGGCTGTCTCCCAGGTATGCAGGGGCCCTGGGTGGTGCTGGGCCTCAGGGCACACTCTACACTGCACTGATACTACTTTTCTTCTTTTTATCCTCAGGATGTGCTGATGAAACAGATCCACAAGGTGCGGCTCAAGAGTTTCTAGGGATCTTCTTGTGGGTCTTATGGGACTCTCTTATCCCAGAAATCCTGTCTTTTCCCTTCCCCTACCCCTTGTCCCCAGTTCTTTGTTTTTGGAACCTCCAAGAGGCTCATTCTCCTTCCCACCTACAACTAGACGTGGCCAGGACTGACCATCCATGTTCTGTCCCACAGACAAGCCAGTGCATGTGGCTGATGCAGGCGCTGGGCTTCCTACTGTCAGCTCTGCAGGTGGAGGAGATCCTTAAGAACCTGCACTCGCTCATCTCGCCCTATATCCAGCAGCTGGAGAAGCTGGCAGAAGAGATAGTGAGTGAGCTCTGGGGGCCAGGGAGCAGTGCTGGGACTCTGGGGCTTCTCCTTGTGTGGGCTGTGGCTGATGAGGGGTAGGGTTGGAGCTGGCACTCACAGCTGGGGCTGAGTGATTTGGGGACCAAGCTGGGGCTGGGAGATCTAGAGCTTGGTTTGCTTCTCTCTGTAGCCCAATCCCTCCAACAAGCTGGCCATTGTCCACATCTTGGGGCTTCTCTCCAACCTCTTCACCACACTGGACGTCAGCCATCATGAGGATGATCATGAAGGCCCTGAGCTTCGGAAGCTGCCAGTGCCACAGGGACCCAACCCCGTGGGTGACATTGTCTTTGTCATCCCCCCTCCCAAACAGTGGGAATGTCATGGTCACTCCCCAACTCTGTGGGTAATGTTGTCATTACCCCTGGCCCCATTGGGGGTGATGTATTTGGTCCTATAGCCCTGTGAATGACCTTATCTGTAGCTAGTGATGGCATTGTCTCATTCAATCCTGTGAGTGATATTGCCCTTGTCTCCAGACCAATTCCTGAGTTCCATGAGGGACACTGACATTATATCCTTTAACCCTCAAGTAATGTTACTATGGGCCGCTGTTCAACCCCCAACTCTGTGGGGCCCTCTACTTCAGCATTTAGTGTCCCCTGTGGGCACTGAGGATGCTTATTACATCCTCTGCATGTAATAGTTCTTGCCTTCGAGTTGCTTCCAATCTAGAGGAAATACATGTAAACAGATTGTCACAAAGCAGTGTGGTAGGTACTGTGATAAGCTTGGGCACAGGGGGCTTGGGGCTTCCAGGCTTTTGATCTGGGGCAAGCCTCAGCTTTCCATTCAAAACTATAAACTATATTCCAATAAACATTGGAACATCTGGTTTGCTCATCTCAGAACTGTGCTGGATAGCAGATATGGTCTTGAGTAAAAGTAGTTTACATTTTGTAAAGTTCTTTACAAATATGGGGGACTGCTGTGGTCATTGTTCCAAGAACCCCCTCCAGGGTTTCTCCTGGAGAAAAGGAAGCCATAGGTATCCTAGTCTCTCTGCTCAACTTCCCACCCCAGTTTCAGTTACACTTTTAGCTCCAGAGCACATCTGGGCCACCATGGTCCCACAGAGCCCCTTCTCCTTTGTGGTAGTCATCATCCTGCCTTCCCTTACCTACTAGGACCTCGGTCTGCTCTCTGCTCCTCCATAAGCTGCCGCATCTACGCATCCCCTGGGGCTCCCTACCCCAAGCCTATTTGGGTGAGACAGCATCTCCACTTCTTCAACGGCAAGCCGATAGCCTTGATTTTACTGAGCAGAGATAGATAGGGAGTGGTTTTTTGTTTGTTTGTTTGTTTGTTTTTAGAGACAGGGTCTCTCTCTGCCACCCAGGCTGGAGTGCAGTAGCATCACCATAGCTCACTGCAGCCTCAAACTCTTGAGCTCAAGCAATCCTCCTGCCTCAGACTCCTAAGTAGCTAGAACTACAGACACGTGCCACCATGCCCAGTCAATTAAAAAAGTTTTTTTGTAGAGGCAGGATCTTGCTATGTTGCCCAGGCTGGTCTCGAACTCCTGGCCTCAAGCGATCCTCCCACCTTGGCCTCCCAAAGCACTGAGATCACAGGCATGAGCCACCATGTCATCCAGCTTGATTGTTTTCTCTTTAAGTTTACAAAGTTTTCATAATCTTATGAAGCACTTGTGATATATTTGCTTTGCAGTTTGAGGTTTCCTTTGAGATGATTCCTAGGATTCAGGATATCCTCCTCTTTCATTCATAGGGAGTTCAGCAAACCACTTCTTTCCCCAGAGGTCCCATGCACTGAGTCCTCAATATGTAGTCTGGGGCAATAGTTTTCAACCTTCCCTACACTCTTCTACCAAGTCCTTCTCAGGTGGGTCATAGTGATGGCAGGGGCATCTCACTTCTCCCTGTGTCTTCAGGTGGTGGTGGTGCTGCAGCAGGTCTTCCAGCTTATCCAGAAGGTGCTGAGCAAATGGTTGAATGATGCCCAAGTGGTGGAGGTGAGCCCTGATCCTTGTCCTCTGCTCCCATGGTGACTTTGCTCAGAGATGGAGCAGGAGTAAGGTATTGCTGCCCCCACTTCAGCCTGTGATGGTATGGAGAAAATAGGAGAGGAAAATCCTGCCCCATGGACACAGGGAATCTTTTGGGAAGACATTTAGAACTCCCCATTATTGCAAGAAGTGCTTGACAAGAGAACTATGATGTTAGGGTTGAGTGACAGTCAAGCATCTGTTTTAGCATCAGAGACCTGCCTTTGGTCCCTTTTCAATTCAGGTTTTTGTTGCTGTTGCTGCTCCCTGAGAGGAAATGGTGGAGATGTAAGTAGCAAGAGTTAAGTTAAAAAGTTATATCCTGTGCCCCTCTGTGAAGGGCCTTTTTGCCCTCTGCCTTTCATGGTGAGGGTCAGACCTGCTTACCTTCCTTGGTTTGCAGGGCCAGGCAAGGCTTGTAGGTAAGGGCCCTTTCTTAGTCCTTCTCTGTGCAGGGCTTCAGTTCTGTTCCAGCCAATTGTGATCTGCTGAATGGGGCCCCTTTGCTTTCTTCCCAAGGCGGTATGCGCTATCTTTGAGAAATCTGTTAAGACGCTGCTGGATGACTTTGCCCCCATGGTGCCACAGCTGTGTGAGATGCTGGGTCGGATGTACAGCACCATCCCCCAGGCCTCTGCTCTTGACCTCACTCGACAGGTGGGCCTTCTGGTTGGGGCAGCTAGTGTTCTGGATTTCATCCTAGTCAGAGATCCTGACCATGGGTGGGGGTGGGTCAGATGGCTGTCATGGCTGGGTCCCCACCTGCATTCCACGGGTGTTGATTTGTCCCCATGAGATGGGGCCACAGCTGACTAGAATTCCTTGCTTTGTTGTAGCTGGTCCACATCTTTGCTCATGAGCCTGCCCACTTTCCCCCAATCGAGGCCCTCTTCCTGCTCGTCACCTCCGTCACACTCACTCTCTTCCAGCAAGGTAGGTCCTGACTGGGGTCTCTGCTGCTGCTGCCACTGCCACTGCCTCTGCTTCCCCAACTGGGGAGCCAAAGCTGCCCACTCTGTTCTCCTCTGTCCCCTGAGTTGCACATGGGACTTGATGGGAAACTTGTGGGATCAAGCACAGCACAATTGTCACCTTACAAATAGTTGAAACCTTAGGTTGAAGTGGACAAGAGGGCAAATGATGTCTTCTCCTGGGCTGAGGGCCAGTCTGGATATGGAGGAAGGTGGGGGCAGAGGCTCTGAGGGATTTGGGGCACTAGGCTGGCTCCTTTCCTTTGGGATAGAATGAAAAGGCGAAAGAGCATGGGCTTTGAAGTCAGATAGACCTAGATTCTCAGCTCATCACCACCAACTAGTTGTGTGTCCTTGGGCAAGTCACTTACCTTTGCTGAGCCTTCATTTCTATATCTGTGAAATGGAGATACCTTATACGTGATGATTATTTTAGGTATTAAAGTTATACCTTCTGGGCCCCTGGCTTGAGGTTTTTGCACATGAAGTACTCAGAGAGTGCCAATTCCATTCCCTGCATCAAGGCTTAGTCCTTTCTAGGACGAAAGTCAAGTACCTTTGGCTGTGGTCCCAGCCCCCCATGCACTGTGGCCCTCTGCCTGAGAGAGTTGGGAGCAGGGGCTCCAGGCTTCCTGTGCTGTCTAACCCACGCTTCCAACTTGGAAAAGGAATAGCACCGCTCTGCCAGCCTTGTAAGTCTTGCCTAGCGGTCCCAGGTTTGAGGCTCACTGGGGGTCACAGCTAGAGCCCAGAGTGTTCTCTGTTCACATCCTCAGTGTCTGGTCCCACGATCCTGGCCTCTGTTTCTGTGGGCCATCGGCTAGCTCCAGCCTGGGGAGAAACCTCAGCTGGAAACCCGGGTGTGGTCATCCTCTCAATTCCACCTGTCCCACTCCCTATACCTAATCTGGGACAAGTGCTGGTGATACTGATTATCCTCCTGATTATCCCTCAGCCGGTCCCCTTGTACCCACCCTCCATGGCTACCGCCTCAGTTTAGGGTCTCACCGGGATTACCTCAACAACCTTCTCCCTGGTTTCCTTGATATCTACCGTTCCCTCCAGTCTATTCTGCACACTACAGATACAATGTTCTTTATAAAAACACAAATTTGAGCATTTTTCCTCCCTGGCTGAAAACCTTTTCATGGCTCCCATTGCCCTCAGATTGTCTCCTTCCCACCCACATGACAAAGCTCTCACATACCTCTAATGTCCTCTCCTGCCAATGTCCTCATGACTCCAACATTCCAGCCACACTGACTTTTCCTCACTGTGTCCCATTTGATCCCTGTGCGTGCTTCTCTGACTGGAGTGCCATATGCCCTTTGCTGATGACCTCTCACTCCTTCAGGCCTTGCAAAGGAGGAAGATTATCAGTCCCCAAAGGAACTTCTCCGAGGCAGAATTGGGTGCATTTAACTCTGTGCTGAAATGGCATCACGTACACACTGCTGATAGAACACCAATCACACATAATCATCAGCCTTCGTATCTGTCCCTCTTCCTAGACTAAGCTCCTCAAGGACAGGGTTGAGTTTCTTCTCTTCACATTCCCAGTGCCCAGAATGAGGCCAGAATAGAGCAGGTCTCAGACACTGTTAAATAAAGGAGGGTGAGGGATCTCTGTCCTTGGAACCTTTCTTCCTGATTGTCTGGCCCACCTCTAGCAAGGTGGCTGCTGAACATCAAGCCTGCTGCTCTGTAGTGGGACCCAGGCATGGGGTACATGGGGCTTCACTTTGCAGGACTCAAGTACCTTAGGGTTCAGATATGAAAGGGACAGGCTTTATTTATTAGTGGCTCCTCATAGCCCAGAGAAGGAAGCAGGGCAGAGATTATCTACTTTACATATGGGAAGACTGAGCATTTGTGGCTTGCACAAGATCACACAGCTACTTAGTGGTGTCTTAGGCAGATGGTTTTGCACCATATCCTCCTGAGAGTGGAGAGGCCTGGGTAGGAGCTCCAGGTGCATGCCTTGTCCTTGCCTCAGGAATCATCAGAGCTGGAGGCCAGAAGTGTCCAACATCATATTTGTTGGGCTTGTTGGTTGTCTTGCTAGAGAGGATGGCCCCCATACTTGTTATGCTGTCCCAGTCTTAGCATTCGTTCCTCACACTCTGCCTTCCCCCTGGACCCTGGGATGACACATTGACTGGTTTCCCTCTTTCTTGGCCTGTCCAGATGGTGGGAGCTGGTCCTCAGCCCTGAGCTTGGCTCTCTGCTGAGTCCATGACCATGTGGAGGGGCTTCGCTGGGGTGGGGCTCTTGTTTTTGACCATATGATGCTGTTTCTTCCCCTGGGCCCTGCCAGTGACTTGCCCGGCCATCCCCATGGCACATTGCAGCCCTACCCAGGCAGGAGTCCTCTGATTTAAGTGGACCTAAGAGATTCCTTTCCTTGGACAGACCAAGAGCCCTAAGGCCATTGAAGTGAGGGGGCACTTGCTCAGACCCTGATGCCCTGGCCTTTCCAGGGCCTGCAGCCAAGCCTCAAAGGAAATACTAAAAACTGACCCACCACCAGCTCTGCTCTCCTTTGATGGCTGGTGATGGGGTGGCATGTGCTAGGAAGCAGTGTAGGGCTACCCCAGCCTGCCAGAGGCTACAGCAATAGTATGGGGGCTATTTCTTCAGCTCTATAGAGTCCAGAATTGCTTGAGCACCAAGGGGTCATTGGGGGACTGACCTGAGAAGGAGTGGGGAGTAGGCGGAAGGCCCCTTGGGGGGAGCTGGGGCAGGCCCGTCCTTCACTTTGCCGTCTCTTTCTGTTGGGCTTCTCCCAGTTCATGGTTTTTGTATGTTTTGTTTCTTTATCTTGCTTCCTGCTGCTCATGTGCCCCCACGCTGTCTCCCTGCAGGCTCTCAGTCCCACATAACTATATGAGGTTGAGTTGCTGTTTGTATAATTTTTTCTTAAGTTCCATCTTTATTATATTTTAGGGCCCAGGGATCATCCTGATATTGTTGATTCATTTATGCAACTCCTGGCACAGGTGTGTTTTAGTTTTATTCATTCACGTTCTGTTCTCTCTCTTTCTCTTTCTCTTATGTTGAAATTCAATTTAAGCCTATTTTTAGCTTTCTGTTGACAAATTTTTTTTCTGTTCAGTTGAATAGAGTTTCTTCATCTGTTTCCGTGGAAGTTGACAACCCAACATCCTCCTTTAGTGCCCCTTTGCCTCAACTAGCTCAGTCTTCTACAAAGACCAGGGAGAGGCTGATCCTGAAGGGAGGGAGCTGGGCTGGCCTGGGGGGAGTGGGGTGGGGAGGGAGTGGTGACTGTGCCCAGCAGCTCCTGTGTGGCTGGTTTGCCCAGGAAGTTCAGGGGTAGGGCTGGAGTTGAAGGGCCTGGGGTTCACTGTCCCCGTGCTCCTGCCGGGAACTGCCTGCCTCAGTGCCCCCAGCCTGCTCCTGAGAGGTAGGCTGGGAGCAGCTCCCAAGGGAGGGGCTGAAGACGAATGTGCCCGGTGGAGCCTAGAGTCGGGCTGCTGGAGAGGTTGTGCTGCTGCTGGGAGGTGGGGTGCAGGCTCCATTGTGAGACTGCATTAGGATGTGTTTGCGTTTCGTATGTGTTTAAGTGTGTTGGACCTTATTTTGTATGTTTTGAGTTTGGTTTGGGAAGGGAACAGAAATCACCTGCTGCTGTAAGTAGTATGTGTATTGTGTTGGGTGCTGGATAAATGTGTAGTTGAAGCATAGGCACGTGCACTGATGTGTGTTGTATGTTGATGTTTTGTGTTGTTTGTTGGTGTGTTAGGTGTTGATGGATTTTGAGCATGGATATGTGTTGGAGTTGTGCGTGTGTTGGGCTGTGGGAGTGTATATTATGGAGGACAGGAGTGTGTGTTGTGGTGTTGGTATGTCTGTGTGGTTTGGAAGATATACATGTTGGGCTGTGGGAGTGTGGAGTTAGTGTGATGGGGGGTTCTGTGTGTTAGGGGGTTGGGCTAAATGGAGCGTTTCTTTGCTCAGTCATTCCACAGATATTTATTGAGTGTGTAATACATGTGGTGTACTTTGCTAGGTGCTGAGGATGTAACGGTGAGCAAAAGCAGGCACAGTTCTTACTCTCCTGGAACTTATAGTCTAGTTGATGGGGTGGGGCGGAGTGAGGAATGAGGGGTAGTGTTCTGGGCCTGGATGGATATGTGTGTGGGTGCCTGTGAGGGCGTATCTGTGATGGCAGGGGTGTTTGAGTGTGTATTTGTGAATGAGTGTGTTGGGAGAGCGTACAGGAAGGCTGTGGGTAGGTTGAGGGTGTGTGTATGTGGACATGGCTTAGGGATGTGGAGGTGTTTGGGTATGTTGCAGGTGTGGGAGAGTGTGTGTGTGGGGGTAAGGGTGTAATAGGGGTGTGTAAACAGGGCATTTCAAGTGAGGGTGCACGTGGGGGTGTTTGCACATGAGTAAACGTGGAGGGTAGAGGGTGTGTGAGGGGTTGGAGGGTAGGGGTTTATGCAGTATGCACTGGGGGCACTCATTGCTGGGGAGCAGCAGTGTTTGAGGATGGCTGGAGTTGTGCAGAGCATCTCCTGTGACCTGAGGATATGCCAGTCATGTCCTGGTACCACTTGGGGTGGGCTGTGTGCTCACATCACTCCATCTGTTCCCCCACTATGGCAGCACTGGCTCCTGGGGTGGGTATGGCTGAGAAGGGCCTGGACACAGGGTATCCTGAGTGAAAGGTGGTGCCGAGGCTCCAAGGCTCCTGCCCTACTTTTCCTCTCCTTGAGCAGGAGCTGGAGAGTTCCTGAGGAATGCAGGCAGGACATGGGAGGGGGCTGTTGGGCTTGAGGGCTCCATGTCTGGCTGCCATCTCTTCTTCCTGCTGCCCCATTCACAAACCCAGGGGGCCTCGACTCCCTCTGTGAATCAGAGTGAAGTCACTGCTGGCTACCTGGTGTCTGAGGGATATCTGGCCCTGATGGAGGAGGGAGGGAAAGGTGTTTGGAACCCAGACTTTCTACATTATGGTCCCCACCCCCAACCTCTCTCACATACTCCTGTGCATTCATGCACATGTACATGTACACAGCATCCCTTGGGCTGTCCTTGCCTGACCTATTGAACTCTGCGGTGGTCTGGGTCTCCCAGAGATGGCTGGGTGGCTGGTTTCGGCAGCCTCTACCTGCAGTGTGTAAAGTTGGGGCTGGGGTGGCAGGTGAGTGGGGGGATGATCCTTGGAGCTGGCTGGGGCTGGGCTTACCAGCTCCACCTCCTGCAGGCTCTGAAGCGGAAGCCAGATTTGTTCCTGTGTGAACGATTGGATGTCAAAGCTGTGTTCCAGTGTGGTAAGTGGCGCCAAGTGGACAGGTGGGTCTGGGGCTCCCAGGAGGATCCTTAGGCCCCATCTGATCTGCCTCTGCCTCTCCCACAGCTGTGCTGGCTCTCAAGTTCCCTGAGGCACCTACTGTCAAGGCCTCCTGTGGCTTCTTTGTGAGTCCCACGCTGACCCCTGACCCCTGCCACCCCAATGTCCTGCCCTGCCCAGGACTCCAGAGGGTAGGGGTGTGGTGTGCAGGTCTTGTCCTCAGGGAGAGGTGGGAAGGAGCTGGGGCTGATGGGCCTCTCCATCCTCTGCAGACAGAGCTGCTGCCTCGGTGTGGGGAAGTAGAATCTGTAGGAAAGGTGGTCCAGGAGGATGGTCGTATGCTGCTCATAGCAGTGCTGGAGGTGAGGTGGAGCAAGTAGGGGTTTGATGGGGGTGGGGGAGCCTCACTGCTGAGGCAGTTGGCTTGCTGGGAGGCTTGAGCCTTGGGTTCCCTAAGCTCTCAGATTCTATTTTTTCCTCCATTTTATGGCTGCTGGGCATGGCAGCATGGGCCTGTGGTCCCGGCTACTCGGGAGGCTAAGGCAGGAGGGTCACTTGAGCCTAGGAGTTTGAGGCTGCACTCCAGCCTGGGCAACAGAGTGAGACCCCATACCTAAAAAAAAAAAAATTTTTTTTAAATGGCTGAAAGTTGTTAGGGTTGCTGTGAGGATCAGCTGGCTCTCAAAAAGCATCACCCACTATGATGTGCAGTTTGGCTTAGGAACTGTCCCAGAGGGCCTGGGGCATGGTTAGGCATCCTTGCTGCAGAAGGGGCAAGACCCTGATGTGCTGAGGACCCCTCTCCCTCAGGCCATTGGAGGCCAGGCCTCCCGCAGCCTCATGGACTGCTTTGCTGACATCCTGTTCGCACTGAACAAACACTGCTTCAGTCTCCTGAGCATGTGGATCAAGGAGGCACTGCAGCCGCCTGGTTTTCCTTCTGCCCGCCTCAGCCCTGAACAGAAGGACACCTTCAGCCAGCAGATCCTTCGGTGAGCAGAGCTGGGGTGGGCCTATTGGGCAGGGAGGAGGAGTTGGTGATAGTGGATGGTGCTAACGTGCTCTCCTGTTTCTCCTTCAGTGAGCGAGTGAACAAGAGGCGGGTGAAGGAGATGGTGAAGGAGTTCACACTGCTGTGCCGGGGACTACATGGCACAGATTACACAGCTGACTACTGAGGGGCGCCCCATCCCACCCACCCCTTCTCATCCCTCCCTATCCCCAAAGAGTAAACCTGGACCCTCATTGCTGCCTCTGCTTCCTTTCTGCTGCCACCACTGCCTAACTGAAAGCCTGGGTCCAGAAGGCCTGGGGGAAGCATGGGAGGATGCTTGAACCCAGGCCTTGGGAGAAAATGGTGGGAACACCCTCTAGCTCCTGGGGTGGAAGAGGTACTGCTGTAGCCAAGCCACCTAGGCTGGAGCCATTCAGAATACTGCCATTTTCCTCGGGGTGGGGTGGGGGCTGCAGTAGTGTCATCAACCTTCCATGCTCATTAAATTAGTCCCGACATGCATGCATGCATACATTTAGTTTATCAACAGTTCTGAGTACTAGGCCCCTAGCTCTGCCCTGCCTTGTTCTGCCCTGAACAAAGGTTGATCTAGTCATAGCTACCATGCTAAACTGGGAGAATGGTAAGGGAAGGCTGCATGGAGGAAGTTTCTGATGGGAATAGGAGACTTCCTGGATACAGAACTTGGGGCCTTGGGCTGCAAGTGGAGTGGGGCTGGGTCCAGCTGGGAGAGAAGTGGAGTGGGGCTTTGAGCTCCAGGATGGGTTTCTGGTGTGGGGTTATGGAGCACCCAAACTTGCACATGGGTGAGGAAGGCTATAGAAAGGGGCCGAGGGGGTGAGGGGTGGGGGGTGGAGAGTGGGAGAGAGAAGGCATCACAGTCCCCAGAGGAGGAGCAAGGCAGGACCTAGTGTTGTCTGTGTACCCGTAGCTCCCCACTTCTATGGTACCTCCAGCACAGGATGGTCAGGGGTCGGTCAGGACCAGGGACAGTTCCTGGCCTGCTTTTGCTTTCCTTCCTTAGCAGGGTTGCCTCCCTATCTGTCTCCTCAGCCATAGCTTCACCTGGGCTGCCTCTCAGGTATCCCAGCCTTCTCCTCAGTAAGATCTGAAGAGCAGGACTGACTTCCCCCACTCTCATCCGTGAGCTTTGAGTCTCCTTGGAGGTGATGGGGGAATTACTCCCACATTCATCCCACTTTCCCCCTGTTCTTTCCCCAACCTTTGCACAAGTTCCGTGTCCTCCATTCTTCCTCACTCAACCTCTTCCCGCACTAGGCAGCGTCAACCCCCCTCTGCCATCCGCTGTCTCCTGAAACCGCTCTGTTCTTCCCTTCCCCTCCCCAGTCCCATTCTCACCTGACTCTTGAGTTCTCACTTCTAGGGTATGTGAAGATGTTTCATATACTTTTAGGCCTTTTTCCTACTACATGGTATCAAGGTGTCTTCTTCCACCTTACCCCCATCCCACCCCATAAGCAAATGTAGCATATATAAGGTAGGAGAATGAGTAGTCTAAGGCCCAACTGCAGAAATCAATAGACCTGGATTTGATGCTGATTGTGCCACTGACTTGCTGCATCTTGTTACACAAGTAGTCTCTCCAAACCTCAGTTTCTTTGTCTGTGAAATGGGATATTCTTACTCCAAAGACTGTAAACTCTAAGAATGTAGTGCCTGATGAACAGTAAATTCTCAATATTTGTCTGGTTGACAGACTGCTGTGAGGATAATAAATAGCAAATGCTTTCAATGCATGTGATATGCCAAGGACTACTATGTAAAGTTTTGTATGTAAATTAATCTGACCCTCACAACAATCCTATTAAGTAGTTTGCAGATAAGGAAACAGGCATAGAGACATTCCTAAGATACTCAGTGGCCAGTGGCCAAGCACAATGTTCAAACCCAGGCAATTTGGCAATGAGTTGAAAATTATGCGATGCTACCTCCCAAAGGATGAATTGCATATGAAATGCATAACAGTGGCTGGTGGATAGGAGGTGCTCAAATTGGGGTAGTTGTTTTTAGGGAGTCGGTGTTCCCCAGCGCGGACGGCGGGCGGACGGCAGGACTCCCCGCGCCTGAAGAGGAGCGCCAGGGGAACTACAACACCCGCCAGCCGCCGCGCCTCCCTTGAGGCACTTCCGGCGGGCCTCGGACGCGGGCGGATCATTGGTTCTCAGCACTGGGAGCGGTGCTGGTTTAGGGTTGGGTAAGATTGCTGTCAGCCACGCCTCTCGAACCCGGAAGTAATCTTCCGGGCTGGCCCTTGTGTGGTGGAGACGTGGGAGTTTGGACGGCCGGAGGGGTTGTCAGCCGGCTGTAGCCAGACTGTGATTCTCCCTCCCTCCACAGAGCGACTTTGACCCTTTGAGGGCTGTTCTTGAGGACGCGGGCCCCGAAGCTGACCCAGAAAAGTCCCTGCTGCATCCCGCCACCCAAGCTGTGTCTCATGGAGTCTACGTTCAGCAGCCCCGCGGAGGCGGCGCTGCAGCGGGAGGCGGGGGTCCCGGGACAGCCCACTCCTCTCGCGGACCTCGACCGAGTGTATGAGCTGGAGCGAATCGTTGGATTTGTCCGTGACCTGGGGTGTCAACGGGTGAGGGCAGGCTTAGGGAGGGGTGGCTCGCCTCTATGGGGATGGGTCGCCCAGAGGATGGGGATCTTGGGGGATTTCGTGAGGATAAGGGGCGAGAGAATTAGGGTCTGTCCGCAGGGCGTTGACCACCCTTCCACTTACTCCGCGGGGCGGAGTGCCCTTTTGGCACCAGGGACTTTGAAGGTTGAGTGGGGTTCACGGAAGGTTTCCTTTGAAGAGGCCTTCAGTGGGGGAGATGCTGTCCCTGACTCCATAGTTTATGCTTACAGGTGGCCTTGCAGTTCCCTGACCAGCTACTGGGAGATGCTGGGGCCGTGGCTGCACGACTGGAGGAGACCACGGGGTCAAAGATGTTTATTCTGGGGGACACAGCCTATGGCAGGTGTGAACTTGGCCTTAAGTGGGCTAGGCCTGGGGACCCAGGGCTCATGGAGTTTCATGTCTATGATGGTGTCTGCCTTCAATGGCTGTGTTTCTTCTTGATGATGATAGTGATTGCTCCCCTCCTGATGTTCCCTTCAGTGACAGTGTCTTCCTTTCATGAAATCATTTTCTTCACTGACTGCATTTCCCGTGGTGACAGATGAAAACCCCTCTCACTGATGGTGTCTTCCCTGCAGCTGCTGTGTGGATGTGCTGGGTGCAGAGCAAGCTGGAGCTCAGGCTCTTGTGCATTTTGGCCCTGCCTGCTTAAGCCCCCCAGCCCGCCCATTGCCAGTCGCCTTCGTCCTTGGTCAACGTCCTGTGTCCTTGGAGCTCTGCGCCAGGGCCTTTGAGGCCCAGAACCCAGACCCCAAAGCACCTGTGGTGCTGCTGAGTGAGCCGGCCTGTGCCCATGCCCTGGGTGAGGGGTTATGCCTGTATATGTAGGAAGGGTGGCCAACTGTTTTATGCCTTAATTTCCCCATTTCAGTACATTCCCATGGAGCTCCTGATGTGGTTTTGGCCCCGGCCTTTTGGGTCACATTTAGTCTCTTGGGAATGAGGGAGCTATTACTTTGCCAGGCTCCAACCCTGACACCACCTCCTTCTCTTCCAGAGGCCTTGGCCACTCTCCTGCGCCCACGGTACCTGGACCTGCTAGTCTCCAGCCCAGCTTTTCCTCTGCCACTGGGGCCCCTCAGTCCAGAGTCTGAGCCCCTGGAGCGTTTTGGGCGCCGCTTCCCCTTGGCCACAGGGAGGCGTCTAGAAGAGTATGGTGCCTTCTATGTGGGGGGCTCTGAAACCAGCCCTGACCCCGACCTAGACCCGGATCTGAGCCGGCTGCTCTTGGGGTGGGCCCCAGGGCAGCCCTTCTCCTCCTGCTGCCCAGACACAGGGCATACTCAGGATGAGGGTGTCCGGGCTGAGAGGCTAAGGGCACAAAGACGGTATCTGGTAGAGAGGGCCAGAGATGCCCGAGTGGTGGGGCTGCTGGCGGGCACATTGGGTGTGGCCCAACACCGTGAGGCACTGGCACACTTGCGGAATCTGACGCAGGCTGCTGGCAAGCGTAGCTATGTGTTGGCCCTGGGGCGGCCCACCCCCGCCAAGCTTGCCAACTTTCCTGAGGTGGATGTTTTTGTGCTGTTAGCCTGTCCTCTGGGTACCCTAGCCCCCCAGCCTTCTGGTGGCTTCTTCCGGCCTGTATTGGCACCCTGTGAGTTGGAGGCTGCCTGCAACCCTGCCTGGCCACCTCCAGGCCTTGCTCCCCACCTCACACATTATGCGGACTTATTGCCTGGTGAGTGGTGGGGCACTGCCCGAGCTGGAAACTTGGGGCATGGAGATAGGGGGCCAGTATGGATTTTCTTTCTCCCTCCTTTCCAGGCTCTCCCTTCCATGTGCCCCTCCCACCACCTGAGTCAGAGCTGTGGGACACCCCAGATGTGTCGCTCATTACTGGGGAGCTCCGACCACCACCTGTCTGGAAGTCGTCAAATGATCCTGGATGCTCAACCCTAACCCCACGGCCCCAGCTGGAGCTGGTTGAGAGCAGCCCTGCAGGTAAGTGTGCAAGTCTCCACCCTCAGCTGAACTCTTTCTCCAGATTCAGCCCACTCCGCCTGAACCCCGTCCCTTTACAGCCTTATTCCTTAGTTCCCGGAGTTGGCAGGGGCTGGAGCCCCGCCTGGGTCAGACACCGGTAACAGAAGCTGTGAGTGGAAGACGAGGGATTGCCATCGCCTACGAGGATGAGGGTAGCAGCTGATACCATGCGGGGCCAGAGACACAGATGGCCTTATGAATCACTGCTAGGACTTTTAGTGCTACCTGCACCAACCTCCCAGCCCCCTGCCAGGATCCTTGAAGGAACCTGGATGGAGGGAGGGCAGGCAGCCCTTCACTGGGGATAGGATCCATCTCTGGCACAAGGCTCAGCACATATTGGCTTAATAAATGCCTGTTGTTTGGCTGATGGGGGAAAGGGCTGGGGCTTCCCTGAGCCCTTCTGGACACATCTGTCCTCCTGGGAGCAGCCCAGGACCTTTGGTCAATCATAGTTCATGGTCTGCAGTTGAGGGTCTGCCCTTGTCAAAGGGCTGGTGCTAGAAGCTCTACACCAGGGTTTCTCAACGGTGGCACTATTGATGTTTGAGGCCAGATAATTCTTTGTTGTGGGGGCTGTCCTTTGTATGGTAGGGTGCTTAGCATCCCAGCCTGTGCCCATTAGACATCAGAAGAACCCCCCCCCAACTGTGACAATCAAAAATGTCTCCAGACATTGGCGCATGTCCCCTGTGGGGGCAAAATTGCCCCCTCTTGAGAACTACTGGTGTAGACCTGCACTGTCCAGTACAGTAGCCACTAGATACATGTGACTATTTAAACTTAAATTAAGATTAAAAGCTCAATTTCTCAGTCACACTAATCATATGAAGGGACAGTGCAGCTATAGGATATTTCCATAATTGCAGAAAGTTCTATTTGTTGGACAGTGCTGGCCTATACTGACTCGGATTTGTTTCTCAGGAAGATCACAGAATCCCGAATAAACCAGATACTTTTTCTTTCTGTTTCTTTTTATTCATCAAACATTGCAGGTCCTGCACAGGTCCTGTGGATGGAGATATGAATTGTATTTAACCAGATTCCTGTCCTCACAGTGCAGTGTAGTTGGGAAGAGAGATATGCAGTCACCATAGAGTGAAACAGTACTATCTGTGAGGAGGGAAGCCCCAGAGGCAGCTAGATCCCACAGGAGTACCTGACAAGGACTCAGAGGAGGCTTCCAAAAGGGGGTGATACCTAAGCTAGATCTTGTGGAGGAAAAAAATAATTGTCATGGCTGGGTGCAGTGGCTCACACCTGTAGTCCCAGCACTTTGGGAGGCCAAGGTGGGAGGATCACTTGAGGCCAGGAGGTCAAGACTAGCCTGGGCAACATAGCAAGACCCCGTCTCTATGCAAAACTAAAAAAAAAAAGTTAGCCAGGCATGGTGGTGCATGCTTATAGTCCTAGCTACTGGGTTGTCAGAGGCAGGGGGATCATTTGAGCCTAGGAGTTTGAGCTCCCAGTGAGCTATGATTGCACCACTGCACTCCAGCCTGGATGACAGAGTGAGACCCTGTCTCTTAAAAAAAAATTGTCAGGAGAAAAGGAGTGAAAAGGACATTTGGGCTTAAACACAGGCATGAACCAACATGGTGGGTGCTTCAAGCAAAGTAAAGTTGCTGGACCTAAAGGTTGAGAGGCATGACGTGAAAAGACTAACCTCTTCATTCACCACATTTGCTGAGAATCTTGTCATAGTGGTATTGTCCAAAGTGTTGAAGATGCCAGTGAATAAAGGAGATGTGGTCCCTGCCCTCAGGGAATGCCCAGACTAATGGTAAAGGCAGACTGTAAACTGACTATGCTAACCTGGACAAAGTGGGCATCAATCATGTATTCTACAAATATGTATTGAGGATCCATTCTGTGGATGCAGGCACTGGAAATACAGCAGTGAGCGTAACAAAAATCATGGTGCTTACACTCTTCCCGGGGGCAGGGGGTGGAGGGGAGATGGACAAACAAAATACTTAGTATGCCAAATGGTGATAAGTATGTACCATGGAGAAATACTAATAAAAAGCCAGCAAGGAGATAAGGAGTGTTTGGGAGGAGGGGTTGCAATATTAAACAATAGTCAGGGAAGGCCTTTTGAAGAAGGTGAGCAAAGACTGAAAGGAAGTTACAGAATGAACCACATGGATAATTAGGAGAACCAGAGGGACCAAGTGCAAGGGCAGTCAGGTGGGGTATGGCTGGTACATTCAAGGAACAGCAAGGAGGGCATTGCAGCCAGAGGATGACAGTTAGTGGGGGAGTTAGAAGATGAAGTCAGGTAAGGGGCATGGGGAGCTGCATCGGTTGAGGCCTAGTAGGCCATTGTAAAGACTTTGGCTTTTATTCTGAATGAAATGGGAGCCAGTGGGGCATTTAAACAGGGGAGTGTCATGAACTTACTGAAGTTTTATAAGGATCACCAGGGCATCGTGGGAACCCAGAGCAGAAACAATACCCTGCCACTGGGTTAGGGAAGGCTTCCTGGAAGAATGACTTTTGAGATTCAGTAGGTGTTAGCCAGGCAACGGATCGAGCTCCAAGAGACGTGCTTCAGGCAAAGGAAACCGCTTGAGCAGAGTAAGGAAGAGAGCAGCACGGCACCCGCCCAGAACTGGCTAGGTCACGAGGAGGCCGGAGGGAGCAGCGGCGATTGGAAGCTAAAGTAGGGAGGCCCGCGAGCAGGCTCGGGAATAACGCTGCGCTGGCGGGGCGAGGCGGGGTGGCATGGAGAGACTCGAGAAGGACTGGCCAGAAGTCGAGGTACTTAGTAAGTGGGGAGCCGGCGCCTGTGCCGAGACGCGCGACTACAACTACCGCTGTCCCCGGCGCCTGCAGTTCCGGCGTCGCCATCTTTAAGCCAGACAGACGGCGACGCTGCGCAGGGCCCGGCGTGGGTCACGTGGTGCCGGCGCGTCACGTGGGCGAGTCAGGTGACACTGCGGGGCGGGCCGACAGACTGCGGGGCGGGCGGTGTACGCAGGGACGCGGTTTTAGCTTTGGCCCCTGCGCACCGACCCCCGCCGTCTTTGCCGCCATGACCGGGCTAGCGCTGCTCTACTCCGGGGTCTTCGTGGCCTTCTGGGCTTGCGTGGTCGTCGTGGGTGAGGCAGGGCCCTGGCGGGTGGGGGACAGCAAGGGCCGAGCTGGCCCGGCTGGAGCCCAGCGAGGGAGGTGGGGTGCCGGGAATTCTGAGCCCCAGCGCGGGCTCTGTACCCCCGGCTTCGAGACTTGCCTCACGCCTGTTGGGGCCTCTGACGCCCACAGAGGAGACCCAGACCTCGAGCTGCTTGAGGAGGGGCGCGGGCGGGGGTAGGTGGGGGCCATGAGAGCAGCACCAGCACCTTTCTGTCACTGCCGCCATCTCCTCTCTTCGCTGCTCTCGTCCCTTTCTTGCTGCTGACCGGCCTGCGTGGGTCACAAGCCGGCTGCTCCAGTTCCTCTTTTCCCGGTGCCTTTGCCCTCCCCCACCCACGGCCTGTTGGGGAAACAGCGGCTGGGCCGGGCCGGCGGGATCTGGTGGGGCCTGGCTAGAGCGTTTGCTCCCTCCTTTCCTGCACGGTATCGAGGCCTGCCGGTGGCGTGCCTGTGGAGGATCTTGGTTTGAGAGATGGTGGCATTGAAGGAGATACGTTACTGAGGGAGTGGCCGAAAATGGAGACCTGAGCAGAGGAGTCTGTATGGACAGCTGTACTTTCATCTGGGGGCTAGCTTGAGGCTCTCCCTTGCCTCGGATGTAGGCAGAGCTTCAGAGAGGTGGCCCTTCACCTGGGCAGCTACTTCTCTAGGTTGGGGAGCTTCTCTCTAGAGAGCAGCACCTAACGCCTTTTTTATCTCACTGTTGCAGGAATCTGCTACACCATTTTTGACTTGGGCTTCCGCTTTGACGTGGCATGGTAAGGGAGGCAGGGAAAGAATTCCCCTAGGAGCTGCAGCCTTCCCTCGTCTCTGGCCTGAGCCCCTCCCCCACCCCTCCCAGCTGTCTGGGACACGGACCTTTGGGAGATACGAAGTTTATCGTTGCAGCACCCAGGACTGGTGGGGTTAGAGGGGCGTTGGGAGGCTAAGAATTTTGTGCCCCTCTTTCTTGCCAGGGTTGAGTTGCTTTCTTTCCTGTGTCCACACTAGGTTCCTGACTGAGACTTCACCCTTCATGTGGTCGAACCTGGGCATTGGCCTAGCTATCTCCCTGTCTGTGGTTGGGGCAGCCTGGTGAGTGTTGGGGTGGTGGGACTGGGGGGAGGGGCTGAGTCATGGCAGGGGGTGTCACTGGGTTCTTAGTCATCCTAGGGGCAGTGAGAGCTTGGGTTCTGTTCATCATCAGTTTCTTATCTTTCCACCAGGGGCATCTATATTACTGGCTCTTCCATCATTGGGGGAGGGGTAAAGGCCCCCAGGATCAAGACCAAGAACCTGGTCAGGTAAATGTAAGGGCCCTTGGAAGGTTGTAAGAACCAGCTGTGTTGGGAATTGCTTGTGTGTTTGACATGACATACTGCTTCTGCCAAACCTTGTGGTGGGGTGGGATGTTAGTGGGGGAAAGGTTGCTGGGGATTTTCTGGGGAGGAGGGTTGGTTTCTTTCTCATCTCTTTCTCTTCTCCACCCCCTACCCCATCTCTACCACTACCAGCATCATCTTCTGTGAAGCTGTGGCCATCTACGGTATCATCATGGCAATTGTCATTAGCAACATGGCTGAGGTATGGAAGACCACGGTGGGGGTGGTCATACATTCCAGTGTGTTCTACACATTGCTTAAAGATGGGTAGGTGCATAAGGGGTCATTTCTGATTACTTTTCTGCTTCCCTCAGCCTTTCAGTGCCACTGACCCCCAGGCCATTGGCCATCGGAACTACCATGCAGGTAGGTGGGTGAGTATGTGTGAAGGTGAAAAGCCCTCCTGCCTCCCAGCTTGGACTCTGAGTTTTGATACACTTTCATATACTTTGGCCTGCTTTGCAGAGTTGTGGTGGGCATTGGCCCCGTTAGGCCACATTGGGCGTCATCATCTTCTCCCCCTGTGCCTAGCTGGGCCTCAGGCTGCCCCCTCTCCATCCTCCCAGGGTACTCCATGTTTGGGGCTGGCCTCACTGTGGGCCTGTCCAACCTCTTCTGTGGAGTCTGCGTGGGCATCGTGGGCAGTGGGGCCGCCCTGGCTGATGCTCAGAACCCCAGCCTCTTCGTAAAGATTCTCATCGTGGAGATCTTTGGCAGCGCCATCGGCCTCTTTGGGGTCATCGTCGCAATCCTTCAGGTGCCAAATCCCCCTCAGAGGCCTCTGTATCTTTGTCTCCAACCTGGCGTTACCCTCCTTCTGGAGAAGCTGAAGTGCTCCTCGTCGCAACCTGTAACTGTAGAATCCCCCAAACAGCTTCCGCTTCCTCGTTCCCATTTTCTCCTTTTGAGGCTTTCAATTTGTTTTTGTGTCTGATCTGGTGTCACTGACAACAGCCCTGTTCTTTTCTCTAATGCCTTGTATCTGTATAGCTCTCATTTAGTCTCTTCTGTCATTTTGTTTATCTGTTATCCTCTTCCTGTCTCCTGTTTCTGTATTTGTGGTCTAGACTGGGTTGGGATTTTGTCTCTATCAGTCTGTCTCAGTGTGTTTAACTGTGTCTGTCAGGGCCTGTCGGTAGGACAGCATATCTGAAGTGTGTGTTTTGTGTCTGTCTGACAGTGTGTGGGTTTGTAACTGAGGATCAGCCTGAGGGTCTGAGTGTGACTCTTGGTGAATGGCTGTCCAGATGCCACTTTTCTTCATCTGTCCCACAGCCTAACTCTGTGGTTGTCTGACTGTCCCTGTTCATCTGTGTGTATCCATCACAGTGTGTCCATCCTGGTCAGTCATCTGTCTGTTGTGGTCTGTCTGTCCACCTGTTGGCTTGCTAGGTCTCATCTCTGTCATTTGTCACTGTCTTATCCATTCCTCTGTCCCTGTCTGATTTTTCCTGTTGCTTTTTTTGCAGACCTCCAGAGTGAAGATGGGTGACTAGATGATCTGTGTGGGTGAGGCCGTGCCTCACTCTTATTTATTGCTGGTTTTCCTGGGACAGCTGGAGCTGTGCCCCTTAGCCTTTCAGGGGCTTGGTGTTCAGGGCCCGTCCTGCACTCACCACTCGCTGCCTGCCGACATGGAGGCACTGCAGTCCAGGCTGAATCCTCACTGTTGGGAGTGGGCTGCTGCTGGCGACTGCGTGCAGCTGTGCACCTGTGTACTCCACCTCCACCCCCGACCCATCTTCCCAGTGTTTGTGAAATAAATGTGGTATTTGTCTGGATCAGTGCAGCTTCTGTTACCCACTTGCGCCACCTTTCACAGAGGAAGGGTAGATGGGCCTGTGCTCCTCAACTTCATGCTAATGCCTTGCCAATTTTCTGACTCTGTACACACCTTCTCTGCTCTGGACAGAGCTGGCTCCTGGGTGGGGAGGTAAGGGTGGTGGGGAGGGCTCTGTAGCTCCTAAACATCTTTGTTGAAGGGGACAAGGGAGTCCAGCGTATGGGCCCCTGGGTATGTTTGTGTCTGGGGTCCTCCTAGCCTCCTGTCCTCCGCACTCTGCCCACTAGGCCGGAATTGTCAGACCACACCTACTTACCTGGCTCTACCCTCAGGCATCATCACCCCCTATTCCTGTGAGGCTGGAGACCCTGTTCCTCAGCCTTGGCCTCCCTAATGGTAATACTGTCCCAGCACCCATCCCCTCCCAGCAACCTCTACTCTGATCCTTGTTCCCAGGGCCCTGTCCGGCTCCTCCGACTCCTGTCCAATCTCTAATTTTTCCCTCTTACCCAACTTCTTGTTACCTTAGAAGCCCCGGCCACCTCCAGTTCACGTCTTCAAGGGTCCTGCCTAACTGGCAGCCCTCTCTCTGCCGGCCAACCTTTAATCACATCTCCCTTGGAGAGTTGACAAATTCCTAGCCCCTGCCTGAGTGGGCCCAACCTCCAGGCCCCCTTCCTAGGCTGAGTTCGCGGTCCAACCCAGGCCCCTCCCAACTCGAGGGCTTGACCCATCCATACCCTCTCTGCGTCCGACCTCTAAGCCAACTCGTTGGATGAGCCTGGCCAATTTCCTACGCCCCTGCCCCCTTCGGAGCCTCCTCTGTCCCCTGGCTCTGCCGCTGGCCAGGGCGGACGTCGGAGCGGCGCGCGGCGGGTGCGGGCGCGCTGGAGGCGGGGGCCGCGGGGGCGCGCGCACGGGCGCGCCGGCCGGGCCTGCCCCTCCGAGGCGCCGTAGCGCGGGAGGGAGGCGGCGGCGCTGTGGTCCGTCGGTCCGCCGGTCCGTGGGTCTGCCCGGCCGCCGGCCCCGCCCTGCCCCCCGGGGCGGCTCGGCTCCATGGCCCGCGGCGGCGGCGGCGGCGGCGGCGGGAGGCGGCCCGGGGCCCGCGGGGGCCGCTGACCGGGCGGCGGGAGGCGGCGGGGCCGGGCCATGGGGGACGGAGCTGTTCGCAGCCGCCGGAGCCGGGAACCCTGCCGGAGCCGGAGCGGCGTCCCCTGCTGAGCCCGAGCGCCGGGTGAGAGGAGGGCGCGCGCGGCCCCCCACCCAGGGCCCCGAGATTCCAGACCCGGCCCCGCGAGGGCCACCCCGAGCGCAGCCCTGAGACCCCAATCCAGGACCCGGTGAGAGAGGCACTGGCGGCCAGACCCCGGCCTGGCTTGCCCACCCCACCCCCACCCCCGGCTCCCATCCTGGGCTCCTCCGCCGCCCCCAGCCGGCCTCCCTCATTGTCCTCGCTCGCCCCGGCCTCGTGGTCCGGGGAGGCGCTCCAGTCACGGTTCCCCTTCGCCTTTGCCTCGGCCCCCGCCCTACATCCACTCCCCACAATCCACACCCGCCACCCCAGGCTCCACACCCACCGGTTTCTGCTGCCTCCCCCGTCCCGGGGTGCCACGTGTTCAGCCTCCCAGCCCCGCCCAAACGCACCCTTCAGCCTGGCCGCCAGCCTGACCCAGAACCCCTGCCCCGGAGGGAGGGGTGGGAATGTTTGCACGTGGGTCTGGGTGTGAGCTGCCTGGGAGCCTGGATGGATGGATGGCTATGTACGTCCAGGAGCAGCGGCTTTGTGAGTGTGTGACTCCTTGTGTTACTGCCACCCGGGTGTGTCTGTGACTCTGTATGTAGTTGTCTGTGTGTCTGGGCATGGGTGAGTATAGCTGGGACCAGGGTGTCCATGTGGTTTTGTGTGTCTGTGAGTGAGACTCACCCTGCTCCCTGAAGCACTGCCAGAAGTGGTTGCTGTTCTTTTGGAACCACAGCTGGAGCCATTGCCCAGGCAAGACCCCTTCTGGCCATGCCCTGTGCTATGCCCCTGTCTTCAGGGCCCAAGCATCCCCTGTTGTAGGAATCAGAACCCAACCGCTGTACTAGGCAGGCCCCAGAACCTTTGTCCCAGTCTGAAGGGGGCTGGCCTTGAGGTCTTAGCTGAGGAGCGTCCTCTGCCCCACCCTGTATTTCGGCCTTGTGCTCCAGTGGGAAGGGATCCATATTTGGTTCCCCTGGATGCTAAGGGCCCCTTTCCAGCCTGGTCCCAGTTGGCCCAGCCTGCTTGCTGCTGGGAGCTGAATGACCAAACCACTTCCCACCATGGCTCCTGGAAGGATTAAGTGAAGTCATGAGTATAAAGTGCTCCTGCATGGTAGGTACTCAGTACTCAGTGAGTGGTCTCCCTTCGCCCTTCCCCAAGCCATGAGTCCTGGGTTGAGGATACTGCCCTGTGGGATGTCTGTTTTCTGGGGCACAGGTACACGTGTGGGTCTATAGGTAAACATGTTTCCATTGCTTAGGTATGAACCAGCATGATCAGAGTTCACATCTCTGTGTTCTTGGGAATACATGGGTGTGTGTAGAGTTGAGCAACAAGGGTTTTTGCCTGAGTGTGTGTGTCAGTGAAGTCAAGGAAGGTAAGTGTATGTGGCTTAGTAGTGGGGTGTGCCTGAGGATGTGTGAGTACTGAGTTGCCAGGGACTGTGTCTGGGTGTCTGTTTGCAGGAAGAATGTGAGTCCATGAGTGTCAAAAGGTGTGAGCAAGTAGGTGTGATGTGTGGGTCCATGAGTGTGAGCAGCTGGGCAGGAGGTGGGTGGGCAGCCTTGCCCGCCCTGCCCTGACCTGCTGTGTCTGTTTCCCTCACACCCTGCTCAGGCCGGCAGCCGGATGCCCGGGCCCACTGGACGGGCCGGTGGCCACCTGCGGGATGAGCAGACTGCTGGGGGGGACGCTGGAGCGCGTCTGCAAGGCTGTGCTCCTTCTCTGCCTGTTGCACTTTCTCGTGGCTGTCATCCTCTACTTTGACGTCTATGCCCAGCACCTGGCCTTCTTCACCCGCTTCAGTGTCCATGGCCCTGCCCGTGTCCTCCACCCGGCTGCCAGCAGCAACAGCAACTGCTCCCGGCCCAACGCCACTGCCCCCAGCTCCGGGCTCCCTGAGGTCCCCAGTGCCCGGCCTGGCCCCACGGCTCCCGTGCTGCCGCCCTGTCCTGACTCACCGCCTGGTTTGGGTGAGCCTGGAGGGTAGGGTCTGCCTGGAGGTGGGGAAGAGGGTCTTACCAGTTTGATTGGGGAGTCTGGACCTGTAGGGGTGCCAAGAGTCCAGGTTTGTAAGAGGGTTATTCTTGGGGTTCCCTTGCCCACCCCCAGGCTGAGGGAGGGAGCTGGTATCCCTGGATTCTGGCCAAGGCCCTGATAATTGACACCGTCCTGCCTGCAGTGGGCCGACTGCTGATCGAGTTCACCTCCCCCATGCCACTGGAGCGGGTGCAGAGGGAGAACCCCGGTGTGCTTCTGGGCGGCCGCTATACACCGCCTGACTGCACCCCAGCACAGACGGTGGCAGTCATCATCCCCTTTAGACACCGAGAGCATCACCTACGCTACTGGCTCCACTATCTGCACCCTATCTTGAGGCGGCAGCGGCTGCGCTACGGTGTCTATGTCATCAACCAGGTGCGCTATCTGTGGTTCCTGACTGGACACTAACCACAAGGAACCCACATGCACCTGTGGGTGTGCCTGCCCATAGGGGTGTAGAGCCCATATGCCTGTTGGTGCGTATGTGGGTTGGGAGCATTTGTGGGTCCTTGTGTGCCCACGGTAGTGTGGATATTTGAACATACATGGGCATGGATGCATACATGTTTGTCAGTGTGCACAGGAAGATATGTGTGCATGTGAATGTTGGCATGCACACTGGCCAGAGTGTGCATAGCCTCAGAAGGGGGTGAGCCCCACCCTGTGGTGGTGGAGGCCTCGGGTGTGCTAATGAGGAGGAGGTGTCAAAGGCCCCAAGGAGAGGGAAAGTTAGACCCAGGGGATTCAGCTCAGTGCCTAAGCCCTTCAGTGGGCCTGGTAGGGCTGGCCACTGGGTCCCGGAGAGGATCTGACGCAGGCCCTCCCTACCCAGAGACCTCCCGGACGTGGGTCCCTGCAGACTCCACGTGGATGGTGTGTGAGTGGAGTTGGAGCGGGGGCTGTGGGAGCACAGAGGGGCCTGGTCCAGCCTATAGTTGGGAAGCAGTTCCTGAGACAGGTCCTGAGGGATGAACAGGTGTCAGGGACTGGAGGAGGCCAGCGTCCTAGGCAGAGGGACCTGGAGGACACAGGGCCCAGCCAGAGAGCTGGTCTCATGTGTTTGGGAACTATTGGCTGAAGTGTGGGGTCCAACATGTAGGCTGAGTGGCAAAGATGAGGCTGGAGGAGTTGGTGGAGGCCAAACCAAGAAGGGTCTTGGGAGGCATGTTAAGCAGTTGGATTCCAGCCTAAAGGTGGCGAGGCACCACTGTGAGACTGTAAGTGGGGAGTGACGCGTATGTTTGCTTTTTAAAAAGATTGCCCTGGTTGCATGTGGAGAGGGGTGGAAGGGGGAGACCAGAGGCAGGGTGACCACCTACGAAGAGATGACAGTGCCCATGAGGAGGGCAGTAGTTGTGGGGATGAAAGGGGAGCTGTTGTGGAGAGTGAGAAGAGGCTGATGTCCAGACAGTGTGAGGGTCTCTGTCTTGGCTGTTTGTGTGGGGATGGCCATGCCTGTGAGTGAGACGGGGACACAGGAGCTGGGCCAGGTCTGGGGGAGTGTGCCTGACTCCTTGCACGTGATGAGTTAGTGCCTGTGGGAAGATAGCAGGAATGTGTAGCAGGCAGGTAGCCAAACAAGTCCGGACCACGGGGGGAGGTCTGCGGCGAGGGGAGGGGTTTGGGAGCACTGGTGTGTGGATGGTCCCTAAAACCAACCATGTCTGACCTGCTCAGGGAGCAAGGGACAAGAGAGGAGAAAGCCAGCACTTAGGGCATGGGTGGAGAAAGAGAGGCTGCTCCAGAGGCTGAGAGGATTGGCCAGACGGGTTGGAGGAGCCCAGGAGAATGCCGTATCCTGGAAGCCTGGCAGTCGGTGTCAGGAAGGAAACATGGCAGCTGCGTGAGCGCTGTGGGGGAGGGAGGAGGGACGTGGACAAGAAGCGTCCAGTGGATTTAGCAACAAGGTGGGCCCAGTGAGAGCCATTTCAGGGGCATGGTGGGGGCGGAAGCAGATTGCAGTGGGTTGAAGAAGGAATTGGATTTGACGAAATGGAGATAACCAATTGGAGACAACTCTTTTAAAAAAATCTCTGCCGAGAAGGGAAGGCAAAAGGTAGGATGGTGGCTGGAGGGAGGTTTGTGTTTTTCCAGATGGGAGAGAATTGAGCATGTTTATGGGCTGTGTGGGAGAAACCTAGGGCTCCTGGCTGATGAGGGAAGTCAGAGGGAGTGCTGATGAGCCAGGAGGACACGGACAGTCCCTCCTGGGGCTGGTGGAGGAGAAGGTGTGAGAGAGGGGAGGGCAGGGAGCAGGGGGTTGGGTAGTCCAGGGTTCCAGAGGGGAGCAGCTGCCACCCCACCAGGCCCAGACCAGACCTCTGCAGGAGCCTTTCTGGCTCTAGCCTGGAGGTCATGGGTTGGGGCAGGGACTCAGGGGTGAGCCCATCCCATTGAATGCTCCCTGCTCTGCCCAGAATTTGGTGCTCAAGCCCACATGGCCAGGATCCCTGCAGCCCCATTATCGGGGGACCCCAGGCTCACTGGGCTGTGACTGCCTGTAGGCCCTCTTCTTGTCCTTTCGTTGGGGAGACAAGTGCACCTAGCTCAGTCCTGTCCTGGTCTCAGAGGCTGCCCAAGGATTTGGATACAGATCCAAATGAGCCAGCGGGGGCAGGTGCCAGAGGCTTGGTGTTTCAGTCCCCGTGGACTGACACTGGCCATTCTTTGTTCATCTCACTTCATGACTGTATGCTCAGCAGGCATAGGGACCAGGGGTGCTCATCTCCAGAATCCCCACTGGCACAAAGGGCCACAGGGTGCGTTTGAGTGAGTGAATGGGATGAGAGCTCTACAGAAGTGGACGTTGGTATAAATGAAGCCCAAAGGAGGGAAGGAGTGAGCATATGGGGCAGGAAGGTTTGATCAGGGGAGCCTTTGCAGACATGTGTTTGACAAGCGAAGGGGAGCGTTCCAGGCGGGAGGCTGCCGACCCCAAGGCCTGGAGGCTGCCGACCCCAAGGCCTGGAGGCAGGCACGGCTGGCGTGTTCTGGGGCTGTGAGGAATGCAGTGTGGCTGGGCCCTAGGATCTGAGGGCAGTGGCCAGGGAAGAGACTGGAGCCAAATCATGAAAGGCCTTTGAGGGCCAAATCCAGAGTAGAAGCTGGACTTGACCCTGAGAGGCTGGAGGAGCCATGCGGTGTATGGGGCGGGGGAGGGTTGGGGGAATAGACCCCCAGGGACTGCCCTGGAGCATGGTAAAGTGGCAGGTGCTGCTGGTCACAGGCTCAGAGCTGACCTGCCCCCTCCCCCATCCCAGCATGGTGAGGACACCTTTAACCGGGCCAAGTTGCTCAATGTGGGCTTCCTGGAGGCGCTGAAGGAGGACGCCGCCTATGACTGCTTCATCTTTAGTGACGTGGACCTGGTCCCTATGGATGACCGCAACCTGTACCGCTGCAGCGACCAGCCCCGCCACTTTGCCATTGCCATGGACAAGTTTGGCTTCCGGTGAGAGCTGTCTTGTCAGCTAGACGCAGACCTCCCTGCCCCCACACTCCCAGACCCAGTGCCCTGCTTGCTCCTGGCCCCGGGCCGTGGCCCAGACCCCTCTGGCTAGGCCGGATCCTCCCTGGCCCCTGCTGCACATTCCTGCAACTCCCTCTCTGTCCTTCATTTTGAACCCCCTCGGGACCCTTACTGACACCTGCCATCCCATGCCTTAGGCTGCCCTATGCTGGCTACTTTGGAGGTGTGTCCGGCCTGAGCAAGGCTCAGTTTCTGAGAATCAATGGCTTCCCCAACGAGTACTGGGGCTGGGGTGGCGAGGATGATGACATCTTCAACCGGTGAGTAGGGATGGGTTGGGGAGTAGACTGGCTGGGCAAAGGCGTGAGGTGCAGGCTGGATGGGGCTCCTTGCCCTTCCTGGTGCCTGCTCCAGTCAGTCTGTCCCCATCCTCAGGATCTCCCTGACTGGGATGAAGATCTCTCGCCCAGACATCCGGATAGGCCGTTACCGCATGATCAAGCATGACCGGGACAAGCATAACGAGCCCAACCCTCAAAGGTGACCCCCCAGCACCGCCGACCCTAGCTGCCCCCAATCCCTGACCCCCTGGAGGTGGCCTCCAAGCATCCTTGACCCTTGAGAGGTGACTCCCAGTGCCACTGATCCTCAGAGGTGATCCCAAGGCCCCAGACCCCTGACTCCTAGAGGTGATACCTGACACCTCTGATCCTTGTCCCCCACCCCCAGCTCAGCTTCAGCCCCAGATATCACCCACCCCTGGCCTGATGCCTAGAGGTGACTGAAAATGAAAGTCAGGGCTCATTGAGTAGATTGCGTTCCTATTGGTGCCCTCACAGACCTCACTTGTGTACCTTGCATGACCTTTGCTTATACTGGCCCTGCCAGAGCAGATAGGATGAGAGAGAGCGGGCGCCGGGCACAGCTCCTGGGGACTCGACAAACATGGCCCAAGCAATGTGGGGCAGGGCATGGAAAGATAGTGCCAACACCCCTGAGGTTGGAGGAGGCGCGCCTGTTTCTTAGGCGGTGGCCGCATTTGGTGTCTGAGGCTGGCGGGGGGAAGGGCCTAAAGGGTGTGTGAAACATAGACAAGGGCTTCCTGGGCTTCTTCATGCTGCTCTGTGACTGTCTGGTGCCAAACCTTATGAGGACGGGAGACCCAGAGCAGTTATCCCCAACCCCTGCTCTCCCTCATGAAGTTCATTCTAGGCAAGGAGACAGGCAGTTACAGCACAAGGAGATCGGGGCAAAGTGCCATCTTGGCAGAAGAGGGAGTGATGTGGGAGACTTCCTGGAGGAGGTGACGGTAAACTGGATTTTGAAAAGAGTTATTCATTCAACAAATATTTGTCTCATGCCTACCTTGGGCACAGCGCTGTATTCACCAGGCTAATGGAGGAGCCGAGTGTGGATAAAGGGAATCGTATTTGTAAGAGTCTGGAATATGAACGTGCATGGTATATGCTGAGAGTCTTAAACTGTTTGGTTTTAAGATCTTTGAAGACTGGTAATGACAGTAGTGGGGTCAGTGCTGGGTATTAGGGGTCTCGAATACCGACAGGTTGGGAGTTTAACTTTTGTCCCAGAGGGACTGGGGAGTCATGGAAGGGCATTAAGCAGGGAGAGGCAGGATCAGATTTGTGTTTGGAAGGCATACTCTTTGAGTTTGAGGAAGATGAAGGGCTGGCCTGGCTGCTGGGTACAGCAGGAGAGGGAGTGGACCAGGCCTGAAGGAATCAACGGAGTCCGAGTGGGCGTACTGGTGTAAGGGCCAGGGGCGGAGGTGCGCTGTGCCCCCAGCTTGGACAGTATCGTTTTTCCACTCTGAACCCAGGGTGTAGGGATGGGGGAGGTGGATTGCAGCACTGATGCAGGGTTGGTGTTTGGCAGAAGCCTGAGGCACCAGGGAGTCCAGAGAGTTGATGAAAAAGTGGTTCAGATAAAAACCATGGCCTGCAGGGAAGGAAAGACAGACTGGGAGAAGAGGGCCTTCAGGGCAGCTGAGGGGGCGTGCTCAGTACTGGGTGGCTCAGGAGAGGGATCTGAGCTGAGCTCAGGACTGGGAGGATCAAAACAATTGGGATGAGGGTGGGAGTGGAGCTCTACAAGTACATGCAAGGAGCCTTGGTCCTGTTTTGGGAATAGCGTGTCTGGGTGCTCTCATCAATTAGTGATGTCTGCCTTGGGTGTGGAAATGGAAAGATACCAAGAAACCGCTGGCTTAAGGAACTCTGTAGATGGTGGTTCTGTCTACCTAGTTGCTTTTGCCTCAAACCCAGGAGTTCTGGTTTCTTATTTTCATCACTCTACATATCCAAACCATCAGCAAGTCCTAACACGAATGAGCCCATCCACCTTCCCACTTTACTACCTTTTTCTTCCTTCCTTCCTTCCTTTCTTCCTTCTTTCCTTCTTTCTTTCCTTATTTCTTCCCTCCCTTCTTCCTCCCTTCTTCCTTCTCTTCCTTTTCTTTCTTTTCTTTCTCTGTTTCTTTCTTTCGAAACAGGGTCTTGCTCTGTCGCCCAGCCTGGAGTGCAGTGGCATCATCATAGCTCACTGCAACCTCCAAGTCCTGGGCTCAAGCGATCCTCCTACCTCAGCCTCTCTAGTAGCTGGGCCTACAGGTACGCACAATCCTGCCTGGCTAGTTTTTTTTATTTTTTGGTAGAGACAGTGTCTCACTATTGCCCAGGCTGGTCTCAAACTCCTGGCCTCAAGTGATCCTCCTGCCTCAGCCTCGCAAAGTGCTGGGATTACAGGTGTGAGCCACTGGGCCTGGCCCCTGTTTACTACCTTAACCCTAGTCCAACCTCTGATCTCACTTGGGCCACTATAGTGGCCTTTAACTGGTTTCCCTGCTTCCCCCTTGTCCCTCTGTAGTTCATGGCCCACCCCCGAAACTGGGTTAAAACCCCTCAGTGCCTTCTCACTCACAGACTAAAATATGAACTGCTTACTCTGACTTACAGAGCCCTGCCCATGTACGGTATACTCCAACTCCAAGC
Organism: Daubentonia madagascariensis; assembly: GCA_023783475.1. Lineage (NCBI taxonomy): Eukaryota > Metazoa > Chordata > Mammalia > Primates > Daubentoniidae > Daubentonia > Daubentonia madagascariensis. Next base: position 13,676,490 of record JAKFHU010001129.1, on the reverse strand, counting down.
TAATATTATTCTGTTTTCCCACTTGGCCCATTAAAGTTTAGCCACTCAGCTATGCAAAATCTTATTTCCAGTTTAGGCTCAGCATGTGCTCTGACCTCTGCTTGGAGTGCTCTTCCCCCTGCCCTTAGCTCGATGTCATACACGCACCTGTTCCAAGGCAGCCTCTTGTCTCCCTTGGTACTCTGATGTCTTCCTTGACTGTTATCTGCCTACCCTAGAGAAGGAGACTTCCCTGAGGAAGGACTCGTCTGTCCTGGCCTTGACTGTAGCCCTGGTGCTCAGAGTACAACCTGGCACGTGGGGCTGCTCAATAAGTAGCTGGTGAAGGGGTGACTAAAGGGTGAGGAACAGAAGATCGCACAGGCTTGGTAGTAAAGATGATGCATCTGACGTAGGACACATTGCATTTGAGGTGCCTGTGGGATGCCTCATGTCTGGGTCTCAGGCTTAGAAGGAAGGTCTGAGTTGAGAGATTTGTAAGGGTGTCACAATTCTGTTTTCTGACTGAAGGGGGTGAGATCTGTTCTGAGGGCAGATGTAAGAGCAGAGGGGCTCCTGCCCAGTCACCCCTGGAAGGAGCCAGGATGTCGTAAGCCTTTGCCCCAGAGATCCCATATTAGGTTTGGCGTTTAGCCCTGATCCAGACCATTTCCATCCCATTTAGGTTCACCAAGATTCAGAACACGAAGCTGACCATGAAGCGAGATGGCATCGGGTCAGTGCGGTACCAGGTCTTGGAGGTGTCTCGGCAGCCGCTCTTCACCAACATCACAGTGGACATTGGGCGGCCCCCATCATGGCCCCCTCGGGGCTGACGCTGATGGACAAAGGCTCTCAGTGCCGAGGATTGCCTACCAGAGGACTGACCTATAGCCTCGCTGGTGGCTGCTCTGTGGGGGACCCCAGGAGTGAGACTGGGCTCTGTTTTCTGGGTCTTCATTAGGCCCCCCCCAGCTGCACCTGGAAGTTTCATAACCCACTTTGGGGGGCTTCCTGCCTGGGCAGGCCCCTCAATTGTGGCTCTCTCTGGGGTCAACCCTCCTTCCTGCCCCACTCCCCCCAGCCCAGCCCAGGTCACTGTCAGGGTCGTGCCAGCCCCTGCACTGCCTCGCGGAGTGGCCTGGGCTAGGTCACTCCACCTCTCTGTGCCTCAGTTTCCCCCCCTTGAGTCCCCTAGGGCCTGGAAGGGTGGGAGTTGTGACTAGAGCGCAGTGTCTCTTCCAGGGGGAATTCTCAGATCTGAGGAACCCCTTACTCCAGGGGAGGGGAAACCTTTTTCATTCAACATGGTAGGGGGCAAGCTTTGCTGCGCCCCCTGCTGAGGAGCAGCCCCAGGAGGGGACCAGAGGGGGTGCTGTGTAGCTGCCTGGGGTCTTGGGGTTGGTTGACCTTTGCATGGGGGGCGGGTGGGGCTTGGATCAGTCAGTCTGGTTCCCGCCTCCCTGTCTCAAGAAAGGAGGCAGTAGCCCCAGGGCCGGCTCGTGTTTGTACATTGCACAGAAACTTGTGTGGGTGCTTTAGTAAAAAACGTGAATGGAGCAGCCCCCTTGTCTGTTTGGGGATGGGGGTCCGGGTGCCTGAACCTAGTTACCCCAAATGTGTTGCGGTGGAAGGACACCTGGTCCGGGCTGTCCTGATTCTCCAGAGCCGACTTTCGCTGGCCCTAGGGGGAAAAGTTCACGCTGTCGCTGCCCGCCTGGCCAGTTGAGACAACAAAGTAATAAACCAAGTGGGCTCATATTTCTCAGTTCTTACACCTTCCCCGAGGCCGGAAGGTGCCCAGGGATGAGCCCGAGGCGCTTGGGGTCAGGGTTCTGGATGGTTCCCACGGCCAAGCACCGCTCACCACGCGGCTAGTCGGGACTGCCGGCCGGCCCGCCCGCTGCGCCCAGCCTGGCATGGGCGGGGCCGGGGCCTCCGAGGGGCGGGGCCCGGGTCGCGGCGCGGTTTCCCGGGCGACGGCCGCGCGGAAGAGGCGGGCTGGGACCCTGGTTCCCACTTGCCGGCTCCGGGGCGCCGTAGCCTGGAACCGGGGCCCCCGAGAGTCTGCCAGAAGCGGGGTGGAAGAGACACCGCCAGGGACTGGCAGCTCTGGACCGGGTCATTCCAGCCGCGGGGCCGACGGCGGGACTTGGGTGGGGCCTTGGGGGCGGGGCCTGTGGACTCGGGCGGGGCTTGCTTGGGCGTGGCTCGGCGGTCCGCGGGCTCGCAGTAAAAGCGGCGCTCTGAACTGCTACCCCACAGGTGTGAGCGGGGGACGGCGGCGCTGGCGGGCCATGCCCCGGGACTCCCCGCCGCTGTGGGAGCTGGTGGAGGAGCACGTTCCTCTCCCGGAGCGGCCCGAAGTGAAGAGGATTCTGGGGGAGGCGGCGGTGGACCTGAGCCTGGAGCTGTGGGCAGAGGTGGGGAGTGGGAAGGTGTGGCACGCCTGACGACTCGGCTGATTTCCCACCTCCTCCGGGTCCCTGGCCCTGCCCGGTAACTCCAGAGGTCTTCTCAGGTCTTACTGTCAGCCCTACCCCTCACTCCCCCAGCCTCCCACCCCACTCCCGTCACCTCCCTCCCCAGTTGCAAGGTGTTCCAGTTCTCCTTGCAGGTGGCGATGTTAAGGGCACTGCTGCAAGAGGCTCGATCCTCCCAAGCCCCCAGCTCACGGCCCATCTCTGACCCCTCCTCTCTTCTGGCACCACCGCCCCTCCTAAGGGACCTCGTGCGCCAGGAACTCCGGCAGCTGCTCCAGGGTCTCCGCCACAAGGCCATCTGCGAGGGCAGGTGGGAGCCTCAGGCCTGGGCCACGTCCACAGACATCAGATGGGCTGGCCCTGCCCCTGACAAGGAGCCAGGGTCACCTTTCCTGTGGTTTCCTGAAAGGAGCCCCTCAGCTTCCTTCACGTGCACCTTCTGCAGGGACCAGGCCCAGGCTTGGGTCCAGTATAGCCCAAGGGTTCTGCGCTTTGCCTTGGAGGAGCCCGGGTGTGATTTGCCAGAACAGGAGACATTCCAGATAAGAGCTGGTGAACCCAGGTAAAGTGGTGGTAGGAGAGGAGGGATCTGTCCCTGCTTGGCAGAGGGTCCCAGCCAACTGGTGGGTTCCACCTGGCTCCATGGAAGAGCTCCCAGTCTGTGGAGCTTTTACAGCCACTTGTGATAGAGATCAGCACATAAGGGCTATGGAAACCCAGAGGAGACACCTAACCAGCCTGGGCACAGGCAAGGCTTCCTGGAGAAAGCGACTGCTTTGATCTGGGTGTTGTAGTATGAAAAGCAGTTTCCTAGAAGATGAAGGAGAGAAGAGCTTTGCAGAAAGAGGGAGGAAGGGAGGCCATGTCCAGTGGAGAGTTGTTCCTAAGGCCTAGAGAACAGGAGTGAGGCTGGGCGAGAGAGGTAGGGAGAGCTGAGGAGGAGGGCGGCAAGTGGAATTTACAGCTGGGACTGAATGAGATACATGTTCATAAGACGTGGACAGTTAACAGCTTCTTATTCTAATCCTCACACAGCCCTAGGAGGTGGGCAACATCCCCATTTTACACATGAGGAAACTAAAGTTCAGAAAGAATATGTGATTTGCCTGAGGTCACACACAGTGAAGGTTGGCATTTGCAAACCCAGGCTCCCAAATTCTTACTCGTTGTACTGTATTACGTTGCCTTTGTGAGAAAAGACACAAAATTGTCTAGGAGAAGTATTTGTGTCCTGAAGGCCTGGGGTGAGCAATATGGGGAGAATGATGTCGACTTCATCTGCCATCAGCAGTCATAGGGACCTCAACGTCATCAAGGACCAACTGAATGTGTCCAACATTGATCAGGTTGCCAGACACCTGAGGTGAGGCCCAGGGGTCCCTGAGTGTGTGTAGGTGGGGGTGGAGACAGGACAGGAGACAGGGATGGGTCCTGAGGTGCTGGGACTGAGAGATGAGAACTAGGGCACTGTACCTGATGTCAGGCTGAGTGGTGGGACAGAGCTAGTTGCGCAGAGCTAATGAGCTTGCTGCCAGGAGGTAGCCAAGGACAGATGTCAGAGGGGCCATGGCCCTAAGAATTTTATCCTGACACGGGGTAGGGGTGGAGGGTAGCCACGAAAGAGTTGTAAGCAGGAGAAGGGCTGTGATGGAGGCAAGAAGAGTCACAGGCCCAGAGCCATAGTGCAGAAGAGAGAGGATGGTGGCTGCCAGGGTGGAAGCTGTGAGGTGGGCAAGGGGAAGACACATCCTGCCCAGAAAGAGACTGATGGGGGCTGGAAGTCTCGCTGGGGCAGCCCCCAGGCAGCAGAGAGCAACGTGGGCTGAGAAAGGAGGGGCTGGAGGGGGCTCTTGGTGAGGCTGGAATTTGGGGCCATGTGGCTGGCTCAGCTGAGTCTTGGTCCTGAGACACTGGTTCTGTCTGCCATGCTCCTCATGTCCCAGGGACCTCCTGGAAGAGGAGTGTCGCACCTTGGAGAGGGAGATCCCCATCCTGCAGGTGAGCTGCAGCCCTGGGCCTTCCCCCAGAGCCTCCCTGCTGAGTGTAAACACATGCTGCTCACCTGGGGTGTATGCGTGTGTCCTTTGTACATATGTGCATGTAAAGGTTGTGTGAATCCTGCATCCATTTCTCATGTGTGTGCATTTGTGTGTTTGTGTGAAATCCTAGAAGCCCAGGATTCTGGTTGAGCCCTTAAGTCCAGCAGTTTTAGACTAACCTGCCGGATTTGCCTCAGGTCTTCTGCCACCTTCCTTGACCTAAGTCTGGGTACAGGCCCAACCAACATCTCACTAAACTCGGCTTTTCAGCAGGGCTGGAGTTCCCTTGGGGGGCTGCCCTCATGGTATTTGGGTTGAGGGGGCTGCACAGGCTCATTCCTGGGCCCTGCCCTAGGGATGTTGGCCTCTGTATCCTCTCTTGTCCTACCCCTCCCTTAAGGCTGGGCACTGACTCAGCTCTCCCTGCAGCGCTGCCTGGAAGAGGAGTCCTTGCAGGCTTGCCACCCCTCTGAGGCAACCCTGGAGCCCACCCTGGCAGGTGAGGACCCTGAGCAGGCCCCAGAGCACCCGGTCTCTTGCTCTCTGCCTTATACTTGCACACACCCTGGAAGAGCTGGGCACTGTGACTCAGCTCTATCTGTCCTCCAGAGCTAAAGGAACAGAGGAATGCCATGGAACAGGAGCTGCAGGCATCTCTGGGGCCTTGTGTCTCTCCCAACCAGAGGTAAACCAAAGCAGGTAGTTGGCCAGGCAGGGTGGGCTGAAGGGTCAGGCCACTGCCCCTATACAGTTCCTCCTTCCTCTCCAGGCAGTGGCCCTTGGGGTCCTCCACTCAGGGCCTCAGACCCCTTCCTTGCCTCCGTGGGGCTGCTGGAGTTTGGGCTGCACCTCTCCAATGCCACCTGCCTGCACCTCCTTTGGAGCGCTGCCCCCGACCTGGAGGCTGGGCCGTCACCTGCCGCTGGGGACGGCAGCTTCAGTGCAGCCCCAGGGAAGGACAAGCTTCCACCCCAGTGTCCAGTGCGGTGCGCCAGGCCCCAACCTGAAGGGCTGGTCACTAAGTGGCCTTCTGTTCCTGCTGGAATGCATCCCGTCTGCTGCTACCTCTCAGCTGCTGTGGCCCAGCCAGCTTCAGATCGAGTCTTGGCTGAGCTCTCACCAGGACCCCAAGGCTGTCTACCTGTCTGGCCCTTGACCCACCCCCTTGCTAGATCCCTGTATCTGGGGCTGTGTGGTTGGGCATCTGTCCCAGTGCTCAAAGCCTTTGGCCTTTCTCCCACAGACAGAGGTCCCATCCCAACCCTGACTCTTGTTCCCTGGGGGACCCAGACAAAGCACAGCAGTAGCTCAGAGACAGGAATAGAAATTTCATTAAAATCTATGGACTTTAAAATCCTAGTGGTGCATGATGGGCAGGGGTGGGCGGCGCACCGTTATTGCTACAGAGGATTAGAGGTGGCTTGGCGGGGGCTGTCACTGCACAGAGGGCACAGAGGACGGACAGACACTGCAGTGTTGGGATAAGGAGCTCTGGCTCCAGAGAGGGGATAGGGGCACGCGGGCTGGGGCCATTTGGCACGTGAACAAGGGCAGCGTGTTTGTGAAGACTGGGCCTTTAGCCTGGTCGGGGGGAAGAGAGTGTTGTGCAGGGTCCCATTCCCCAGGGTTCTGGACTTGAACCTTCTGTTGAGCAGCCCCCACCCCTGTCACCCAGAAACAAGTGCTTTGGGAAGGCTGCTGGGTCACGGGCCTCTGCTGGCTGGGCCTGACAGCCAGGGCTGGGACGAGGGGCAGAGACCCCAGAGCAGCCGAGTGAGGTGCAAGCAGGCCTGGAAGACGGACTGGACCCAAGGCTGGGGTGAGGGGTGGCAACCACAGATAATACAATTTTTACAAAAATAACTACACAGATAAACAGGGCTGGGCAGTACAGCCTGACAAGTAACACTGCACAGCCCCCCAGCCCCTCACCCTGCCCCCAGGTAGGAAGATCCAAATTTGTCTGGGCAGAGGTTGGAGTCTGCTCAGAGGGCAGGAACACTGGTCATGGGGCTGGAGGCCCAAGGAGGGGACAGGTGGGGACCCACCCAGAGCCTCAGCTCAGGGCAGAGTGCAAGGGCATTGGAGGCCAGGTAAAGCCAGGCAGGCCATGGAGGACCTGGCCCGAGACCTCTCCAAAGTGCTTTGGGCTCCCTGGTAACCCTCCCCTCGTGACCCCCGCCCCCAGCTGCCATCTTGGCACCCAAAGGACGTGTAAACACTGGGGACACGAGCACAAATGACCACACTAGTGGTGGTGGCCAAGGTGACAGCAGCCGTCCTGGCCAGGGTGTGGCAGGGGGCAGGTGGTGACACCTGTCCACTGCCTCCCCAGTCTCTGTGGTGGGAGCACAGGGTGGTGGTGGGGCCACTCCTCCAGTGGCTGTGCTCATATCCGGGAGTCCTGGAGGCGGCCGGAGCCATTACTGCCCACCATGGGGATCTGGGCCTTGTCTGGGTGCAGTGGCTGGACCTCAAACCCATCTTCAGGAGAGGGGGCTATGGTGGGGGCATAGCGCCCAGTCCGATGCTCCAGGAGGGCAGGGCCCCAGTCTCTGCTTGGCTTTGTGGCATTTTTCAAACGCTGCATGAGAGGTAGGCATGGGACGCAGGGGTTGGGGGCGAGTCAGAAGGAGCCTTTAAGCCCCATCCATCCCCCCCTCGCCTGGCTGCCCAGCCCTCACCTGGAGGAGGGTGTCCCCATCTGTGCGGCCAAGCTGGAACAGGGCATAGAGTGGGATGCAAAGGACGGAGGACAGAGCCATGAGGAAGCCGATGGCCACGGCCCAACCCGGGTACTGGTAGTGGTTGTAGGTGATGGGCCGGTACTGGATCACCGTGAAGACGAGAATGAACTGCAAGGGGCGAGGTGGGAGTGGGCGTGAGGCCCATCCAGAGCCCCGCCCAGACCACAGGCATCCCTCCTATCAGCACCCCTTCCTCTCCAGCTCCCCAAGCTAGAAAGAGGCATTTCGGGCAGGGCAGGAGTAACTGTCAACATCCGGGCAGTGGAAGAAGCAGGCGGAACCGGGATACAGGGCACGCTGGGCAGGAAGGCACCATGGGAGGGGAGAGCTCTTTCTTTGCCATAGTCTTGGCCAGACAACGATCAAGCTGCGGCTGCCTTCGGAAGCCAGTCAGTTCTGCTCAAAGACTAGCCATGGCTCCCTATTGCCTATCAAAGTAAGGAGGCCAAATCCCTGGCTTTAGGCTTTCACCTTGCAAAGTGCCCTTAGCTTGTCTGGCTGGCCACATTGTTTCAGTGTTTCCATGACACCCAGCACTTCCCCCACCCTCTCTTCCTTTATTCTGGAAATCACCCTCTGCACCTGCCTCAGTCAAACCCTAAGCCAGTGCCACCTCCTTCCAGCAGCTGCCCCGGTTTCCCCGGCTCCTTCTTTTGAAGTGCCTCTCAGTTGCATTTTCCATCTGCTTCCCTTAGAGTTACTTTGTTTAATGTTTTCTGTAGACCTGGGGGCTCCCGGGATTGCATCAGCTCCAGGTCTCCAGTGCCCAGTACGGTGCCTGGCACAGTCTCATTTGTTGATTTGAACGGATTTGTAAAAAAGGCAGAGGGGGATGGGAGAGAGGGCAGGATGACGCCCTGCCCGTCTGTGGCTGTGGAGACAGTGACATTCAGCCTGGGAAGGCTCCAAAGGCTAGAAGTGGTGAGTGGTATGCTACACATGCTCCAGGGGCCTGTCTGGAAAGAGATGAGTGAGGTGGGAAATGAAGCCTGTGGCAAAGTGAAAGGGGCCAGAGGGCGGGGCCTGTGGCTCACCCGCCACCCCGAGGGCCTTGGGGGTGCCTTGATATGCCGGGAGGGCTCAATGTCCTCCTCCTGGGCCTTCGTCCACATCTTGGAGCTCGGGCTCCTGTGGCCTTCCTTGTGACCAAATTCTAGAATGCAAGACCCACATCCAAACTGGGGGACCCCTCCTGGGACGTTGCACATAATGGAAGCTCATAACAAGTTTCCTGAATGGAACTAGATCCTTATCTACATGCAGGCAAACCCCTTATTTGAGTTAACAGAAGGACAGAGTTTGTCAAAAAGACCTTTTCAGAAATATAAAGAAGCAGAGCCCCAAAAGGAATCACAACAGCACAGAAACAGATGTGTCCACGGAGCCTAGGGCCCCCCTCTTAAGGTAAGTCCAGCCTGTCTTCCTGGGCACAGAGAGGACACTGCCCGATTTGCCACAAACTCATGGAGGCACCAGACCCAGGCCAAGGCTGCACCCGCAGAGCCTTCTTGTGCCTGTCTCCTTGCTGCCTCCTGCCCCTGGCAGGTGCCCCAGGTGTGTCCCCAGGATGGCAGTGTGTTCTGAGTGTGGGGAGCACCCTCCCCCTGCCGAGCTGCCCTCAGGTCACAGCCCACAGGGCACCATGCTGCTCAGTGGTGCCCGCCCTCCCCAGCCTCCCCCACTGGCAGGAGACTTCCGCTCCTCCTGTTTCAAGGCTGGGCCAGTGGCCAGAGCTGGTGCCTGTGCCAGGCTCGGGAACATCCCACACCCCTCAGCCCTGCGTGGGCCTTTCATTCAGAAACATAAGCCACAGTGGAAGTCCGGTGCTAAGCTCTCTGTGGCACTGAGAAACATGACAGGAGTGTGACTCTGGACACTGCTCCTGCTGCTGGGCCAACCCTCTGTCACTCAGAGGTAGCCCTGCCTATTCTCTGTGGAGTGACCATGACCCCTTCTCCCCTGCTTCCCACCCCAAACAGAAAGGAGCCAGATCATACAGATTTAGCCCTGGACCGTTCCTCCACCCTGTACAGGTGCTTCTAGCCTAGCACTGGCCCAGCCCACAGGCTCTGATTGGACGACTGATCCATGGCTCTGCCTCTTATTAGCTGTGTAACCAGGAGCCAATTACTGAACATCCCTGTGCCTCAGTTTCCTCATCTGTAAAATGGGGATAACAATTATACCTTGGAGAGTTGTATTAGGAGTTAATATATGAACAGTGTGCAAAAAGTGCCTGGTTCCTTGCCATGGTGATTCCTTCCAGCACCTCAGCTCCCTGATGGGAGTTCCCAGCTGTTGAATATTCATGGCAGCAGGAACTCCTCCTCCCAAACTAGCCCACTTCATTGATGGAAGGCTTGTGTGCTTACCCCCGATGCAGAGCTGACATCGGCCTCCTACAAACCTGCATCTACAGTTCCTGGGGCTGCTTCTGGAACACTCACACATTCACGCCACATAGCCACGCTTCCCAAACACCTCCTCTGTGAGGGATGGGAGGTGAGATCGGGGAGGCGGAGGCTGCACCGATATCGGACTCCAGGCAGCAGGAGCACCGGGGAGGGAGGTGGGCTCACTGGACTTGCCGCCAGCCGCTTTCCTCCTCTGACTCTGGGCAGTGTCCTCAGTCAAACACAGGCTCAGCATTCCCTTCCTAACCCGGCCAGGCCTGGGTGGCCCTGAGTCTCACACACCCACCCAGCCTCCCTCCGTGGCCACAGTTGTGGGTGTGGAGCTCCTGCTCTCCCTCTGCTGGTTCCCAAGAGAAGGACACTTGGCCAAGGGGCAGCCAGGGAAGGGAGGGGTCAGCTGAGGAACTCACAAAGATGATAGCTGGAGAGACAAAGCGCCAGCAGATCTGGAAGAAGAGGGGTGGTGGGAATCCCAGCATCATCTGGATGTCCTGGAAGTAGCTCCGGTGCCCTGGAGAGACAGGGAGTCAGCAGGCCCACAGGACAGAGTGGGCAGGCCAGGGGCTGGGACACGGGAGGCCCCGGGAGCTGGGGCACTTACCGTAGATGTACATGATGGACACACACATGATGCAGGAGATGATCACCAAGGAGAAGCTGGCTGCATAGTTGTCCATCAGCAACAGCCAGTAGATGCCTGCCTATGGGCCAGTGGGCAGCTGAACTGGGGTGCCTGTGGCCTAGGTGGCCCCACCTGTTCCCCACATGCCCTGCAACTCGGGCCCAGCCTTCTCTTCGTTCGGTTCTTACCTGGCTGGTGAGGGGTATGCCCAGCAGAAAGCCAGCCACAGCCACGCCCAAGGTCACATAGGTCTTTTTCTGCAGGATCCACTCGTTTCCCACCTCATCTACGATGGCCGTGACCAGCGTCTCCAGGAGGCAGAACTGCAGGATGCCACCATCAGAGCAGGGGTCTGTCCCACCCCCGCCCTCCCCAAGCCACCAGCTCCTGCCCATGCTCATACCTGAGTGCCCAGCCCGAGCAGGATGAGCATGAAGAAGAAAAGCAGGGACCACAGTGGGGAAATGGGGAGCAGCGTGAGGGCCTCAGGGTAAGCCACGAAGGCCAGGCCCGGGCCGTGGTCTGCCACACGGGACACGTCCACCCCCAGGTGACTGGCCATGAAGCCGAGGATGGAGAAGATGACGAAGCCAGCATAGACACTGGTGGCACAGTTGGTGATGCTGATGATAACACTGTCCCTGATGGGAGGAAATCAGAGGCAGAGTTCAGGACACCCAGCTGGCTTCCTTCTCCCCGATTTGGGCCAAGAGAAGACATGGAGGCAGGGCAAGTTCCAGGAGCAAAGGTGTCCCCAAGTCCTTTTCAGGTCTGCTCTGGGCCTTTTTTTTTTGAGACAGTGTCTCCCTCTGTCGCCTGGGCTGGAGTGCAATGGTGTCATCGTACCTCACTGCAGCCTCAAACTCCAAGGCTCAAAATCCTTCTGCCTCAGCCTCCTGAGTAGCTGGGACTATAGGTGCCCACCACAATGCCTGGCTAATTTTTCTATTTTTTGTAGAGACGGGGTCTCACTATTGCCAAGGCTGGTCTTGAACTCCTGCCTCAAATGATCCTCCCGCCTCGGCCTCCCAGAGTACACTCTGGGCCTTTTTAAGTGGGCCTGAGGCTCTTGAGTGCTCACAGGCTCCTGAGACATCATTGTCCCCATCCCTCTTCTCTCTCTGGCCAAAGTTTGTCTGCCCATTCTCCAGTGACTCCGTCCAGACCCAGTGTTCCCTGGACTTAAGGCCATGTGTGGAAGGGGGTCCCGGTGGGCCAGGGGGCTGCACTGGAGCCGGGGTTAGGCTGCGGAGAATGGCAGGGACAGCTCACCGGTAACAGTTGTTGTGGAACTTGTTGTAGGAAGCCATGGTGATGAGCCCGCCCCATGCGCAGCCCAGTGAGTAGAAGATCTGGGAGGCGGCGTCCCCCCACACCTGCAGGGAGCCATGGCGGGTAAGGAGCTGTGGGCAGAGGCAGGCCCCTCCCTGTCACCTTATGGGCTCCCCTCCACAACCTACCTTGGCCTCCAGGATCTTGTCCCACTGTGGGGTTAGGTAGTACATGATGCCCGTGAAGGCTCCTTCCAGAGTCACTCCACGGACAAACAGGATGGTCAGCACCACATAAGGGAACGTGGCCGTGAAGTACACCACCTGGTGCAAGATGGGCTCCATGGGCTCCTATGGGCTTTCCCCACCCTGGGCACCCCCGCCCCTGGGCTCCCAACCACCACCAGCCCTCTGATCCCTCTTCCCCTCCTTTGTCCCTTCACCCCATCCCCAGCCTTCCCCCAACACACGCACAACCCAGGTGGGGGAGGCAGGGTCTTCCTGGGTGGGCACAGATCCTGCCATGGAAGGGTACTTGCTTTCCCTGAAGACTTGACCCCTCGGATGAGGCAGAGGAAGACGACCACCCAGGAGACACCGAGGCAGCCAAGGAGGGGCAGCCGCACCTCCCCAAAGTTCCCGATGTCGTCTGACAGCTTCAGCACATAGAGCCTGTGGAGGGGAGACTGTCACAGCTGCCCCCACGGCCCCCACTGCCCAGCAACAAACTTCCAAGGCCCAGGACCCAGCCTGACGGCTCCCCTGTCATAAGGTCCCAGCAGCCAGCTTGTGTGAGGTGGGAGCCCCTACAGGCCCAGCCCAGCCGGCCCTGCACCTCTTGCCTGCTGCAGCCCCTGGGGAGCCTGACACAAGTCCAAGCTCTGCAGCCTCCCCCAGGACACTGTGGTTTTTAATGGGGAGGAGGTGTGTGAAGAGGTGCCAGGTGGAAGAGGGTGCCAGGCTGAGGGAACAGCAGCAGCAGGGCAGGGAGTCAGGAAATGGCATGGCCCAGCCTGTGCACATGGGGCAGCTCAGTTAGGCTGGAACAGTGGGGAAGGGCAGAGAGAAGGCCAGGGGTAGGAAGGGACCCAAGCCTAAGAAGCCACGAGGGCAATGGGAAGCCTCTGAGGGTTTTGTAGGAGCACTCTGATAGTCCCTCCTTGGCTCCAAATCTGGCAGTGGCTCCCATCTCTCACTGTGGAAAAGCCAGAACCCCTTACCGTGGCAACAAAGCCCTACACAACCCATTGTTGCCTGCCCTGCCATCTCTCTGATCGCCTCTCCTCCTAATGTTGCCCACCTCTCCAACAGCACTGGCCTTCTTGCTCCTTAAACATGCCAGGTGTGCCCCCACCTCAGGACCTTTGCACACTCTGTTCCCTCTGTCCGCTCTCTCCTCAAATATCTAAGTGCACACATGGGCGTGCGACCCGTGCGGTCACACAGGGTTTGTGTTGGGTGAAGTGCTCTGCCCTCGCCACCTCCGAATTCTTAATACATGTGAACAAGGGGCGCCATATTTTCATTTTGCACTGGGCCCCACGCGCTATATAGCTGGGCTTGTCCGAATGGCTCCCTCCCTCCTCACCTCCTTGAAGTCTTTCTTCAGGTGTCTGCTCCTCCGAGGAGCCTTCTCTGGCTACACTGCTGAAAACTGCAGCCCCCTTGGCAGCCCAGCACCCCCGCCCCCACTGTATTGCCCTTCCCAGCACTCAGTGCCTCTGTCAGACTATTTGGCCTATTTATTTTGTCATCTGTCCTCTATGGGAGCAGAGTTTTTGTCTGTTCTGTTCACTGCTGTATCTTCCAGTGCCGGGCATGTGCCTGGCACAGAGGGGCGCTCAATAAATATCTGTTGAATGAATGAACTGTGGCAAATGGATTGGGAGATGAAAGGGGCAAAAGCTGGAGGGAGACCAGATTGGTAGTTGCAGTTGTCCAGGCTAGAGGTGACGAGCAGGAAGCAAGCTCTCAAGCCTGTTTCCTCGTCCGTAACACGGGGACGGTGACGCCAGCCTGAAGATGATTTGTAGATTAATGGGGGTTAAAAATAGAGGCTCCCTTCTGTCCCCTCCTACGGTTAGGAGCTCTCCGCATTAGGCTGAGAGCCTGTCCTCTCACAGGCAGTTCTCTGGTATTCTTAGCTATTTTCACGGTTTTTTCCCAAATCAGTTTTCAAACCTCAGGGCAACATTTTTAATATCTTGTGATGGGATGTTACTCTGGACCCTCACGGACAATGTTGCCACTCCTGGGATTTGGTGTTTGGCCGGCCTGGCGGCCTGCGAGACCCCTGGGCTGCCCCATCCCCTACAGCCGCCTCCCAGGCCGCCCCACACGCCGTGGCCTGCAGAGGGCGCCGTCCAACGCCTCCCTCTCCCGCCCGACGCCCCAGGCTGCCACGGGACAGCCCCGCCTGGCTACACCCTCTCCAGGCTGTCGGTGGGTGGACGGCAGAACCGACAACCAAAGGGATGGGAGAAGCTCGGGAGCTGCGGGACTGCCGAGGAGAGGCTCCTGGTCCCGTTCAGCAGCGCTTTGCAGTCTTTTCTCCTTCATGGCACACACAGAAAAAAATGTTTGTTGGCCTGTTGAGGGCGACTGGGCCGGGGCTCTGGGCTGCCCAGGCCCTGCCCGGCTGGGCACTCCTACTGGGCACATTGGTGCTGGGAAGCTCTGCCCTTCAGAATAGCCACAGGGTCCTTCTACGGCTACTACTCAGAGCCACTTGCCCTCAAGCACCGGCATTCAAAGTAAAGAAACCATTTCTTGTTTCTTTTTTTAAAAGATTTAAAAAACTTTGTCTAATCATACATGTTAAACTGGTAGTGTTTTATATATTTTTTGATTTTTTAAATTTTTTAGAGATGGAGTCTCACTCTGTCACCCAGGCTGGAGTACAATGGTGCCATCATAGCTCACTGCAACCTTGAACTCCTGGGCTCAAGTGATCCTCCTGCCTCAGCCTTTCGAGCAGCTGGGAGTACAGGTGCCCACCACCATGCCCAGGTCATGTAAAAATTTTTTTGTAGAGATGGGGGTCTCGATATGTTGCCCAGGCTGGTCTCAAACTCCTGGCCTCAAGCAACCCTCCTGCCTCAGCCTCCCAAAATGCTAGGATTATAAGCGTGAGCCACCACATCTGGCCTATATTGGTTTTTTTCTTGCAAGAGTACAGCATTACAATACTAGGGATTAAAGAGTTTAGAAGGCTAGCCTGGAAACCAAATAATGAATTCGAGCTTTATTTTTATGGTGCTATATTTGGGTTTTTTGTTTTGGTTTGGTTTGGGACCATGTGCTTTTGAGATCAATTAACCTAAGAACTTTTGGAACCTAACATATTTACAAGTTGTCTGTTCATACACAATGTCTTTGGGATTATTCTGTGTTATTTTTTGTATTTCTCCACACACACATACACGTCTCATTTCCCCAACCAGACAGTAAATGCCTTGAGAACAGGACCCCCCAATCTATATGTCTTTGCATCGCCAGCAGTGGCAATGACTGTGCTTATTTAGTGCCAGTCACTGTTCTTAGTGAATCATGCAGCGTTATGTCACTTCATCTTTATAACTAGGTAGGTACTGTAACAGCCCTGATTTAACAGATGAACACCTGAGACTTAGAGAGGTTTGGTGACCTCCCAAAGCCACACAGCTAGTAAGTGGCAGAGCCAGGTGGATGCCAGGAGCGGGACAGCACAGAGGCCGCGGAGGTGAGAAAGCCTGGTCGTGAGCATAGGGCCCAGTAGCAGGAATTGGACAAGCACGGAGGACTGCAGAACAAGATTGGGAAGGGGGTGGCGAGGCAGGGGAGGACAGTGAGTGAGCAAGAGGCAGACATGGGCTCAGAAATCTGCCTTTTGAGCTTCTTTCTTAATCTTGACTTGCTTCCCTCATTTGTAAAGTGGTGATTTTTAAAATAATGCCTGCACAAGCTACCTAACAGAGTTGTTGTGGGACTCCAGTGAGATCATGCAGCTTTTCAAGGGGGAGCTAGAGAGTGTGGACGAAGGACACCTGCACAGACAGCCCCATCAGCCTAATTCACACCAGGCACACCAAGCAACTGCGGAGCCAGAGCGGCCGGAGCATACAGATCCCAATGCAGCGAATGCTACCTAGCTCCTTAACCTCTAAACGGCAGTCCCTGGATCTGAAAGTAGGGATAATAATATCTACTGAGGTAATATGCCTGGCACATAGTAGGTGCTCAAGAAATGGGGGTACTTGCTCCCCTCCCTTCCTTGAAACCCACCTGGGCAGCTGTCTTAAGGGGCATTTCCCAGGCTACCCAGGAGGGGGCAGCAGGGAGCCGCTCTGCCTAGAAGGAGTCCTGCCTGGGACAGCAGCCAGTGAGGCAGGCCTTGCTCCAGCCCCTGCTGCGGAGTGGAGTTCAGCAAGCACCCCGCCAGACTTCTGATTTTACTGGATAAAATCTCCAGAGTGTTGCCCTGGGTGGCCCCAGGGCTGAGAATCTCTGGCAGACAGGCCCCGAGACAAGCACCACTGGGGCATCTGGGAGGGGGGAGCGGGGTGAGGGGTGGGTGTGGCTTTATGTTTTCTGGGAGCTTCCAGGAAGTTTCATCATCCCCAGTCCAGATCAAGTTGCCCAGTCCACAGCATGCCTCAAATGTAGTAAAACACCTAACTGGGTGTGAGCTCCATGAGGGCAGTGTCCATGTGGTTCTTACTGCCTGCTCTGTCTGCCCTCTGAGAGCAGTGCCTGGTATCTAGGAGGTGCTCAAGAAATGATCTGTCCAGTGCCTGAGTGACAATCTGCCTGTCCCTCACCGGGGCAGCTGCTCTGTTCTCCACACTGAGTCCCCAAGGGCAGCAGCCACATCTTACCTGTCTTTGAGAGTCTATAGCCCAGCACAAAGGCTGCCACAGGGAAGCTGGGTCCTTCAGGGTTTGAGCACTCTGGACTGGGCTTAGAGGACCCGCTGTGACTTCAAGTATCCCTGGGGCCTTGTCCATTTCCCCTCTGGCTCTCCGTCACATAGCAGAGAAAGCCTCAACCCTTAGCCTGGCATAAGCAGCCCATAGTGTATGATACCTGCTGGCCTCTTCTGTCATTACTAGTGTGTCCCACCTGCCTCAGCTCCAGTTTGCCTCCTCCTGGCCTCTGCTCACCTGCTCATGGTACTCCCAATCCCCCGGCCTCCCGCTCTCCCTTTCCTAGGAAGCCCTGACCACTTCTGCTTGTGCCCGTCCCCTTAGCACTAAGCACTACCCCCTTTGCCCAGTCCATACCACACCACTTGCCGAGAGACCTGCCCCTAAAGTGATCATCTTTCTGTCTCCCCACTGGTTTGTGAGCTCCTCAGGGCTCCTCGTGAGGGCTCTGGGCCGCTCACACCTGCCATGGGCACACAGGGCCTGGCAGAGCAGGTGCCATGAATGTTTGTGGAATGAATGAACCAGGCCTACCCACCCCTAAAGCCCTCTGCCCATGGGTTCCCCAACAGGACATGGGGGATTTCCTCCAGGATGTCCTACTCTGCCCTCCACCCATTGGTTGCTACAAGGGGTTCCAGAACATCTCTAGCAGCAGCTTCCCTTCAGTTGTCCCTGGGACTCTGGTCTCTTTGTCACCTCTGAACAAAGTGCACCAGGATGTCTTGATTATGGCACCCCTGGCTCAGGGAACTTCCGTGGCTCCTTGTGCTCTGCAGCGTGAAGTCTAAGCCTAATTCTTGTGGTTCTCTGTGAAGGCAGTGCCGCCTCCTACACCACCCCTTGGCCCACGAGTTCCCCGCCATGTCACTCTTCAGGGCAGACTCCCCGCAGCCCTAGGACCAGCCTCTGCTCATCCGGGACCTGACCAGGGCCTTTGCACACACTCTTTTCACCAGAACGCCATCCCTTCCCCTGCCCCCCATTCTCCTCTGAAGATTTGCCAGGTTTCTGGAGGCCCCTCACAGCTGCCTCATAAGGACTTCCCAATTCGACATCCCATCCCCTGTTGCTCTCTGTAAACCAGTCTCTTCCCCTAACCCTCTTCACCCACCTCAACCCCTCTCAGCCTGGCAGAGGGCTGAACATGCAGCAGGCACCCGGCCTACTCTGCAGATGGCTGCGTGATGGGGAGAGGGAGGGCTGGGGTTTCCACCAGGTTCCCTGGCTGGCCCTGGGAGTGCCTCACCTCCAGTACTCCTCGCTGGGGCTGGTCCTCTGCAGGGTGTGGTTGAGCAGGTGGGAGAGGTTGCTGGGCCGGGTGGCAGGCCGGGACCCATTGGTGAGGTTGGCGGCATCCAGCACACTGGTGCAGTCGGGCGTGTTCCAGGGGTTATTGCAATAGGCCCAGGGCAGCACGTGCGTCATGGACGAGAAGAAGTAGTAGAAGGCGATGCAGATGACCACGTTGTAGTAGATGCCGATGTACGTGGACACCACCATCATGCCATAGCCCACGCCTGGGGGAGGGGCGGGGCACGGTCAGTGCTGCCGGGGGGTGGGAGTGGGACGGGAGGAGCCTCGCTCATCTAGTGGAAGGAGGTGAGGTTAAAAATTTCTAAGGGCCCAAGGGGCAGGCTTTGAGGAGGCCACAGCAGGGACTGGCCAAGGCCTTGGTAGGGGCAAGTAGGGGGCAGTGGAGTTCCGTGCATCCACGTGGCAGGAGGGGAGGGTGGAGGCCGAGTAAACACAGATCCCAGCATGCGCCTGTGGCTCTGGCATTGACGTGGCCCCATGGGGGTGGGCGTTGTTTGCACAGGGGGTGAGTCGCACGGCGCCCAGGGCCTGTGTGTGTGTGAGCAACGGCCCTGTCCCCACCTCACCTTTGAACAGGGGGCAGACTCTCCAGACCCCCAGGCAGCCCTGGCTTGCAAACTGGCCGAAGGAGAGCTCCATGAAGAAGAGTGGGATCCCGCAGAATATCAGCATGATGAAGTAGGGGAACATGAAGGCACCTGGCAGCAGGGAGTGGTCTGGCTCAGGCGTGGGCGTGGGGGATCCCACCCTGGGCTTCCTGCTTAGAACCCAATAGCAAAGCCTTCGCCATCGGGCAGGACCTGAGGAGGAGTGTGCCAGGCATCGAGCAGGAGCCTCGGTCTGAGGCACACTCCCCCCACCCTGTCTTTGAACTTGACAGAGGCTCCCAGGAAGTCTGAGCAGAATCCAGGCCCCAGATCCCCCAAGTTTGGGTGGGATTTGATGGTTTAACCAAGCGATTTCACAAACATAAGTTGCTGGGATTCTCAAACATCCCTGAACCATAGTGGGGGGGTGGCTGCTGAAACCCAGGACACAGAACAGGGAACCCAGGAGGTTGGGGTGCTTTTCTCACCTCTCCTCGCCTCAGGGGAGCAGGCTGGCAGGGCCAGGCCTGAACAACAGACTCAGGGTTTGGGGTGATCTGCCTTGGGCAAAGGGTGCCTACGCCAGGGGTGGTGTGAAGGAGACTAGCGCCGGAGGCCAGCCTTTATCTGCAGTGGGGTCTGCGCCAGGGAGAGGGTGGCCCAGGCCCTGATGGGTGGGCTCTACCCAAGTGGGTGGTCCCTGCCCTGTGCCCGCTGGGTACCTCCCCCGTTGCGATAGCAGAGGTATGGGAAGCGCCAAACATTGCCCAGGCCCACGGCATAGCCCACGCTCGTCAGTACAAACTCGATCTGGTTGCCCCAGTTGCCCCGTTTGAGGTTCTGGTCCCTCTTGGTGGCCTCGCTGGGCACAGCACCATTCTGTAGGGACAGGAGAGAAGCCACCATCAGCAAGGCATTTGTGTTCTGTGCCTGACCCTCTGGGCCTCCCCCAGCAGGGACGCCGTGGACCCCCAAGCCCCTCCCCACCCGGGCTTCCCCTCTGCTGGCAGGAGCTGCAGGCAGGCCTGGCAGAGGAGGGGAGAAGGGGGGAACGGCTGCCAGAGGGCGCTGAGCAGAGCTTCCCTCACCAGCCCCCCAGCACCCTGTGCCAGGTGCACCAGCCCACCTGAGGAGCTGCTGCCAACATCTGAGGGGTGGGACACTGAGGAGGGAGCCAGGGCCGAGAGTCCCCAGCCCCGCCACAACCTCCCCCACCCTCTGGGTAAGGATCTGGGAGCAGCTGAGCCTCACACCAAGCAGCCAAGTCAGGCTGGGCACAAAGGGGCCTGTGTCCAGACAGCCCCCCCACCCGTCGCCTACCACATCGCCAGGCTGAGCACGCTGCCCATGGGCAGGCGACTGCGGGGGCGGGGATGCTAGACCCTCTCCCCCAGCTAAAGGCTTCCTGGGGGCGCAAGGTGGGCAGGGCTGGGGGGAAATGGGGGAGCAGCTGAGCTGGGCCAGACCTGGAGAGGGCATTCTGGGACTCAGGGTGGGGGGGCCCAGGGGAGCTGTCTATATTGCCCATGGCTGGGGAGGGGCCCTGGGGAAGCTGACCTGGGCCATGGCTGGGGAGTGCTGGGCCGTGAGTTGGGGGAGGAGACCAGAGTTGAAGGCATCATGCCAGACTTTGAGGACAGACTCTGCTAGGGAAACAGAGGGAGCAGTTCCAGAAAAGGGAGGCAGGGAGAAGGGTCTTTCTGAAACAAGAGAGGGTCGCCTGCAGGGGAAGGGGCTAAAGTCAGGAGGGGCTGATGAGGGCATTTGCCCCAGGGAGGAAGGCAGGCCTGCCAGGGGGAGCTTCGGGGCTGGGCCGGGGCCTGGGGCCCCACTGAGGACAGCCCCTAGTAAGTGCATTGCACCCCTTCCACCCTCACCACTCGCAGAGCAGGAAATCAAGCCACCCTGAGCCAGAGCCTGAGGGGTCTTGTGGGGTGTCACAAAGGAGACATAAGGACCCTGAGAATCACCAACAGAGAAGCACAGAGTCCCTGAGTGCCAGACAGCCCTCAGAGATGAACTATTGCCCTGAAAGAAACGGACCGGAGTCTCTGGAGGACACCCAGGATCACACAGAGCAGCACCGCCTCAGAGAGACAATGGTGATGTGACACTGACCCTCAGCTTGAAAGCAACATATTCAAGGACAACAGTCACTCTGGCCAATAAGCAAGGCAGCCTGGTACGTGGAAATGCTGACAGACAAACACAGAGTGGACGAACGGCCTCACTGGACCCCAGCCACCCTCGTACAGGCTGTTTGGGAAAGCAGGCACAGGAGACACCGCAGCACAGACCCTGCGATCCTCCATCAACCCCACAGGGCACTGACCTTCACCCTCTGCGGAGGTTGGGGACACAGCACCAGGGACCATGGGTCCCCTTCAAGGAGCACCTAGAGCGAATCAGCACTGAGCGAGCTTGCTTTCATTCATTCATTCCCGCACTGACAGATTTATCGACACCTGCTATGTGCCAGGCCCTGTGCCAGGCAGTGGGACTTCAGCAGTGCACAAAGCAGAGAGCTCCCACCCACTCAGAGCTGGAAGTCTAGCAGGGGAGCAGGCCGTGGACAAAATAAACACCATCATCTTTAGATGCAACTTCAAGGTGACCATGAGGGGAATTTCTCAAAGCCATGAGAGCGTGGAAGGAGGACAAGTCAGGATGGCAGGCTGAGGCCAAGACAGGCCTCCCTGATGAAAGGGCACACTGGGCCCCAGGAGGGGGTTACCCCAGCTTGAGTGTGCCCTCTGTGACATGCCCCTGCAGAATCCTGCCTGAGCATTTACTACCTCTAGGGCCTTCTTTCGGGCAGGTGTAGCAATTCTACAGGGTCAGGGGGCCATTTTTCAGAGGGTGTGAGGCCTGCTTGGGGTGGTTTATCCGTTCCCAAACAAATACCAGCCAAATAGGGCTCCTATATGTTGACCCTACAATAACAGTTTTATTCTGTCCCAGGCTTGTTTACTCAGGGGCACAATGCCGGATTGTGGCAGCTGCAGAGTATGTGGGTGGGGTCACAGAGCAGCAGTTACAGCTGTAAGAGGGACAACTGAGAGTCTAGGATGTCCAGTGGCCAGGGCAAGGGCATGGCCCCTTGTCGAGACCCAGGTCACCAAGGCTTGAAGTCTGAGGCCTCTCTGCTGGTCCCAGCAGCATGAGGGACAGACACCCCATCCTCCCAACCAAGTGCAGTGGGACCACATTTGGATCTCTGAGGTCTTCTCTTTCCCTGGCATATGGCGGGGGGACAGGGAGGGTGGTGATGCCCCCAGCCACATGCCACAGCAGCTGCCTGCCTGAGCCTCAAGAGCCAGGCGCTGCTCTGTTAATGAGCCATGCAAGAACCAGTCCACCTGTGCAGGGTGCAGCCCAGGAAGGCCAGAGCCCCCAGGACAGGACTGGGGCTGGGGGTTGACGATTGGGCTCAGGCAGGAAGTCCGTGATGACACTAGAGGTCTGCTGTGTGCAGAGGCTCCCCACAGAAGCAGCACCTGTCTTCTCTGGCCCAGGCCTAGGTCTAAGCATGGTGGTGCCCTGACCGTAGGAACCTCACCCAGGGTCCAGCCTCTGACTTCCATTACAGTGTGATCTACATTCAGGCGGCTTGGCTGGGGAGGACTGTGCTCTCAGTGGAGGACAGAACAAGCCTACCTTTCTCCAAGCAAGTGGAGGAGAGGCTCTCCAACATGCTCCCTTTCTGCAGGTGCTTTCTGTGTGCTCTAGTTCCCTTCCTTGCCCAGCTCTCCTCTGAGGACCCCCACAGCCAACTGCCCTCCTGAGCAGCTAAGCCTTTTTCAATGCTGCGTAGCTTTTTTTCCTGCTTGCATAATCTTTCCTATTCTAAGCCTCTTATTTTTCTTGATCTGCCGGGTGGATGGTTATGTCACTGATATTAACTGTCCCTGCAGTGGTCATTGGCTCTGAGGTGCCCATGAAAAAATCCTTTTGTGCTTATGGTTTGACCCAGACTGGCTGCCCGTCTGCCTCAGCCAGCTCAGTCCCGCTGATGGGCTGTGCTCCAGGCCTCTCCTGCCCACACTGTCACCCACCTCTGTCCCTCTGCTCTCCCTCCCTCACTTCTCACATCTCAGTGGGGAATTAAACCATAGTGCCTGATTCCCTCTGGGCTGGCCCCCTCTTCCACAGGCTCCTTGGAGAGCCCCTACCCTCACTTCTGAGTCCCCGGTCTGTGCCCTGCCACCCCTCCCAGCAGCTCTGAGAGGCCACTGCCACGGGCCTGGTGGGTGGCTTCTAGGACAGGCCTACCCTGCCCCGTCCCAAGCTCTCCCAGGCTGGGCAGAATGGAGGCTTTGGAGCTTTCCTTCCACAGCTGGGTGGGGTGACCTGGCCGCCACACACACACACACACACACACACACACGCCCCTCAGATGTTCCCTTACCCTTAGAACCAGTCATTGCAGCCCCAGCGTCCCCACCCCCCCGCACAAGGGCCTGTGATCTTTCTTGGGTTAACAACCCTCCACCCCGTCCCTGACTAGCTGAGTGAACCCACTGAGGAAAGTCTCTTATATAAGTCCTTTACATAGCCCTCTGCCTGGCTTATTTGCTGCCCTGGATGAGCTCCTGAAATTAAGGTTGTTCAGCTCTGAGGGCAGAACCTGGATCTCCCACTCTGCCCTGGGCTTGGCAGAGGCAGGACGCTACACAGGGGTGAGAACCCTGGTGTTCCAGAGCCTGCTCTTCCAATCACCCCGGGCAGGTGACTTCCACTCCTGGTATCTCAGCATCTCTACCTAGGAAACTAGGAGCTAGCCCAGACCACTAGAGTCCCAGGGGAGACAGCCTCGGCAGATCTACTAATATTCTGTAGCTCTGCCTCGCCTGGCAGAGGTATTTTGCAATTTCTGACTTTCCCCAGTATTTTCCATTAGTTCCCATTAGCTTTCTAGATTACTTTAAAAAATTGTTTTGTGCTTCTTTTCTGATTATAAAAGTATAATAAACTTATTGCAAAAAAAAATGTGAAAAGTACAGAAAAGCCCAAAGAGGAAACAAAGCAGCAAAGCCCACTCCCAGAGGTAACCACGACCGGTGTGAGGACATGCTCCCTCCTTTCTTCTGTGCACAGACTTGGAGGGCCCCGATTTCTGCCCCAGACTGCAACTCTGCTTCTGGTTGTGACTCCCTCCTCCTACATCAGTGTCCAGTGGATGTTTTTGTGAATTGTAGCTCCCACCTCCTTCTCTTGGTGGACACTGAGGAACCCCGGAGCTGCCCTGGCTGGACGTGCCCCGCTGGGACCCAGCAGGCTTCTTGTTTAGGACTCTCTAGCCCCAGTTGTTTTGCTCATGGGATGAAGTCGCATCCAAGACAAACTTTATGGAGGAGAACAGGCAAGACCTCATATCCCAGACTGACTATGAGCCAAATCAGATCACTTGCAACTTTCTCTGAGCGACCATGGGGAATTCGGGCGGAACAGCCATTACAGTAAATTGTGGCTGCCTCAGAAGGCCCCATGACCTCCCACTTGGCACCCCTGTTCTTGTTCCCCAATTTCTCTCTCCTCAGTTAGGGGCTGAGCTGGCCCATAGCCAGTGCCTGCCCTGCAACGACAGAATCTTCTGTCCTTCACCTGCCTGGCACTGAGTGGACCCGGCTGCAGCTCCAACCTCCAGCTTCAGTTACCTGGATGTGGGAACGAGGCTGGGGGTGGAGGAACAGAACCATGGGAAATCTGCCCCAAGCCTGAGCAGTCCCCAGGGGCTATTAGTGCCTCCTGCCTCAAGGAAAACCTCAGAGCAACCTCTGGGCACCTCTCAGGACTCCAGGTGCCTGCAGAGTCCAGGCCTTCACAGTGCAGGTGAGAGAGGCGAGGCTCTGCCTTGTGCTGTTTCATCACAGAACCCTGATTGGCAGAAAGGGACCTGCCAATATTGTGGGCAGCAAACAGAAGACTGGCATCCCCAGGCATGCTGGGCTCCACTCCAGGCCCTGGGGAGAGTGATGGAGGACAGCGGGTGGGCCCTGCCCATCCCTTCGCCTCCCACCCCAGAGAAGCCCAGCAGCCCAGGAGACTGGAGGCAATAGTCCTGCCCTGTGATCCAGCAGCTGTGGCTGCCTCTACCCTTGAGGTTGGCAGCAGGCTGGCACTCTGGGAAGTGGCTTTGGTTCTTGACCCTAGCAGTACTGACGTTTGAGGGCAGCCCTGTGTAATGCTTCTCCCAAACCCATCCCCATGGTCTCGGAGGACACTCCCTCTCTTGCCTTCTGAAGGTCAAGTCAGGATGTCCTGCAGGGGAGAAGGTGGCTTTCCCAGTCCCCTCACCCTTGCTGCGATCAGCTGCACTGTGCCTGATACCCCTGCCCATCCCCAGCTGCCAGGGATGAGGACACACCGGCTCCCACCCCATGCAGGCACTTGCCCTGGACACTGGTGAACGTTCTGTGGGGTCTCTATCCTCGCAGCTGAGACCCTTGCCCTGTCCCCTTCCCCTCCCGCCACCACTGAGCCCATGTACCATGTTCCCCTGCCCCCTCACTCACTCTCCCCATAGGAGTAACTGCCGTGGCACAGACAATGAGGCTGTATTGATTAGTACAATTCCTGGGCACCTCCGGCCCGTCTCCCCGGGAGCGAGGACAATGCAGCTTTGATACCCAGAGCAGATTCTCAGCAGGTCCTTGGGCTGGGGGAGCCCTCACACCCCCCACTCCCCTCCCCCTTGCCCCCACCACACAGCCAGCTCTTCCTGCACTCCTTTGCACAGTGGCAACTTTCTGGGTCACTTTTGCTGGTGTCTGTCTCGCTCACTGACTGTGCCTGCCCCTCCCTGGCACAGACCACTCAGCCCCTCTCCCCACCCCCAGCCCAGCCTCCAAGCCTTTCCAAGCCTGCCTGGCACCAGAGAGGGGGCTCGACCTTCTGGAAGGTGACTGACCTGTTCTGGGGAAGAGGGGGCCACAGGTCCATGAGCCGCGGCCATCCCGGCGCGAGCACTCACAGCCCGCGTGTTGGCCGCTCATTCACACCTCTGCCAGCTCCAGCACGACACTGACGCATCCCCTGCCTCTCCCACTGCCGGGCTGGGCAGAGTCAATTACTTTCACCTCATCTCCTCCTGAAGCTCTGCCTCCCCCTCCCTGCCCTCCCCCTCGGGCCAGTCCCCATGCAGCGCGGGTGCTCCAGAGCTGGGAGTGAGGCGTGGGGTTTGTTGTGTTTTTCCCTTGTTCCCAGCAAGTTACTGGAACAAAACACACACACACTCACAACCACGGAGTGGGGCAGAGCGAGCGCAGGAGACAGTGAGAGGATGGCTCACTCCCCTCCCAGGGCTGGCCTCACGGCCCAATGCTGCCTGAGCCCACAGGCCTAGCTCTGGGTGGGCTCCTGGTAGTCCGATTGGGTGCCAGGTGAGTGATGGGCTCTGATCCACTGGGCACCAGATGGGGACGGGCAGGAAGATGGAAGGCGTGTCCATGGGGCACAACCAGAGCACCTCAGATTTCTTAGAGGGGCGTGGGCTGGGAGTGCCCGCCCTGTGGGGTTGAGTACCACCAGCCAGCCAAGATGATGGGGTGTCCTCATAGGAGAATGTGACTGACCATACAAGAAAGCTCTGGTCTAGCGAACTGCACCATCACCTGTCCAAAGAAAGATGGTGTTAGCCAAGAGGGTGGTCACCACAGAGTCCAGACAAAGTGGGGGTTGCAGAATAAGAACCCATGGGGATTTGTACTGCATTGCCCAAAACCTGAGGTGTATTCTGGGAGTGTGTGCTACATGGGCTGGGTAAGTCCAGCGGTGTCACCATGAATGTGGTGGGATGTCACTCAGACCTATCCAATCCCTCTTCTCTGAGGCCACACTCACCGGCCAGACTCCAGCTGACACAAAGATACCACAAACCAGTGGCTAGGAAGGTGGCTATAAGTGTTCCTGTGCTGGGAAGGTGAAAGTCCCTCTGGAAATTGATATGCTGTCAGAAGCCCTGATATACGGTAGATCTTAGTGAAGATCTGCCCAGGGGAGGCATGCGTGAATTCTGGTGTAAGGACTGCTTTCCCATGAGTTTCATAAGTGTGGCGACCCCAAAGGGAATACAAGGAATTTTGTTTAGGGCAGGATGACATTAAAAAAAGAAAGGTACAGGCTTTAGAGTCATACAGCCTGGGTTCAAACCCCAGCTCTGTCAGTTTCTCACCACATAGAACCTTAAGCAGGTGACTTAGTATCTGGTCTCAGTTGCTTCATCTGGAAAATGGGGATAATATCCACCAGTCACTGAACCTAGTGAGAGTTAGTAATAATAGTAATAGATAAGACATATTAAGTGCTTGCTATGAGCCAGGCACTGTCCTAAACACTTTGCATATATTAACTCATTTAGTCCTCCCAACCATCCCATGAGGTAGCTACATTAATATCTCCATTTTGGGGGTAAGATGGGGACAGGCCTTGGCTCAAGCAAGTCTCTTAAGGATGGCCTCAGACCCCACTGACTCAGCTGCTTACTGAGCTGGCCTCATGCAGCCTAGTCCCCAGACACACTTCCCTGACTTTCTGCAGGCACAGACAGAGGGCCAAGATGCTGGCTGGGCCACTGGCTCCAGGAAGGCCCAGTCACCCATGATGCCCAAATGCTCACTTCCACCCAGGGTGGGCTCTGGGCTCTGGCTGCCCTAGCCTGGGCTGGGTGCCCAGAACAGGCAGCCCTGGCTGGATGGCTTTCCCTGGCTCTGGCCATGGGGACAGGAGGCGGCGGCAGCCCCGCTGGGCCCTGGCCGTAATGAGGCCTCATTAGCGGGATCCAGCTGCTCCAGCCCCACTTAGGGAGGCCGACTCCCCGGCCCCCGTCTCTGACTTTTCTTAATAAGAGTGGGCATGCCTCCAGAGGGGCAGGGAGCCTAGGGGCTTTGCTGCCCCCTGTGACTCTGGAGGGAAAGTCCTGCTGAGCTAGGACTGAGAAGTGCTGGGGATGGGGAGGGCTGTAGAGAAACTGTGTGTGGGGAGGCCAGGCCAGGGCTGAGTAGGTGGGCTAGAGGGAAGGTGGAGAGGGGGCAGGAGGGCAGGGGCCCTAGGACCAAAGAGGAAGCCTGGAGAAGGCTGGGCCTTTTCCTCTGGATCTAGATACTGTCCATTTCACTGGGGAGGGGGTAGTTGCACACCTAGGATCAGCACAAGGTCATTGCTTAGGCTGTCCTGGCTAGGAGAGCACCTCTGCTATGCTGGGCCTCATATAAGGAGGTGCCCACTGTGTGCCAGTCCCTGAGCTAGGAGAGCACCTACTGTGTCTCAAAACTTACGCTAGGAAAGTGCCTACTGTGTGCCAGCACCTGCATCAGCAGAGTGCCCACTGTGTGCCAAGTCTAATGCTGGAAGACTACACACTGTTTGCCAAGTCCAATGGCGAGGGGGTGCTTATTGTCCCTGTGATGTGCTAGGTCTTGCACTAGGTGAGGACCCTGGGTATGCCAAATCCTGTGCCAGGAGAGGACCCAATGTGTGCCCAGCCCTGAGCTGGGTGAGCACCCACTGTGGGTCTGGCACCGTGCCAGATGAATGCCCATGGGTGGCAAGCTCTCTAAGGGAGTGTCCAATGTGTGCCAAGTCTGTACTAGTTGAGCATTTGCCACATGCCGAGACTTAGGCGAGGTAAGTGCCCCAGGGAGTGACAGGCCCTCTATGAAGGGAGTGCCCAATGTGTGTCAAGCCCTGTGCTTGGTGACTTCCCAGTATGTGCCAAGTCTGTACTAGTTGAGCACTTGCTATATGTCAAGACTTGGGTGGGGTAAGCACCCACTGTGTGCCAGGACCTCTGATGGATCCTACAGACAAGAGGTGTCCAAACCCTCATTTCAAAGCATAAGAGAACAGGTTAGGGCAGGGCAGCCCCAGGCGGCTGGTGGTGCTTGCAAAGCCTTCTGGGATGTAGATGCTCTGGCACCCAGAGCCCTAGTCCGAGTGACTCTGCTCTTATTCATCACCAGGCTTCCCAGTAGCAGAAGCAACCAGTGTGCTCAAAGACATGGGAAGAGGCCAACAAGGCTCACCAAGGCCTCAACTGCCCAAGACTCTGCATGAGTGGGGAGAGGCAAAGGAGAGGGGACAGAGGTGGCCAGCCTGGGAACTGGTGCAAGATGGTAGGGTTAAAGCTGAGCCAGTGGGGGCTCTCTTGCTTCCTGTCCTGGGCTCCTCTCCTCTAGCCGCTTGTCCTCTGAGACCCAGGCAGCCCTGCCCTGCACATGTAGAGGCCCTAGGTCTCCATGGAAAGACCACCCCACCTACCCCCTAGTGCCCCCAAGCATCCCAGCTGCTCCCAGGCTTGGAGGCACCCTGGCCAGCTGGGTTCTCGCATGGCTCTGTCCTAGGAGCTGCTGAGGCATGAGGGAGGCAGCTGAGCTGGCCTGGCAGAGACCATCTGGGCTGGGAGTGGGGGGAGGGACACGTGCAGCAGGCACGTGGGCCTGGGCACATGCTGGGAAGTAGCTTGCTTCTCCGTGGGGCACCTGCTCCAGAGCCCGGCAGAGGCTCCAAGGATGACACAGGGCATTGGTCGACACTGAAGAGGCCTGGAGGGCCAATGTCCTTACATCCAAACCTGGGGTAAAGGGGGATGGAAGTGAGGACCCCATGGCAGGGCCAGCTGCCCACTCCCTGCATGCCAGGGCACAAACAGGGCAACTTGGGAAGGTCCAAGTGACATCGGCTTACATGCACACCCTTCAACATCCTCTCTTCTGACCTATCATGGCATCCAAAGAAGGAGGGTGTTGGAAAGGAACTTCCTTAGCCACTTGCTCTTAGGAAGACACAGATACCTAGAAGTGCTCACTTAGCTGCCTATGTTAGTAGAGATAGGGCTCGGCAGGGGCCAGCTGCCAGTGCATCTCAGAGGCTGTGTCCTAGAGACAAGCACTGAATGGAGGCAGTTCCAATCTGGGACCCAAGAATAGAGTAGCCCAAGGTCATCAGCAGAACTGCAAGAGGGAGGAATACAATCTCCGGGCAACCACTGGGGGTGCCCATGGGACAGATGCTGTGAGCCTCAAAGGCAGCAACAGTGGGCAGAAGCCAAAGGGCAGAGAGCAGAGAGGAAGGCGAGCCCCAGCTATCTTTAGGCACATCCTGATGCTGGGAACGGGAGTCCCAAGGCAGCATTCCCATCCACAGACAGGCTGGCCAGGCTGGCCGGCAGAGCACAGGGTCTGGGAAGCCCAGCTCAGGCAGGGACTCCGGAACAGTGGGACTCACATCACTCCTGCCTGCCTGCCCCAGTCCTTCCACGTCACTCCAGAGGAAGGGGAACAGCCAGGGAGGACTCAGAGGTTTCTTAGGTTTTCAGGGGCTCAGAATCTCCACAGTAGGAAGGGGCAGAGCCACACCCCCACTGCCCAATAACAGCCCATGGAAATTCCAAGACTTCTCTGGGAAGGGTGGGGCTGCGTTTGGGTCCTAACCCAGTCCCCAGGATCCACCCCTAGCAAGTGTTCAGGTCCCAAGACCTCCAACTGCACCCATTTCGGAGCACCCATGGTTCACTCAGACTTGCTCCCACCAGGAGGGGCCAGATGGGAGTAGGCCTGAAGGACCGGCTGAGGGGATGGGTGCTGGGGTTCAGAACAGTGCGAGGTGGAAGATCCCGAACCCAAGCAGAACCACCCGCTCCCTCCCTCAAACCACTCCTTTGGACCAGGTACTTTGAGTCCAGAAATCTTTGGTGAGAGACAGGGTTTTCTGGGGAGGGCTAAGCGGAGACCCCAGGCCAATCAATCTTTCACTGAACAAGAAAAGCAACGGAGGGAATTGATGGGAGGAAGGTGCCGAAGGGGGTGCTGTGCTCGGTCCCCGGCTTCTTTGCCTGACAGCTGACCAGTCTAGCCTGTCCCTGAGGCAAGATCCCAAGAGAAGTACAACCGCTGCCCTTGGGGTAGAATGAGGCATCTTTTTCCCGGTTCCTGCTTTGGGTGCCAACCTGCTCCATCCACCAACCAGTCCTGCTCCTTCAGAGACCTCCCCAGGCCCTGGTCTCGCACGGGGCCTCGCCTCCACCTCTGCTGTGCTCGGAGGCTGAGCGCAAAGGAAGGGCCATGACTTGGGGAAGGAAAGGAGGGAAATTTTCTGAAAGCCCTCAGGAGAGGATTCAAAACACAGTGTTACTTTTCAGAGTAAGAAGAAGAGAAAACCCAGGCAGGGTCTGAGGACCCCTTGGTCAGCACAGACTGAACACACCCTGGTTGTGCTACTGTCCCCTCAGCAGTAGGACCCAAGCTGACCTTTTCTCCAGAGCACCTCTGGAGACAAGGATGGGGAGCGTGCCTCCTGCCCTCTGGCAGGCCTTTGCAGGGGGGTCTGTGGCAGCATCTGCCCAGCTGTGAGCTCAGAGCGTGGTGCTATCTAACCTGCTGGGTGAGGGGCTGCCTGCCCAGGCCTGCGACAGGTTGGCACTCAGGAGCCCTGGCAGTGCCAAACCCAGGCCCATGCATGGAGCCCCCAGGCCCTGCTGTCATGGCAAACTGCTGGGGGGAGGTCCCAGGGGGGCAGTGCTGTGATTCCCCTTCCTCCCTGTAGTCTGGCCCCGGTACTCACCAGCATCCCTTTGGCACCTTTTCCTACCATGGTGGCAGTGGGTTGGGGGCTCTGTGGACCCGGACTACACCAATAGGCTCTGCTGCCAGCACCTTTCAGGACACAGACCTCAAGAGCTGTGGAGAGAGCATAGGGGAAGGTGAGGACCTGGCCCAGGAAGGCAGGGCAGGCCATGTGTGGCCCTCAGGACTCTCCAGACAGGAGGTGCAGAGCCGTGCACCACCAACTAGCTGTCCTCACGGCCCTCCTACCCGGCCCAGCCCCTCTGCCAGGCCACTTCCACATCCTGCTCCTTTCTGGACAGCCCTTGGATCCAGCTTCTTCCTAGTTCTTCTCCCAACCTTTCCCCTGGACCTCTCGATCTCCAGGCCTTCTGTCCCAATGGGCAAAGGACTATTTTTGACTCTCCAAATGCCCAATCCTATAAAAGACAAAAAACGAACACAGAGCTGGGATAGCGTCCAATCCCTTCATGGTCCGTATGAATGGCTTCAGCCTTTCCCCAGAAGGGGAGTCAGCTTGGACCAGCACATGCTCCCCTCCCCAACCTCACCCCAGCCAGGCGGCCAGGACGGTCCTTCCCCATCCTGGTGCCACTCAGCATGGGCTCTAGGGCAGCTGGGCTTGTGGTTATGTCACTCTCTTGGACTGTGAGCTCTGGGCAGGCCAAACACCCTGTGTAGTCACACCTCCTTGCCTGTGCACAGGCTGTTCCCTCTCCTACAGCCCTTCCCTCCCATTCACCAGGTGAAATTCTACAAATCCTTTAGGACGAGGCTTCAATGTCACCTCTTCTGTGTAGCCTTTCCTGACACTGTCACCAACCAGAATGAACAAATTGCTTCCTCCTTTCTGTTTTGTGCAGACTTCTACTGGCATCCTTATCTCATATTACACTTATTTGCTTATAAGTTTGTCAACCATGAGTCAGTGAGGTCCCTGAGGGCTTGGGACTGTGTTTCATTTACTCTCTGTCCCCAGCAGGTAACACTGTGCTCGGCTTGCAAGAAGTGTTGATTGAATTGAACTGAAGGGAAATGGGTGAGGCAGAGGCCAGGGAATGAGGGCTCTGGGCCAGCTGGGATCCTATAGGCAGCATCTGAGAGGCAAGGTGGGGCTGGTGCCTGGAGGGAGCACCAGACAATGGAAAGTGTATACTGGTTTAACGCAGACGGAAGAGAGGGTAGCTTTGACAGGCCTCAAGAGAGGAATTGATCTTCAGAGAGCCTTAAAGAACTCTCTTCATGGGAGGAAAACCCCATGTCAGATGGACAAGGACGTTTAACCTCCATAGGGCCTGGACCCAGGAAGGATTTGGCTCTGCTTCTGGAACCTTCCCTACCTTCCTGGGAAACAGGCTCTACTCCAAAGGCCACTCTAGGCCACTCTGCCCCACCCATAGCCACCTGTGAAGGGCCACCTCTCACCCACAAGCCCAGGAAGTCACTGGAAGACTACAGGGGAGATGAGGAGGAAGCTCTTTGCCTATGCAAATCAGCCCTTGGCTTCTCTAGGCCCTTTGACCCGGTGGCATGGTCTCCTGCAGGGCCTTCTCCTCAGGGCAGGGGCAGCGAGGGAGGTAACTTGTAACCTCATAACCCAGGCTGGCCTGTCTTTCAACATGTCCTTCTAAAGAGGTCCCTACTCATGGCTTTGGTCTTTTGGGGGCAAGCAGGGGAAGTAGGGGGTGTGTTCCCTCAGAAGGAGGTCACACCCTTGTCCTCCTCGCTCACCTTCCCCCCCTCCACCAGTAAATTCTAGATTTGACTTCCTTAAAGCTATCTCTCTTCAGCCAGGAAATGACAATGACAGTGGTGATAGTAATAACAGCAGATAGCATTAAGAGCCAGCTCATGGGCTGGAGATTACTGTACCTTCTGGTCAGGTGAGTGAACTGAGGACACTGTCCTGGAACTTAAGCGTCACAGTGTTCTCACCCAGGTTATCCTGGGGTTGCTCCTGCAGCGTACAGTGGAGAGATGGACTCGGAGAGGCCAAATGCCTTGCCTGTAAGTGCCTGAATGTGGACTTGAACCCAGCTTTTCGGATTTGCCATTTCTGACCCTGTGGGGACCCATCCACACCCAGGCGGTCACTAGAGCCTGTTACGGGCCAGGTCCCGAGCACCCTCAGGTAGCTTACAGCTCAGCGGGGAAACGACTGCTCAGTGGCTGCTTCCAGGAGAATGATTTGGGTATAAAGCTTTGCTGCTTCTCCTGCCTTTGCCATTTCTGTCAAATGGCCCCATCCATCCACTCAGAAAATACCAATGGAATGCCCATGGTGTGCCAGCCCTCTTCTTGGTGCTGGAGATCCACAATACCCAGGCCCCAGACCTGCTCCTCACCCATACTTGGGCTACCCTTGTGAGGCAGCAGTCAGAGTCAGTCTAGCGTGCAGGGAAGAGCTCGGGATCTCGGGTCTGGTAGGCCAGGGCTGGATTTCTGGCTCTGCCATTCACTAGGTATGTAATTTCGAGCAAGTCATTGAACCTCTCTGAGCCTCAGTTTTCTCAATCTGGAAGATGGGGCTAGTGATAATTCCCTTGTAAGTTCTAAAGTTTCTGCCTCATTTCTGTCTCTACCTCAAGTCCTCCACATTTTTCTTCCCTCCAATCTGTTAATCTTCCGAAAGCCCAAAAGCCCTGATTCCCTCCAATCGTTCTCCACAGCCAACAGGATATGGCCTAAATTGCTTAGCAGGCATGTAAGGCTGGCCACAATTAGATTCATTTATTCCACAAATATTGACTGCAGGTCTGCTCTGAGCCAGACCTGTGCTAGCCACCAAGAACTCAAAGGTCTCTGCCCTCCTGCAGCTTACGGGTTAGTGGGAAAGAGTGAAACTGATGACTCAAATTTAAATAATTACAGACTGAGCTAAAGGGCATGAAAGGGAAAGATCTTTTTATGAGACTCTACAGCAGGGGGGCCTGGCCTTGTCTGAGTCAGAGAGGGCTTCCCTGAAGAAGTGATGTTTAAGGGTCTGAAGGAGTTAATTAGGCAAAGTGGCAATAGTGAGGGAAAAAAGGAAAGAGAGATTCAAGCAAATGAAACAGTACATGGAAAGGCTCTGAGGCTGGAGCTCAGCCAGCCAGGGAAAAAGTGGCCAAAGATAAAGATGGACAGAGAAGCCCGAACACGGCCTTTGGGTCTGGACTTTGGTCTTCGTCCTGAAGGCAGTGGTAGCTACTAATGGCTTTTAAGCAGAGGATCAACTTGGAGGAGCAACTATTGGAATGTGCATTTTGAAAACATCATCCTAGATGTAGCATGGAGAAAGGACCAGAGGGTGGTGAGAGTGGAAGAGAGGAAATCTATTAGGAATGGGCCAGGCAGAAATGAGGAGGGGACTTGGATCAAGCAGGTGATGAGGGGATGAGAAGTGCACAGATTTGAGAGAAATACAGAAGGTAGCATAGTGGGTCTCTGTGATGAATTGGACTGGGGGGGTAGTGATGGATAAGGAGGGGTCTCTGGTTTCTGCTGGTGCCAGTCCCAGAGGCAAGAATGCTGGTGATGCTGCAGCTTTGGAGAGGGGAGTTGATGAGTGGAAGCCAGTTTGAGCTGCTTGTGAGCTGCCCAAGGGCAGATGCCGAGAGGGCGGTCACAGAATTTGGCGTCTTTCCCCTCCCTCAAACAGGATCGTCACGTCAATCAATTACGAGGGCCAAGCCCTAGAGTCCTCACTGGGGATAGAAAGGTGACAGGCTCTTTCCCTCAGTAGGAAGATAGAGGAAACATAATCTCCATTCACTGTGATGGAGGGAGTGAAGGGGCTGTGGGAGCAGGGGAGGGTCCTTTGGTCTACCAGGGAGCCCAGGTCAGCTACCCACAGCCATCTGCCCCCATATGGGAATACCCAGCGTTCCCAATCCTCCTGCCTCATGCCTTTGCTCAGGCAGGGGTTCCCTCTTCTTCGACCACCATTGTCCCCATTTCCACCTGTATATATCCTATCCAATCTCAAAACCTATCCCAGTGCCCTTATCTTCATGAAGTCTTCCTGGGTCCTCCGGGTTGCCGTCAACATTCCTACTGTACCCCCAAAGCACGCTATGTGCGTCTGATTAGCACGCTCGTCACACATAGCATTGCGGCACGCTTGCTTGTGTCCAAGTCTGGCTCCCCCACAAGGTGGAGAGCTCTTCCAGGGTAGAGGTGTGAATCTTCCGTGACCCCAAAGCCAGGAACTGAGCCGGGCACCGCCGCAGTCGCCGTGTAGGCCGAGTAAGGGGACGTTTTCTCTAAGGTCCTTGGAAACACTTGGGCATGCTCAGTGTCGCCCATTAGTCCCCAGAACCAATCCCCTCATCCACTACTCTCCAACCTTCTGAAGCCTCCTCACTTTGGAGGTCTTTAATCTCAGGTTCTTCTCTCCTCCTCTACTCCTTGTCCCCCAGCCTCACGCTGGTTT
Organism: Daubentonia madagascariensis; assembly: GCA_023783475.1. Lineage (NCBI taxonomy): Eukaryota > Metazoa > Chordata > Mammalia > Primates > Daubentoniidae > Daubentonia > Daubentonia madagascariensis. The sequence goes on along the minus strand of JAKFHU010001129.1, from coordinate 13,641,153 downwards.
CAGCAAAGAAACAGACCCCGCTTTGTGCGGGAGCTGTCAGAGAGCCGCAGACGCGGCGCCTTTAAGAGCGATCAGCGAGGGGGCGTGGCCTGCGGCGAGCAGGCCCAAAAGGGGGTGCGGCTCCTTTAAGTAGCGGCAGGCCCACGGCGAGGAGGCCCCGGGCCGGCAGGCTGGGGCGAGGTCGCTCTCGGAGCTCCAGCACCGCCCGCAGCGCCCCGGTTCCTCGAAGCGGGGCGCGTCCGCTGTAATCGGGGTGCTAGGTGCGTAGGGGGGGGGTGGGCGTTACATCAGCCACCACGTGTGGGCCTCTCAGCTGGCTTGGAGGCGGCGGCCCCGCCCCCGGCCCCTGCCGTGGAAAAGTACCGGGGCGCCGAGGTCCCCGCCCCCTTGCCCCGCCCCCGGGCTGTCTCCGGCCCCTCCCGGCCCTCCGGGCAAGCCCCCTCCAGTCCCGCCGCGGCCCCGTCGCCTTCTCCAGCCTGGCGGTGGCTGTCGGGTGCGGGGCGCTGGCTGGAGGTGGGCGCCCCGGGGCTGCTAGGCCCCTGCCCTCACCTGCGGCTGCCCGGGCCCGCCCTAGGCGCGCCCGTAATGAGGGGTGGGGAGGGCGCGGATTCTTCCAGGGTAGCAGCCCCCAGAGAGCTCCCGGCTGGCAGTCCCTTCCCAAAGCCGCAGCCGGGAGCCACGGACAAAGAGAGCCCGAGAGCGCCAGGAGTCTCCCGCGCGGCTTCCCGGGGCACGCGGGCACCGGCACCCGGAGGGTGGGTGGCCGGGCAGATAGGGAGGCAGGCCGGCTGGAGGGGCCAGATAGGCAGCCAGGCTGGCCAGCGGTGGGAGAAGATGGAGGTGGAGCCCGCACGCGGGGCGCAGGCACAGCCAGCCGGTTCTCGGCTCCTGCAGGCCCCTCGCGCGCAGAACCACTGGCGCCCCAGACGGACGGTGACACGCTCTGGATCCGGCACTACCCGCACAGCCCCCGGAGCCGGCATCTGCACGCAGCACCTCCCCCCCACCCCCCGTGGAGCGCCCCCCTGTTCCCGCCCGCTTCAGCTCCTTGGTGACAACGGTGACACCAAGACGCGCGCACCTACCCCGACCTTTGCGGCGAGACAGACATCCCGGTGCGTGCACCCACACTCTTACCCACAGATGCCCGAATACATGCGCGATCACACACACACACTCACACACACACGCACGCACACTCTGGTCCTGGGGCTCAGCCTCGCGGAGCCGCCAAACACGCAGACCGACGGCAGGACAGACGGAGGCGCGGGCCGCAGCGCCCCCTTCCTTCAGCCCCCTTACCATGCTGCAGCCCCCGGCCCAGGCGTGCTGGGTCCGCACCGCGGTGCGCCCAGGTGGCTTTCTTAAAGGGAAAGTTGCATCAGCCTCCCGAGGCTCTGTGCCGCCGCGAGTCCGCCCTCCCCGCCGCGCCGCTCGCAGCTCTTCCAGAGCTTGTTGTGTTTTGGTTTCGGGGAGGCGGGGGCTAAGAGTTTGGGGAAAGTTTGAAAAGTGGAGAAGGCTTGGGAGACCAAGCCAAGTCCCTCCCCTCCCTGAACAGCTCCCTTTGCCGCCCTCCTCCCCATCTCATCCCCTCCCCCCGTGCCGACTTCTCAGGCTCCTCCTCCCAGGGAATAAAATTACAAGTCCCTCCAGCTTTCAGATGATTGCCCCACGAACCCCTGGGAGTGGGCTCCACAAGGAGCCCCCTTCTCCGCCCCTGCCTTGCTGCCCTCCAGCTGGGGCCCTTGGAGAAAGGAGATGTCGTCCCCTTCGGGCTAGGCTGGAATGAAGCCAGAAGGCCTGGAGCACTTGGGGGGCTGGGGCTGTAGTTAGCCCGCCAGGCCCCTGGCCTTCTGCGCCTGCGTTCCCCCTAGAGAGAAGGCAGAGCAAATTCCATTCCCTTTGGAGCAGAGCCGCTAGAGACTGTGGGCACAGCTGGGTAAGGCCTAGGTCCTACTCCTTGGAACTGGCTGGCTGGGGGGAGCTCTTTCTCCAGAAACCTTCCTTGGACCACTGCTTTGGTCAGCCCAACTCTTGTGGTGGTATTACAGGAGCTGCCGACATCAAACTGGGCTTCCTCTTCCCGTTGTGGGGAGACAGACCTGGGTTCCAATCCTAGCTAAAGGAATCTTTGCCAAAAGGAGCTTTGCTGAGCCTCAGTTTCCTCCCCTGTGAAATGGAGAGCGTGGGCTAAGGAAATGCATATATGTGTATATAAAACACATTGCTCCGGTCTGCCTCTGGCAGTGGTGCCATTTGGAATGGGGCTCCCACATTTGCTTACCTTGTGAGAGCCACCAGCTTCCAGGGAAAGGGGCCACTTAGTACTAACTGTCAGAGGAACCGTTTTTGCCCCCACCCCAGTGGAGCATTTGCTCAGGGAAGGGGTCCAGCCTGGAGAGACAGTCCCCATTCTGCACCCTGACTCCTCACCATTTTCTGGCTGGGAAACCAGTTTTATTTTTTTCCTTGGGACAGTCAGCCTCCAAGAAGCTGATGCACACGTGTCAAACTTGCATGAGACCAATTGATGAGTGAGATTCCACTTTATTATTTTATAATCAGAGGCACTGAACAAGATCACAGGTATTGAGCAGACACTTCCCGCAATATGAACTCTCTCAGGCCACGCACAGTCCATTCCACAAACTTTCCCCAGGGCAAAGTACGTATAAAGACAGCACTCCACTGTCTCAGAACTTACAAACTATTCACACTGGAGACTCAGTCAGATCTCCAGTGCTAAGTGAAGACGCCTTAGCAAGATTATTTACTTTGTCCCCAAACCTAGCAGGTATAGCATGTTTGGGATTTTCTCCTATGACCCAATCGCAGGTGTTTTCTTGTGTGTGTGTGTGTGCATGCACATGTGTGTACATGCACCTCTACCTGAGCAGCCTGTTGTGTCTGTGCCCGACTCTGTGTGTTTGTGTAGGTACATCTGTGAAAGAGCGCCTGTGCACTGCAGCAGGTCTGTGTAGTTGTGTGTGTGCCCAACGCCTGGGACTGGGCAGATTGGATCCGAGCACTCCTTGTCTCTCCCACCAGGACCTAACTCCTTCCTCCATAAACTGTTTCTAGGATCCCCGTCCCTGCCTCCTCCCTGGGGCTTGTCAACAGGGCTGCCACCCAGGAAAGGCTGAAGGGAGGCTCTTGAAGAGACCCCTAAGCAGTAGAGGGGGGACAGGAAGAGTGTGATGGGGAAAAGGGCTCCCTCCTCCCTCTGCCTTGAAGCAGCAGGCTGGGGTGGGGGTAGGCCTAGGAGAGGGCACTGAGAAGGTTCTGACAACACTCAGTGAAGGTTCTGAGAGTTCACATGGCCCAGGGAAAGTGGGGCTTCCCACTACCTTAGGGAATCTCTAAGAAGGGAGGCAGGTGCAGGATGCTGACAGCCTGGATGCCCTCAGGCCCAGGGGCTGGGGTGTAGGGGTTGGAAGAAGAGAGGGTTCAGGGTACTCAGGGTTCAGCCCTCTGAGGCTCTGTCAGGAAGAGAAAGAGCTGAGGATTGACCTGGGGAGAGGGAGGCAGCCTAGCACTCTAGCCCATGGGGTAGGGGAAAGAGATTTTCCCTGGGGTGTTTGGGGAAATTGGAGATGTTGACCATGAGAGTTTTGCTAGACTAACACTGACATAACACAAAGTCTACTTATGGATTTGTGTATTTTACCCACCTGGATCCAGAAAGAGCTTCAGGTAGTCACATAGTGAGTTGAGTCCTTAGGACAGGGGTCCCCAACCTATGGTGAGTTGTATAATTATTTTATGATATATTACAATGTAATAATAATAGAAATAAAGTGCACAATAAATGTAATGCACTTGAATCATCCCGAAATCATCCTCTCCGCACTCCCCCCGCCTAATTCCCGTGGAAAGATTGTCTTCCATGAAAACGGTCCCTGGTGCCAAAAAAGTTGGGGACCGCTGCCTTAGGAGACACTTGTAAGAAAGCTTCTGGTATGAAAAGCCATCTCCATGAGACAGGGACCAGAGTGGCTGTTTTTTTGCCCATCAGAATGAGGCTCCAAGGAAAGCAGGTTTGGGCCTAGCCCAGGTCAGAGCTGGGATGGCCTTCATCCCTGGCTGTGAGCCCCTGATCCTGGGCGGCAGCTGGCCTACAGGATTGCAAGGGCATGGCAGGCCTGGGCCACTGTGGGAGAGCAGAGGGATCAGGCCTGAGGACAGACAGGAGGATTGATGGTGTCAGGCATCCTGACTGGCCTGCTTCTTCCTGGGGCAGGGCAGCAAGAGGGCTGGCAGTGGGTGGACCCCACCCACTAAGGTGTGTCTCAGGAGCCTCCGGTTACAGTGCTATTTCCTGGGAGGGCTGCACCTAGTGTCAGATGCCCCGGTGCTGGCTGGGTTCCGGTGCTGGCTGGGTTCCTCATTTGGAGTCATCAACCGGCAGGATCGAGGCCTCTGTGTTGGGACGCAGAGTCGGCTAAGGTGTCTGTCTGTCTGGGAAGAGAGATAATGCCAGACTTGAGCCCCTCCTGGAGGTCGCTGTAGGAGCTGGCAGCACTGGGCACATTGAGGGAGGGGTGCTCAGGGCCCTGCTGAGAGGTTGGGGGAGGGAGGACATTGCTTGGTGTTGGAGCCTGGAATGGCAGTGGCTCCAACTCGTGGAGCCCCAGCCTCAGAGCTAGGAAGCATTTGGGTTGGTTTGGGCTCGCCTCAAGATTCTTCCTCTCTCGAACTTGGAATCCAGTGGTCAGTGCCTGGTACCTTCCCTGCCCTGTCCCCATGCAGGGGAGCAGGTTAGATTGATTCCAGATCCAAAAGCTGTCTCTGGGGCTCCATGTGCCCCTCAGGCCATCCTATTGTACTTTCTCTGCCCATCCCCCCAGGGGAGTATAAGCCAATCCTGGGGCTCATCAGGGTGCCCAGCTGGACCTCAGAGTGCCAGGTTAAGCTCAGGCATACCAACGGGAAAGTGTTGACTTTGGCGCTGCTCAAGGGGCAGCCCCAGTATCCACAGCATGTCAATGCCCATACTCCTACACACCTTGGAATTCCCAAGGCCAAGAGTGCCAGAGCACCCAACACTGCAGAGGACCCAAAACCTAGAGTTCCCAGTGCCCAACACCCAGGGGACCTAATGCCTCTGGTGCCTGACAGCTAGAACATCCATTGTTCATAACATCCAACTTTCAGAGTGCCAGCGTCCCAATTCACTGGAAAAGAACCTGTAAGGAGGGAGCGGTGGCCCTGTACAACCAAGGTCCCTTCTCCCTTCACTCTGGGGAGTGAACGTTATGAAGTTGGAGCTAGGGTGGTGCTAGAAGAAGCGGCACTGCTTCCTTGATGCTCCCATCCTGGGTCTGGAGGGACCAAGAGGAGCTGCAGGAGGGATGGCGTTTCCTCCAGCCCCACCCCACCCTGGTCACAGGACCTGTATAATTGAAAGTCCATTTGCTCCTTCACCAGATGTTAGTGCACATCTGCTATGTGCTGGGAATTGAGCTACTCTTTAGGAGTACAGCCATGAGAGAGAAAGGGTTTCTGCTCTCCCAGAGGGGACAGGTGATGATGTGTCTGTCCTGGTGTGTTGGTGTGGTTCAGCCTGTTGCCATCTGTGGCCAGGTGAGACTGCAGGCAAGGCTGTGAGAATGGCTGTTGGTGTGGTGGTATTGGCTGAGGTTGTGATTGCAGACTGTGTCAACAAGTTGATGTGTGTGACTGTCAGAGCAGGTCTGGCTATGTCCATCTGTCTGACCATCCTAATAATCCCTCCCTGCCTTACTGCTATTCCAAGGATGGGATATAAGGCCCCCCTTCCCCTCAGACCCCCAGGTACTGAGGGTCAGGTCCCCTGTGGGGAGGAGAGGGCTGGTTCCAGAGGTAGAGGCTAACCCCAGAGCCACCCTGCAGTGGGGCTGGAGATTTCTCCCACTGCTCCTGCCCCCACTGGACCCAGAGCCTCTTTGGATTGGAAAGACAGGAAGAGGGGTAGCTATAAGTGGAGCAGCTGACACCAAAAATAGCCATCTGCCCTGGGGAGGATCCTGTGACGCCACCCCCTCCTCCAGTCCAACCCAACCCGCCTGCTGACCTGGAGCCTGGGTAGGGCTCCTGTGTGACTCTGCCTCCCCTCGCAGACTTGAAGGGGGAAGAGAGCAATGATGTCCCTGCAAATTATGACATTATAGGAAGCTATGACATCACAAGGAGTGCCACCAGGTTGGGGAGAGGGGGAAGGGGGGCCTACTGCCTGGGTGGGTGGGGTTCCATCTGCTGGCAGCTCCCCACAAGTCCTGGCAGCTGGGGATGGCAGGGCTGGATAAGCCCTGTTGGGGACCCTGCCTTATCTGTCCCCCACATATGTCTGATAAGCCTCTTACCATGGGCTGGCCTGGGCGGCAGGTGGGAAGCTGCTGGAAGAGGGTAAGGGCCGGCTGGGGCTGGCTGAGTTCCAGGGAAGACAGCTGGGGTCAGGGAGTCCCAGCAGAAGCCCAGGAAGGTGAGGTGAGAGGTCATAGTGGAGAAGTGTGGAGCAGTGGTTAGGGCCATGGATTCTGAAGCCAGGCTGCCTGCATTCGTAGCCCAGGTCTTCCATTTAATAGCCATGTAAACTTGGACCTCAGTCTCCTCGATATTCCTCACCAGGAATACTATCAGTAGTGACTACCAATCATGGCATCATTGTGAGGATTAAAGCATTTAATATGTGTGGAACAGGCACAGACTGAGGAGGGCTTGGTATACAGCAAGTACTCATTTTCCTCCTTAGACCAGAACCTGCACCAGGAGGTGCCCACCACATCCAGCTGTACACGTGGGGCCCAGCAGGGATTTTCCAGAGGCTGCCTGGCCTCAGGCACAACCCCAGCACCTACCCAGCCTGTCCTCACCCAACACTCCTCAGGAATCCTGGCCTTCCTGGCAATCCCCCCAGACACCTTGTAGCCCTTGTGCCCTCTGGTGACAAAAGCCATACATGGCAGCTGGATCCCCAGGACACACCAGACCAGAGAGGATGCTGTCCCATGTCTGGTTATTTTATGTCATCCTCACATCAAGTTTACAAGGTAGGAATTATCTCCATTTTCTAGAACTAGGGCTCAGGCAGATTAAATAATTTGCTGAATTTTACAGAACTAATAAGTGGTAGAACTTGAACTTGAATACAGTTCTGTCTCCAAAACCTATGCTCTGACCCCCTGCAACAGTACGAACAGGCTACTTAGGGGGATGTGCACGCACAGCCACACAATCCAGTAGATGTTTTAAATATAAGCCATACTGGTAGTTCGGGTAAAACTAGGATTGGGCGTATGGTCATTGAGATTCTCTAGCTGTGACTGTAAAATAGTGTGAATTGCATTTGAGCACAATAAGGCTGGGTGTTGGCTGTTGGGACTTTTTGTGTGGCTTTGGTGCGCGTGTATGATTGCATTGTGTGAGTGTAACCATTGTTAGGCTTTTTACTTGTGTGAGATTAGCCATGGCCGTGTGCCGCTAGTCTGACTTTGTGTGTGTGTGTGTGTGTGTGCGTGTGTGTGAGCATGTGTGAGAGGGAGATGGTATGGCTGAGTTGCAAAGGGGTGTGTAGCTAGTGGGATTGTGTAGGGAAAGGTGACGGAGGGCTCTGAGTTCCCAGCGCCACTTGCCTTTTCGGTCCCAGGCCTGTGTCTGCTCACCGTGACACACATGATGGATGACTTCACATGCCTGATACACTCCCATGGGCCTGCCCCGGATCTTGTTTCCCTCACTCCCCTTTTATTTTTTGAGGAAGTAAAGCAAATAGTACCACAGATGGAGTTGGTCTTCCTTTTTTCCATGGGATATTTGTGAAAGCATTTTATATGCCTTTGAGTGATATCTAAAAAGAAATGTCATTTTAAAAAGAAAAGTCAACATGGCTATTCTAATTCTTTAAACATAAGTTCTTAAGGTGTTGATCATACATCCTGGGAATCTCTAAGACTCTTACAGGCTATCCACAAGGCAAAAGCTGTTTTCCTAACAATACTAAATTGTTATTTGCCATTTTCACTTCGTTGATACTTGCACATGATGCAAGAGCAACAGTGGGTGAAAGCTACTGGTGCCTAAGCAGCAATCCAGGCACGACACCCAACTGTGCTAGTAGTCTTTGTATTCTTCTCCATTACGGGTGCATAAACAGTAAAACAAGAGAAAAAAAGTCAATTTCACTTAAAAAGTCCTTGACGAAGTAAAATTATTATTTTTTGTGGTCTTATGTATCAGTAGTTACTTTGTTTTTACTATGGAGTAGTATTTCATTGTATAGATATTATGCAATTTGCTTAAACATTTATGTGTTGATGGACATTTGGGCTGTTTCCCATTTTTTAAATTATGAATAAAGTTTTTATGCACATTCACATACATATCTTTGTGTGGACATACATTGTCATTTCTCTTGAGTAAATACTTTGGAGTGGGACTGCTGGATCGTATGGTACATAAATGTTTCACTTTATAAGAGATTTTCAGCTTCCCAAAGCGGCAATATTATTTTGCATTCTTATCAGCAATTATGAGAGTTACAGGCGTTCTGAATCCTCACCAGCATTTGGCATTGTCTACCTTTTAAATTTTAGCCATTTTAGTAATAGGTGTGCAGTAGTATCTTATTGTGTTTTAATATGCAATTTCCTGATGATTAATAATATTGAGCATCTTTTCATGGGCTTTTTGCCATTCATATATCTTCTCTAGTGAAGTGTTCATTCAACTCTTTTGATCATTTAAAAAATAAGATCGTACAGGGATGCGGACAGATAGGAACACTCATACACTGCTGGTGGGACTGCAAATTAGTACAACCTCTATGGAAAGTAATATGGAGATACCTCAAAGAACTAAAAGTAGAATTACCATTTGACCCAGCAATCCCACTACTGGGTATTTACCCACAGGAAAAAAAGACATTCTATAATAAAGACATCTGCATGCGAATGTTTATAGCAGCACAATTCACAATTGCAAAGATGTGGAAACAACCCAGGCGCCCATCAACACACGAGTGGATTAATAAAATGTAGTATATGTATACCATGGAGTATTACTCAGCAATAAAAAACAACGGTGAATTAACACATCTGGTATTATCCTGGTTGGAGCTAGAGCCCATTCTTCAAAGCGAAGTGACACAAGAATGGGAAAACAAGCACCACTGGTACTCACCATCACATTGGTACTAACATCAATACTTATGTCACACATGGCACTAATATTCATCGGGGGCGGGCAGGCGGAAGGAGGGTGGAGGGGCTGGGACAACTCTCACTGAATTGGGTGCAGGGCACAGTTTGGGGGATGACCACGATTGCAGGCAGGGCACAGTTTGGGGGATGACCACGATTGTAGCTCTGACATGGGCAGTGCATGGGCAATATATATAACCAAAGTGTTGTACCCCCATAATATTCTGATAAAAGGAAAAAAAATAAGATTGTATTATTATTACTGAGTTATAAGAGTACTTTATGTATTCTGGACGTAAGTCAAATATTTTTGGCAGCCTGCTTCTCGTCTTTCATTTTCTTCCTTTTTTTTTTTTTCTTTTTTTTGAGACAGGGTCTTGCTCCAACCTCCAACTACCAGGCTCAAGTGATCCTCCTGCCTCAGCCTCCCAAGCAGCTGGGACTACAGGGATGTGCCACCACGCCCGGCTAATTTTTAAATTTTTTTGTAGAGACAGAGGTCTCACTATTGCCCAGGCTGGTCTCGAACCCCTGGACTTAGGTGATCCTCCCGCCTTAGCCTCCCAAAGTGCTGGGATTACAGGCGTGAGCCAGCGAGCCCAGCCTTAATTTTTTTCGAATTGCTATCATTGAGTCACACAGATGATCCTATATTAGCCACAGCTCAGGGTCACCTAATCTGTGTGTCAAGTACAAATAACCCATGTCCCTCAAACCCTAGGTCACCCACAACACATTGCCACATAGACCCTGTGTTGTCTAAAACCCCACATCACCGACAAGTCTGTGTCCCTAAGGATTTCTGTTAACCACAATCCTGTCATTGAGACTTGTGTGACACGTAACTCAGTGGTGTCCATGCCTTCTGTCATGCCTTTTCATTTTCTTAATGGTGTCTTTCAAAGAATAGAAGTTTTTCATTTTGATGAAAATCAATTGATTAACTTTTTCTTTTATAGTTTGTACATTTTGAGTCCTATCTAAGAGAATATTTACTCAACTCAGGGCCTCAAAGATTTTCCCTCATGTTTTTGTCTAGAAGTTTTATAGTTATAGCTATTACTTTAAGGCCTATGATCCACTTTGCTTTAATTTATTAAATGTGTGAAGTAAGGAGTTGAGTTTTGTTTGTCTTTATTGTTTTGTTTTGTTTTGTTTTTAACGACAGGGTCTCACTTTCCTGCCCAGGCTGGAGTGCAGTGGCTGGATCATAGTTCACAGCAGCCTCAAACTCCTGGGCTCAAGTGAGCCTCCCACCCTGGCCTCCCAAAGTGCTAGGATTACAGCTGTGAGTCACCACGCCCAGCCTTGTTTTTGTTTTGATTACAGATTTCCGATTGTTCCAGCATTATTTGTTGAAAATACAACTGTCCTTTCTCCATTGAATTACCTTGGGATCTTTGTCAAAAATCAATGGACCATGTATGTACCGATCTATTTTGGACTTTCTGTACTGTTCCATTGATTTATATGTCTATCTTTATGCCAATACCACACTGTAGTGATCACTGTATTTTTATATTGTGTAGAAGCAATAAAAATGTTAACTTTATTAATTTAACCCTTAAGTACATGCCTTTTTAGTATTTAGTGTGATAAAATGGGAAGTATGTTTTATCTCGAGGAAAAGCACTTAAGAAATTGAATCATGAGCTGAATTCACCAAACACCAATTTTACTTAAAAGAATAAATGACTAACTGTAGTTGTCCGGGCTTGGGTATTTGGCATACATTTTCTCAAAAGTCAATCAAGTGAGCCTGTCAGTTCAAGAAAAAAAACTATTAGTGTTTGTTGCTAATGACAAAATTAGAGTTTTGAAGTGAAAATTTGAATTTGGAAAACTTATATCTACTCCTGTGAGTTTGAAAGCTTCCAATTCTGATGAGATTGGTAGTGACATTAATGAGTGTGTGTGTGGTGGTTTTTTGATGTTGTATAATGAAATGTGTCAACATTTGGAAGATTTGCATAACTCAGTGAATCAATATTTTCCAAATGACCAATACCTGATGTTGCAAAATCACGTATGAGTAAAAGATTTATTCAAAGTGCAAGGCAGACCAATGGATTTTAATGTAACAGAGTATGAAAAGTCCACACTGTAACTAACATTTAAGAAACTACCACCTCGAGTTTTGGTGTAGCGTAAAGAAGAATAGCCACAATTAACTGAAAAGGCTATTAAAATACTTCTCCCTTTCCCAACGACATACATTTTGAAGCTGAGTTTCCATCACATATTTTAACCAAAACAACATATTACAACAGATTGAATGCAGAAGCAGCTATGAGAATTCAGCTGTCTTCTATCAAGCCAGACATCAAAGAGATTTGCAAAGGTGTAAATAATGCCACTATTCTCACTAAAATTTTTGTTTTGGAAAATACATAGCTATTTTTCATAGATATATATATATATTTTTGGTTAATGTATAATGATATTATTATTGTTATTTTGAATTAATACATATTTTAGCTTTCAGTTTTAATTTTGAATACACTGAATATCAACAGATAAAACTCGCTTAAAACTCTTTGGGTCCTTAATTATTTTTAAAATTGTGAAGGGTTCTGAGAGCAAAAAGTTTGAGAACCACTAAATTAGAGTTTTACTTTAAAAAAAAATCTTGATTTTTTTTTGCACTATACCTTTCTTAATATTAATGTACTATTAATAGTACTAATGTACTATTTAATGTATTAAAGAATAAATTTATTTTATTGCTTACATTACACTGCATATGAACTACAGATTTTTAGCATGTCCCCAGTGTAATTGACAGCATTCTCTCTCCTGCATGGAAGGTGCCTGTTTTCACTTTCTCCCCAGTAAGCCCCTAGTTTTCTCCCTTAATGAGGAAGAAAAACCGATCACTCTGTAGCTACTGCCTCTAGGACAGACAACACCAGCTGGCTGGCCATAGGCTCTACGCAATTTCTGGTGATCTTGCTTAATTCCCTCTCTTCTGTTTCTAAGCACACTTTAAAAAAAGTTATTGAGCACTTTCTGTGTTAAGAACTTTATGCTCATTTTCTCATTTAATCCTCATAATAACTCTATGAGCTGGATACTGTTATTATTCCCATTTTATAGATAAAAAAACTCAAATTTAGAGAGACTAGGGGAAACTTGTAGGAATGTAACTGACCTTAAATCCTCACTAATTTATAAATAAATATTAAAGATGACCTTATGAACTGGTGAATGCAAAGAAAAAAAAATAATAAAAAAAAATAAAGATGACCTTAAATCCCTTTAAATCTATACTTTAAAAAGCCATTCATCTAAAGTTTAGTTCCTTAACAATTGCTCTTAGTCACAAGTTACCACTAAAGGGAGGCACCAGTACAGACCCCAGATCCTTACCTGAGCCCCACCTGAGCCTTTCTATCTGAGCTCTCACACTTGGGTCCTTACCCCTGAGTTCCCCTGAAGCCCCATGTCATGTTTATGGCATGTCTGCCTCCAACCTGAGCCCTTATACTGATGTTCTGCCTGATTTTTTTCCCAGAAACTTTATACCAAGCCTTCACACCCTATCCTCCTCACTGGAACCTCCCTGAGCCCTTACTTGAGGCAACATGCACAGCTCCTCACCCGAGCCTATATACCTGAACCCACTGATCAGCCCTCACACCAGAACCCCACACTTCAGCTGCTGGACTCAGACTCTGAGACTATCCCTCCTGAGGGAGCAGCAGAGGGAGCAGGGGCTGGAGGGTGAGGGAGTGCTGGAGTCAGGGTGTGAGCTGGGATAAGCAGGAGTGGGGAAGAACCAGGGGCTTTCGGCCCCCAGCCATGGTCAGGAATGTTCCCAGACAGCACTGACCTCTCACCCCAACCCGCCTTGGTGTGAGGATCAACTGCCTCTGCCACCCCCACTTCAAGGACCAGCAGCCGCCTCTGGAGCAACTGGGGCATCCCCATGGCAACCATGCCAGGCCAGCTTGGGAATGGGATGGGGCTCCTTTAAAGTCTTTTATTGCCCTCAAATATAGGCTGATTCTCCAATCTTGGTAACCCTCCGGGGCCCTGTAGATTAGAGTGTCCAGAAAAGGACATGATCCCTACCATGTCTCTCAACTCAGGGAAAAATGTTTCTCTGGTCTCAGCCATATCCTTCCTGAGTCAAGCTAGTGGATGCCCAGCCCCTACGGACACCATAGACGCTGGTGGGTGTCTCTAGCCACCTCCTGCATTCAGGTGGGAGAGCTCCAGGGAAGTCCGAAAGAGTCTGAACTCTTTCCTCTGCCCACCCAGGCTTTGTGGGGTTGGTGACGGGATCCTGTCAACTCAGTGCCTGAAGGGAGGAGTGACTGGGGATGGGGGAGTGGAGGTGGCTCAGGGCTTTGTGACCTAGAGAGAGGCCTTGTGTGGGTGATTAGCTGTCACGCTGTGTCTAAGCTCCTTACCCTCAGAATCTAGCTTCCTTACCCCCAGGTCTAATCCAGAGGTTGGGGGAGGGGCCCAAAGCCACAGGGCAGGGCTTAAGGGCTTTGGTGGGTCCCAGCAACCCATTTAGCATAACTGGCTGTGGCCTTGGGGCAGTCGAGCCTTTCTATCTTTGTCTCTGTGTCTCTCCTTTTGTGGGTTTCTCTGCCTCTCCCTGCCTTGGAATATGTGCATCAGTGTTTCTTTCTGTCTCCCCGTGCACTTCATGCCTTCTGTCCCTGCGGACAGCTCTGTGACCTTGACTCCGGGAATCTGTTGTTGGTGACAAAAGGCGTGGACACCATTGGGTAATGGGTCACACAAGTCTCAATGACAAGATTGTGGTTGACTGAAAGTCTTGGGGACACAGACTTGTAGGTGATGTGGGGTTTTAGACAACACAGGTCTAGGTGGCAATGTGTTATGGGTGACCCCTAGGGTTTGAGGGACATTGGGGTATTTGTATTTGACACACAGATTAGGTGACCCTAAGTTGTGGCTAATATAGGATCATCTGGGTGACTCAAATGACAACAATTCAGAAGGAATTGGGAGGCGGAAGATTGGCAACGGTGGTTCTCCACGGGGGCAGTTTTGAGCTCCCCACCCCGACCCTGGGACATTTGGCTATGTCTGGAGACATTTTTGGTTGTAACACCTGAAAGGAGGGGCTGCTACTAGCATCTGGTGGGTGGAGGCCAGGAGATGCTGCTCAACATATTACAGTGCACAGGACAGCCCCCACCACAAAGAATTGTCCCGCCTAAATGTAGACCTGAGTCCAGCTGCCTAGGGGGAAATCCCAGCTCTTGCACTCTGCAGCCCTGGGCACATTTCTGCATCTCTAACATGAGGTACCCATGTAGGACCCGTCTGAGGTGATTGGGATTACTGAGCCAATACTTGTAAATTGTTTAAAATAATGCTTGGCGCATAGTCAGTGCTGTTTATTGACTTGTACCGGGAAAGAACAAGAGTTGATCTGGATGCAGGGACGCAAACATTCTCTCCCTTTCTCCTTTCGTTTCTACTTCAGACAGGCTTTTTCCATTGCCAAAGGCAGCCCTAGTCTTATATCATGTCGGTTTAGTGATTTCAGAGGAAAGGAGAGAAGCTTTTTCTCTGCTTTGGTACAGTACTGTGTGTATAAATCCTGGAGGCTTGGCTGGACTTGGGTCATGTGATCACCCAGAGTTTCTCAAAGTGCAGGGACTGAGATCATAGCCACCTGGCTGGAGGAGAGGGCTGCTGTTACCAGAAGGACAAAGTCAGCTGAGCAGCAAAGATGATAGATGTCCCTACACAGGGGTTGTGGGTGAACCTGGGTTGGCACAGCATCTGATCCGTAAGGGTTACAGGTGACATCGTGTTGCAGGAGATAATCTGTCAACCTCTAAGAAATACTCAACTCTCTCGACCACTCCCTCCTTCCCACAACACTCTCTTCTCTAGTGTTTTTGGCAACACAGTCTCCTAATTTTCCTCCTTCTCCTCTGGCAGCAACTTCTGCCTCCTTCACTGGCTTCTCCTCTTCTACCAAGCCTGGAAATGTTGGGGTGTTCAAAGCTCACTCCCAAACTCTCTTCTTTTCCTTTGAACCTTCCCAAGCGGCTCATCATGTTGTATCATGTTGGTAGCTTGCAATCACCATGATGGCATCACAGAATTTGGAAACGCTACAAATCAGAGTTTCTTTTTTTTTTTTTTCTTGAAGAGTCAATAGTTAAACAGTTACCAGCACATCACTGCCCAAAGCCATTGTCACGAGAACGTGGTTTTATCCAGACCTGGTCTCACCCACAGCCCGATTTCACTCAAATTCTTCTCAACACACTTGCACACACAGACGGGTGCTACCCCCAAACTATTTTAACCCCGGCGTAACCCCGAGCCCATTTTCATTTAGACTGTGTGTCTCCCACTGTCATTTACAGTTCCATGTTCTCTAAGCACTGTCATCACTAGCTAATGTGGCACTGATTTGTGCCATCCAGACACTCCTCACATAATTCATTGTCACCCAATCTTGGTGTATGTAGGATATTTCTTAATATTCTATTTAGGATGAGCTTACCTTGGAATATAAGAAAAATAAAACAGGTGTCAGCCTGTGTATGAGGAATTTTCCATAAGATTTGGCAAAAGATAATAATACTAATAATAGTAGGTGACATTTATTGGGTGCTTACTAGTACCAAGTCAGTTCTAAGCACTTTCTATATTAACTCATCATATATATACTAACTCATCTAATCTTCACAACAATCCTGTGAAGTAGATACTATTACTTTCCTCATTTTAACAGCTAAGGAAACTGATGTGCTGAGGTTAAGTAACTTGCCCAAGTCCACGTGGCTAGCAAATAGCAAACCTGGAATTTAATCTGAGGCAGTCTGACTTAAAAGTGTGCACTCTCAAACACTAGACTACAGCCACCTCCTTGCAAATATTTATGTTTAGATATGCCAGTTTTGATTTTAAAATGTACAACAAGAAATAATGTTGTATTAGTTAGCAAGTCTTGGTCATAGAAATGTTTTCATTATAAAGTGTTGCTCATTTTTGTTTTGCTAAGATAAAGCCATTGTGCTAATAGCATTAAGCCACTCATTCCTCTGAGTGGGGTAATGAGAGATTAGTCGTGACTTTCGATATAACAACCTTGGGGAGAAAGAACAGTAAGAGCTGGTCCTGGGGTGAAGGGGGGTGGGGGTGGGGAGAGAGGAGGAGAACAGGTGGTGGTAACCAGGAGAAGAACTAGGTCTAGATAAGCCCCAGCCTAGACATGAGATAGGGCGGCCATTGTTGGCAAATCAAGGTTTGGATGATGACCCAAGACCTAATTCAACCCTTGACTTTCCCTGGAGCATTGCCAGGGATCCAGCACAGTCAAATCAACTTCGCTAATAACATATCTGCCATTGGTCACATCCGTCTTGAGGGAAAGAATGCCTGGATCATGAGAGTATCCTGCCCTGGGACCGGGGGGATGAATAGGGGTGCTACTTCCTTCCTTATTTATGTCACCTATTTCCTTCTTAGGTGGCTAGTATAAGGAATCATCAGATGGAAACATGTGGGTAGATTAGCTAGGAAGAGGCAGATTCCCTCGGGCATTCAGAGGCCATTCTGCAACCATTTGGTGTTAGAAATGGGATTATAGTATCCTCTAGTGGACACTTTGTGAATTTACATGATAGGTGTTGGATGTGGCAGATAGATTATTTACCAGGGGATTGGCATCCAGAGTGTTTGGAAAGCAGGGCCCACAAGAGAACACAGTGTACATACACTGTGTGTGTGTGTGTGTGTGTGTGTTGGAGGCTGTGTGGCTTCTCCTAACTTCACCATACAGAAGTCAGGGAAATGGCTGTAGAAGCAAAATGGGGGAAGCTGATGGCAATGGCCGAGAGATATTAAAAAATAAGGAAACCAAAGGCTGTGGAGACAGAAACTTTCTTCCTCTCTTCAAGTAGTCTCAGTAAGGTGACTTAACTAAGGAAAGCAGACATAGCCAGTAATTTTCCAGTCAGCGTTGGATTCTGGATGTCCAGTTAGGCTGAGAAATACTCTGATTCCACCGATTCCCTTGACTCACCCAGATCAGAGGACCAAGAGTCATTGTACCCACAGTGAGATAAAAAGATGTTTTTGTCAGAGTGGGGACATAAAAGGATTTTAAGAGAATGAAGATAAGAACAGATGAGTTTGAGGTTTCTTCTTAATGGTAAATGTTTTTGTCTTAAAGTGTGTGTTTAACTTTTTCTTCTTCTGAGAAGGTACCAAAGTCTTTGTGTTTTGAGCCTGAACCTTTTGTTGATATGATTGGATTTAAAGCTAGTTGGTTAAAAATTAGTAGTTGGGGATTTAGAGAGTATTCTTTTTGTGTGGGTAGCTTCTTCTAAGTACATAAATGAATTGCTTTATTGTTAATCTAAATTTCTGTCAGTGAAATTGTGTGTTTGGCTAAGGTGTAATTTGTTTAATTTATGAACACAGTAAGATTTATCTATAAATTAGAGATGTTGAAAAGTTTATTTATTCTGATAATAAGTTTTTTGTTTTTGTGTATGCACATAATACACGAATACATCAGTTTAATAAACTTTTTATTGAAGTAAATCATTCAAGCAGAAAAGTACATTAATCATAAGTATATAGCTTAATGCATCATCACAACTTGAACACATCTGTGTAAACATAACTGTCTTAGTCTGCTGGGGCTGTTATGATAAAATGCCATAGACTGGGTTGCTTAAACAATCCAACATTTGTTTCTCACAGTTCCAGAGGCTGGAAGGTCCAAAATCAAGGTGGTGGCAGGGTTGGGGTCTGGTGAGGGCTCTCTTTCTACCTTATAGACACCCACTTTCTCACTGTGTCTTTAAATGGCAAAGACAGCAAGTGAGCAAGCTCTCTGGTCTCTTCTTACAAGGGCACTAATGAGGGTGGGGCCCTCATGACCACATCTAAACTTAATTACTTCCCAATAGCCTCACCTCCTAATACCATCATGTTGGGGGATTAGGACCTCAACATATGAATTTGGCAGGGGGACACAACATTCAGTCCATAACAATTAACCATCCAGTAAAGATGCCCCCCTTGTGCTACCTCCTAATCACTGTCCTCTCTGTCTTCCCCAAGGTAACCACTAGCCTGACTTCTAACTGCATAGAGGAGTTTTGTCTGTTTTTGAACTTCATATAGTTAGAATTATACAATATATATTCTTTTGTATATATGAGTTTTATCCATGTTGTTATGTGTAGTAGCAGCTTGTTCATTTCTATTATGGTATAGTATTCCATTGCATGAATATACAATTTATTCATTCTAGTTTTTCAATTTTGACTATTATAAATAACGTGTATCTTTTGGCGCATGTACCTAGAAGTAGAATTGCTAACTCCTAGTATATGCATGTATGTTCAACAGTAGTAGATATCATCAAATGGTTTTGCAAAGTGGTTGTACCAGTTTACACTTCCACCCGCAATGCGTGAGAATTCAGCCATGGTAAAAGTATTTACATCACAGAAATTGGCAACTTCTACAAATCAGGGTTTCTTTTTTTCTTAGATAGCCAGTTGTAGTTATAAGCAGGGCTGGGCGTGGTGGCTCATGCCTATAATCCTAGCACTCTGAGGTGGGAAGATAGCTTCAGCTCAGGAGTTTGAGACCAGCCTGAGCAAGAGCGAGACCCCGTCTCTACTAAAAATAGAAAAATTAGCCAGGCACAGTGGCGTGTGCCTGTAGTCCCAGCTACTCGGGAGACTGAGGCAGGAGGATTGCTTGAGCCCAGGAGTTTGAGGTTGCAGTGAGCTATCATGATGCCATTGTCCTCTAGCTGGGATGACAGAATGAGACTCTGTCTCAAAAAAATAAAATAAATAAATAAAATAGTTATCAGCACATCACTGCCAATACTCATTTTCATCAAAAGCTCCACGTACTTTCCCACACTTGGTGTTGTCAGCCATTTTTCCCCCAAGAGAAATGATCCAAATTTTGATTGAATGAATTTTTAACTCTAATGTAAGACAGAATATAGAGAAATTATTTTTATTTTATTAAGATCAAATTAGAAGTAGTCAATCTCTTATTTTATATTATGCCCATACTAATATCTACATCTATATATCCACAAACTCCCCAAATTTAAAAATGAGAACATTATTTTAAAGTCTTTTAAAAATCATATATCTCATCATGAAGGATGAGGAAAAAACAGGACCCTTTTCCATTGCTAGTGAGAATTTGTAAGCTGGTACAACCACTTTGGAAAACTCCTGCAGTACTTACTAAAGCTAAACATTCTATGACCAGATTCTATTCCTGAATATATATTCAACAGAAATGAGTGCTTCTGTCTATCAGAAAGCAGGTACAAGAATGTTCATAGTAGCTTTCTTCATGTGAGCTTACACTGAAAACAACCCAAATGTCCATCAACAAGAGAATGGGAAGATACAATGTGCTATATTGATAAAATGGAATATTACATGGCAATAATAAAGAACAAAGTACTGATAATAAAACAACTTGGTGAACCTTGCATAATTTTGATTTAAAGAAGTCAGACCCAAAAGAATACACACCGTATGACTGCAATTACATGAAGTTCGAAAACTGGTACAACTAATCCACAGTGGTAGAGGCCAGGTGGGGGTTACCCATGGGAGTGGTACTAACTTGCAAGGGACAAGAGAGAGTCTTCTGGAGTGCTAGAATTGTTTTACTCTTGATCTGGGTGGTGAGTGCATGGAAGTATATGGATTTAAGATTGATTTTCCTCGTTTGTATAGTGGTGAGTAAAAAAATAAATAAAATAAATAAATAAAATAAAATGGATCTTTACATTTTACTGTATCCAAATTATACTCCAATAAAATGTAAGAAAATCATCTGGCTGCCAATTATTAAGAGTGATGTTATTGAGTCAGATCATAACATAAGGTGTAGCCTAAGTCTTTTTTCTATAATTAGTTGACATTGCAGTGTAACATGAAATTACCATTTTTCATGGGCATGTTGTAAGAAAGGGAAGAACCAAGCCGTGTCTTCTATAATATTTGTGAGTCCTTTTCATTTAGGCTGCTCCAGAAATCATTAATCATAAGATTTGGGCAGCTGCTACCTGATTTTTCTTTTTTTTTTTTTTAAGAAATAATCACTTGGATATATTCTGACTCTTTGCTCATGGGGTTTAGACACAGCTTGAGAATAATACTACTCTGGTTTTTACTTGCAATTTTCTTTTCTTCAGCCATAGCTTGAGGAAGAATGAGTTTTCATAGTATGTCAGAATCTATCAGCAAAAAGACCACTAGGAACACACTTGTAGTTAATAAAAATTAGGTTTATCTGGCTTGCTGCAGCAGAAAGAATGCACCCCAGAGGAATCTTGGGACCATCTTAGTAAGGGAGAGTTGGGTTTGGGCTTGTGTTGGATGATTCTGAGAAAGGAATAGGGAAGTAGGAGCTAATTTGGGATTAGATGCTGTTAGGAAGGAAGCAAGGACCATTGACAACTGGTGCAATTCGCAAAGGTTAGTGGGATGGGGGGCAGGTCACACAGCAGGATGGAAAAAGGTGGAAAGCGGACCAAAAGGGGAAAAGGGGTAAATGGTGAATATCATTACAGCTGCCCATGTGTCCTCTCTAAAATAACTACCAGAGGAAGTACATCGGCCAAGTGAAAAAATGAATAAATTAGCTAGCAAACAAGGAAGGCATGATATGCTAAATACAGCAAACAGCACCAAAACCAGCAAAATTTATTGTTATGTCTAAGCAATTATTTATATTGTGATTGTGGAAAGATTCTTAACTAAATTCTCATAAAAAGACATATGTTCTTTATAATAATTAATGAAGAAAGCACTAAAAAGTTTTTTTAATTGCTCCGAATGGCACTACCCCAAAACAATTATCTTCAGCATTTGTTGATCATCATTCTAGACACTTTCTGTGCAAATATATAGAGAAGGATAGATATACATATTTTATTATATAGAATGTCTAATAATTTCATATTAGGGATGCACCACAGTTTAGCTGCAGGTGTGGTATTTGGCTTATGTCAGCTATTCAACAGTGCCTTTGGCCCTAGCCCTTAGGAGGTTGAGTAGCCAAATCCCTACTTCAGGATCATTTCTGACATCTCTGAACTTCTGTGTGATTCGTGGTTGTATAGATTTCCATCATATCTGGTCAATATAGCAATATCAGTAAACCAAGCAATTCATGTTATTTGGACTTATTGCTAATATCTGAATATTCATCTTTAAATATAGGTAACCATTCAAAATGTTAAACTTTGTGAAAATATCATTCTTTGCTGTATATGCTGAAATTCTATTAGTCAGTTGAAGTATAAATGTATATTTCATATTTCATGAGTAAAATGCTATAATAAATGATTATATGAAAGCTGCTAATTGTGTGCATAAAAATATTAACTAAGAATTTTCAAATAACTAAATATAGAAATAGATTGAAAGTTAATGGCAATTTTTAAGAGAATGTGTTAACTAGGCATCTTTAGGAAGAATTTTATATGGTTTTAAAGTTAAGAAATGTTTATAACAATTTAAACGGTACAAATCAGAATACTAGTGATCATATTCTAATCATAATTTCAATCTTTATAGAATTATTTGGTACAATAGTATTTATAACATCAATCAAAATAATCCTTAGACTGGGCATTGTGGCACACGCCTGTAATCCCAGCACTTTGGGAGGCTGAGGCAGGAGGATCACTTGAGGCCAGGAGTTTGAGACCAGCCTGAGCAACATAGTGAGACCCTGTCTCTATAAAATATTTTTAAAAAAACACTTTAATAGCTATATTATTTCTGTTCATTTATTACTCCTTATAAAAAATAAAAATATAAGCCACAAGCAAAGGAAGAGATATTTATAACACATATAACCAACAAAGGATTAATATCTAGTATATATAAATATTAATAGTACCTATAAAATAGTAAGAAAAAAAGAAGTAATGAAATAGAAAAATTGGCAAAAGTCATTCTCAGAAATTGATAAATTGATAAAAAATGTTCAACTTTATTAATAATCAGGGAAATTTAAATTAAGACCAAAATGAGATATCATTTGCATTCATTCAATTCACAAAAATTAAGAAGCATGATAATACTTTCTGAATAGAATATTGGTCAATGAGATCTCTTACCATTGTGGGTGTGCAAATTGAAAAACCACTTTGGAAAAAACAATTTGACATTGTCTTGTATTATTGAACAATCACATACCTACATTTAGGTATATACCCAAGATTCTTGCACATGTACATCAGAAGATATCCATTAAGAATGCTGCCAGTAGTACTGTATGTAAGATTTAAAAAAATGTAACAATTCAAATGCCCATTGACCACAGAATGGGTAGATCAGGGTGTATTCACACATAGAACTCTGCACAGCAGCGAAAATGAATGATACTCCTTTACATGCCACTAACATGGTTACATCTTAGTATCATAATTTGGAGTGAAAAGGCAGGTCTCAAAGGCTACTGTTTCCATAAAGATCAAAAACAAATAGAACAATATCTTATTTAGGCATCTACATATGTGATAGCATCCTCAGACTGTGGTTACCTTTTTGGGGAGGCATGTGTAGACCTAAGTTATTGATAATATTTAACTCTTGGGATGAGTGTTGAGCTCATGGGTTGTTTATTATATTATTTTAAAAACCAACCAACCAAACAATAAATAGTCCTCACTGTCTCATACTCCAATGCTATTAGGATCATCATTGCCTTTAAACCCAACCAGCTTAGACAACTAATCCCAGTCCTTAGTCAGACCCCTACTCCCTCGTGTGTTAGTTGGCTACAACCATTTCTGGTGTGAATCATCGTATTGGTCAAGGTTCTTGGTTGCAGACAACAGAATCTGTAATACTCAGTTTAAACAGAAAGGTATTTATTACAAGGAATTAGGTACTGGATAAAGCTGGATTTGGAGAGACGATCTATTGTGGCTACAATGGTATTTTGGGTGATGCTGGTTATGAGTGACACAAGGCTTTCTTAGGTCAGGGTCCCCAGAACAGAGCCTGACGTGGGGACTCTTGTTCCAGGTATTTATGGGAAGAGTGCTCTCAGAAGAGGAAGGAGAGAAGCAGGATAGGACACAGGAAGAAAGCTAAGCAAGGATGTGGAATGTAGACGTGGACTCATCTGGAGGCTGTCTTCAGCCTGGACCCACAGGGAGCATTGGAGTATAAATTGCACCCCAGAACTAGTTCCCATTTGAGGCCAGAGAGGAATGGCCCTTTCTACCCCAGAGAGGGTGCAGAACTTCCGGGTGAGTTGATCCCATTTGGCTGAGGAGACATCGTTACTCCGTGTAGGAGCAGCTAACTCACCCAGAGCCCAGGGCTGGGTGCACTGAACAGGGCAGAGCAGCGGCACAATGACACAATGCTGGCCTGGCCTCACTGGGACCACATCAGGATCAGGTGGGGGCGGGATGGAGCAGGGCAATAGAGGCTGGGAGGGTCTATGTATCCTGTGTACCCCGAAAGCACAAGCCTGGGGTCTTTGAGACCCAGGGGGCTTAGCCTCAGGCAGCATTGACCTCTCTTCCCCATCAGCTTCTCATTCCAGTGAGTCCCAAGTGCCTCGTCTTGAGGGCCCTGTTTATCTGGCTGGGAATGGGGTGGGTGGGAGAGTTCCTGGGGCAGCATCCCCTCGCACTGGGTCACCCTCCCTGCTATTCAGGCAGAGAGAATCAGGCTTCTCTCTCAGCAATCTCTGTCCCTCCCTCCTTGGCCTGGGCCTTGACCTCAAGCTCAGAGGGTGCTGGATTCAACGTGGTGTCTGATTCATTGGGTGATGGGCAGCTTTTCCCAAGCTGCCTCCCTCAGTCTGGAACATTCTGGCCTCACAGGGGGCCTTAACCCTGAATCTCCAGGGCCACAATCTGGGGTTCTGAAAGTTGTTTTCTCAAGAATGACACCAACAGGAGGCTTGTGAAGGGTTTAGACACTCCATGTACTTCCTTATTCTCACCCAAACCATCCAGGAAATGCTTCATCTAAGTAAAGATAGTGTGTTCCCTGGCCCACCCCCCTTTCCAACACAATCACCACCCTATGCTCTTCTACACAGTCTTTCTGGGGCCACCACTGGTGACATCACTAACCAAGTGGCCTCACCTCTCCCTACTTGTGCTTTCTGCACTCACCCCTTCCCAGCTACATGCCCTGCTCTCAGGGTCAGTGCCCACCCCCCCACAGAAGTGTGTATCTTAATGATTACTCACAGGGGAAGTCGAAGCCTGCAACCCCAGCGGCGGAAATGCAGAAGCTGCGGCAGGTGTGGGTGAGAGACATCGCAGGACAAGGGTCTTCCAGCCCTCACCTGCTGCCAGAAGATAGACAGGGGGCATCTTGGCGGGGCAGGGTGAGGGGGCTCAGAGGGGCCTGCCCCATCTGGCTGGTCTTTCCTTCTCCCAGTCCTCACCTTGGAGGGTGCTGAGGGAAAGGCTGCGTCTGTTTTTCCCCCTAGCTGCTTGGGTCAGAAGGTGTCTCGTGATCTGGGTCAGGGTTCCACGTCCTAGTCCCAAAGGTGCCGACTTCCTCTCTCTTTCCCCAGCTCTCGTGCAGCCTTGGCATCTGCCCCAGCCTCGGCCGATGCCTGCCCCTTCCTTTAGGCCTGGCACCCCTCGCTCCCTCGCAGTTGTGGCCACTGAGGTCAGCAGGCATCTTTTCCCTCCAGTGGCTCTGGATGGGGAAGGGCAGGCTCTGGGGTCCCCACCCTCAGCCTGCCCTCCTACACCTTGGGTCCCTCCCACCTGACCCTCTTGTTTGATCAGTGAGCTTCTTTCTGGCACTTTAGCCTCTAAGTCTCAACCGGTTCCTGTCTGTCAGCCTAGAAACATGCTAAAATGCAGTATTTTGAAAGAAAATAAACCCTAAATCGCCCTCCACCAAATCCCCGGCCCCACCTTCTCACCTGTCCATTTTCCTGAGTCTTTATCAGAGCCAGACCCTGCTGGATTACCAAATAGACAAACCAGGCATACGCTTGATGCACAGCAAAGGACAACCTAATAAACTAGCATTATTGAATAGGGGAAAAAAAAGTTGTTTTTAATGAAAATTTGCAATGAAATTAACTTTGCAATTAAAATAATTTAGAAAGAGTTTGTTTGAATTTTAACATTCATATATGTTTTAGGTTATTTTTTAATTTTAACAATTGTTTTAGAGACAGGGGTCTTGCTACGTTGCCCAGACCATAGCACACTGCAGCCTTGAACTCCTGGGCTCAAGCGATCCTCCCACCTCGGCCTCCTGATCTTCAACCCACTGTGGCTTCAGACACCACCATGTCCTAACTACTCCCAAGGTCAGCAATGACCTTCACGTTGATGAATCCGATGAGCACATTTCATGCTTAGCTGTGAAGCTCTTGGCAGAAGTCAACTCTATCCTTGAAAAGCTCTGCAGGTTCCCCCCTACTTCTTCTTCTTTTTTTTTTTTTTTTATCTTTTATTAACCTAAGTCTTTTTCTTTTTTTTTTAGAGATGGGTTCTCACTATGTTACCCAGGCTGGAGTGCAGTGGCTATTCACAGGCGTAATCCCACTACTGACCAGCACGGGAGTTTTGACCTGCTCCCCCTCTACTTCTTAATCCCCTCCCTTCCTGACTTCCTCATGGTTCTTCTTCCCTGAAATGTTTGTGTTCCTCAGAGTTCTGAGCTGGACTTCTCCTTTCGTCTACACAACTCTCCTAGGCCAGCTCATCTACTTCTATGGTTTCAGTTACCATCTATACTTGGATTACTTCCAATATCTTTCCCCAGCTCAGCCTTGGCTCCTTAGCTCTAGACCTGTATATCCAACTGTGTACTCTCAGGCACTTAAATTCACTAAGTTAGAAACTGATTCCCTATCTCCCCCCGTAAAACCTTCCTTCTCTAGCGTTCCCCGTCTCATCAAGAAAGCATCATCATCCATTCGCACCCTAAGCTCAAACCTTTCTCTCCCACATCCCCACCTACAGCCAACTACGGGGTCCTATTGGCTCTGCCCCCTAGATGTCTTGAATTTATTTCCATGGCCACCATCCTAGTCCAAGTTGCCATGATCTCTCACCACAATAGCCTCCGTTCTCTACTTCCTCAACCCATTTTCTATGCTGAAGCCAACCTGATGACATTTCCATGGCTCCTCATTGGCTCAGCATAAATCCAAGCTCCACAGGGTGGCATTCCAGACTTCCCACATTCTGGTTCTGGACACCAACTCAGCATGCTCACTATCCACCACTCACCCTCTGTGCCAATAATATTTAACTGTCTAGAGCTTCCCCTCTGCCCCTGTCACACTGCTGCCTGGGCTGTGCTCTCCCTTCTCCTCCTCCTCCTCTGACTATTCTTTTTTGGAACAGTAATGACCAGGCAAGGGATGATGGCGACTTGGATGTGGGTGCTGATGATGGATATGGTGAGACTTGGTGAGATTCTGAACATGTTTTGAAGGCAGATACAACAGGACTTGTTGATGGATTGGGATGTGTGGGGAGAGAGTCCAGTTTTTAGTTTGTTTGTTTGTTCGTTTGCCTGAGTGACTGGAAGTAATGAGCTCCACTGAGAGAGAATGGAAGGTAGTAGGAAGATAAAGAGCTCAGTTGGGATGTGTTGATGGAAATGCCTGTTAGGAATCCAGTTAGGTATCTGAGTCTGGATTCAGGGACTGATCTGAGCTGGAGCTGTAAATTTGTGAGTCATCAGTGTGTAGGTGGAATTGAAAACCACAAGAGTAGGTGTGAGCATTGAGGATATAAGTGTGGATAGAAAACAGAAGAGGCCCAAGAGCCTTTGACATTAAGAGGTTGGAGAGAGGAGCCTAAGAAGGAGAAGGTGGTCATGGGGGAGGAAAACTAGGAAAAGGGAGCATCCTGGGAGCCCAGTGAAATAAGTGTCGGAAAGAGGAGGAAGTGAGCAACTGCATCAAAAATCAAATAAGCAGAGGTCTGAGAACTGATTTAGCCAGAGAAGGTCATTGATGATGTTGACAAGAGCAGTTTCAGGAAATGACGTGGACAAAAGCTTGTTAGACCATGCTCAAGAGAGAAAGAGCAGAGAGGGACTGGAGTTGGCTGGGTAGACAGTTCTTTCAAGGAATTTTTCTGTAAAAAGGTGCAGTAAGATGGATGCGAGCTGGAGGGAGAGTTAGGGTCATGAGAGTTTTTAAAAAATGTTTTTAAGATGCAATAAATAACAGCTGATGATTTCTGTATATTTGGGAGATTGATCCAGTGGAGAGGAAAAAATTGATGAGAAAAGAAATAGTCCAAGAGCAGAATCCTTGAGGAGTTGGGAGAGGAAGGGGCCTGCTCCCCAAGCGGAGGTTTCCCGGGGTAGGAACAGGGCTTCCGTTGCAGCTGGCCCGTGGGGAGCTCTTCCTAGGCGTTTGCGCGGCTTCCTCCCTCACGTTACTTGGCCCCAGGCCTGTTCTTTGCAGGGCTCTTTTCTGACCACCCTCCTAGAGTGGCGTCCCCATCGTTCCTGTTGCTTTTAGCCTCCTTTGCTTTCGTCTGTAGGACTTCTCATAATAACCTACAACAAATGTGTTTATTTTCTGTCTTCCTCACTGCGACCTAAGTTCCACGTGGAAAGATACTTAGTCTTATTCACCACTGTGTTCCAGCACTTGGAACGGTGCCGGGCACAGAGTAGCTGCCCCCAGATATCTGGGAATGAAGGAATAAATGAGTCTTTCCCCCTTGGCCCAGGCAACACGCTCCATTCTCATTGCATTCTTACTTTCATTCCATTCCTCTGTAACTCGCGTCTCTTCCCATTCTCCTTCCCCGTTCATCCAAGCAAACGTTCAGTGTCACCTCCGTCATCAGCCCCATCGCTCCTATACCATCCTCTCCCCGCACTGACCTCCATCTTCATCTCATGTCTTATCCCGTCCACCCCGCTTAGTTCCTCTTCTAAGTCCATCTCATCTCGAGCCCCGCCCGCATCCCCTGTCCTCGTCCCACTGCCTTTGATGACATCATTGTGGCGAGCCTCGTTCCTGTTTCCATTGCCAGCATCGTCCCTGCTCCTCCTCTGCCCCTGCGTTCCCTTGCCGTCAACATCAGCCTCCATCGCCACTGCCATCGCTCCCCCACCCCCCTGCCCCACCGCTCGAGCTCCCTCATCAGGCCGCCTCCCACCCCAGCGTCGCCCTGGAGAAGAAACGTGGCTTGCAAAGTATTGGTTAGAAGCTGCCAGAAGCCTGGTTGATACAAGCAGCTGTGGGAAGAAGGACAGAGGGAACTGCTGTCGCTTACTGACTTAAGTAAATATTAACAAGCGCATTTTATGAACCAGCACCATTTCCTGCAACAGACATAATAAGTGACTTTCTGAAATGTTCTAAAATATGTTGTACAAATATTGGCATTATCACAAGCCTTGGGACTAGGGGTTCCAAGCCTGAGAGATTAAGACAGTCGCTGTGGTAAAAACAACCTGACTTCTCAGAGGGCCTTTTTCCTCTTAATTTATAATGTCACGAAACCCTGGGAGAGTGTCTGTAAGTTATGATAAACAGAGCAATTCAAATTAAATCTCACTTGAGACCCTAATCTTGGCCTCAGACTGACCAGTCAGCTAACAAGGCTTTTTGCGTTGCTCACCAGGTGATAACTACTCTGTGTCCTTTTCTATCCTATCTTCAAAAGAAATTATCAGCCCAGCACTTGAATAAACAAAGTATTTTCAGGTTCTTGAGACTTTTGTCCTTTCTTATTTATTTATTTATTTTAATTGGCACATAATAATTGCACATATTCATGGGGTACAATGCGGTGTTTCAATACATGCATACATTGTGTAATGATCGAATCGGGGTAATTAGCATACCATCACCTCATACATTTATCATTTCTTTGTGGTGAGAACATTCAGAATTTTGTCCTCTCTTTACAAGTTTTTCCCTCTATACCAATTTGTGACCCTTCTAGTCAAGGTTGTGTATATATATGCACACACACACATATATATACACATATATACATACATATGTGTATATACTAGTTACTGTCACATATACACAAAATTATTATTCCCAATATAATTATGATTCCTTATTTAATTTTATTCCTAGCTCTCTTAGTAAGATACCAACACAAGATCATAGGTCTCAATTCTCAATCTGGTGCTTAATACTTTTTCTTTGGAATTTTCTGGAATGTATAGTAGTGTTCTTTACCAAGGAGGGCACAAACTCCTTTTTTCTTGGCTGGAATAAAATCAAGATGAGTGTGGTTTTATAAATTTTCTACCATCAATGTTGTATATAAATTTGACTTATTAGCATATTTATTTGAATCAGAATATAATAAATGTTTCTAGAATAGGGATATATTGTCATTAAGACCAAGCAAATAGAGTCCTTGGGCCAAGTTGCTTTCTCTTCTGCACAATGTTTGGATATGCATTGCCACTTTAACAATCACCTCTGAGAATCCTATTTTGTTCAAGGTCCTTCAGATTTACAGATATTTTCCCATTTTCTATAAATTATGAAACAAATTTCTTTCTGTGGTTCATGTGTAAATGGTATAATAACATAGGAAGAGCAAAGAACAGTTTATTTGCTCATTCTCCTATTGGGCATCTGGGTTACTTCCAGTTTTTGACTACAACAAATAAGCTGGTATGAACATTTTTGTTCATGTGATCTGATTCTGTGAATTTGTGCATAAATGTCTAAAAGGTATGAACTTAGGAGTAGAGTTGCTAGGTTGCAGGATATGTACATCTTCAACTTTATCAGATACTGCCAAATTTTTTCCTAAAGTGGTCATACCGATTCAGTATCCTATTATCGGTGTATGTGAATGTCTTTTATTGTGACAACAAACCTCATGTACTTTCTCAGATTACTTCAACTGCCTTCTTTTCTCTCTTTCTCTTTCTGAGCACCTGGTCACTTGCCCACCTGGAAGACATCCACACCATGGAGAGCTGCCAACATGGGAATGTGGAAATTGGAAGTGCAGGAGAATCACTCCATGTGGTGTAAAACTTGACTAACGGAAACAGGAGAAGAGAGGGAGCCAGGAAGATAAATTTCCCCTCCTTTCTCTATTCTGAAGTTTCCCCTTGCAACCCTTCCCACATGAAACATGACCATACCTGCTGTGTCTCTTTGAAGCTTGTTGCACAGCAACAATCAGGACACTACCACATGACACTGTGTTGTATTTTTCCCTGCTTCACTTCTTTTCTTCCCTCACCCTCACTGCCCTGAGCTGGCACATCCCATATAAAACATTAGCACATTAATCCTTGCCTCAGGCTCTGCTTTCAAGAGGCTCCAGGTGAAGAAAATTGCCATTATTCACCACTTCTTCACCACCTCTTGAGATGTCAGACTCCAGTGTTTGCCATTTCGTTGGGGGTACCTCATTTTAAAAAATTTTTAAATTTTTAATTATTATGGGTACATAATAGTTGTATATATTTATAGATTACATGTGATGTTTTGATACAGGCATACAATGTGGATTAATCTAATCAGGGTAATTGGGATATCAATCACCTCAAGCATTTATCATTTCTTTGTGTTAGGAACATCACAAATCCACTCTTTTAGTTATTTCATAGTATACCATAACTTATTGTTGACTATAGTCACTTTGTTGTGCTATCAAATATTGTTCATTTTATCTGTCTAACTATATTTTTGCACCTATTAACCACCTCCACTTTATCCCCCCTTCCCTGCTACCCTTCCCAGCCTCTGGTAACCATCATGCTACTCTGTCTTCATGAGATCAATTATTTTAATATTTAGCTCCCACATATGAATGAGAATATGCGAGATTTGTCTTTCTGTGCTTGGCTTATTTCACTTAACGTAATGTTTTCCAGTTCCATTCATGTTGTTGCAAATGACAGGATTTCATTCTTTTTTGTGTCTATGTACCACATTTTCTTTATCCATTCATCTGTTGATGAACACTTAGGTTGATTCCAAATCTTGGCTATTGTGAATAGTGCTGAAATAAACATAAGAGTGCAGATATCTTTTCAATATACTGATTTCCTTTCTTTGGATATATACCTAACAGTGGAATTGCTGGGTCATATAGTAGTTCTATTTTTAGTTTTTTGAGGAAGCTCCATACTGTTCTCCACAGTGGTTGCATTAATTTAACTTCCCACCAACAGTGTATGGGGGTTCCCCTTTCTCCACATCCTCGCCAGCATTCATTATTGCCTGTCTTTTTGATAAAAGCCATTTTAACTGGGATGAGATGATATTTCATTGTAGTTTTGATTTGCAATTCTCTGATGACTAATGATGTTGAGAATTTTTTCATATATGTGTTGGCTATTTGTATGTCTTCTTTTGAGAAATGTCTATTCAGGTCTTTTCCCCATTTTTAATTGGATTATTTGATTTTTTTCTATTGAGTTGTTTGAGCTCCTTATATATTCTAGTTATTAATCTCTTCGGGTTTAAAAATTTTCCCATTCTGTGGGTTGTCTCTTCACTTTGTTGATTGTTTCCTTTGCTATGCAGAAAGTTTTTAGCTTGATGATCCCATTTGTCCAATTTTGCCTTGGCTGCCTGTGCTTTTGGGGTATTACTCAAGAAATCATCGCCCAGACCAATGTCCTGGAGCATTTCCCCAATGTTTTCTTTTAGTAGTTTCATAGTTTCAGGTCGTAGGTTTAAGTCTTTAAGCCATTTTGATTTAATTTTTATATATGGCAAGAGATAAGGGTCTAGTTTCATTCTTCTGCATATGGATATCCAGTTTCCCCAGCACCATTTATTGAAGAGACTATCCTTTCCCCAGTTATATCCTTGGCATGTTTGTTGAAAGTAAATTCACCATAGATGTGTGGATTTTATTTCTGGATTCTCTATTCTGTTCCACTGGTCTATGTGTCTGTTTTTATGCTAGTACCATGCTGTTTTGGTTACTATAGCTCTGTAGCATAATTTCAAGTCAGGTGATGTGATTCCTCCAGTTTTGTTCTTTTTGCTCAGGATGACTTTGGCTATTCTGGGTCTTTTGTGGTTCTACATAAATTTTAGGATTTTTTTTTTCTATTTCTGTGAAGAATGTCATTGGTATTTTGATGGGGATTGCATTGAATCTGTAGGTTGCTTTGGATAGTATGGACATTTTAACAATATTGATTCTTCAAATCCATGAACATGGAATACCTTTCTATTTTTTTGTGTCCTTTTCAATTTCTTTCATCAATGTTTTATAGTTTTCATTGTAGACATCTTTCACTTCTTTGGTTAAGTTTATTCCTAGGTATTTTATTTTATTTGTAGCTATTGTAAATGGGATTAATTTCTTGGTTTCTTTTTCAGATTATTTGTTGTTGGCTTATAGAAATGCTACTGGGGGGAGGAAAAAAAAAGAAATGCTACTAATTTTTGTATGTTGATTTTGTATCCTGCAACTTTACTGAATTTGTCGGTATTCCTAGTGTTTTTGGGTGGAGTCTTTAGGTTTCTCTAGACATAAGAACACATTGTTCGCAAACAAGGATAATTTGATTTCTTCCTTTTCAGTTTGGATGCCCTTTATTTCTTTCTCTTGTCTGATTGCTCTAGATAGAATTTCCAGTACTATGTTGATAACAGTAGTGAAAGTGGACAACCTTGTCTTATTCCAGATCTTAGAAAAAAGGCTTTCAGTTTTCCCCCATTCAGTATGATAATAACTGTGGGTCTGTCATGTACGGCTTTTGTTGTGTTGAGGTAAATTCCTCCTATACCCAGTTTTTTGAGAGCTTTTTTATTGTGAAGAGTTGTTGGATTTTATCAAATGCTTTTTCAGCATCAATTGAAATGATCATATGGTTTTTGTCCTTCATTCTGTTGATATGATGTATCACATTGATTGATTTGTGTATGTCAAGCCATCCTTGCATCTCTGGGATGAATCCCACCTGATCATGATAAATAATCTTTTCAATGTGTTGTTGAATTTTGTTTGCTAGTATTTTGTTCAGGATTTTTGCATGTATATGTATCAGAAATATCAGCCTATAGTTTTCTTTTTTTATTGTGTCTTTGGTTTTGGTATCAGGGTGATACAGGCCTCATAGAATGAGTTTGGGAGTATTCCCTCCTCCTTGATTTTTTGGAGTAGTTTAACTAGGATTGGTATTAGTTCTTTGAATGTTTGGTAGAATTCAGTAGTGAAGCCTTTGAGTCCTGGGCTTTTCTTTGATGGGAGACTTTTTATTACTGCTTCTATCTTATTAATTGTTATTGGTTTATTCAGGTTTTGTATTTCTTCCTGGTTAAATCTTGGTAGGTTGTATGTGTCTAGGAGTTTATCCATTTCTTCTAGGTTTTCCAATTTATTGGCATATAGTTACTCATAGTAGTCTCTAATGATCCTTCAGATTTCTGCAGTATCAGTTGTAATGTCTCCTTTTTCATCTCTGATTTTATTTATTTGGCTCTTCTTCATTTTTTTTCCTAGTCAGTCTGGCTGAAGGTATGTCAATTTTGTTTATCTTTCAAAAAAATGACTTTTCATTTCATTGCTCTTTTGTATTTTTTTGGTTTAAATTTCATTTATTTCTGTTCTGATCATTATTATATCTTTTCTTCTACTAATTTTGGGTTTGATTTGCTTTTGTTTTTCTAGTGCTTTAAGATACATTGTTAGGTTGTTTATTTGAAGGTTTTATACTTTTTTGATGTAGGCACTTATTGCTATAAGTTTTCCTCTTGCTGTATCCCATAGGTTTTGGTATGTTGTGGTCTCGTTTTCATTTGTTTGGAGAAATTTTTAAATTTCCTTCTTAATCTCTTCATTGGCCCTCTAGTCATTCAGGAGCATATTGTTTAATTTCCACGTGTTTGTATATTTTCCAATGTTCCTCTTGTTATTGATTTCTAGTTTTATTCCATTGTGGCCAGAGAAAATACTTGATATGATTTCAATTTTTGAAAAAATTTTTAAAGATTTGTTTTGTGGCCTAACCTATGGCCTATCCTGGAGAATCATCCATGAGCTGAGGAGAGGAATGTGTATTCTACAGCTGTTGGATGAAATGTTCTGTAAATATGTATTAGGTCCCTTTAGTCTATATGCAGCTTAAGTCCAATGTTTCTTTGTTGATTTTCTGTCTGGATAATCTGTCTAATGCTGAAAGTGGGGTGTTGAGGTCTCCAACTATTATTGTATAGGGGTCTATCTTTCTCTTAAGCTCTGATAATATTAGCTTTATATATCTGGGTGTTCTGTTCACTGTAGTTTTAATTTGCATTTTTCTGATTACCAATGAAGTTGGCCAACTTTTCATATATTTATTGGCCATTGGATTTCCTCATTTGTGACATTTTCCTATTGGATTGTCTTTTTCTTTTTTATATTGACTTGTAAGATGTTCCAGTTAACTATTGCTACATAACAAATCACTCCAAAACTTAGTGGCATAAAACAACCATTTTACTAGGCTCAGGGATTCTGTGGTTCATGAATTTAGACAGGACACAGTAGGTATGGCTTGTGTCTGCTCTGTGTCTGGGGCTTCAGCTGGTGAGACTCAAAGTCTGTAGTGACTCAATGGTTGAGGGGTAAAATTATCTGGAGGTATTTTGCTAGCATGTCTTGTGGTCGATGCGGCTATTGTCTGGGACCTCACTGGGTTGGCTGGAACACCTTCATGGGGCTTCTCCATGTGATCTGGGCTTCTTCAAGAACTGGCCTCAACATAGTCAGAATTCTTACATGTCAGCTCAAGGCTTCAAAGGCAAGTGTCCCAAGTAAACCAGTCAGGAGCTGTATGGCCTTGGATGTTATGCAGCATTACTTCTGTTGCATTCTGTTAGTCACAAGTAAATCTCTAAAGGGGAGCAGACATAAACCTTACCTCTCAATGGGAGGAATATCAAGGCCATATTGTACAGGAGCACCTGAAATGGGAGGTATTGCTGCCGTCATCTTTGGAAAATACACCTGCCACATCCTGCTATTCGTATTTTC
Source organism: Daubentonia madagascariensis (assembly GCA_023783475.1). Lineage (NCBI taxonomy): Eukaryota > Metazoa > Chordata > Mammalia > Primates > Daubentoniidae > Daubentonia > Daubentonia madagascariensis. The sequence continues at coordinate 13,606,014 of JAKFHU010001129.1, read as the reverse complement.
TGGATAGTAGTCATTTATTGCTTATATATGCTGCAAATATCTTCTCCCACTCTGAGGATTAGTTTTTCACTGCCTTAATGTGACTTTTGTTAAACAGAAGTTTATTTTAATTTAGTGAAATGATCAATCAGTTCCTTTATAGTTGGTGCTGTAGATGTCTTAATAACACTGAGACCATGAAGTAATTCTTTCATAATATCTTCTAAAAGCTTTATGGGTTTGCCTTTCACATTTAGGCACTTATGTAGTTATTATGCAATTTATTGCTGCTGAACTCCAAATCCTACCTTCTCTGTCCTTTCTAATACTGGAGCTTGATCTTGTAAACATTTCTCCTTTGTCAACAGACACAAGGTTAGGTCTTGCCAGAAGAGGTTGCTGGAGGGACATTGTAAGAGGAAGGGACTTCTCTTCCTCGTTCTGGTGCTTTTCCTTCTTGTTCCACTGGTGTGGATGCCAGGAGGTGGCTTCCCAGTGAGTTTATCCGGCACCCCAACAGGTGGTTTCCTAGCAAGTCTCGCCAGCACCCCAATGGACAGTGTCCTGCCTGCCAGCCCTGGTCTGTGGCACCTTCTCTCCCACCCACTGGAGCACAGCTATACCCTCTCCAGTGAGGTCTGAATCTCAGCCTTGGGTTGGACAGCTCTCTTCCGAGTTTGTTCCTTTCCTGGGTACTCCACCTTAGCCATAGAGGTGTTGATTGCTCCCTACATCTGCCACGCCTGTATTGTGTGACGTTCTCTATTCTTCTATGTAGTTAACCCCCTGTGACTAGTTAGTAATTCTTTATATTAAAATTTCCCTGTTCAAATTATTGTTATGATTTTTTTTCCTGACTGCAACCTCACTGACAAAGCAGTCAGATTTAATCCACCTGGAAATGCTTTCATATATGGTATGATATAGGAGTTCAATTGCACTTTCCTCTACAGATGGCCACTTGTCTCTGCACCATCTGTTGGAAAGACCATCTTTCCCCCACTGCTCTTCAGTAACAGCTCTGTCGTATATCACGAGTCCATACATGCTGCAGTCTGCTTCAAGGCTATATGTTTTAGCCCATTTTTCGATTTGTCTGTGCCCACACTAATCCATCCATGTCTTTTTTTTTCTTTGCTAACTTTAACCTCCAAGGAATCCGTGTCTTAGTTATCATATTTAACAATAATTTTTGGTATCTGGTAAAGCATATATTCTCACCATTTTCATTTTCTTTAAAAGTATGTTGGATTTATATCAAGTGCTTTTTTTCTGCTTTTAATAAGATGATCTTATATTTTCTTCTTTAATTTATGGTGAATTACACTGATTGCTTTTTTTTTTAAGAGATGGGGTCTCGCTATGTTGCCCAGGCTGGTCTCAAACTCCTGGCCTCAAATGATCCTCCTTCCTCGGCCTCCCAAAGTGCTGGGATTACAGGTGTTTGCTGCCATGCCCAGCCATTGGGAATAATTTTAGATTTACAGAAAAGTTGCAAAGGATGTACAGAGAATTACTATATACCTTTCACTCAGCTTCTCCTAATGTTAACATCGTAAATAATTGTGGTACATTTTTCAAAACTAAGAAATAAACATTGATACTACTAACTAAACTACAGACTGATTGCTTTTTAAATGTTAAACTCTAAATCTGTTTTGTTGTTGCTGGTTCTGCTGACTCTGTTTCATGGTGGTTTATTTCCTCATGTGATAGATTTTCTTTTTTATTGGTTGCTCATATTTGCCTAAAATTAATATATAAGATTAAGATCATTTGGATTTGAACCCCAGATTCATGAGAGGGTAGGTTCATGGTTAAAAGTTTTCTGGTGGCTGGGTACAGTGGCTCATGCTTGTAATCCCAGGCCTTTGGGAAGCCAAGGCAGGAGGATCAGTTGAGCACAGGAGTTTGAGGCCAGCCTGGGCAACATAGCAAGACCCTATCTCAAAAAAAAAATGTTTTAAATTAGCCAAGCGTGGTGGCGTGTGCCTGTAGTCCCAGCTACTCAGATGGCTGAGGCTAGAGGATCACTGGAGCCTGGGAGTTTGAGGTTGCAGTGAGCTATGATTGTATAATACCACTGCACACCAGCCTGGGTGACAGAGCGAGACCCTGTCTCTAAAAAAGAAAAAACTTCTATAAAAATTTTAAAAATAAAATAAATTTTAAAAAGCTTTTCTGGGAAGGCTGTTACTGTTGTTATTGTCATTATTATTATTATTTTCACTCAAAGTCACAACAGAGGCAGGGTTTCCTTGGTATTGCCTCACCTTCTTAGGCCCAAGACATGCCTCCTATTTCCCGTAATGTCTGTTAACTAAGTTTCTAGTATTGGCATTTTCCTCATGGTAGCCTCACATGCATGTGGGTATATAACCGATTTTAGCTCTTTGTGTCTGTTTTAGGCTCCTAGAGATTTTCCTTAGCTTCTTGTGGTCCTAACAAAGTATATGAACATATATTTGTTAAAATGTATCCAGTATCAATATATTTTTAAGCAGGAGGGCTTTTCAAAACATCTAATGAGCCATACAGCTGGTGGCAGAAGCCTTTTTGTTGTAATATCTTCTAGAGTGTTATTATATGTGACATTACCAACTTGTTTTAAAATGTTAGATAATTTTTCTTAATGGACCTGGCAACACCATGTATCGGGAAAGTTAATGTCCAAAGCCTTTCCATTTCACTTATTTCTCTGAGATTCTGTAATTTTGCTTAGGGGAAAGACTAGAAGTGGTGCATAACCAGAATAATATCCCCATAATCACATGAGCCAGACCAATTCCTAGGGAACCAAAAGTAAGCTCATGTACCACAGATGAAATAAGTCCCAATAAATGATCACCAACAGTCTAATTGGGTAATTGAGCAACTGCATAGTGGAAGATTAAGATACAGTGATGTATTGAACTCAGGGAAATATAAGGATTAATACAACATTCATTACAATTACATTGGCTATTGGCCACAGGAACTAATCCATTTTGAATGAAACATTAAAACCCCTTAATGGTGGTGGCTATCTGTGGAAAGAGTGTGAAAGTATTGGAAATGACGCAGTGGGCAGTGTGCACTTGAAGGGTTTTATTGGTCCTATACCAGCAGTAGTCACAAACAACTTTTTTGTGTCCCCAGGCCTCCCACGTCTCCCCAGAGGAGAGACATTGTTATCATGGGTGCCCCATGAAAACTGATCCAACACATAAAGATATGAAGTTTCTTTATGAACAGAAGGAATAGTTTAAGGAAAGTGTTATATTTGTATTCCTGGATTTTTGACACACAAAGGCCATACAGTAATCAAGCAAAGTCCTATCAATCATTTTGGAACTTTTTTCTCAGTCTTTTGGATGACAGCTCTTTTCTCTCTGGAGTGGAAGATCCTTGCAAAATCCTTCTTCTTTTTTTTTTTTAAGAGACAGGGTCTTGTTATGTTGCCCAGTCTGGTCTCCAACTCCTGGCCTCAAGCAGTCCTTCCACCTCAGCCTCCCAGGTAGCTGGGATTACAGGCATGAACCATCATGCCTGGCTCTGGAGTGGAAGATCCTTATCACTTTGTCATGTTTTCTGTACTTTAGAAATGAGACCCAAAACCAAATCAGTGCATTCAGAAGGGATGGTGTGACCAGCACCATGACAACTGCCTGGTAGGGCTGATGGCATTGTTTGGTCTCACTTTTACAGAGCAGAGGGGACCAGCACACTGTGTCTTTAAACTTTTGAGGTAGGAATTGGGAAAGGCCTCTTTCTTTTCTTGTTTGTCCAGTCAGGAAAAATTGCTAATTTGCTTAAGTTTTTTCCTTGGAGAAGAGAGGTTAGTGACAGAATTATTCTCTTAAAAGTTGTAACCTCTTACATTGCTCACAAACTGGCCCACTTCTAGCCTCCTTGGTTAGGATAAGTGTCAGTTGGTACCCAGAAAGCAAATAATAAGCTAATATAAAATATCCACCAAGTTATTCTTCCTTTTTAAAATTTTTTTTTCTGTAGAGACAGGGTCTTGCTATGTTGCCCAGGCTGGTCTTGAACTCCTGGCCTCAAATGATCTTCCTGTCTCAGCCTCCCAAAGTGCTGGGATTACAGGCATGAGCCGCCATGCCCAGCCTCCACCAAGTTATTCTTAAGGCCAAAAGTCCATGCAATAGGTATAAGAAGCTGCCATGGCCCTGGGGCAGACCTCTCCCCAAGTTGGGAAGCCTGGACCAGGATGTGTGGGTGGTGAGTACAAGCTGAGATGGTCCTCCCCACTGAAGTTCAAGTGATGCTTCTTTCCTTTGATTCAGCAGTCCCCAACCTTTTTGGCATCAGGGACCAGTTTCATGGAAGACAATTTTTCCACAGGTGGTGCGGGGGATGGTTTGGGGATGATTCAAGCACATTATATTTATTGTGCAGTCAAACCTCTCCATTAATGATACTCTGTATTTGCAGCCGCTCCCCAACGCCAGCATCACCACCTCAGCTCCACCTCAGATTATCAGGCATCAGATTTTCATAAGCAGCAAGCAACCTAGATCCCTCGCATGCGTAGTTTACAGTAGGGTACGTGCTCCTATGAGAATCTAATGCCACTGCTGATCTGAGAGGAGACAGAGTTTATGCAGTGATGTGAGCGATTGGGGAGTGGCTATAAATACAGATGAAGCTTTGCTGGCTCACCCACCCATTACTCACCTCCTGCTGTGCAGCCTGGCTGCTAACAGGCCACGGACTGGTAACGTTAGGCTCTGATTGATCTTCATGTATGTTCAATCTCCAGTTTGTAGATTAGAGCTCAGTTTCACCAGGGTGATTGTTTAGCCTTCTTATTCCTCTGAATGGAAACTTTTGACACATTTCAGTAATGCTTTGTAATAATCTAACAAAATGTTATTTTATATATAAATGTTTTCCAAGTGGGTGGTCACTGCAAATGTAGAAGGAAGTTTCATGAGCCCGTCCAGTCCTTCTGTCGGCTACAGATCTCATGATCTTGAGAACTATGGGCAACACATCTGGCCATTATGGTCCACACATTTTAGCCAATTTATTTTTATTTTTATTTTCTTTTAGCCAATTATTTTTTGATTAGTGTATCAGTAAGACTTTACACATTTCCTTACAATTTGATCTGAAAACTGAGGGCTGTGATCACTGTTGAAGGCTTAGGTTGCCTAAACCTGGGAGTGAAGCTCTTAAGAAGTTTTTGTTTAGTGGTGATTGTGTAAGCTTTTGCTCATTGCTGAGTTTCTCTCTATTCTAAAAACATGCATGAATTACCAAGGCATAACAAATGAACGTTTCTTTGCCTGGGTAGAAACAACCTACATATTTTCAAATATCCTTTGTGGTAGAGGGTGAGCTACAGGTGGTATTTATGGGCAAGTTGGCATTATTGTTCGTTCAGTCCGTGAATATTTAGTAAGCTCCTGCTGTATAAAAAGCACTGCTCTAGGTGCCGGGGATAAAGTGACTAAAGAAGGTAAAAACGCCTTCCCTCCTGAAGCTCACATTCTAGTGGGAAAGACAGAAAACAAACAAAGTACAGAGGTAAATTATTATATATTATGTTAGGTTGTTTTTACTGCTAATGAGAAAAATAAAGCAAGGAATGTGGATAAAAAGTCTGTCCGTGACAGGTAGGAAGGGGACTTCACGTTTCAACTGGGTAGCCAGGACAAGGCTCCACGGGGAGGGGGCCCTTGAATAGAGCCAGAAGGAAGCACCAGTAAGCCAGGTGGCTATCCGAGGGAACAGCGTTCCAAGATTACGAATGATAAACTTCGTGTGTCTAAGTCCCATTAAGAAAGAGAGAAATGGCCTGGCACATTTCTATTATTGGCGGTCTGGGAGATGAGGAGGAACCAGTGAAAGTTTTGACTGAGGGAGAGGATAACCAGGACGCCACGCTGTTCTGGAAACCAAGTGAAGAAAATGTGTCCAAGGAGCAGAGAGTGACCACCTCTGTCACGTGCTGCTGGTCGTCCAGCGAGATGAGAACTGGGAGAGAGGACCAGCGCTGGAGGAGCCACAGGGTGAAACCTCACGAAGTG